>CM062264.1:3292500-3892500 GCA_031216635.1 Dissostichus eleginoides
TTTTTTTTTGTCATTAACTTTTTTCGGACCACTTATTTATTTATTTTGGTGACGATCCGACCTCCATGCTGCTACTCTGGTTCAAACTGCATCCACCAAACAATGTGATTTGTCTCCACCTCCCCAAAAGAACCAAAATCTGACACGGTGTGAAATGTCTTTTTTAGCTGTTCTGTGGTCATTTCCTGCGATCTTCTTCATGCAGTCAGTCAAAATGAATATTAATACGGGGCGTTTCTTTGACTATTTATAGGCAAATATGGGCGTTACGTGAAGCCCGCAAAAGCTGCGCCGCATTTCGAGTCGATTGCGATTTATAAAGGGAAACAGGCGTAGGAAGTGCCGTACGCACTTCCCTCGCCGGTACGCAATGTTTTGTGAATCGGAAAATGTCGGAACATTTCTGTACCTATTTTTTTGCTTTGTACTACGTAAGCAACCTTCCCACGTGAATCCTACGCAAGGCGTTATAAATGAGGCCCCTGGTCTGGCAGAAACACTGATCAGGAGGATAAAGGCTCTTAAAGAGGGGATGTCAGGACAGTGCTTGTCACCTTGATGAGGATCCCGTCTTTACAGTGATGGATGCCGTTACCCACCAGACTGCACACACTGCCGGGGTAAATCTCCACACCAGCCCCCTGCAGAGAACACACAGGAAGTCATATTAACATAAACACTTCCTGTAAACTGACAACACCATATCTGCTGATCTGTACATTATCACTTCAAGTACTAATTAATCATTCCTAGTAGAGAAAGACCATTGGTGCGTTTGAAAGTGTGTGTTACAAGCACATTTATATTTATACATTATGTATTTTGTTATAATGGAAAATGAGGTGATCAGTGTTATCCTTTGATAAACTGTAAATATACCAACTTAACCTCTGATGAGCCCACACCTCATTGTTCAAGCATGGAGATGTTTGATAAAAAAGTATAATTAATAGTCATTTATTACATGGCTTAGTTCAAGGATCGAATAGTCGATTCTGATTGGTCAATTCAGAACACGTGACACGTTGTTAATCCAGAACAGACAGACCGCTGTCAAGGACTTATTGACCGTTGTTAAGGACGCTCACATCTGCACAAAGAACTTCGGTCGATTTAACTGTATACAGTTTCAAACCGACAAGACAAGAGGGACAAGAAAACAGCGGAGAAGTAACGGGGTAGAAACCCTCCTTTTTACGCAACGGTCCAGACATAGACATCAAACAGCAAAACATATTGAGTTGCCAGTTACTTTGGCATTAGGGCAGGGGTATCTAGATACTTGCCGTTGCTACGTAGTTCAAACGGTAACAACGGACTATTTTTCTTAGCGGATGCATGTCATTTTAAATAAATAATAACCTACTAATTAAATCAATAAAAACATTTTCTAAATCTATAAAAGCATTTCAATTAATATTGGGAGTCATATCGTTACTTTGTTGAGAATGTGGCCGTGTAATAAGCGGGATAATGTGCAGCGACTTGGTCATTATGGGGAAAAGAACAGCCGACAGCATGGACCGCCTCGCTGCACATTATCCCTTACATGATGATTTATTTGGAGACCAAGTAATTCTATGTTACATCAGACAACATGTCTTATAGTTGTTTTTTGTAATGCTTTAAAAAGTTGTATGTTAGTCACATGCTCACTCACTAGGAGGACGCCATTCTTGCAAGCATGGAATATCTTAGGAGGATTCATAAACAACAATGTGTTTGTGCATTTATTGCATTCGTGGTACTGACCTTGGAGCCGTAGAGGTCACACATGTTCATGGTGAGGCGGGCAGAGTTCCGCACGATCACTCCGGTGGTCTCACACTGCAGCACACAGTTCTCCATGTGAACTGTGCCCTGACGCACACCTGACACACAATAGGAGAGTCAGCAGGCAGCCTCACAGAAACATGAGTGCAAGGAGACATGGGAATAATTATAATCATGGTTATGATGAGAATAGTTATTGTGGGGTGACTCAGAAGGGACAGACAGCTCTAATCTGAAAAACCTTGTTGCTGACTGTAGTCAAATTAGAGAGGGGGGGGATACAGAGATTTACAGGGGGGCCCTGTCATGTACTCACACAGAATTCCCTCAATAGCGTCGTGTTGGATGAACTTGATGTTGGACAGGCTCACGTTAGCGCCTGTGGACTCCACAAAGGAGTCGCCCTTGTTTTTCTTCTCAATCACCACCTCATCAGGGAGCCCGAAGCCTGGCACACCACACAACAACCGGCAGTCAGCACAATGAGGGGAGGTTTGTGTTGTTAGATTGAACTGCACACACATCAGGTTTTAGCCAGAGGAATCTCTGAATTTAATAATGAGCTTAAATATGAAATGCATCCATGTATAAAGGGGCTGTGTATGAGTCTGCACATGTTAATGAATGCGTGAAGACAATCTGTGTCTTTTAGATTATAATTTATTTAGTGTAAGAACATGTAAGATGAGGTGCTCACTTTTACCTTCTATAGTGATGGAGTCTGGCAGGAAGATGGAGCGGCTGACAGTGTACACCCCTGGCAGAACAATGACCACGTCCCCCTCATGGCACACCTCCACCGCTGACAGCGGGTCTCTATGGAACTAAAAACACAGACAGCTTAGTAGAGTCACTTGAACACACACACTGTGTTTATAGGTACAGTACAGATAGAGCTGAGTCAATGTACACACTGACTGTGGCATCAAACCCAGGACAACCTCTAGATTTGACCCAAGTGAAGTTCTAACCCTGTGTAATGCTTTCCCTTTTGGTTAATAATAAGAAAAGGACACTGTAGGTGCATCTGAAAACCGTTCCAAAGACTGAGCTGGTTCTTCAGCGCTCACTTGTATTATATAGTTAACAAGTCTTTTAGGGGCCGGCCCCACGAGGCCGTAACAAAACGATAGAAACGGACCCCGCAAACGATAACGGGTCCCAAGGTGGATAGATCTGTAAACGGGACGCTCTGGGGGGGCAAACGGATCCGTGTAATCGCCTCTATACGATCATTTCCTGATAACGATGAAATAGCCCCGCCTCCCTCTCCCCATGTCTCCCTCTCCCCACCTCTCCTGCTCAAAGATCAGCTGCTGGGCTGTCAGAAGAGGGGGGAGGAAAAGAGAGGCACCGTGTTTTATTCTTATATTATTATACAGAGTCTTTATCAATTTGTTTTAAAGCTCAATAAATAACAAAGAAGACCTCTGACCGCAATTTTCTAATTTTGTACGGAAGATTTAAACTTTAACGGACATGTTGACCGGCGGAAAAAAAAGTTAGCGGAAACTCTGCCGCACGGTCCCCTCGTCCCTTGGAAGAGGCGGAGAGGTGGGTGTTTTTCATCTGCTGGTGGACTACCGGGGAGATTTACAGCAGGAGAACACGCCGTCCACCGCGGAGAATAAACAGAAGGGCAACCATGGCAACCATGCTCCGGGGTCTTCTTCGCTGCTTTTGGTGTATTTTGTGGCGGCAGCAGCGCCACTTACAGGCCTGGCATATGTACTACAGCGTTTCCAGCATTTCCAGCGGTCTCGAGTGAACGAGAGTTGGGTAAGATCGAGTAAGTATGGGTTAGGTTTAGAGTTAAGAGCAGTCATCTAAATGTATTGTGAATCTGTGCCAGTACAAAGACTGATGAGAGAGAGTGTGTGTGTGTGTGTGTGTGTGTGTGTGTGTGTGTGTACTGACCTGGATCTCTGTGTCCTCAGAGCAGCACAGAGGCAGCAGTCTGTCAGAGAGGAGGCTCTGCAGCTGCATGCTGCTGCAGGAGGCTGTGACCACATGCACCCCCTTCACTCCTGAGGCCCGCGGCCCCCGGCTCTGCACACACTGCTGGGGGACGTTCCCTTTGTAGCCCAGCACGTACCTGGAGAGGAGGGGTGGAGCTTTAGTTGAAGGCTATATCAAAAGGTGATATAGCTGAAGTTAAAGAGAATTTACCGTTTTGTTTAAAACATAAAATACTGTTATTTCAGTCTTATGCCTGGTCACATGATAAGCTATACAAATGTGTTATTGAGTTAAGTTTCCAGAATTAGTTTGCTAATTATCAGTAGATGTGTACAAAGTGAGCTGATGCGGAGGAAGTGCGAAGAGGCTCTAAAGAGGATAATAGTTAGGTCTTTGTTAATTAATGACTCCTAAAGACGTCATGAGATGATGACCTTCTGATATACAAGTGTGGCATTCAGAGGGAAAAACATGCGACGTCGTGTGTTAGTTCATGTAAAGGAAATGTGTGTGCGTCATTTTACAAGTCCTATATATGTCTCTGTGAAATTCTACTGGGTTGGAGCATTACTGTATGACTGCTTGAGAGCAAAGGTAATGTTTCCTCGTTATTATTGATTGTTGTACAACGAAATAATAATTGATCAACTATATCTGTGTTTTATTGATTCCTCTCTGTTTCATTCTTTCCTGTTGTGAGTGCTGAATTGCCACAACAATACGTCATCCCTCTACTTTTTATGAGGGAGCCTGAGCAAAGCCAACTTCTGGGTCAGCCTGAACTCCATCACTGCACCACTTTAAAAGATCCCCATGTTAACACGCCCAACTTTACAACATAAATAAACATGTGTACAGCCTGGTACAATAAAAACAATTATGTTTTGGTTGAGTTACAAAAACGGTGTGATTTTTACACACTGCATGAGACACCACGTCTCACCTCAGCAGTGGGTTCTCGAAGATGTGCAGCTTGCGTCTGAGCGTCTCGAGCTGGTCGTAGAGCTGCAGGCCCTCCACCATGGACACGTTGTCCAGCTCTGAGTCCGAGTCGGTGCTGAGGCCGCTGCGCAGCACGGAGAACTGCTGGAAGCACTGGGAGCAGCTCTGCAGTAAGGACTGGTACTCTGCCACCAGGCCGGCTGGCACTCTGTCCTCCAAGATGTCGTAATATCTGAAGGTATACACATTTTCAAAAGAACAATTTGTGGGAATAAAATATGACGTCATCACCCAGACACAAAGTTTACTCACAGCCTGAGACGAGGCTCCACACAACGAACAAAGTAGTCAAAGTCATCTTCGTCTTCCTCATCCCACTGCCTCCAGATGTGTTCGTAGAAAAACCTGCAGGAAGAAGAGGAAGAGGATTGTACAACTACTCGGTAAAGTGTCAAACTGGGACCGAGGATGAAGTCAGAAGTCCCACCTGAGGTGCTCCACAGCGAGGGCGGTTTGATCAAAGTCCCCAGAGAGCTCGTAGACCACCTGCAGCTGCTGCAGGGGGACTTTGTCTCCAGAGGCACCCAGCAGGACCTTCATGGCCTCCTCAGTGAGGTCACAGCCCCGGGTGTCGCACTGCAGAGGCAGCACCAGCCGCACACAGGCCTTCAGATCCTTGAAGTCCACATCACACACCTGAAACCATGAACAGCCGTTCTCTGTAAACATGTTTGGGTCCACTTTCTCTGTGGGTACAGGCAGCTGCTCAACTGTGTGACAAATCAATGAGCTGTTGGAAACGATTTAGAACCACCTCATGATACTCTCTGCATTGTTTTTGCATTCACAGATTAGGTTTAAGTGGTGCAGTTTGACGTTACGTTCCTATAATGGTTTTCTTACTAAGTTTAAACTTCCTTTGAAACAAAAAGGAAACAAGTCATTAGGAACAGCCTTATATATAAAACTTACACAAGCTCATCCAAATCTCTGCTCTCACTCAAGAGTGACATTAGGGTCACATGGGGTGAAAAATAGAGGTCAATTATTTCATGATATTAACGGATACATTTCTGAAAGAGGGACTCACCTCCACCAGGACGTCAAAGACATCAGTAGACCAAAGAGCCAACCAATCACACGGCTCCAACACCTTCTCTAGATAGTCTGCTGTGAACGCCTTCACCTCCGATGGCTTACAGTCTCCTACACACAGACATGTATAAATCAATGAGCACTCAGGAACAGTTATTCTTGTATTGTGTTTGAGTGGGATGTGTCAGAGGGTGTGGTTACCCAGCATGTAGTCCTGGTAGGCCCTGAACCTCTCGTAGAACAGCAGGTGGCTGGTCTGGAAGGTGTCGGGCACATTAGAGTTCCCTCCTGCAGGACGCTCACTCCTCTGAAGCCGAGTGCCCGGCTTCTCAGAGTTAAAATGGTCAGTGCCGCTGTCATCGTCACTCTCATCTTCATCCTCCTCTTCATTCAAAAACAGAGCTGTTGGGAGATATCTTAGTTCAATTTTGTAATATTTACATCCCCTGAATAAACCAGCTATGCATGCTAGTCAAGTAATTTGCTAATTCTTTAAAGGGCCCATGTCATACTTTTCCGGTTATTACCCGTCCCCTTGTGTGTTATGAAGGTTTTTATGCATGTAAACGGTCTGCAGAGTCACAAACCCTCAAAGTACACCCTGTAGGGAGTAAAACTCTAACACAGAAAAGACCTCCCCAAAACGCCTCATTGGAGATTTCTAATTTTCTTCCTGGGTACTCTGACGTGTGAATACCCAGAGGCCACACCCTCTGCCAGCCTTTCACGAAACAAAGCTTCCCAAACCTTTCAGCGATTCATGCCGGATATGTACAGCGTAGGGCACTGAAGAACGATGCTGTTCCTACTTTGTTTGGACCAGCGGGAGATTTGGGTCCACAACCTCTAAGTATTCATTGTTGTTTGTGTATTTATGATGTTTAAAACAAACAAGGTATCTAACACGACTGTTTAAATGGGTAAACGTTTTTCGGGCTGCTAAGTTGGGATCGCAGAGAAATGCTCTCCGCAGACGCATGCTCACAGCGTTATAAACCTTTTTCTTACTCAATATCAAGCCACACTTATTGTTTTTACTTCAGCTGTGAGTGTTTGTGTGTGCTCAGGATGAGTTTCGCTTGTTCTCGCTGTATCGCCGACCCGGAAGCCTGTCTGCTCCTCATAGCAGATCGCAGCAACGAGCCTCACAACGTCCCGACCAATCAGAGCACACTGGGCTCACAGGGAGGGGGGGGGGGCAGGAGCTCCAACAAGTCGTTTAGGACAGAGAGTGAATACCTGGTGAATACACATACTTTACAGAGATGCTGTTTGAGAAACCAATGTGAGTTTGGAAAATTGCACAGTATAAATCTATTCTAGTAGACCTCAACAATGGAATTATGATCAGTAGAAATGGCCATGACATGGGACCTTTAAGGTAACACTTAAATTATTTTAAGAAAAAAAAAAAAAGGGAAAAATAATACCCTTACTGTGACAAAGGGAAATCTACAAAACTACACAACAGTATTAATCATTATTATTTTTCAAATAAATAAAATATGAATTGCACACTAGCCAACATAAGCTAATGTGAAAGCTGAATTCCGCTTGTTGGATGAATTGCCTTCTTATAGAACTGCCTTCTCAGGGAAGAATAGAAAAGCCATTTTGTAGTAGACCAGTCTAAAATATAACATACATAACAGTGCACTCTAGAGAGTACTAAAGATAAGATATTTGAAGACATTAAAGATCCCGTGGCCCTGATGCTAACATCTCCCCTGTTTACAGTATCAAAGTTTGTGGTTTGCGCCTCTGAAAGGGAAATGCGTGTTCTATTTGTTCTCGCTCACCTCCAAACCCTGGGGCAGGAGAGGCGTTTCTTGTAAGAGCAAATCAAATCAGTTGCTAAATCATAGCAACTATCCACAGATTCATGTGCCTGATGTTTTGGTCAGAACTGGGTCGACCCAGTCGGCATTTCTTTCAGTGAATCAGTTCTGCACGACCAAACAATGCACACGTCCAATTTGTGTGTGTGTGAGCGGCCTTTATGGTGCTCATTATAAAGGAGCACTTGGAACAGAAGTTGCATAGTTCAAATGCACGAGTAGCTGAATGTTGTTCTGCTAACAGGTGAAACCAGTTCCAGCTGTAGTAGGTTGCCTTATCCCAGATTATATACATTACTACAGCCTTAAATATCGGAGGCCTCAGAGATAGATATATAATCAGAATTGGAAAATGTTCGTTTTATCAGCCTCACTTTCCCAAGATGCACCAGCTGTTTTCACGTTGGTGTTTTGATGTTGTGGGATGGATAATTGGTTACCTTACCTCTTGGAATGTCAACTACATTATGCCAAAGGTTAAAAAAAACACCAGACTGATCAGCGGCTGGTTTTATTGCACATCGACCACTAAAGTAACCTTCATAGTAGATGTTAGTGTAACATCAGGACATCCCATCTGAAGTGAACCCACCGTCCACCTGGAGGTTTCAGAACAGCAGAGGAGAACTAGCCAGGTCAACAGAGTTAGCTAACACACGGACATTAGCCACCGTTGGTGTGTTTTAAACGATGATTGGAACACACCATGACACTGACTGACCTTCATTCAAACCGGACAAATTATTTCCCACTTCAGAAGTCCCGTTGTTGTTTTCCATGTCGAGTTCAACGTGAACAAATGACTCCAAATCCACCACCATGATGTCCGTCATGTCGCTTCCAGTGTTGCTTGTTCCAGCTGAGGGAGTTTCCAGTGCTTCTTGCTCCATTAAGAATTAAAATTAACTACCTGATACTTTGCCAGGTAAATACTTATTTTGAATGGGCTTCGAAGTTTGACAAACGTTAGCACAAACGTTACCGCACCGTTCTCTTAACACATCCATAAACAGCACACACCCAGTTACTTTTAAAATGTTCCCGGTCTGAAGAGCGTCAGCCAGCCAATCCAGAATCGTTCAACTGCAGGATGTCCCACCCCTAAGAGAATTTGACGACAAAGGCCTGACAGGGGCGTATTTGGTATGACCCGCCTAACCAATCCAATAAACCAAGGCAACGACTACTGGCCAATGAGAGTGAGAGTGAGGCGGGTCATCATGCCTTGGCCATTTTATGTATTTTTTTGTTTTCCTTTATTGGAGATGATTCTTTTGCAAGTACCTTGCCGACAATACACTTTTTAAACACATTACATAGGAAAATAATTCACGTTTTATAAAATACCTACCTCCCTACCAACCTCCTCCCTCCTCCCTCTCTCCGGCAGAAACAGGAAATGCCGTAACTGTATGTAACAACGGTTTCAAATCAGCATCTCTTAGACAAAAAATTAAAATGAATAACTAAAATAAAACTCCAAACATCTTTAATTGTGTTACTTTTTTGTAAAGCTCTTTTAGTTTTAAACCTGATTTTTATAAGCTTCTTAGTTTTTGCAACAATCTGTAAATATACACAACTTTATAATAAAATGCACACATTTACCTTTTTCTAGACTAAACACAGGTATGATCCTAAGTTAAAAAAATATGAGGTTATCATGAGGTTCTTAACATCGCAATTTATCAGTGGATGTTTGCTGGAACTACTTGTAAACAGCGTGTTTCCTGACGGACACACACAGCGTTGAGACCGGTCAGGTAGAGACCGGTCTCCAGTCAGCACCTTTATATATACAGTCTATGGTCAGCACCGATGCAGACTCGCTGTTTGAGGGCTTGATAGCCCACTCCCCCTCCACACCGCTCCACAGTCGTTGGTTTGGAACAGCACTTAATGTGGCGGACCCTCCGCGGGAACGCGTAAACGGAGGGGTATTGTGTAGGGGGCGGTTTGGGATTGGGCCGAAGAAAAGTTTTAGACGTCAACGCAGTAATAAACTGGTTCCAGAGGGTGGCAGCAGTGCAACATACCGGATACGGGCTGCCGTTAAACACCAAAGAAGAAGAAGAAGAAAGGAAGAAAAAATAAGAAGCACGAAACACTACCGGTTTTTCATGACAACAGCAGTGAGGTAAATCTATAAATTAACCCAGATGTATGTTGGTGTAAAGGATAAGTCTGTGAGAACAAAATGTGGAGTTGCTGCCAAGCCACGCGCCTAAAGGGAACCTACCACATCGGTTAGCATTAGCATGCTAACGAGTCGTTG
Organism: Dissostichus eleginoides; assembly: GCA_031216635.1. Classification (NCBI taxonomy): domain Eukaryota; kingdom Metazoa; phylum Chordata; class Actinopteri; order Perciformes; family Nototheniidae; genus Dissostichus; species Dissostichus eleginoides. Next base: position 3,302,383 of record CM062264.1, read on the forward strand.
TTCGTTCAACCAACGTTAATGTCACACGCCGTATCAAATAAGCCATATCCGTTTACCAGTTTCACTTTGCACTTTGTATTCTTGGATATTGTACCCATCATTTATACATTTCATTAATGGTGGCACTAAAATCGTGTGTACATGTTGAAGCTAACCATTAGCCCCCAGAGCCCGTGTCTCTCCGGATGGACCACACGCGGCTGCAGGAGCTCAGTCTCCATACTTCAGTCTCTCCTCGGGTTAAAGTAAAAAACGAATGGAAAACACTTCCAAAAAAATACATCTCACGTAATGTCTTGTACGTAACTGTTTTCATGTGTGGCTTGTTTGCATCGGTGAATTTCGTTCAGCCATCGACACAAAGGAACGATGATTCCTGTTTATCTTAAGTCCTGTAAGGTCATCAGAAGCAGGGACGCCTATTCACTATGGGGTCAGATGCGTCTCCTACTGAATGCACACAGAAGGATACACAAACCCACTCTATTTCAGTTTTAATTGTATTGTATTTTGGTTGTTCTATGGTTTATTCTTATATATATTTATGTTGCATTGTTGGAGGAGCCTGGGATGATTTTCATTTCCATAACTACACTATAGTGCATGTATCAATAAAACCTTTGAATCTTGTATATAAATTAGGGCTTTCAGTCGATTAAAATATTTAATCGCGATTAATCGCATGATGTCCACAGTTAATCGCACATTTTGTATCTGTTCTAAATGTACCTTAGAGGAATATTTTTCAAGTTTTTAATACTCTTATCGACATATGAGTGGACAATTATGCTTTATGCAAATGTTTGTTTATCATTGGAATATTCTCCTGAATATTCTCAACACAACAACCTCTGACCATTACAAATATTCTCCTGAATATTCTCAACACAACAACCTGGAACCTCTCTCTCTCTCCCAACCCTGTCTACTTCTTTGCACTGAGCCAGTTGCTCAGACAGACAAGCCTGTTTACAGTTGTCGGCGATATGCCGCTCCTCGGTCTTCATAACAGTCAAAGCATGAGACTGAAGTTCCCACTGTGGGTCAACATAATGCGCTGTGATGTGCAGTCGACACGTTGGATGCGATCCGAATGATCTAGCGCAGCCCCTCGTCCTCCACAATGTTAAGCTGTAGCCACCCATTTAGCTATCGCTGTTGTTGTCTACGGGGCGGGCCGAGGACAAATACACATGCGTTAATCGCACGTTAAAATAATTAGTGGCGTTAAAAATGTTTTGCGTTATTAGTGGCGTTAACTTGACAGCCCTAATATAAATGTATAATCCAAATATGTCTTAGAAGAACATTTCAAATCAGCTAAAAAAAGTTGGGGGGGTGGTGGATCCCTACTTACTTATTTACAGGTGTTTTCCTGTCTATAATGCAGTGTGAAGGGGGACATATTTATTTCAGCTGGGGTGTGTGTTCAGATGTCCTCATTGTGTGTTGTTTATTGAAGGCTTCTCATGTTCTTGCTTTGAATCTCAGATTGATCGGACACAGAGTGGCAGTGTGTTTCATAAAGAGCCAGTGATTCTGCACACCAACAGAGACAACATGGACACTACAACAGCAGCACCAGCATGGTATGATGCACACACACTCTTCACAGTACACCAGGCTAGGGATGGGTATCGTTAAGGTTTTAACGGTACTACTACTTTTATCGATACCGCTTATCGATCCGGTCTTTTAACGGTACTCTTATCGGTTCTTTTGGAGAAAAAAACAAGGTAAACAAATTGTGAACAAAACTAAATTGCTTTTTATTTAAATACATAATATTTCACATCAAAAGAAACATCAGTGTTTTAACAAATGGTATTAAATAATGTGATGACAGAACTGCAAACAGAATAGCTGAAACTTTAACAAAATAAATAACTCAGTTTCCTCTACTCATTAACCCATGTTTGTATCATTGAGTTAACTCCGTGTGTTGCTGCTAGCATACATAACACCTGACGTGGAAACGTTACTCATGGATGGGGCTACAGAGCTGCTAGAAAGACAGTCGAATACTGTGCATTTCTCCGTCTGATGTGGAGCACTTTTGCTAAATATTTAGACAAATTGCTCGTGTTACCGCCCTGACATGCTAAACTCTTATTGCACTTTTGGTAACGAGCATTGTCCACATCGAGACGGGTAAAGTTGAACCACCTTGGAGCGCGTTCTCTCCGCCATCTCCTCTGTGTGTGTGTGTGTGTGTGTGTGTGTGTGTGTTGCTGCATGTAGCATGTAGCAGCTGCGTGTGTGTAAACTGCCCCGCCCCCTCGCAAGCAGGCAGGGGAGAGAGATCTCTCGTCTGGATTGGAAAGATCGAAAATACTAAAAAGAATCATAGACGCACGTTTGCAGTATTTTTGCATATTAGAAACGGAGTTGGCTTAGATCTGTGCTGTTATGGAGCATTTCCACTACAGCGCGGAGCTCGCTTTAAGCGTGCCGAGCCGTGCACGGCCCGTTTTTGGTTGCGTTTCCACTTGGCGTAGTACCGGCTAGCGGGTACTATTTCCAGATTTTCTGGCCCCATAAAATCCAGGTTCTTTCCGGGCCAACAACCAGGCTGAGTCGGGCTGAGTATGCTAAACTAGTGAGAGAATCGCTGGCAAGGGGGCTACAACTAGAACAAGATGAACATAATTGACCGTGATTTAATTGTAATACACGTTTCAAAATGATGCCGAAGTAACAACATACTGATACCGGTCAGTAAAAACCATGAATTAATGCTTTGACAAGTCTGCAGACAGACGGCAGGCGAAAAACCTTTTAAAATGCGTGTTTCTAAATGGAGATCGGCTAAGCTAACGCACTATATGCTCCGACCGTCCACACTCACAACAACGGCCTACAGACATAAATAAAGCAGCGACTGTATTCGCCATGACACAGACAGTCTGTGGTTTGTACTTGTTTAACTTTTGTCTAGTTTCTGAACAGATATGAGGAGCTGTGAGCTCTGAGGCTAACAGCTAACGGCTGATGTTGTTTTTCTGGGGTTCTCATTGAAGATGACGTCACGGCTCCGCCTACACTGCGTTACTATAGATACTGCCCAAGCTACTAAACTGTAATGGAAACGCAGCATAAAGTGAGCCTGGCCTAACAAGGCCTAGCCATACCGAGCGAGGCCGTGTAGTGGAAATGCGCCATTAGTGACCCTGCTTCACTGTGAACGCACCACTCCTCACCTATGGTTGCTGCTCGAGTTTGACCTCTTCCCCTCTCCGCAGGTCTTTGATGTAGTCGAGCCTTGCAGTTGAGATGAGTGATCAGAAAAATGGCGGTGACCACGAGGATGACTTAGACGAGCTGTCTGCCAGTGATGAATCTGAGCCTGAAGGAGGACTCAGCAGTGCTCCGTTTGACCCCGAGCTGGACGACGATGATGATGATGAAGATGGGGGGGAGGTTGTGCTCTCTGCTCCTCCTGCTGGACGCCTCGTTCAGAGTCCATTCAGTCTGAGAGGAGGGGGCTCGGCGTTCTCAAACCGCAGCCACAGCATCTTTGAATGTCTGGACAGTGTGGCCCGCCTCGCCTCCTCCTCCTCTGCCTCTTCCTCTTCCTCCTCTCAGAACCACCGCCCCGTTTCAGACGGAGTGTTCGCCCGTCCTCTGCCTCCACCTCCCAGCAGGAAGACGAGCCAGCCTGCGCCCAGTTCCCCCACACCAGCGAAGAAGAGAGGAGTCCCCGACTACCTGGTGCACCCTGAGCGCTGGACCCGCTACAGCCTGGAGGATGTGACGGAGACCAGTGAGCAGGGCAACACCAGGGCCGCCCACAACTTCCTGTCCAGCCTGCAGCAGAGCAAGGAGCCGCAGGAGAGTGCTGGGAACTCAAACCTCCAACACAAGATGATCTTCTCCAGACCCAGCGGGCTGAAGGAACAACCTGCAGATCCACCGACAGCTGCTACAGGCAGAGATAAGGAGGCCCGCCTCCGGCTCCTGGAGGAAGAGGAGTGCAGGAAGAAGGACACACGCCTCAGTCATCTGGAGGAAGAGGATGATGTAGAAGAGAAAGAAATGGCTGAAGCAAGGAGAACCGAGCAGAGGGGAGGAAATGCTGAGGAAAAAGACACAAGGGCAGCTGTGGGGGGGGCAGAGGAGAAGAAGAAGGTTCAGAAAGGTGTGCAGGAAGGGGAGGACGTCCCCTCCTTCAGGAAGACCAAGCGTAAGAACTACAGGACGAGCGCAGGACAGGAGGACAACTGACTCGGTTCATCGTTCATTTAAATGTGCTGACATTACTGTTCTCAGACCAGCTTCAGCCAACACTGAGCTCTGGAGTGAACTCTCTGTTTCCATGTCATCAGGCCTAGCTTACCACTCAGTAAAGTAGGCTAGTTTTACACCCACGGCTGAGGAGTGTTTCTTTCATTTCCTGGCTTCATGTTGTTGTGTTCCAATGTAAAGTGTTGTCTGTTCAAGAGTCAGACGTGGTGTTAGCATCAGCTCAATGAGCCACAGCGACAGCGGAGTGCTAACAGTGAGATGCCAAAATGCCATTGTGACTGTATCGTATTAACTGTTATATGTGCTGAAAATAAAGGACTGACGACAAAAAGTCTTTTAAAACACGCATGGAGAGGGGCTGGGTTTAAACTGAGGGCTGAACCTGGGAGGGAATTAGATTCAGTGTTGTCTTTATCCTTATTTGATTCAAATGTCTTGTTGCATGTTCTGTATTTTGGAATAGTCTTAAATAAAAATATTGATTTGTATATATTTTCTGTCATCCTTTCAAAATACATTCAAGGCTATTGTTTTTGACAAAAAAAATTGCTTATTGAAAATGAGAAAACAAATATATGTTTATTCCCAAATTCAGTGATGAAATATTGAATGAACATGTCTCTAGAATTGGTTTCAATCCTGCGGGCGGATGGCACTGTCACTGAGGTTTCTAGATAAGCAGATCAAGTATATCCAGTCAGCAGTGTGACGTCCTTTATCTCAGCCAGAGTCCACAGACTATCACAAGTCTTGGGAGAGAATACTAAACATTGACAACATATGGATAGTGAACATATATATTATGTAGGTGTAAAATGTATCTGAGGGACACGTAAAGTTCCGCTTGTGTTACCTTTTCTAAGGACTACGCAGATAACAAATGTTACATAGCACTTTAATATGTTATTTTTATACTGAGGTTTATTAACATGCTTCATCCCTATCACATAAATGAATTAGCAGCCTGGGTGTTTGACACAGAGTACACAGTGTTGATGTTGACACATCTGTGGTTAAACGGAACGACTGCATTTAATGTCAAATACTTTAAATGTTATAATTTTCCGTTTGCCAAAATAAAATAGAATGCATTAACAACCAATTGGCAGTACTGTGAGGTGCTGCCAAACAATTAATGAAACATTCATTATGTACAAAGCTACCGTAGATAATTTTGCGATGTGGGAGACAACGCTGTGCAGTAAAAGCTCCGAAACATGTGTTAGGATATAAAACATAAAACATGATTGCTAATGGCAGGCAGTGATTGGTCAGGGTGAGCAGTTATTCATTTTGTTCTCTAAATGTCTAACGGTTGAAACTAACGCTGCACCAAATGATTCTGTTCATGTCATAAATAGAAGGTGGGCAGAGCTCTGAGACTCATACGGCTGTTTGAAGTAAGGGGGGGGTCACTCAGTGTTCTATCTGGGGACGATTTGATGCTAACAGACCTTTCAAGGGTCTTTTTTTAAAACACAGATAAGAGAATTGGCAAGTGGCCGGAGAGGAGCAGTCAAAACAAGCCTCGGTTCAGAAGTCCTCACCAGACTGTCTGCAAAGTAAAATTGTTTCCAAATCAGATTTCTTAATGAGTTTGCTCAGCCGTGTATCCTGACACCAACATCATGCTGTCTTTAACAGCGTTCTGTATGTTCTATACAGAATCTGAAGAGAACTTGCTCTCCTGTACCAGTCGTCATTTAAAACATGCCTCTCCATTAAAGGAAGAGCCCATGTGCTTTCAGAGGACAGCCTTGTGAAGAGCGCTCTATCAGCGGGCACTATCAGCAGGTCCTCCAGCAGAGGAAGGCTGATGTCTAACGGTTTTAAAATGGATCCTAAAGACAAGAGGGAAATGAGCGTGCCAAGTGACTCATGTCAAGTGGACATCCTTATCTGTGAAAGATGGGGTGGCTCCCTCTTGCCATGGCTCCACGGCTCTGAAGGCAGCCAGGCAGTGCTGGAGGACATTCAGACGGAAAGCAGGGTAACGCAAGGGCCTCAGATATTAGAATCATTTAAGGCTAAGACATCAGAAGTAAGACAGAAGGCAGTGTAGATCATGAGTGTATCCCGGATCAGGTTTACTGCAAGGTGGATTAAGTTCTGAGTCCAACAGGGTAGAGGTTCAGGAGGAGCAGAGGTGGATCGGTCCCATCAAACTGCTCCTTTCAGGCCACCATGACGGAGTGGACCCTGCTCAAACGTCTCCTGGATGCCGTCCACCAGCACTCCACCATGATTGGTCGCCTGTGGCTCACGGTCATGGTCATCTTCCGGCTTCTCATCGTTGCCGTAGCGACTGAGGACGTGTACACTGACGAGCAGGAGATGTTCGTGTGCAACACGCTGCAGCCGGGCTGCTCCACCGTCTGCTACGACGCCTTCGCCCCCATCTCACAACCACGCTTCTGGGTCTTCCACATCATCAGTGTGTCCACGCCATCCCTCTGCTTCATCATCTACACCTGGCACAACCTGTCCAAGTTGCCCCACGCCAGCCAGAGGCAGGGGCCTGCACAAGCCGGGGTCCCAGGGCAGGGGGGCCCGAACTTAGGGTGCCGTGGCGGACAGGAAGTGTACGACCGGAGCTGCGACTCCGACAGCTGCTCCATCCGCTCTCATAAGCATCTGGGTCACAGCCTGGCAGATGTGCTGGAGGGCATCAACGTCCAGAGTCTTCAAAGGGGGGGCCCAAACAACAGGGGGCCCTTGAGCCATGCCCACGCTTGCGCCCTCAGAGAGGGGGGTGCGGAGGCTCAAGTCGTCTCTGGAGGAGTTCTGTCCAAATGTTACATCTTCCACGTGTGTTTACGGGCTGTCCTGGAGGTGGGCTTCGTCCTGGCCCAGTGGAAGCTGTTTGGCTTCCAGGTGCCTGTCCACTTCCTGTGTACATCCCCCCCCTGTAGCCAGGCGGTGGACTGCTACGTGTCCAGGCCCACAGAGAAGACCATCTTCTTGCTCTTTATGTTTTGTGTGGGAGTTTTCTGTATAATTCTCAACGTGTTAGAGCTCAACCACCTGGGCTGGAAAAAGATCCGGCAGGCCGTGAAGCTGAGGGAGAGGGGGTCCTGGGGGGTCTGTCCCGGTATGAAGAGAGGCTATGAAACTTTCCCTCCTGACAGCCCCTTTCTCACACCTTCTTTAGGCTTCAGAGACGTGACCAGCACCACCTCTCTGCCCACTTTGGACTTGGTGGTGGGTCACCAGCCTGACTGGACCTGTGCTGTGAACTGTGGCAGGATGAGGGAGGCTGAGGGGGTCAGAGAGACCAGACCGGAACCCCCAAAGAGACAGGATTCTAAGAAAGGGGGGAGGAAGCCACTGAAGAGCAAGAGGGTGATCAGAGAGTCCAAACAGAAGAGTGCCGAGGTCTGGATCTGATCTGAGGACATGGGGAACATGTTGCCGCCTTCACTTCTTTTACAGAGGATCTCACTTTGGAATTTAGAGAACCGAACAAAATGTAAAAGTTTAAAGGATTGGTTCACCCGAAAAACAAAGAAACACATTTCTTTAATTACTTTTAGTTAAAGTAGCTATACAAAATGAAAGTTGTGATGTTCACAGCATAGAGATGTGGTATATTTCAGTAACATCTTTAAAAAATATTTATTGAGGATATTTCCTGACATGTTTTAACACTTTTATAAAGGCTTTTTCTTTAACACAAAGATGTTCAAATAAAAACCTTCCTAGTCTATATTTTCTAGAACCAGCACATTGCTTTCGAGAATAAATATGGTACTGGTGGATTATTAGAAATAAACTTTTGGATGCCCACAAAAAACATGAACCAACGAGTTTGCATTGCTAGGTAACGGATAACATAAACGGAGTGGCTAGACTTCTGAGGTCAGATACAGTGTTATCAGGCCCTGCAGTATATCCGCCTTCATGGAGATAATAGGGTTCATGTTCGGTTAAAACTGTTCAAGATTAGTGTGTTAGTTCAATGTTATGGTGATTGTTGAGTCTGGACTATGCCATTACACTATTACAGTGTTCTAATGTGTTGTCCACTCTGTGTATATCAGTGAGGGACTGGGTCGTCCAATGGCCTGCTGGTTAAGACGCGTACTGTATAACTGCAGGCCGGGGACCCTGTTGAATGTCATACATCTCTCTATCTTTCGGTTCCTGTCTGTAACTCTACAAATACTTTAAAAGTAGGCAAAAATAACAAAAAATGATATGGACTAAATATCAGAAGCAGCTCTCAGTATATTGCAACACAATTCTCCAGAACCAGCAGCTTCAGCATCAGCTGAATCAACACCTCTGTGAATCATTTCCAGCAAAAACTGAACATTAGTCTCTTCATGACGTAAAGTTGATTGCAGTTATCTGTTTTTAGCTGCTCCTAGTGTACCAAATATATGCTAACCTGAGTGTATACAGTATATGTATGTATAATAATAAATAAATATGATGTCTTTATGAAGCTGGATTTGTGCCCTGACCTGAACAGTTGACAAAGTTAGGAGCTTGCTCTTGTCTCAAATATGATTGTGGCTGTAACATTAACGTTAAAGGGGGACAGTGTTTCGGTCCTAAAGTGTGCTTAACAAGAAAAACACAAACCAAGCACACGTGAGTAAGGATAAATATTTGCTTGACATTTATTTTTGCAATATATTTATTTATATATTCATTTACAACATCTATAATACACCTTTTGCATGAATGATGCTACTGAAAAAAGACACAGACAAACTCAGACTGCCCAGCCTTTGCCTGGGAGCGCGTTGTCAAATGAATACAGCGAAGTTACAGGGGTACAGTGTTGACAGAGAAATATTGTTTGAGTGTTTCAAAAGACTGCATGCCGGATTCAACCTGCTGATGGAATACGTTGCAGATGACATCACGTGCTAAGAGCTTTCCAGTATCCAAATGATTTCAATAATTACAATCTTTAGGAAAACAGAATCATGTATGAAACATGTTGAACATCTTGGCAATTGGCTAAATTCACAAACAATAAATAATCTAGATAAAGGATTTATTCCATCGAGAACCTCTTTAGACAAATCCCCAATACATACACATGCTTTGGAAGGGGAAAAAAAGTTGTTTGATGAATTGCCGGTATGCAATAGTGGTGTGACACTGTGTTTGAGCGCGGAACATAATGAACATTTCCATAGCACTCGTTCATCACTACTACATCTGATTCCTGCCATACACACCATTCTGCTCTTTTGTGTTTGTAGTAAACAAGCGGTGTTATTTACTTTAACCCTAATCACCTCTGCTTTTACTTTGGATGATCACAAGCTATGATTACATTATTGCAAAAATGTTTCAAAACTTACCAGAAGCAGATATTGTAAAACCAATAACTTCTCACTGTAGGTTTTTTGTTCAGACTACCAGGTCATTATTTTAACATTAATCAGAGCAACATTCTTAATGTTTGCATTTGTGAGGAAACATTATTTGTTGTTGCTGAACTAAAGTTGATGATATGACAAAAAAAGGCCTCAGATGTAACATTGAGATCATCTGCATCCCCACATATCTGATTTCAGATGCGATGAAAACAATTAAAAAATCTACATTACAATGATTGAGATGGATCAATTATAGCAGGGGTCGGCAATTATTATTTGGCCTCGGGCCAATTTTCTTCTGAGCCACTAGATGCCGGGCCGGGGTGTGCTAGTGAACTGTCAACGGGGGAGCCTCGCTGCGGTGCCGCTGCGGTGCCGCTGCGGTGCCGTTCTGTGATTCTCCAGATTCTACAGATGCCCAGTCCACCCCTGCTCACAAACTTATTAAGATCCAAAGCTTTAGTGCGTTTTGAATCAATGCTGAGTACAGCCAAACATGACAGTCTCTTCTCTGTCAATGTAGACCCAATGCATCTCGTTTTGCGCCATCCCGTTCAAATGACAATCACATTTCCACGCTCGGGCCAGGGCCGGGGGAGGGGTTACAAGGCTCGCGTCTTGTGCTGCATTCACTTGCACTCGGACATTAGGGATTTTCTCATAAATGTCCGATGAGCCAAAACTTTTATTTCAAAACAAAGCTGCCAACTGGGGCAGCAGCTGGGGTGGCAGCATATGCACCACCACCCCTCGCCCTCCATGATCAAGCGGCTTCTCTGATCTTGTTGCCAATGTTTTGACTGAACTGTGTTACTGTTCACATATAAGTAAACATTACGTTTGAATGATTTAATGTGCTGGTGTTATTGTTTTCAAACCACAAACCGCATGTTGGCTATTTCAGCACCACGCGCTGTCCACCTACTTATTGATCCACTATCAGCGTCAGTGCACCCCGCTGCCAGATTGTGCCTGTGCTGTGTGTCATTCACTCTCAACATGGATAAAAGTACAATAAGCATTCTTCAGGTGTAGGTAGATTCTCTATTCGGACATTATAGCCTATATGTGCGACTGTCGGTCCGATATTGTAAAAATCTCAAAATAATATTTTATTTTTATTCTCAAAATAATTTTCCGGGCCAAATATTATTGCTGGCGGGCCACCAATGGCCCGCGGGCCGCCTATTGCCGACCCATGCATTATAGTATAGTCCAAAAATAATATCTTTGGTTATATAAATCTGATAATCTACCACTAGGACTTGGACATATCTGATATGGAAACTATTCTTATAAACAAAGTGTAACACTAAGGAAAATAAAAAACAAAATATTAACATATAAAAAGGTGCATGTCCATAAACATATGTGGCAGGTAGATTCTAAAGCTTCAGTGCAATTCAGACAACTTTTCCTACAGCGTTTCAGTGAGAGAAGGCAGCCCCCCCTACCTGACACAGAGTGGGCCGTACGGTCCTTGCATTGTGTCACAGTAAGTCAGAGCATGTAAACAGAGAGAGGTACATTCAGAGAGAATCTAGGTCAAAGCACAGCAGGCAGACAACAACAGTCAGTTTGGGGACAGAAAAGACTGCACTGAACACAGACTCTACAGATATCTACCTGATATTATAAATCAGATATCCAACAGGGCAAGAAACATGAACCGTCACACAATCAGGAAGGGTGTAAACAAGCCCACATAATCCAGATTATCTAAACAACTTTTTTTACGTAAAACTGAACCGTTGCTAATGATCCTTGACTCTACAAAAAACTGTGTGCGGGTAAGGTGGGTCTCAGTTATATCAGAACATGTGTCTGTAAACCATAAACTGAAGGAAGAAGAATCACCTTCGCCTTCATTTCTCTATTTTTAAATATGAGGCTAACCTATTGGCTTGATTAAAGCAGCATGTGTTCATTCAGTTTTTAGCAGGACACTCGGGGGCAGAACTCTCCAACCTGCTGTTGGCAACATAACACACACATTTAGATTGTGTTTTATCCAAAGCAACCTACATACACTTTAATAGCGTTATTAAAGTGTATGTAGGATAAGTGGCAATCCGGTGACGAAGTCCACCGGACCAGGGACGGCTGTGGATCGGCAGTGGCTTGAGCAGACCCCTCGTGGGCCTGGAAGAGGTTTCATTCCCTGCACAGATGGAGCAGGCGGCCATATACTCTTTGACATCACTTTTACATAGCTGGCCACTAGAACCGTTGCTTGATGAAGTACATGGTTCTTTTAACCCCTGGATGGCAGGTGAGCAGCGAGGGGTGTGAGCCCAATGAATGACCTGAGGACGCACAGATACAGGAACAAACAGCCTATTTGGGGGGCAACCGCTTGGTACCGGGCTCTCACGTTAGCTCGTTTCCCCTCTGTTTCTATTGGCCAGGTTACCGCTCCCACCACACAGTTCAGCGGAAGGATGGGTTCTGGTTTCTTGGCCAAGAGTTCAGGATCAAAAACACGAGAAAGTGCGTCTGGCGTCAATGTGTGGATAATGTCTTATCAACCATTGGAAGCCTAAAACGAGAGGGTGTTGGCAGAGTTAAATACATGAAATGTCATTCATTCTGTGTGGTTGTGATTTATGATAACTTGGACAGGCTGTGTGGCGAGTGACCTGAAACAATAATCTGGGGTGCTGGCCTTGGCCCCTGGTTTGGGGTAAGGGCATGGTGTCAATGTTCAAACTTTTGTCAAGATTCCAGTCCATTTCGTCTGCTCCTGAATCAATGAGAACACTTTGTCAGACAGGAGTCAGCGTGGGATGAGAGTAGTCTGAAGTTAGTCGGCTCACCAGCGCCCTCCTCTTCCCTGGCGAGCCCCGGCTTTTACTGAGCAAGCAGCCGACAGGTGTTCATGGTGCCCGCAGTAGAAACACCGGCCCTGGTGGAGGCGTCCTCAGGGGTCAGTTTTGCTCGGTTCAGTTGCATGGGTTCATCTGACGCAGCAGGAGTTTTGTGCAACACTCTCGAAGAAGAATCCTCCCCCATCCGGATGCAAAGAGGGGGCCCTGCATGTTGGTCTCTGTCCTATCATCTGTCCCAAAGTCTATTGTCTATTCGTATAGCCTGGGCAATTAAATAATCTAAATCTTCTGGAAGATCTAATGGGGCCAAATGAAGTCCGTTTACAAAGGTGTCAAGCAAGGCCAGATCATTCCAGCTATCTGCTGCTATTGTCCTAAATTCTATGGCATAATCCGACACTCTTCGATATATTTGCTTGAGTTGAACTAGAGCTTTAGCCGCCTGTCTTCCAGGTGTTGTACGATCAAAGATCTTTCTCAGTCAGTAAACCGTCTGAGAGATCTGCAAGGGGGAGAGTCTCTGGCCCACTCTGCTGTAGCCCAGGCTGCTGCTCTACCCGTTAAGTATATTATCAGGAAAGCTATGTTGATAGTGCAGGTCGCCACAGGTTTCACAGCCTCAGGCAGGGATGCAGCAGCTGAAGGGGTTTGAGATCCAGCTTCCAGGTGACACGGAAAGTTGTTCTGCCATGTGGTTAACTTGGCTATTCAATGATGTTTGGTAACTCTCTTGACGACCACTCAAGTCTCTCACTCCCTGGTCAATTGATTTCAGCTGTTCCTCCTGCTGAGACAAAAGCATGCCTTAAGAGCGCAGAGCTGCTCTGAACCTGAGTCGGCTGGGTCCTTACTTTTGGCCAGTTCGTACTGTTACGATGGACACAAGCTCAGGACCGTACGTCCACACGGCAGCGTCGCGTTGAAGCTTCCCGGTGGGCGTGTCTGGCGTGCGACCAACAACCAATCACATTCATCTCCCGCCCCGGACACACAAGCATGCGGTTTGATTGGCTAGAGCTTGTACTGGCATATGATTTGATTGGCTGGCGCTTCCGTCGACGCTTGAAAAGTTGAACCTTTCTCAACGTTCGAAGCGAGCAACGGAGGCAAAGCGAGCAACGGAGGCAAAGCGATGCGACGGAACCACAATGCAGTTCGGCAAAGCGTGACGTCCCCCCATTCAAAGTGAATGGTTTCGGGACCCGTCTGACTTCTTTTAGCACCGTCACCGTGTTACCGATCTCAACCATTAACTAGAGGAGAGATCCAGCAGAGGAGAGGCACACAGCCACGACATAAACTCTGATCAGCACCAACGGGAAGCAGCGTCATCAGAGAGGACTGATAGGATGCTAGACTTCTCGGTCAGGTCAAAACCCAGGCCGTGTCCCGCTCATGTCTTAGGGTTCAGTTGACTTCAGGTTCATAAATATAAACAGAGAACACAATGTTGGGACAAAACTGCTACCCCTTCTTTTCAGCTCTGGTTGAGCTGGTCCTGTTTCCTTCGGCCCGAGTCCGGTTGAGGGCCGAGGCCGCTGTGATAGTAGGAGTCTGAGGACGGGGGGCCCTCACTGAGGCAGGGGGACAAGGACCTCCACGTAGCTGATGGGGAAAAAACCTGACTCGCCGTGGATCATGCCCTCATACCAGTTCTCGTCTATCTGGTTGGTGAGGATGATGATGTCGCCCTCCTTGAAGCCCAGCTCCCCCTGGTTCTCCGGCTCAAAGCCGTAGAGAGAGCGGCAGCACGGCTGGTCCAGCAGCTCCGACTCTGCACCACAGAGACACAAAATCATTCCTGCACATGAGAAGAGACGCTGCTTCTGCAGGGAGTAATGCTAAACGCTGCAGTGATTACTTTCATTATCAAGAAATTCTATAGCAGCTGCTACAGCATTTCACCTGTGGGTCTGTGTGTGTCATTATAAATAATGTGCTTCTGGAGACCCCTGCAGTATGGGGAAGCAATGGAGAAGATGTTGTAATATGTCTATATTACAACATATTGTCTATCTGTCTGTCAGCGTCCCATTTGTCTACATGAAAGTTTTACAACCCTGCAAGATAAAGGGACACAACTCTACAGGTGTTTTTTGAGATCAAAATAAAGGCCTAGTTTCAAAGAGCAGTGTGATTCAAGCAAGGTTGCTGGAAGTAAGCGGGCTAGACGTGTTGAAGGCCCCCCCACTTTAATCCCCAGGGGCCTCATTTATAAACGGTGCGTACTCTCAAAAGATGGCGTACGCCGTTTTCTAAGCAATCTTTGCGATTTATAAAAAACAAACTTGGAGGGAAAATGTGCGGTCCTCCACGGACACTCTGACCCATGCGTACGCACTAAGCACAAAACGGGAGAGACGAGAAACTGCGACACCGTTGGCAGAAGGAAGAATGGAGAGAAATATGTGGAAATAATACCATCAATAAAATGTTACCTCATTTATCATATATGAAGAATTCATTTTCAAACATTGATTAAAGCCAATCTTAAAATGATTAAACAAACGCCTGTTTGAGACTCCTCAGTGCACACAAAACATAACTTGGAGAAATAAATAAATACAGATATGTTATTGAAAACCTCCTCGAATATGTTGTCTTAATGTTATGACATGTTTTCTCATAAATGATGCGGTATGCAGAAGGACAGAATTACGTCTAAACTGAGGCCGTTTTGTATTTCTATAGGTCGTATAGATACGAGCATGGTTTTATATACTATCACGTTTAATCATGTTTTATGCCGTTTGCTAAGACTTGATAAGTCGCTCATAAAACACAGGAGGTATGGAAACTAAGAACCCATATATTTGGTAGATTTGGCAGCTGACTAACTCAACACATTAGTTTTATTTGATTTAAGTGGTGATATAGAGTTGCTGCGGGGGGGGGGGGGGGGTTGAGACGCACAGGCTGCAGTGGAGACGCTGCGCACAGCTGATCGACAGCTGGAACACAAACCACCACATAAAAAAATAAACATGAATTGACTCCACTCCGGAGGGATCCCCCGAACCTTTCTTACAGTTTCTCATCATGGGGGGGTCTCCTGTCCCCGGCACAAACACACTGACACACTGCCT
This sequence comes from Dissostichus eleginoides, assembly GCA_031216635.1. Classification (NCBI taxonomy): domain Eukaryota; kingdom Metazoa; phylum Chordata; class Actinopteri; order Perciformes; family Nototheniidae; genus Dissostichus; species Dissostichus eleginoides. The sequence goes on from CM062264.1 coordinate 3,317,881, forward strand.
GAGGAAGGTTATGTGTACTTTTTTTGTCATTAACTTTTTTCGGACCACTTATTTATTTATTTTGGTGACGATCCGACCTCCATGCTGCTACTCTGGTTCAAACTGCATCCACCAAACAATGTGATTTGTCTCGACCTCCCCAAAAGAACCAAAATCTGACACGGTGTGAAATGTCTTTTTTAGCTGTTCTGTCGTTATTTCCTGCGATCTTCTTCATGCAGTCAGTCAAAATGAATATTAATACGGGGCGTTTCTTTGACTATTTATAGGCAAATATGGGCGTTACGTGAAGCCCGCAAAAGCTGCGCCACATTTCGAGTTGATTGTGATTTATAAAGGGAAACCGGCGTGGGAAGTGCACACAAGTCCTGCGCCTTTAGGCAGTGTTTTATAAATCGTAAAATGTCTGTGCGTATTTATTTGCTTTGTCCTACGTAAGCAACCTTCCCACGTGAATCCTACGCAAGGCTTTATAAATGAGGCCCCTGGTCTGGGTCGCTCTCGCATGACTGCTGTTTTATCGTTTAAATAGTGCCTAATGACCTGTGTCCACATAGCACCTTTTTCTCTGAGCACCAGTGGCTTTTTGAAATAGTTGAAAAGAGGATAGATCATACGCTGTGGCAACCTTTAGTAAAAGCCCTGCACGCAGCAGCTTTTTCTGAGCGCGCCGTCGTTCTTTTACAGTTGCTCCGAGCGCCTTCAGTAGAAAATAACAAAACTTTTCAGAAAAGCGGCGGTGCAAACGTATGGGCTCTTCAACACAGATAACCAACGCTGCTTAGATTTTATTGACATTTTACTTTAAAGATTTGTTTTGCTATCTGCACGATAATTGAGCAAACTCAAACTACTGATGGAGACCATTACATACTTTTAAAAGTCAATGAAAAACTAGTAGGTGAGTGGAGGGGCTCATTGATCAGTACTAAAACATCTCCACGACAACTGAGAAAACTCCATGAATTAAAGCTCTGGAAAATGATAGGAAGTTACCCTACAGTCAATTATGATTTGTGAGATGATGAATGAACTATGACTCTGTGAAACGGCCGGATTGATCCCCTCCCTCACATGTGAGGAGTTGAAACACGTTGATGCAGGATTCATTTAAAGAAGGGAGAAAACAGTGTGTGTGTGTTACTCACGGTGAATAAAGCCATTGGTAGTGGGGGTCTCAGGCCATGACAGTGGAACAGAGGTGATGTCAGCTGGGTGAGATGTAAACACAGATGGAGATGGTGTTGAGCAACACACACACACTCAGGTGCTGATGACAACATGTTCCCAAATGTGCGCTCTGATCCACAGTGAAACACACACACACACACACACACACTCACACACACGAGGAATACACATTTAGACAAACAGCTCGCTAAGGGTTGGTCAGAGGAGAGAGAGGTTCACTGTCAGTTTCAAAGATTGGAATATACTAACGGTGTATAATAAAATGTGCATCTGGTGATGGAAGAGACATATCTGGATAGGAAAGTGATCAATTTGAAATGAAGTAGAGCTCACACACAATGATGCATAACAGCTAAATAAAACTAGAACTAAGGATGACACCTCTACCACCTGATACTGTTTAAAGGAACCCCTCCCTTGTGATTGGCTTAAAGAGAGAGGGTGTACCGGTGGGTTTCAGGCCGCCCTGCTGACTGCTGACCCCAACGCTGCTCCTCATCGAGCTACACCTGAACTCCCCCCTGCTGCGGCTGCTGGCTGTGGATATTCTTTGGGGGGGGGGGGGGCAGGAAGCAGAATGTTTCATCAGGCGAAAAGAAAGGCATTAGGTATTAAGAACATGAAGGCTTTTTTTGTTATACAATTATAAAACACAGCTTTTTCACAGATCATCTCACAGAGATAACATCCCAGAATCCACCCTGACAACATCTGTCTCCCAACCGTAACTCAGTCAGGACACAATGACTTTGAAATAACTGTGATTTGAAGCAACTCTGCACAGCTTTGGATTGGTGGACCAGCTCATGCATTTTGCAAAACAACAAACCAACAAAAGCAGGTATCTCTTTGGCAATGGTGAACCTTTCCCACATTTAGAACATTCATTCATTTACATTGACACCGTAGTTTGTGAATGTGCTGCTGAATTGATGCTTTCACTGTCCCGACCTCTGTGAGTACAGAGCAGAGTGAAGAGTGATCGCTCTCACCTCTCTTGCAGCCTCCCTCTGAGCTGCAGCAGGGTCTCCTCCGACCGCCTGTGGTACTGCAGGGCCGCCTCCATCAGAGCTGCCAGCTGACTGACCTGCTCCACCTACACACACACACACACACACACACACACACACACACACACACACACACCCACACACACACACACACACACACACCCACACACACACACACACACACACACACACACACACACACACACACACACACACACACACACACACACACACACACACACACACACACACACACACACACACACACACACACACACACACACACACAAGTGTTTGGCTGAAACACCAAACAGATCATTGCAGCATCCCATAATCCCCTCTGTTTCAGCCCTGTTCCAAAAGTGCTGATTCTCTGTCTGTTACTTTAGATGAAAATAAGGAGCCCCTCCCCACGCCCCTCTGAGAGACATTTGGTTAAAAAAGAAAAGAAAAGAGAGGGTTTTTTTGTTCCTGAGACTTTCAGAGTCTCTTAACACAGAGAGGAGACATATTCATGTAGAAAAGACATAAACAAGTGGATTTTGCATAATAGGTGACCTTTAACTTTCATTAAATATTGTGCTCACACTACAGTAAGTAAGTAAGTAAGTAAGTAAGTAACATTTATTTATAAAGTGCTTTTCACAGACAAAGTCACAAAGTGCTTGACAAAACATTAAAACATCATAGGAATCATAAAATAATAAATGATCACACAAACCACGTGTTAAGAAGTGCTCAAAACACAATAAAAACATAGGATCAAATAGAATCAAATAAAAGCACACAGGTTACCCAAACAGGAATGTCTTTAAATTAGTTTGAAAGGAGTCAACAGAGTCTGCGGACCGTAGGTGATCTTAGGAGCCGCGGCCTCGAACGCTCGATCACCACGGGTCTTAAGGTGAGTAAGTAGGACAGACAGTAGACTGAGCATATTTTACCTGAGTGGGCGGGCTGATGTATATGGATGAATTAGGTCAGCCACATATGCAGGAGTCTGACCGTGCAATGCTCTGTAGGTGAGAGTGAGGATTTTGAACTGGATCCTATAAGCTACCAGTGAAGAGATCTGAGTATTGGGGTAATGTGGGACCGTTTATTTGACCGGGTGAGAAGTCTAGCAGCTGCATTCTGGACTGCCTGCAGACGACCAAGAGCAGACATGCTGAGAGAGGAGGAAAGTGCGTTACAGTAGTCAATGCGAGATAAAATAAACGCATGGATAATCATCTCTATGTCAGCCGTTGAAACTACAGATCTCAGTTTACTAATGTTTCGTAGGTGGAAGAAACAAGATCTGGTCAGTTTCCTAACATGGCTGTCAAACGACACGGATTGATCAAATATTACCCTTAAGTTACGTAGTTTGGAGTTGGCAGGAATATGGTCCAATACATTGCAAAATCATGGGCACAACCTTTTCTGGTGCAACAACCAGAACCTCCGTCTTATCAGCATTGAGCTGTAAGAAGTTTTCTGCCGTCCAGTCCTTAATAGCACTAAGACAGTCTAATGGCGCATTTCCACTGCAGGGCCTCACACGGCTTAGTACGGTATAGTTAGGCCTTGTTAGGCCTTGGTATGCAAACCACAAAACCAACACATCAGCCGTTAGCTGTTAGCCCTCAGAGCTCACAGCTCCTCATATCTGTTCAGAAACTAGACAAAAGTTAAACAAGTACAAACCACAGACTGTCTGTGTCATGGCGAATACAGTCGCTGGTTTATTTATGTCTGTATAGGCCGTTGTTGTGAGTGTGGACGGTCGGAGCATATACAACGTTAGCTTAGCATGATCGATCCGATCTCCACACACGCATTTTAAAAGGTTGTTCGCCTGCCGTCTGTCTGCAGACTTGTCAAAGCATTAATTCATGGTGTTTACTAACCGGTATCAGTATGTTGTTACTTCGGCATCATTTTGAAACGTGTATTACAATTAAATCACGGTCAGATATGTTCATCTTGTTGTAGTTCAATTTCAATCTTTTATTTATTTATATAGCACATTTAAAACAACCTTCAGTTGACCAAAGTGCTGTACAGGCAATAACTACAATATTAAATAACACAATGGGAGTACAATAATAAAACAATAATTAAAACATGATAAAAAACACAATAACTATAAACATATAAAAAAAAAAAAAAACACATACAAATGTAAAAATGTAATGTTCAACTAGTATAAAAAGCCAGTGCAAAGAGGTGAGTTTTTAGCTGGGATTTAAAAAGTTCAATAGACTCAGCAGTCCGGATATGTGCTGGGAGGCTGTTCCACAGTCTGCGAGCTGCAACACTGAAAGCCCTCGGGTTTTTTTCCTGCACCGAGGAACCACCGACATATTTTGCTGAGCTGAGCGCAATGCTCTAGCTGGAGCATGGCGGTGCAACAACTCAGACAGGTAATGTGGTGCCAGTCCATGCAATGATTTAAAAACAACAAGTAAGTACTTGAACTGGATCCTGTAACTGACAGGGAGCCAATGAGTTGTAGCCCCCTTGCCAGCGATTCTCTCACTAGTTTAGCATACTCAGCCCGGTTGTTGGCCCGGAAAGAACCATGATTTTGGAGAGCCAGAAAAACTGTGAAAAAGTACCCGTTAGCCGGAGCTACCCCTAGTGGAAACACAACAAAAAACGGGCCGGGTTTGGCACGGCACGCTTAAACCGTGCTACGCGCTGCAGTGGAAATGCGCCATTAGAGCCTAGATATCCTAAAAGCCTCACTAGGTTTGAATGAAATGTGGAGCTGGATATCGTCCGCGTATAAGTGATATGTAATGTTAAATCTTACAGGCGACTAAGAGCATCACAACAGCCTCAGCTGTATCGCTGCAGAGTTGCACGTAGGTTGTTGTTAACTCGCTCTGAGAACCGGCCTACGTTTCTCTTCAATTCTTCAGTGGGGGGAAAGTAAGGGGCCGGGGGTCAAGCATAAGCTCTGATTGGTTGATGCGTTTTGAAAGCGATGAGGTTAACTCTGATTTGTAGCTCGTCTGCAGCTGTGACCAGCTTCATGTTTGTAGATGAAATTGACAATACTGATGCGTTGTCTTCTTGTGTGAACATGGCATTATCTGGGACTGTATAGTAATGTATCAGAAGCTTCCCCTCTCTTACGTCGTTCTCCAGGAAGTGGAACATGCTCCTTTCGGCCAGCTCTCTGCTCTCGTCGAACTTCTCCACCGCCTGCCGGATCTCCTCGTCTGGGATCTTCCCCTGACGCTTCTTCTTATAGTCGAAGTCTAACCGGCGGCCCTCCAACTTCTTCAGGTGGTGCTGCAACACAAAGAGGTTAGGTTAAATCATATTTCAATTATTTGACCATTCCTTTTCTTTTGCCAAATGTATAACACGTGTTACATGGTTTGGAAACAGCGAGCTTCCACTCCACAGTTCTACAGCGGGAATGAAACACATGCAGTAGGGGGCGCTCTTAAATAACAGTACACAATTACACAAAATGAATACTGAAGTCTGTTCAAGACCTTTAATATTATCTGTTATTACTGTACTTAAACGTATAGATCCAAATAGTAGGAGTTAACAAGCAAACAAATGTCTTATACAGAACTGGCTACTAATTGTTCTCTAGCCCTAGAAACAAATACCAACCCACATAAAACAAGGAGCCAAAGGTGTATCAGAGTTTTAAGCACATTATAGTGGCTGCTAATCCAGAGTCATACATTCTTAGGCCAGACTCCTTTCTGACTTCCTAAAGTTCAAACCTTTAGTTTGAGACTCAAGCTACCACGCTGACACCTTGTGCACTAACACGTCGAAAACTTTAACGCCCCTCCCCTGCAGGCTCCTCTTACTGCCGCAACGCCATTTCAACTGTTGGACATACAGCACGCACTCTAATCTGTTAAATCTGTCGTAAGCAATAACGAACACAAACCTCAGCATAGTCCAAAACAAAAACTGCATCATTATAATAAATCATTTAATTCAACAAAATGTAGAGAATATTAAAACTATCTTGCCAAAATAAACATTTCTCCATACATAACTGCCTCGCTGGCTCTTCAACAGTCTTCAGTCCTTTGTGTTGCATTCTGATCTCAGTCAGAATAAAACACTTTGTTTTAAACACTGTCAAAATGATTAGAATTTGAGGGTAAGGTTGTAAAACACGGAATAACATCAATATATTCTCGTAGTGTAGTGTGGCTGCTCTTTATGTACCGTGATCTCTTTCAGGTCCTTGTCCTGTAGATGCTGCAGGGGGTCAATAAAGTTTTGTTTGACACTTATGTCCAGGGAGTCCTTCACATCGGCCAGCTGCCTCATGGCCCTCCCCCATATCGGTCAGAGCGCAGCCTGCAGGAGGAGAACCAGCAGACACTGATACAGAGATCCTCTGAATCGATATGCTTTCTGCCGCACGGCCACTATCTAGGTGTTTGTGGAATATGATGATTGGTACCAAAGATGGAGTCCTCTCCCAGATCCTGTCCGTGGCGCAGCATGCAGTCTCCCAGCAGCCCCTCAGCCTGGGGGTACCCGGTGGTCTTCACCTGCCCTCGGATCTTAGACATGGTGTTCAGCATGTTCAGTTTGGCTCGAGACGCTGCGGAGGGAGACAAATTCATCCCTGATTCATTTTACAAGGCAGTGTTGTAGTGGCAGATGACATACGATATGTATTTGTTACCTGGGTTAGGCTGCAGGTATTCTGTTGTTTTGGACAAGAGGTCAAACACGGACTTGTTGGTCACATCTATTTTCTAATGGGAGCCAAATAGGAAGATTAAAAAAAGAAATGGTGCAGTTCTGGAGGATATTTAAACACTCATTTCAGTCAATCATTCACTTGTCTAAGCTGGGTTCATGGTTCAAAATGACCATATTTTAGTATATTTAGTATATTTTATACATATACAATACATTATAACATGAATGAAGATTCTGAAGTTTCTCAACTAAGTTGATTCTGGACTGAAAGCAGATGAAGGCTGCAGTAAGGCTTGTTGTATTCTTGATGTCCTTTAGAGTTAAAGTGTTAGATTGATGGAAGGTGTTTCCGCGACATGTCCATCTTCCTCCGACTGCGTAAACCTTAATTGTTGTTAATAAAGCTCGAACTAAACATAACAGAAAAGTCTATTCACATCTTTGTATCCTTATATCTTAAAATGAGTGCTAAATATGTGTTTTCACTCCCTTTCTGCACCCTGATATGTGTCTTCAGGTGGCAGCTCATTCAGTAATAATCTGACCAAAAGAAGACGTTAGTATTATCCGCCATCAGGTCTTTTTGAAAAAGTTATTTTCCGAGACCATCTCAGATAAATGCTCTTCAAAAGGAGATTATTGTTAAACTTGAATTTCAACTCTCTGGACTCACCCTCTCCATCTCCACGAAGTCCTGGTGCAGCTTGGTTCCCTCCGCCCCGCTGATCTTCTCACTGAGCAGCTGCACACAGCACAGAGAATACAGAGAGGTAAAAGCTTATGAGTTCTGTCAGTACGTCGTACACTGGCTAAATGGCATATACCATTTATTTTGTTTTATACAATTGAATAGGCAAATTTTTTTTATAACCTGTTTTATTCCGACATTTTCAGCCCTTTTACCTCTTAGTGTTACAAGGAAAATAATGTTTCACAAACTTGGTTCAATATTAGCAACAGGGCAAGCAGCGAAACCCTTCATAACAGCAGACATGTAAACCAAATGCCCAGGAGATCCAAATGAAACAATGAAAAGTTGAATCCGTTTTCTATCCTTGGAAAGCCTGTTGCCATGAGAAGAGGAGACGATCTGAAAGGCTCTGCTGTCTTTCATCAGATGAATAATACGAGCCAGATACACATCATTGTGATGGCTGAAAATCCAAAGTGATCCTGAAAATAACATGTGGCAATAATAGCTGGGACATAAAGCGTCTTATTCTACATCTATAAATCTGGCTCTTGTTGCCGTAACAACGGTTCTTACAATGTGTGACCCCAGGATATCATGTGACCTGATCACCTGGCACCTTCTTTGAGAAAGTCTGCTGATCCTCAGTCACACCTGGAAACGAGCAGGTCATTTACAACTCCCATTACTCATGATTCCAGAAGCTCCCTGCAGAGTGTGCTGACGTCGCTCTGCAGTGGATCCCATGGGATCTCATGGGATCCCATGGGATCTCAGCTGATTATCTTTCATCAAACAACATCCGTGCACCTCTGATCCAATCTTACAAATCATCTATGACCGTGATAAATTCATAAATGGGATTTGGACAATTAAAATACTTTAACAAACAAAGCATATCATTTCTTGATAGAATCTATTGTTAATCAAAGTAATGATAACAGTCTTTGTTAGTCTTTCCAATGTTCGAACAATCCCTATCTCTGGGTCTTCTACACAGAAGCACCAGGCCTTTGAAAACAAATCTTCATATGATGATTATGAAGGACTGTTCTTAGTTTAGGGGCTTTTTCAAATGTTCAAACTTTTTCCAACTGGCCACAGTAAGCCCACCGTATTAGATGATAAGAGTTATACGAGTTAGATATACAGTGTAAAAGCTTGGGTTGTGTATTCAGTGGACCTGGCACAGCTGTGTGATTGTGCGTCTGAAGTGTGCCAGCAGCGGACAGTTGTAGTTACCAAGTGGGTCAGAGGCGGGTAGCGCAGAGTGGATTGAACTGGGAGGTCCAGTATACATCTCTACTGTCTGCTACAGCTGTTTGCTGACATCATTCAGACCATGCTTATCATGATACATAGGATCATCTCATATCTATCATCTCATCTCTCTCTTGGAAAGAAAACACATGAGCAAAAATGGTGATATTTCTTTAAAATTCTTGTAAAAGCTTGTCACAATAGTTGAATCTACGTCAGTATATTTACTGAGAAGAAGCTCTATGTGCACTACCTGCTAAAAACAGCAAATCTCTCCATCAGTCTCAATACAAAGAATAAACCGATATGTCTGGGAAAAAATAATGCAGATTTAGCGTTTTTCAATTTATTTTGATGACATACATTTTTATATGAATGCTCTCCATGCCTTTCCATCAGTGTGTCTCTGGATCAGATCCATGCAGGGAGGGGGGGGCTTTGGAAAGAAAGAAACCTGAAGGGTTTATTATTATTTCTTTCTTTTGATATACCCTTAATCTTCCCACAGAGGGGAAATGTACATTCTGCATTTGACCCATCCTAGTGTTAGGAGCAGTGGGCTGCCATTATGTACGGCGCCCGGGGAGCAGTGCCTTGCTCAGTGACACCTTGGTAGCACTTGGTCTTATTGTATTGAGTATGGTTAGAAAAGAATAACAAATTAGAAGGAAAACATGAATTTACAAAGACATGCTCGGGGCCAGATGCACGAAGGGACAGCTGGAGCAACATGCTGCTGGCTGCTTTCAATACACACACAGAGCTGCAGCTATCCTGAGCAGGCCTGAGTTTGTTAGGCTCAGCAGACACACACACGTTTGGATAGACAGATGCTTCGAGGTGAAGGGACTGCAGTGAGCTGGGGCCGACACCACCAGGATGTTGGTTTTATCTTTCAAACACAGATCAGAGCAGCTGAAGCGCTGCAGGTTTGTTCGCAGTCGGTGCTTTGATTGTGTGGCTGTGCTGTTGGATCTGTGTGATCTTCTTCCTGCACTCTGACCTCTTACAGGTGGGCCGGGGACAAACACCCAGCTCTTTCCTTCCTTTGTAGAGAGCACACACACACCCACACAGCAGCACAGTATCTTAGTGTTTTTCATTCTGCATAATATCAAACATAATAGAGTGTTGTAGTGATGACGTATTTTTGCAGGCCGACCCGGAAAATACCATGGCATGGGCTCCCCCGACCAAAAGAAGATATTTCTATTGGATTCGTTACATTATGGACATATTGGACCTTATTTTCAGGATAATCTCTAAATATTAAATGTAGCTTTTATAATAGTTGAAAAGTAAATGCAATCAGAAGTTCCCTGCAAAACTTGTTATGGCAGATTCCTTATTACAGCGTGTTTCTCGCTTATTTATCAAAGTCACACAGGTCAGAGAGGATCCATTGCCTCTTCCGCAATTATTAGAAGATGTACCCACGTTAAGTAAATTGGCAAAGGTCAGAGGAAGTCCGAGGGAGGTCTTCCTCAGATATAATACAGTTAAAGTCTTGTTAGTTAGTGGTTCATATTCAGCATGCGTTAGCTAAGAAACGATAAGGATGTTGTTGTGTTAGTTAATGTAAGGAAAATGATATGTGCTCATGTGCAAACGTATATATATCGTTTGCTAATTGGATAATTCATATCCTGCAAGACTCCTAAAGACGTCATGACATAATGACCTTTCCACTGCTGGAACATGTTAACATATCAACTATCTCTGCCACGTATGTTTCAAGTGTATGTTCGTGTGTGTTTTACGTGTATAAAGCACACGAGATCCTTCTAGTCTGGGGGACATTTCTGCGATTGGTTGCTGTTGAAGCGAGGTGATGTTGCTCCAAATGATTATTGTTGTTGTGCAACTGAATAATAATTAATCGCAACCATGTCTGTGTTTGTGTTTTATTGATCTCTCTCTGTGTTAACATTCAAGGTTAGTGAGCCATAAAATGCACTAACAAAGTCATTAAGCACGCACAGAGAAATGTGAAGTGGTCTAAGCCTCTCGGAAAGATTTTATTTTAGATCACAAGGCTAATAAGAGAGATTGGATTAAACAGAAAGGTTAATTGAATTATTCTGATTTCGAAGCCTATTAATATTGGTTCAAACTAATTAATGCAATACTGAGATTCAGAACAGACTGTTTTACGTCAGCCTCATAGCAGGGGGGGGGGGTTTCTTGAGGGAAATCAGTCTGTATGTCTGCAGGTCGGACAGAGAGAAGAACAGAGTGTTATGCTCTTTCTGTTCACTCTCTCACTCTTAATACCCTTTCCACTGAAACTCAGTTCTTGCAGCACTAAATGAGAACTTGTTTTGTTTTCCACCGCCCGGAGCCCAAGTGGTGCTACATCATGACATCATCGTTAATGACACTGATTTTCTCGGCAACGTTGCTCACAATAACAACAATGGCGGACTGCGTGGGGTCGATGCTCGTATTGCTTTTAATCGTACGAAGCCAGATTAAATTAAGAAACGACTTCTCCAACTCTGTCCTCTTCTCCAGAGTGCCATGGTTCTTTGTTCACCAATGCACGCTGCTACTTTATACGTGTGTTTATATAAGTGTGTGCTCACGTTCTAGTCACTTTGCTCAGCGCTACTGCTTGTTACAACTTTATTGTCTTTGCCGTACTCACCATGAAGTGTTCTTGGTCAGGTTAATCTCGCACAGCCTCCAACGTATCTGGTTGGTTTATCTGTTTGTGTGTGTTAGCAGAACCATATTGTTTCACTGTGTCTCCCAAAGGAGTTGTAATGCAGAGAGAAAGTGTGTGTTCAATGGTGTGGGAGTGAGTCCGAGCCTGCAGCTATGATGAGAGCAGGAACAAGCAAAAAAGAGCACATCCACTGTCAGTCTGATAAAACCACTGTACAGCGTTTTGTTCGCAATGATATTTTTTAGACCATTTTTACAACTTACACAATTCTATGGTGACAGGGGATTACAAGCATATACAATATATACAGTGATGGTAAAGTACTCATATTCTTTACTTAAGTAAAAGTAGCAAAACTTAATGTAAAACTACTCCGATTTTTAAATTCAAAATGTAACTTAAAGGTGGGGTATGTAATTTATTTCAGATACACTTTTTGTTATATTCCATGGAATGCTCTTAACATCCCGATAGCAATGAATATATTAAATGCTTTGACAATAAATCCATAAAAATATGTCACCTGTGGAAGCCGTAGTACTGTAAAAAGCACGACCAATCATCTGAGCCGGCCCGGCTAAAATAACTGGATGGCCTACCTGCCTGTCAGCCTTCCATCTGTGCACAAACTTATCTCGTGCCCTCATTGTTCATGTGCGCGTTTGTGTGTGTTGGAGGAGGGGCTCTGTAAGGAAGTGGCAGATTTGTTCCGGCTGTGTATTTTCAAATTCTAGCGCACTCGAGCTGGTTTCTCCAAAATTACCTACCCACCTTTAAAGGAGAGGTGTCATGCTTTTCCGGTTATTAGCCGTCCCCTTGTGTGTTATGAAGGTTTTTATGCATGTAAACGGTCTGCAGTCAAAACCCTCAAAGTACACCCTGTAGGGAGTAAACCTCTAACACAGAAAATACCTCCCCAAAACGCCTCGTTGGAGATACGTCATTGTCCATTGTTTACTTCCTGGTTCTTGTGACGTATGAATGGCCAGTAGCCACGCCCAGAGCTATGGCCGCACCCTCTGCCAGCCGAGCATATATACTGTTGGAATCTCAGGTTCAGTTCAAAACTATCCAGTCATGCCAAAGAGGGTCTGTTTCCTGTCTTGTGAGGGGAAATCTTCAATGCAAGAGAAATATACTGAAGTACCAGAATTCAAAGCACTTGTTTTACCTATAGTGGCCCATTTGAGAATCATATACATTTAATAACAGATTTTGATTATTGATGCATTAATGTGTTTATAACAGCTCGTAAATGTAGGGCTTATTTAAATTACTTTGTATACGGCTACTAAATATCTTAACTTATATTAATATATCAATATGTTTATTAATTAGTTGATTTGTTTTAGCTTATAATCGGAATCTGAAAAGATTCTAGTAACTCAAGCACTCAAACAAATGAAGTAGAGTAGAAGTATAAAGTTGCATAAAATGGAAATACTCAAGGAAAGTATCTAATAATTGTACTTAAGTACAGTACTTAATGTACTTCCTTCAATTCCACCACTGAATATATGTATAAATACAACATTGAAATAACCAATGGCACAGAATGAGTTAACTATGGTAAAACCTCAGTAGTGTTCATCCCTGGAAAGCCACACCTTTGATTAAACAATGAGTGGTGAAGATTGCACTTGTCTTTAGTAGCAGAAACCTCCCTGGGGAGGACACACAGATTACACCATGCAGGAATACATTCCAAAGCTGCCATAAACCCCTTCACCAAGTTAATATTACTATGAGTCTACATGTCTACAGATATACTCAAATACCAAACCATCTAAAGCAAAGGTATGAAGGTATGCCTCCATACAGGCATGTGTTGTTGTGTGTCATGTGTGTGCATTTGTCAGGTGTGTGGCTTGAGAAGCTTGATATGTCCTTGGCTAGATAACACAGTGAAAAGAGCCTTTATTCAGAGTTCACTGTGTGTGTGTGTGTGTGTGTGTGTGTGTGTGTGTGTGTGTGTGTGTGTGTGTGTGTGTGTGTGTGTGTGTGGGGAATCAGGGTTGTTGGACTGTGGGTGGAACTGTTAACGTGTCCGAGTTTCAGTGTGAGGAGGAAGAGCCAGCAGACATATTGTTCATGTTTTCTTTCAGACGGACGGGCAGATATATCAGCAGCCTAACATCATCACAGCATCTCCTGATAAACTGTACGTGTTAACAAGGTTGTGAACTGAAAATAGACCCTCACTAGATTTCCATGAACCTCTATGAAACTACTATTAGAGAAAAAGGCCCAGATTAGACAGGGCCACGTTATTGGATCAACCCTTCCTCGTCATGCCTGTAATGTCCTCATTAGAGGCCGGACACATCTGTCTGCTGGCGTCAGCAGTGAGGTCAGCTGGAGAGCCCTGTCAGTCTAACGTCATTATTATCCCTTCACTCAGGCCACATGTGGAACAGAAAATCATATTGACAGCGCCACTCATGTTTCATTTTCCTTTTTTTTCCTACCAAGTTTCTCTGTTAAGAGTCATTCAGAGAGAACAGGAAACACTGCCACTGTGAAAGAAGAATGGTGGCCTTGAGACATCATTGTCACACCCTGCAGCCTGATACTGGATTTTTGAGGACAATACCAAAATCAATATTTGAGAGCTTGAAAATCAAATGACAGCATTTTGTCTGATATAAAGTTCAGCTACAATTAAAAGTTGTTGAAATAACAGCATTCCTTTCACCAAGGTGTCAGCTGTATCTCTATCTGGAGTAAGTGTTTTACTGATAACATGTTGCTGCTGCAGTAAAGATAGTTGCAGGCATGCATGACACAATGTGTGTACCCTGACCTGTGATGAAGACGTGATGCAGATCTGACCCTGAGGCTCACCAACCCTGAGCAATACATGCAAGTCACTTCATAAGGTTAACTTGTAAATTACACTAATGCATATAGTAAATACGTATATGTTGATTCTGATTGGTGCAACTTGAGATTTTTTAATTCCACTGCTCTCCTCTGCTGTAGCTGTAACACTGACACCGTTCCATCTGACCCGCGGACCCTCTTTCTACCCACCTCTACCTTCAGCTGTTCGAAGGATAAACGCCAATAACAACAACAAAAAACCTACGTTTTTGTAAAGAAAGAAATGTTATGAAATGGAATTGTTAATCCATTCTCCTCAAACAACAGTCAGATCAGAAAACTGCTAACACATGTTACCAACCAATCAGACCCACTGTGAGGAGCCCAGATCAGATCGAAACGGACTTTCAAAATGTACTGACACTCACTGCCGCTGAGGGATGGTCTGCCACCAGATCTCCTCTGTGCATGTGAGCCTCAACATTTCAGTTGACAGTTAGACCCCATTTACACGCAAACGCATACGAAACGCAAACGAACCGAATACGATATCAAAAAAGTCTTCCGTTCACACGAGACCGCTCGGGAGTGCTGGAGGCGCTGTAGTACATATGCCTGGCCTGTAAGTGGCACTGTACTTTCGCCACAAAATACACCAAAAGCAGCGAAGAAGACCCCCGAGCATGGTTGCCATGGTTGCCCTTCTGTTTATGCCACGCGGTGGATTTAGCAACATGTAGTTCATGTAATTCTCCATGTCCACTTGTTGCTGATGGTTGTGGTATGGAGCTGTAGATTTTGCACTAACATCTGTAGCATGGTCAGTAGCAGTAGCTACTGACAGCTACTGACCCGTTATCGTTTGCGGGGTCCATTTCCGCGTTTCCGTTACGGCCTCGTGTGAACGAACGGGCTATAGGAAAGAGAAAAGTAGCGGATACAACCGTTTGCGTTCTCGTTAGAGTAAAGTGTAGCACAGCCTTAAGATGAATGCGCATGCAGGAGGGAAGCAGCACAAGCTCTATCATCACCGTGAGATCACCACGGCAGATGAATGGAGCAGAAACAACTGGGTTCAGTCAGGATGGTTTGATAAGATCCCCTTCCTAACATCAGTAACTTCATTTTATGCATTCATTTCTATTTTCATAATATGCATTGTTTGTTATTGATTTTCAGTCAGGCTTGGAATTTCCATTTGGCCTTTGGTGTCACAGCATTTTTTAGGGCACGAAGGCCACATGCCAGGGCACAAAGGCCATTGAGGGAAAGATTAGGATTTGGAGCTTATAAATAAATAACTTCACTTTCTGATAAGAAAAACACACAAATGACATGGAAAACAAATCGCTTTTTTAATATCAATAATGTCAAACATTATATCATCATAGGCCTATGCCTCCTTAGTATTACCGTATATAAAATGAAATACTCTACTTTGAATAATTAGTGTTTGGTATGTTTTCTATCTACTACTTCTCCCATTCAAAAATCCGAAATCAAATCATAAAATCAAAAATTCTATTAATATGTAACAAATATATTCCATTTCAGAGCAGAAGAAACAGCCTTCAAGGGTCAAACTCTGCACATACATCATTCAGCAGTGCACAGTGAAGCTCCAACATCCAACTGTACCAACAAGCAATACTTTGAAATGCAAAAGTCTGTGTGTGTCATGTGTTTTGGAGCTGCAGTAAAATGCAACCTTTCTGGGACTGTGTACACTCTGTTATATGCAAGGTATTAGGCTATAGAATCCCTCAAACCTGTTTGGTATTATACCTGGGACATATGGAAGGATCTGTACATGTCGGAGATCAATACCTGATCAAGATCCTCCTAGCTGCTGGAAAGAAGGCTATCACTAAAAACTGGCTAAAGGCGGAAACACCAAGCTACAGACAATGGGTTCATATTATTGGTGATATCCTAATAATGGAGAAAATCACATACAAGTTGAAAGTAATGGAAGACACATTTCTTAAGGGCTGGGAAAATGGTTAAGGTACATAACAAAGGAGTCATAAAAAACCAAGCAATATTTGATAACTATGTAGATCGTCTCCGTACAGGCACTGTTCTCTCTGAAATGTAATATTTGTTTGTGTGTAATTTTACAAGTGAAAAAATCAATAAAAGAAAGTTTAAAAAAAAAAAAAAAAGTCTGTGTGTGTGTGTACGAGTCTCTTTAATAAAAAATGTCAACTCGAGCGTCAAATTCGCGTGACGCGTTCTCGTGGTAGCCAATCAGCAGTGAGGATCTCAGCCTGCCGTCACTGACGTTGAATCAGAAAACCAAAACATCAGCCGTTAGCTGTTAGCAGTAAGAGCTCACAGCTCCTCATATGTGTTCAGAAACTGGACAAAAGTTAAACATGAACAAAACACAGACTGTCTGTGTCATGGCGAATACAGTCGCTGTTGTATCTGTGTCTGTATCATGTTGTTGTGAGTTTGGACGGAGCAGCTACAACGTTAGTTTAGCCCGATCGATCCATTCTCCATTCAGGAAAACACGCATTTTAAAAGGTTTTTCGCCTGCCGTCCTGTCAAAGCATTAATTCATGGTTTTTACTAACCTTTATCAGTATGTTGTTACTTCGGCATCATTTTGAAACGTGTATTACAATTAAATCACGGTAAAATATGTTAATTTTGTCGCGTCCTGGCCAGCACGTCTTGTTTGAACAATTAGAGCAATGCGAATATTCGCTTCCTGTCCGGTATGAACGCAGCATAATGCAGTTCAGAGAACAGACCACTGCTCTGACGCTTTTAAAGCAACTTCGAGATGATAACAGTGTGAGGGGCACAAGGGCCATGGTGGCCGTAGGACGTACAATTATTTTCGGGGCATCACTACCAGACCGAGGGGCGTCGTGGCCACCGTGAAATTCCTACCCTGTTGTCAGTTCATATGAACACGTCCACATAATACACGAGGCTAAATCAGCAACAACATCTACAAACTAGCTATACAACTTGCAAGGTTTTGGGTTGTGACAATAAGATTTAAATAGTCTAATAGCTTAATCAGCTGTGGAGACCACAGTTCTATTTTCACATGTTGTCAATGGGTTAAGGTTAGGGTTGCCTCTAAAGTAAATATATTTATTTCAAGTTTAAGATAAGATGGTACTTTATTGATCCCAATTTGGGAAATTGTTTTTGTTGCAGCAGCATAAAAGACAAGGCATTTTACAATAAAACAAAATTAGAAATAAACAAGAAAAGAAAATAGAAAATATACATGTTGAATTCGACAAGATATTATATATACAAATATATATATACATAAATATATTTCATATGGAATATTAATATTAAATATTAAATATTGAACAGATTATATATGTGTGAAATGTACAACGTGGTTTTATTACAAGAGAAACTATGGAGCAGAGAGTTCTCTTCCAGCCAGAGGTGATTTATTGTACAGAGTTATGGCAGAGGGCAGGAATGTTTTCCTGTATCGGTCCTTGCAGTCTTTCTCTCTTTTAAATAAAGTGAAATCACAGAGAAGTAAAGGGATATCGTATACTTAATGTAAGTCGCTTTGGATAAAAGCGTCAGCTAAATGAAATGTAATTTTGGGTACGGCCGGTCTTGTCGACTCATTTCTGTGTATAAGACGTCAGGAGTATTAGCCATGAAACTCCAACTGTACTATGGACTTTGCACAGAACACTGAGCAGTACACTGAAACAACAGTGCTGTTATCAAGGCATTGATATAGGAGGGGAGATTGGAGCCTCATATATTCTTCTACTGTACTTAAATGATTATTGATGCTTAATACTTTTTATAATTCAAACTTCAGATATTTTCTACACAGTTTTTCATTATTAGCCATATTTCCAAGCCTCAGAAAACAGCAGCTCTGCTTCCTACAGCTCAGTGATCAGTATTGACTGAAGAGGAAATGAACAAGGCCCACTGAGCGGATCTTCATTGTGGAAATAGTTTCAGATATGGTTGAAATAAACAGGAAGTGACAGTGGTTTCCTGTCCACTTATCATTGGCTGGTTTGGAGAGATTGATGCATCTGCTCTCAGTCTCCCTACGCATTTCACCTTCAGGAAGCAGGTGAAATTCCACACAATATTTGTACATGACATCTCATACACCTCTAAAAAGGGATATTTTGTTTGCTTTTTTTTCCCGTGGGTGATCATTCTTATCGATACAGTCTGGTTTCCAAAATAATTCTCCCTGTGTTTCATCAGCAGGAAACCCCTGCTCCTCACTGCAGGACTCACAGGACAACAGAGATCTTAAAGGTGCCATGGAAAATCTGGTAGAAAATACGGTTCACAATGACATGTGAAATCACTGCTCACTAACGGAAATTCTGTATATGATTATTTTTGTAATAAAAATAAGTGAGTGTGTGAAAGTGAAACAGAGAAAAAGCATGTCTACTCTCTCAGTGTACAACCACAACACACAACCAGCTTGTACACATCGTGGATCCCCTGCATGGAGCCCAGATATCCACCCGGAGATTTCCATCCAGCTGTGAGTTTCCCCACAGAGGCTGGTCCAAGGTCAGCACTCTATCCAGTTAGCTATCAATGTCACACAAGACACAAGATGTCAGTTCCAATCTAATGGGGTGGAAGGAATGTGTTTATTAATGTAATAGTTTATTAGATTCTTTGTTTTACATATACAGCACATGCCTTTGTCCCTGGTTCCATTAACTATATACATTTATCTGGTGATGAGAGGTCGTGTCAAATCAAATCAAGTTTTATTTATATAGCACATTTTAAAAACGATTTTTGGTCGAGCCAAAGAAGACAGAAGAAAATAAATTACAACAACAAATATAAAAATCAAACACAGGGAAATGTCAGGAGTCGTGCTCCGCTCTGACTAGAAGGCCAGGGAGAAGAAGTGAGTCTTTAGTGTCGATTTAAAAATGGGCACTATCAGCAGCAGCTGGTCAGCCGACCTTAAAGCTCTGGCCGGGGTAGCGATGGAGGAGTTCTGCTATACAGGCAGGAGCCAGCCCAGTGTCAATCTCTCCTGCTGCATTCAACTATTTCAGAGCCGGGTTTCTCTCTTTACCTAAACGCCTAAAACCATAGATGCACAACCACAAAATCGATAGATTACCGGTTATTTTTTAATTATACGAATATTTAAAAAAAGATTACGGCAACCTGTTGCTGCAAATAAGAGAGGTGTGCTGGCAGAGAATTACTAACTGTGTAAATGCACAAGTAATACATCAATGTTTCTACTGGACAGCTGCCTATTCTGCAGCTCTTAGATTTCGAACTTGATGAAGCAGATTTAAACATAATACGAACTGCACTTAGGTCTGACACTGTCCCATAATGACAGAGATGTGTCAATCACTTTAGTTTTTGGCGAACTAAAGTTGAGATGAAGTGTTTTGATTGAATATTATCTGTGATAAATATCAATAGACTGCACATTTTAAAAAATCGATTCCATTAGATGCAATGTTCCTTTAGATACAAAGTCTATGGACCTTTACTAGCTCATTTGAAAACAGACCAGTATAAAAACATAATCCAAAGTGCTGACGTTATGATTTACATGCAAGTAAGTGTAAAACTAACTAACTATTAATGTATACACCCTGCCCGAAGGCTCATTTTAGAGCAGGAGTAGGCAAATGACCAGAGACAACGAGAAAACAGTGGACAACAGTGACGTCCAACTTCCTCACATGTTCTGCATCACAGTGCTTCTGTAACTCCAGGGCTTTGTCCCGTGTCATTAATGTGACTCTAATAATGTATTGCTAACATAGGGTAGCGTTACAGCTCAACAAGATTTCCCTTTAAAGTATTATATAGTATTCCCTCCGCTGACGATCTGTATCTCTCACAGAGCCACTTTTGATTATTAGGTGACGCTTTTTTCAAAGTTACTAGTTGGTGAAAGTTGTGTTGTAGTGGATTTCAATAGAAAACTTTTAACATAAATCTGGACTAGGCTATGTCTGCATCTTAAGTTGCCATGGTGATGTACTAGTCAGGGTAAAGGAGAGCTACCTTTGTTATACAGAAAACTCTGGCTTTATTCATCTAATCATCTACTCAAACATCTAGTAAGCAGCTGGCTTTAAAACCAACAGTGAGGCTGGAAGCCATGAAGCCATCACAAGAGCTAAAGATCCACCGAGCTAATGCAACCAGTCGGCTGCACTTTTCCTATTTCTATTCCCACTGAGCATTGCGTCTGATTGGGACACGTGTCACATGTAGATGCATCTTATTGACAGAGAGAGAAAGAGAACATTTCAATAAGATAATAACAAAACGTATACTAATGATTGAAGCTCTACAAAACAAGTGGGCCCGACTGTCAAACCCAGCTCTTTCTGGTCTGGTAGAAGAATTCATCTATGCACAATGGTCAAATCAGCAGCCTGCACTGCCTTAAAAAGTAAGCAGGTGTTAGGGATAGGAATACACACTGCATCTGTCAATAAGAACCCTCTACAACAGTTTTAAGTATTAAGTAAATTAGTCAGGTAACACTTATCAATTATTGGTTATAATCAAACAGACAAATTGTTTAAATACAAAGATTCCATAAGAATTGTATTATATGTTTTCCTGGTCGGTGTATAACGTTAGCACATGGTGTTAAATTAGTGTGTTGAGAGGTAATAACTCTGCCGGATGTTTCATGGATATCAGTGTTTCGTAAACGCTCTCAATTAAACTCAATCAAACAATGTGTGTTACCTATTCAAGAATACATTTCATTTTCTATTATTTTAACGGAGTTCGGTGCGTTGTCTCCGTACCAAACAGACTAGTTAACTAAATAGAAACGTGACGTTCCACAGACAGCTTTACCTCCAGAGGACCGTGTCACAGCCCCCTCAGCTACATGTAGTAATCTGAAGTTTGGTACCAGTAATTCTGTCTGATCACGGTTCCGTTACCGCAGCTGCACACTGGGTCCGGACTGAACAGTGGTTGTGTTCTGGAGGAGGACGGCTCACCTGACTGGCTTTGTGGAACTGTTTCTTCAGCCCTGCCACAGACATCTTCCCCAGCCGTGTGAGGCGTCCCTGGTGGAAGTGTTCCGTGAAGCCCCGAATAAACCCGGGGAAATGTCTGCTGAAGAAAGAGCCCGCGAGTCCTCACACCGCCTTCATCTGTCACTACACCTCCATCACAGCAGGGCGGCAAGCTGGGCCGCCACAGCCGGAAACAGTATCAGTGTCACAACAACAAGTAAAGCGTCACATTGTATATTGAGAATCGACGCTTCTCATTTCTTTACTTGTATTACACATCAACCGTACAACAGGTCAGGAACAACGTTACTTTAGTCAGTTTGGTAGAATGTTAAGTTCAGTATTCATAAAACAGTTTTCAGTTGTAAATTTACATTGTGATACATTTTTTGACCTGTCTACTTTTTTCATTAATCTCATTAAGTTGAATACTCAAACTATGTTTGGGAGGTTTCATTACAGTTCTAAGTCACAATTGTCATCAATTACAGACACATTTCTTGACCCCTTTTTGCAAAGTCAAATAGGGAGTCTGCTCTCATTAAGATTCAAAAGGTTCAAAGGCTTTATCATCATATGCACAGCTATAGTGTAGATATGGCAATGAAAATGTAAATATACAGGCAACATGAATTATATAAATAAAAACAAAACAAATGTCTAGACAGAATGTTGATACATATTGCTGAATGTATACATACACAAATGCCCGAGGTGTGTTAAATGGGCTATATCCTGAGTCCTCTGCTGTACACTGATTTAACCTGTTTGCCTTGATTAAAAGTAGAAGTACCAGAGTTAGGAATACTCTGTTACAAGTAATAGTCCTGTATTGAAAATGTTTCTCAAGTAAAAGTAGAAAAAAATTATTATCAGAATATAGTTAAAGTAGCGACAGTAAAAGTAGTCATTGTGCGGATTGATCCATTTCAGAATAATATATATGATATGTTTTATAATGATTGATCATTAAAGTGTTCTCAAAGCTGGTAAAGGTGCAGCTAGTTTGAATGACTTTGTATACTGCAGGGTAGCTTGTGAATTTACTCCAGGTCGAACTAAAGTCTGATTTAAGAGTTGATTATATTTCACATCATTCATCCAGATCTGTAAATTAACTAAAGGTATTCAATACATGTAGTGGAGTAAAAGCACCATTTACCTCTGAACTGTAGTGGGTAGAAGTACAAAGTAGCATAAAATGAAAAACCTCAAGTAAAGTACAAGTTGAAGTACCTCAAAATTGATGCTACTTAAATACACTTGAGTAGACTTACCACCTCTGCTTATTTGTGGTCAGAATAAAACTAATTTGCCAGATTTAATTGCAGTAGTAGGCCTATAAACATATATTCTACTGCAGAACAAAGACTGATTTTCTTTCCCTTCCTATTTCGAAAAAAACAATTCTGTGTAACGTTATGTTAAAGGTGGGGTAGGTAATTTTGGAGAAACCAGCTCGAGTGCGCTAGAATTTGAAAATACACAACCGGAAAAAATCTGCCACTTCCTTACAGAGCCCCTCCTCCAACACACACGAACGCGCACATGACCAATGAGGGCACGAGATAAGTTTGTGCACAGATGGAAGGCTGACAGACAGGTAGGCCATCCAGTTATTTTAGCCGGGCCGGCTAAAATGATTGGTCTTGCTTTTTACAGTACCACGGCTTCCACAGATGACATTTTTTTATGGATTCATTGTCAAAGCATTTAATATATTCATTGCTATCGGGATGTTAAGAGCATTCCATGGAACATAACAAAAAGTGTTTCTGAAATAAATGACATACCCCACCTTTAAAGGTCTATAATAAGAACGAGGGACTACTGTAAACTCATCTAGAGACTCTGCACCGTGCTCTGATGCTGTTGCTTTATGCTTTATGAACGTGGACAACAGAGAAACATATTCTTCATGACCAAAGTTGGAATTGAAATAAAAAGGAAAGTGAAACTTATGCTCGTCACCCTCTCCCTCCGGTCCACATTAATACAAATGATCCCAATACGTATGATTGTATGAAAAGATCTTAAAATCAATACAAATGTATTTATTATAAACGTTAGTCCTTAACATCTATCACTGTGTATATCACCATTCAAACATCTTTTAAAAGTTGAACAAACCCCACACAGCTCAGTAAAGACTGAAATGTTGACTTTATTTGATCATTTCAGTAAAAACTAACGTTCATATTTCTCTTTTTGATTATAATACTGATGAACGTTCAAAACAAAGCACTTTGGCAAGTTACCATATACGTTTTAAAAAGCTTAATAAGCACCGTAACTTTCATGATATTGTAGCGTCTGGCTACAGGAACACAGGGAGGCTTGGTTTGTCCTTTATCCGGGAGTTTATTATACAGATCACAGGTTACTGTTGGCCGTAACCACGCCAAAACAATCCACTACCCCTGTCGTATTCTCACTCTCCGTCACATACCCCGCTAGTTCTTCCCTAGCAT
Organism: Dissostichus eleginoides; assembly: GCA_031216635.1. Lineage (NCBI taxonomy): Eukaryota > Metazoa > Chordata > Actinopteri > Perciformes > Nototheniidae > Dissostichus > Dissostichus eleginoides. The sequence goes on from CM062264.1 coordinate 3,341,697, forward strand.
TTCGCGTCTCTCCCTCCAGGAACCTCCCTCCTCCAGCCCCAACCAACCAGACAACACTCTCCCACCCAAACCCACAGCTACAGGTCACAAGAACCGTCCATCAAAACAGTGGCACGTTCACTGACACTCTGTAAAATGCAAACAAACTCTGAACAACAAATACATCAAACATCAACATTATAACCAGTCCGTTACACTTTCCCCCCTCCTCAAAGTCCCTCGTCCTCGAGGGAATAAACAAAGTCTCTCAGGTGGTTAGGGGGTCTGCGGTTTCTCTGCGGCCGTGCCTGGTCTGCGGCAGGGGGAGACAGGCCCACAGTAGGGCAAGGGAGAAAAGGTCCAGGTTGCGGGGAACCAGGCAAGGTCCCCGGGTCATGAGAGGGGGGTTGGGGAGAAGAAAGAACCGTGTCCCTAGCCCCCTGCGTCTCACCAACTGATCCTAGTGGTGTCGCTGTACCCCGATAGGGCGCCAACCTGTCCCGGTGAAGAGCAACTATTCTCCCTCTCCGCTGCAGTTGGACCCTGTAGACGACCTCACTCAGTCTCTCCAGAACCCTGCAGGGCCCTTCCCAGTTGCTGTCCAGCTTTGGGCAGCTGCCCTTCTTCCTCTGTGGGTTATACACCCAGACCAACTCGCTTGCACTGAAATGCCGTCCTCTAGCATGCACGTCGTAGTTCCTCTTCTGCCTCGCCCCTGCACTCTGTAGCTGGCGCCTGGCAAAGTCGTGAGCAGACTGCAACCGTTCCTGGAGTTTCCTGGCATATTCAAACCCTGGGGGGTCCACAGGAGCATCGGGGGCAAGCCCATCATCATCTCGCCCGGCGTGCGCATCTCCCTTCCTAACATGAGGAGGGCAGGGGAGCAGGAAGTGGAATCTTGGGTCGCAGACCGGTACGCCATCAGCACGAGGGGGACATGGGCGTCCCAGTCTCTTTGGTGTTTCGCCGTCACTATGGCAAGCTGTTGAGCCAGTGTGCGGTTGAACCTTTCTACAAGGCCGTCGCTCTGTGGGTGAAGGGGTGTGGTGCGGGTCTTATGGGATCCCAGTTTTTCGCACATAGCCTTAAACACTCGGGACTCAAAGTTCCCCCTGGTCTGTGTGTATGACTTCAGGCGCCCCGAACCTGCTAAACATTCCCTCCACCAAAGCGTCCACAATAGTCTCTGCCTCTTGATCTGTAGGCTGTATGCCTCAGGCCACTTAGTGAAGTAGTCCATGGCTGTGAGGATGTAGCGGTTCCCTTTTTCTGTGCGGGGAAACGGCCCAAGAACATCGATCCCGATCCTCTCCATCGTGCACCCTACCGGAAACTGCTGGAGCTGGGCATGAGATCTGTCGGTAGGGCCCTTACGTGCAGTGCAGCTGTCGCAGCGGCGACAGTAATCTTCCACATCTCGTCTGTGTTGGCCCCAGTAGAATCTCTGTCGCAGGCGGCGGAGAGTCTTAGAGACCCCAAAGTGACCAGATCCTGGAGTTCCATGCACTGACCGAAGTACCGTCTCCCGCAGGGTCCTCAGCACCATCACCTGCCACCGTGTCTCCTGCAGCCGGTTCCTTCCACCCCCTCTGCAGCACTCCATCACACAGGCGCAGGGCTTTAAACATTGACCATAGCCCTTTAGTGGCACGAGAAAACTCAGAGACCTGTTCCCACCGGGGTTTGTGTTGTGCAGCCACCCAAGCGGTTACCGGCCTGATGTCGACATCCCCCTCCTGATTCTTCCTCCATTCGGCAGCATCTACAGCTAAAAGTCCATGGTCAGTTGATGCCCCGACTGGTCCCACAGCTGCACATATCACCTCAGCCTGTAGACATTCCCTCTCCTGTGTCTCTCTCTTCACGCAGTAGCGGCAGTCATCACTGTAGCAGGGGCGGCGGGAGAGTGCATCAGCGTTGCCGTGCTGCACGCTGTTGGATTTAAGCACCCTTCAGTTGTTGAAGGTTCGAGCCCGCTCCGCGCTGTTCGTTTGATGAGTGGTCTGCTGTAAAAAGGAACGGCTCAGACAGAGATATGAGATTAAACAATAAGCTGATTTAATGGTAGAAACAACAGTACAATATAACGAAGTACTTATATAACGAAGTACTTCGGGCCTCAGCTCTTCCACCGTGCGATGTACGTATCAGACAGTCAGACCGAACAGAGGCCGCGAGTGTACAGAATTCACAATATTTATCCCCACAAACGGAGAGGAGTTGTGTGGGAGGAGTTGTGTCGGTTGCTCCTCCCTAGGTGTTCATCCATTGGTGGACTCACTCCTGGGCGAGCCCTAGGCAGTGAATCAGAGTGAGTCAGCCATTGACGAGGTCTAAACAGCGAATCAGAGTGAGTCAGCCATAGGTGTGGGAAGTTTGGATCTCCTGCGCCGCCGATCAGTCCCAGGTCATCTTTTATGGCAGCCATAAAATAAACAATTCTGGGTTGAACGGGGGTGAGGTACCAATCCTTATCTTCGTTTATCCTCAGCACCTGGCCGTACCACTCCGCATCCCAGTCTTTCTCTCAGTACAATCTCTGCATAGACTCAATGGTGTCAGTTTTATTACCTTTCTCCTGCAACCCCCCCATGCTCCTATCCGGGCCATTAAAACCCCGGGGGGGCGACTGGATCCTTTACATTCCTAAGTCAACGCACACACAATTGACCACAGCAAACAAAGGAAAATAAGAACACTTGGTCTAGTTTCATAAGTATACATTTTACATAGACAAAATTATAATTATTAAAACAGGTTATATAGGATATACAGGTTACTTTAACGCCAGGTCTGTGAATTATGGTGAAGTCATATGCTTGTAACTCTTCAATCCAGCGTGCCAGCTGGCCTTCTGGTTCTTTGAAGGACATGAGCCACTGTAAGGCAGAGTGATCAGTCCGGACTGTGAAGTGGAGGCCCCCTAGGTAGTACCCGAAGTGGCTGACCACAGCAAGCAGTTCCCGTCTGGTGACACAGTAGCGGCGTTCAGCTTTATTGAATGTTCGGCTATAGTAGGCCACTACTCTCTCTCCTTCTGGTGTCACCTGGGCCAGCACGGCTCCTGCTCCACTGTTGCTGGCATCGGTGTCGAGGATGAAGGGAAGGGTGGGGTCAGGGGGAAAGAGGATCGGTGCCTCCACTAGGGCTTCCTGTAGTAAAGCAAATGCTGCCTGACACTCCACTGTCCATGAAAACACCTCTCCTTTCTGTAACAGGCGGAACAGCGGCGCAGCTATGCAGGAGAACCCTTTCACAAACCTCCTGTAGTAGGAGGACAGGCCCAGGAAGCTCTTCAGGTCCTGCACAGAGCTGGGGGTGGGCCAGTCCTTCACAGCCTGCACCTTTTCTCCCATGGTGCCGACGCCGCCCTCCGTTAGCCTGTGACCGAGAAAAGTCACCTCACGCTTAACGAAACAGCACTTCTGGGGGTGCAATTTCAGTCCTGCTCCAGCCACTCTCACCAGCATACGTTTGAGGGCCCCGAGAGCTGATTCGAAGGATTCCCCATGGACGAGGATGTCGTCCAGGTAAACAACACACTCATGGCGGGGGATGTCTGCCAGCACCTGGTCCATAAGCCTCTCAAACGTGGCAGGGGCATTACAGAGGCCGAATGGGAGAACTTTAAACTGCCATAAACCCCCGTTGGTGATGAAGGCTGTTTTCTGTCTGGCCTCAGGGGCAAGGGGGACCTGCCAATATCCGCTGCGCAGGTCCAGGGAGGAGAACCAGGAAGACCCTGCCACTGTATCGAGTGCCTCATCGATGCGAGGAAGGGGGTACAGGTCCTTCTTGGTCACTTTATTGAGCGGTCTGAAGTCTACGCAGAACCGAAAGTCCTCCTTCTTTTTCTTGGGAACCATGACTACTGGAGCGGCCCAGGGGCTGTTGGAGGGTTCGATGAGTCCAGCCCGTTGCATCTCCCTCAGTGCTTTATCTGCTGCAGCTTGTCTGGCCAGAGGGAGGCGTAGTGGTCTCATTCTAATGGGCTGTGCATCTCCAGTGTCGATGTTGTGTTCGATGAGATCTGTCCGGCCAACATCGGCCTCAGACAGTGAAAAACAGTCTTTGAATTCCAGCAAGAGCTGCAGCAGCAGGTTCTGCTCTTTGGGAGTTAGTCCATCAGAGTTTCTCTGCCAGACCTCTGTCACTGCCAAAACTCTCTCATCTGCGACAGGTTCTGCAGCAATGACTGGGTGAAGGCAAGGGTCCAGGGTCGGCAGGGTGGGGGTTTGTGCAGGTGCCGTCATCTGGGGGTCGCAACAAGCAACGGCGTCGGTCACTGTCTCGGTTGTCTGTGTTATAATGTGGGTCACACGACAGCCTGTCTGGGGTGGCCGCCTACACATCTGAACGACCCGTCCATCTGGAAAAGTGAGTGTACCCCTCTTTGTATCAATGACACAGTCTAATGTCCCAAGAACATCCAGCCCCAGCATGCAATCTTCCAGGTTTGCGACCCACACTGGGCAGCGAACAGACTTCTTTCCCACCCCCATTGTCACAATTTTCTCTCCCACCATTGGAGATCGTTCCCCGGTAACTGTCTGTAATTTCACTATGGTGGGGCAAATAGTTGTTTTATTTCTCACCGTTTCAGGCTTCACCAGGGTTGCTGAAGAACCTGTGTCGACCAGCGCAAAACAGTCTGTTCCCGCAATAGTCACTGGGGCATACCAGCAGTCCTCAACCCAGGTTCGGCCCAGCCTGATGATTCGCTCCGGCTGGCCGTCAGCCTCTTCTGTTGGTTGTAACACTTCTGCTTGGTTAATGCGCTGCGACGTTTCCTCATTTGAAGAGGGACGGGACACATCATCAGGGGTCCGCATTGTCCCGGTTATGCAGACCCGGCCCCGTTTCCCTGGTTAATCTCGAACCAGATGGCCAGGCTGTCCACACCCCCAGCAGATCTCTGGCGGGGTCTCAGAGACTGCTCCTCTCTCAGCGTGGTGGCACGCACAAGCTGCGTCAATTTTTCCACCCAGGCCGGCTCTGCTGTATTCAGCTCAATACCACATGCGGCGCTCACCTTCGGTGTGTGGTCATCCGCACTCCGTGAAGCAGTACATAGCATCTCTCTCTCTGTGGCTAGCTCCAAACCCTCCTGTAGAGACTTGGGGTGGGCGAGCAAAGTCTGTGTACGCAGGTCGGCTGGTAGTAGGCCCTGGAGGAAGTAGTCCCGGGCTAACTCACTCTGGATAACAGGAGGCATGTGAGCATAGGTGCGGTGAACCAGCCCCTCAATGTCGTTGGCGAGCTCCCTCAGCGGCTCCCCAGGGCGACACTTGCGGCTACACAGTTCAGAGCGGAGCAGGCTAGCTGCAGAGCATAGTCCAAAGCGCCTCTTTAAAGCTCCCACCAAAGCATCATAGTCACTCCTATAATCAGGGTTAAGTAGCAGCAGGCTGGTTAAAGCATCCCCAGTAAGGCACATTGCGAGCTGGAGGGCCTTTTCTTCAGTAGACCACCTGCCAGCCTTGGCTAGCAATTCAAATTGTGCCTGGAATGCTTCCCAGTTAGCTTTGCCATCATACCTGGGGGTTTTCATAGATGAGGGGAGGGCTTCTCTGTGCTGCTCAGTGTGTTGACTCGTGCCTGCCCTCTTTTACCTCATTCACACCAACGCAACTCCGGTTCAAGCTCCGTGCTAGAGCTTTTCAGGTTCAGAACCGGTTCTTCGGTTTAGCTCCGGCTCTTTTCACACCGCTCAGAGCCCGACTGGTGCTGCGTCATTGCGTCATCGTTTGCGTCATGACGTAACCGTTTGCGTGCCTGCTTCATAAAGCCAAACCGCGCGGAAACCCCTCACAGCTCACACTGACAACAACAACAATGGCCGATTGTGTTGAAGCGCTACTCGTTTTGGTTTTGGTAAAATCCAGCGGTTGCCATCTCTTTCTGCAATTGTTGGAGAATTGCTTTGGACCGCGTGCTCCCCTCCAGCTTCCTCTGAACCTCTTCGGAAGACCAGATTCCCAGTAGGTAGCTGGTCTCTTCAGACCACTGCTGCTTGTTAAGTTTCTCCATCGTTGTGTACAAACTGGATAAAACGCGGGCTTTTTGTTGTTGTTCAGGAGTTGATCCCGCCCCTGCCCCTGCCCCCGCCTCGACGTAAGCGTGACGTATGCGGTGCTTTTGCTCTAGCCGGAGAATTTTTTGGTGCTTGAAACGAACCGGATTCCGGAGCTAAGAGGCTGCTCCGCTGCGGTGTGAACAGGAAAACCCGGTGCTTTTCGAGCTCCAGCTCCGAACCGGCCCTGAAACACCGTTGGTGTGAATGAGGTATTTGTCTCTGTTTTCCCGCGTGTGGAGTCTCTATCGGGAGAGTAGCCGGAGCGGTCGAAGCCAGCCTCAGCGGCCATTCTCATGGTCATTTCTCTCACCCGCTCTCTGTGGCTGTCCGTTCCCCGACCCTCAGCAGCGCCGAGGTGTTGCCGCTCGTCAGCTTCCTCCTCCCGTTTAATTTTAGAATAGTCCCACAGCGACATGTTCTCACCGAGATGGAAACCGTAGGCTGTATGGCAGCAATCACTGTAGCACGCCGCTAGTTAGCTGCCGTTAATCTGGAGTTGAACTTTTACTTCTGACACCAAATGTAGCGTCTCGCTACAGGAACACAGGGAGGCTTGGTTTGTCCTTTATCCGGGAGTTTATTATACAGATCACAGGTTACTGTTGGCCGTAACCACGCCAAAAAAATCCACTACCCCTGTCATATTCTCACTCTCCGTCACATACCCCGCTAGTTCTTCCCTAGCATTTCGCGTCTCTCCCTCCAGGAACCTGTGTACCTTGTGTACATTGATTGACAGGATGACAGGATTCAAGATGGCGCCTGTGTCGGCTCGCCGCTCCCTCAGCTCTCTGCTTTTAGCTATCCTGCTTTTGCTTTATGTTTGTCAGAATGTCTCTGCTCTGCTCGTCTACGATCGCCAAGCTCTCCTCCACCTCAGACCCTCCCTGGAGTTTATATTGCTGCCCAAACCTACATCTGGCAACCATAAATCGTCCCCCCCCCCTCTACTGTCGGATATTCCCACCTACCTGCGCCGGTTGCCCTGCATCCTGCCTCGCCGAAAGCGCTTTAGACGACGGGGAAAGCGTGGTGGGGCACTGGTCCATCAAAAAGCATACCTGACGGCTTCTTCTGGGACTTATCCACGCATCAGATGTCATGGCCCTCCCGCTGCACGCCATGTGAGGGATCGATGGATTCGCCCTGTCTTTCCGGAGCTGCGGCCTCTGCTGGGCCCGCTGACAGATCCTCCTGCCCGACTGACTGCTCCCGGCCCGCGCGGCGTTCAACACGCACTTCTTCGTCAGCTGAGACGCACTACACCTTCGGCAAGCCCGGAGAGAAAACTTTGCATGGCTTTGCTAAACGCTAGGTCGATAGCAAACAAAACGTTCCTGTTAAATGACTTCTTCACCTCTCGTGAACTGGATTTTATGTTTCTGACGGAGACCTGGGTCCACGCTGGCGAGTATACACCGTTCTCTGAACTTCTTCCTCCTGACTGTACATTCTTCAGCTCCCCCCGTACCACGGCCATGGTGGGGGCATAGCATCAGTGTTTAGAGCTAGCCTCCAATGCCGACTGCTTCACCCTGTAACTAGCTACGCTAGCTTTGAGTTGCAGCTTTTTGAACTGAACCCGGCCTCGCCTGTGCTCTGCGCAGTCGTGTATCGTCCGCCAAAGTGCAATAAGGATTTCATAAATGACTTTTCTGACTTTCTGTCCGGGATCATGGTGAAATATGATCGTGTTTTGATCTCCGGCGACTTCAATGTCCATGTGTGTTGCGAGTCCAAACCTCTGGTTAGGGACTTTTTAAATCTCCTTGATTCTTTTGGTCTCGTTCAGTCCGTGGCTGGCCCAACACACGAAAAAGGACACACTTTGGATTAGTATTATCGTTTGGACTGTCTGTCTCTGTGGATGAAATCTGTGCAGCAACGCGTATCTCAGACCATTTACCGGTTCTGTTTACAACTTCGATCCCTTCCGCAGGAGTCGAATCACGTGCCCCTGCGCGTCGTCTGCGTTCAATTAACCCCTTGACTGCCTCACAGTTTTCTGATGTTTTTAATGCTTCCCTGATCTGTAAATTAGAGGTGAACTGTGCTTTAGTGCTGATGAGCTTATCTCCATGTTTGACTCGACATGTACCCTAATACTGGATTCTGTTGCTCCTTTTACGCTTAGACGCACCAAAGTTCTCTCAGAGCCGTGGCTCAATGACTGTACTCGTGCTCTCAGACGCACCTGCAGGCGTGCAGAGAGAAAATGGAAAAAGGATAAACTCCATGTCTCCCTAGAAATCCTTCGTGCTTGCCTTTCGACTACCAGCAGGCTGTCAAAGCAGCCAAAACAGAGCACATTTCTCTGTTAATCTCCAAAAACAGCCATAAACCTCAGGTTCTTTTTAATGTCCTCAACTCTATTATTAATCCCTGTGATGTGTCTTCTATTGTGCCATCGACTACTCTCTGTGATAAGTTTCTTACATTTTTTATTGAAAAAATCTGCTCTTAGGCTAGCCCACACTAGTGCTACCCCAGATCCTGCTCCTTTTCTGTGCACTGCTGTCCTCGACCACTTTGAGCCTGTATCCCTCTCTTCTCTCTCGGATGTAGTCAAGCACCTGCGGCCGACAAACTGCACCTCAGACAGCATTCCCTCTCGCCTTCTCAGAGAGTTTTTGAATCAGTTGGAGCAAGTATTTTATTACTTATAAACACCTCTCTTAGCTCAGGATGTGTCCCAGCTGCCTTCAAACATGCCGTGGTCAAGCCACTACTTAAAAAGAAAAATCTCGACCCCTCCATTCTCGCAAATTTTAGGCCCATCTCCCAGCTACCTTTTTTATCTAAAGCCCTGGAGCGAGTAGTCTATGTCCAGCTACAGTCGTTCTTAACCACGCATGGCATCCATGAAAAGTTTCAGTCTGGCTTCAAACCTATGCACAGCACTGAAACAGCCCTTTTAAGAGTTTTTAATGATCTGCTCCTAGCCGCCGACTCAGGTAGCCCAGCTGTCCTGGTGCTGTTAGACCTGACAGCGCCTTTGACACTGTGGACCATAGCATCCTGTTGTCACGGCTTGAACAGTCCGCAGGCATCACAGGCTCTGCCTTGCATGGTTCAGGTCCTACCTGACAGACCGTAGCTTCTCAGTGCAGCTAGGTGCCTTCTCCTCTGCCAAAGCCCCTCTTACCTGTGGGGTTCCCCAAGGCTCTATCCTGGGCCCCATCCTCTTTTTACTGTACATACTGCCCCTAGGTTCAATTCTCACCAAACACAACATTCCCTTCCACTGCTACGCCGACGATGTACAGATCTATCTGCCTCTCGAAGCAAGTGTCGGACACTCACTACAGCAGTTGATGGACTGCTTAACGAGATCAAATCCTGGCTGAGCCAAAATTTCCTCAACCTCAACGAGAGCAAGACTGAGGTCATCTTTTTTGGACCCCAGCCTCCGCCTCTCCGGTTGATGTTCTGGGCTCTCTCGGTGAAACGTCCTCCCCTCTGTCATGAACCTTGGAGTGACCTTCAGTAGCACTTTTAAATTTGATAAGCAGGTCAGCACCGTAGTCAAATCCTGCTTTTTTAAAATAAGACTATTGGCCAAAACCAAGTCCTATTTATCTTTTAAAGACCTAGAAAGGGTCATTAACGCCTTTGTAACCTCAAGACTGGATTACTGCAACGCTCTGTATGTGGGTATGGACCAGGCCTCAATTAGACGCCTGCAGCTAGTGCAGAACGCAGCTGCACGTCTTCTGACTGGCCATAAAAAGCGTGACCACATCACCCCAATTCTGGCCTCACTGCACTGGCTTCCAATTCGGTTCCGAATTGATTTTAAAATCCTTTTATTTGTTTTCAAAGCCTAAATGGGCTGGCTCCGGCCTATATAGCAGAACTCCTCCATCGCTACACCCAGCCAGAGCTTAAGGTCTGCTGACCAGCTGCTGCTGATAGTGCCCAAGACCAGGCTCAAAACCCGAGGGCACCGAGCCCTCGCAGCAGCTGGCCCCAGGCTCTGGAACACTCTGCCCCTCCATGTGAGGTCGGCCCAGACCCTGGGGGTTTTTAAATCAACACTAAAGACACTTCTTCTCCCTGGCCTTCTAGTCAGAGCGGAGCACGACTCCTGACATTTCCCTGTGTTTGATTTTATATTTGCTGTTGTAATTTATTGTCTTCTGTTTTGCGATTGTAGTAACGTGTTATTTATTATTTGCATGTACAGCACTTTGGCTCGACCAAAAATCGCTTTTAAATGTGTTTTATAAATAAACCTTGATTTGATTTGATTTGATTTGAACCTCCCCCCTCCAGCCCCAACCAACAAGACAACACTCTCCCACCCAAACCCACAGCTATAGGTCACAAGAACCGTCCATCAAAACAGTGGCACGTTCACTGACACTGTAAAATGCAAACAAACTCTGAACAACAAACACATCAAACATCAACATTATAACCAGTCCGTTACAATATCATTTCTCCGTCATAATCGGTTGTTTCCGTGAACGGCCGACTGTTGTGTGACGGCAAATGCTGCGGCCGCAAGGTCCAGTCGTTCATAAGCTAAAGGAGGTTATAAAGGAAGTTTGAAACCTCCTTTCCTATCATTTAGACTAGAGAATTGGAACGGCACTTATCATGGCTGCCACTGACGTACTTCTGGGTCATTTCACTCCGTTAGGAAGGTTCCTAAGCTAAATGGACTATTGGACCGCAACCCAGTTCTTATTATACATCCATGGGCTGGACACAAGCAGAGGATGTTGTTTGTTTTTCATTCAGGCTACTATCATTATTTTGAAAACACTTTCCTTTTCTAAATGCAGCAGATGGACACCTGCTGCATTTCAGGGCCGTCCCTGGCCAACTTGGGGTCCCAAGCGACATTGTGAGATTCTACTAATAATAATAATCATAATCATAATCAATTCAATAATATAAATACTACATTATTTTATTATAATATAAACAAAACATGCTTATTACATGCTCCAAAACTTATATTTCTTAAATCTGTATTCAAATGTAGTGTACACATTTCTATCAGTATTTCTCTGTGTTGTGGTTGACATGATGATGACTGTTAGGAGTTAAGGGGAGAGGCTGAGCATCACCATGAAATGTGCAAATTGACATAAAAATGAATAAAAGGGGAAAAAATGCTCCATGTATTTTAGGCTGTACATGCCGAACTGCGCCGAGAACTGCGCACACGCGAGGCCCCCTGCGCAATGTGAGGCCCCATGCAGCCTGCATGATCGGCCTGTAGGGAGGAACGGCCCTGCTTGATTTATCAAACAAAAATAACTATGAATGCTTGATACGTTTATTTTTTTCTCTTGTATTTATTTGCATTGTATTTCATCCAAAAGTAAAGGAAAGTAACCAATGTACATTACTTTAATATTGTGATACTAAGATTAGGTTACTGCTTATTATAGAATGTTTTACAGGTAATTAGAAATTGTAACGAAATATATTTGGAAAGTAACCCTCCCAACCCTGGCAGGATGGAAGAGTGAACATAAGGACAGTCTGCAGGTGCATGTGTTTCAACATGGCAGTGCATTCTTGACTAACCTGTTCATTCAAAATTGTGTTTAAATGTTTTTGTAGACATTTTGCACACATAGACACATAGTGCTATCTTCAATTTGTACATGACATTCCCTCACTGCAAAGTTGATGACCAGGATCAACATGTAATGAGTATCTCTTGAGGGGTGGTGCAGGGACTGTTGCTGTGACTGGTTCTCTACACACCACCAGGGGGCAGTACCTGCCCGCAGAAGAGAACACATCAGAATTTAGAGGAGCAATGCACAGCAGCAGCAGGGTCAAACCAGCAGCAGGGGTCAGGGGTCAGACCAGCAGCAGGGGTCAGACCAGCTGCAGCTTCCTCTCCTGTGCTATGTAAACTTTGGTGAAGCTGGATCATGATTGGATTCTAATCTGTGTACACAGTTCAATAGGCTGTATATTACATTACTCTGTCACTTTAACTTCTGATATACTGCACATATTCTATTCTCAGAGTAAATGCAATGTCCTTATTGTAACTACATGTGTATAAATATATATATATATTTTATTCTATAAAAGTTTTAAAAATACTTCTTAATGTACTCCTTTTGGCACCTTAATTCCTCTTTATGTATGCAACATTATACACCAAAAGCTAATTCCTTGTGGTGTAAACCTTTTTGGCAGTTAACCTAACTCTGGTTCTTATCCCAAGGATTGTGAGTCACTGGAAATGTTATTGATTTTATTTAATCTACGGCAGTTCTGATTGTCTTTCGTTGTTGCATAAAACTTCACAGTTAAAATAGTGGTGGATTAATTATAGGGGCCTGAACACAAATGGCTTCGAGCACATACACTCAGTAAAAAAACAACCAGTAAAACTCAAACTTTCACTTGTCTCCTCTGTCCCTCTGATTGTACTCCTCCTCCTCCTTCTCCTCCTTCCTCCTCCTCCTCCTCCTCCTCCTCCTCCTCCTCCTCCTCCTCCTCCTCCTCCTCTTCCTCCCTTGGCCTGCACAGTATTTGGAAGAATAAAAGTCATCTGCTGTCCATCTGGAAGCTGTGCCGGGCGGTAATACCCCCTCATATTCCTCTGCTTCCCAAGCACCCGTGGACAATCCATTCTCTCTCCCACCCCCAACCCCCCCGCCAGCCCTGATCCACATCCCAGGATGGAGAGGTGGGATCCGGTGTCAGTGCCCCAGAAAGACCCCTCTCTCTGGAACACATGGGGGATCAGGAGCCGTGTTGTTCAGAAGGCTCAGTTTCACTGTTTGGGATTCTCACAGTGGCCTGCACGTATTCTCTGCCTCCCAGGTGCTGGCTCACAGAAAATGTAACTTTTAAGTCAGCTGATGTTTTCATGAAAAGAATGGCCATTTTCTGATTTACTAATATGTTGTAAGATGAATGGCTTACATAACACTAAACAGCTGGTAAGAAGGATCATGTATTAATGTTCAACACTTTCCTATATTTGCCATTGTAAACCTATCAGTCATGATACATAATACTGCACAGAAGCTGAGATCTGGCAACACTCCGCGCCAAGTAGTGAGTAGCTGGTGAACATTGTTAAACATTTAGCAGCTGAAGTGCAATATATCTTTCTCAGGAGTTGGTGGAGGCCTAAACAGACCAAAGGAGAGAGAAACATGACTCCATGTGTGCAGGATGTGTAAATAATTAATAGTTTGCTAGCACAATAATATGAGGTGAAGATATGTTCATGTTGTGTTTGTATGAAAATCCTATTTATCTAAATGTTCCCCTTTTTTCCAAGGCAACATGTTTTTATTAATTCTTGATTCATTTAACCCTACCTAAAATGTGGTCCAAACAAGTTTGTGAGGGATGGTCTAAAGATGTTCAGCATAGAACATCATTTTGTTCATCGTGCCCCTCTATCCGCTATATATATATATATACATTTTGTACAGTTTATCTGTGTAACGCTTTCAGTGAATCCTGTTGAGAACCTGTAAGTTAGCTCCCTATGTTCCAGTGTGATGGCTCAGCCTCAGTTTCAATATGTTCCATATTTACCACTGAACACTTTCTGAAAATGATACACAGCTTCTTAAAAATAACCATAAAGACGCAGGTTGTTCTGGATACAGCTCTGTGGAGGAAGCTGAGCAAGTGCTCCACCTCTACAGATCAACCAAGTTCTGTGCTGCATGTTGTCGCCTACATACAGCACACAGGAGGGACGGAAATAACCGCTGTGCCCTCTCTGAGTGGTACTAGATTTCTGCAACGTGTCAGAGAGAAAAGATGGGGGCCACTTGTCAGAAACTGGGTTTTTCAGCTCCAAAGTGATGAGGAACAGCTCTGCAGGCCCACTAATGTACAGTAGATGTGATGGGTGGGTTGAGTTGTTGAGTTATGCAAGGCTTTCAGCCCTCTGTAATAGTGCAATACTTTGGCACGTTGCATAACAGATTTGTCCTCCTCGCTCTTTAAAAGTGAGCCCAACGATACTTCCACTGTCCCTGGTCCATTTCCATCCATGCCCTTTAACTTTGCACAGCAGGATTACAGCGATTAATTCACCTCTTCAGTAACTGTAAGAGCTTTTTTTCTGTGAGTGTAGAGTATGCCATTTTGCTGGAATGCAAATTTAAATGACTGCTGAATGTGACTACGATCTCAGTTGCTCTTCCATTTTATGTGCCAAAGGAAAGGATTGCAAAATCAAAATACAATCAATAAACTATTTACCAAGTATTAAGCTACAACAAAACATCCTTTGGCAGGTGGAAGTGTTTCAGCGTGGTAACACTGTGTGTGTGTGTTGTTGACAGGAAAACCACATGCTTATGTCTGTGTCTCCGGCACAATGAGACTGTTCTGTTTGCTTTCCCTATCAGAGAGCAGTGAAGGGTTCAAACTGAGGTTTACCTGAACGCAGTTATTCTGTGGACCGACCCCCCCCCACCCTTTTAGGTCTCTTATTAAATCTTTATTTTTTGTTTATTTGAATCTGGGAAAGTATTGTTCTGAGTTTGTGAATCCGTCATTGTGTTTTAAAGGAGTTGAAACAAGGCAAGTCGCTCAATTTAAACTAAGACAATGAGCCATGATTGACACTAACCATTTTTCAAAGCAGGTTTGTTCATGACTTAAAGGTGGGGTATGTAATTTATTTCAGAAACACTTTTTGTTATATTCCATGGAATGCTCTTAACATCCCGATAGCAATGAATATATTAAATGCTTTGACAATAAATACATAAAAAAATTTCATCTGTGGAAGCCGTAGTACTGTAAAAAGCACGACCAATCATCTGAGCCGGCCCGGCTAAAATAACTGGATGGCCTACCTGCCTGTCAGCCTTCCGTCTGTGCACAAACTTATCTCGTGCCCTCATTGGTCATGTGCGCGTCCGTGTGTGTTGGAGGAGGGGCTCTGTAAGGAAGTCTGAAGGAAGGAGCAGATTTTCTCCGGTTGTGTATTTTCAAATTCTAGCGCACTCGAGCTGGTTTCTCCAAAATTACATACCCCACCTTTTAGCGTCAATTCCCCCAAATTACATAAAAGCATATTTTCTTACTAACCCCTGTCAACTCGTGCACAGTAACCAGTTTTAATACAGGGACGTTTTCTTCAGAAGAACATCATTTAAAAACAAATTCACTTCAAGAGTCAGGACACGTTTTCCAGAAGGAGATGTGTTGCAGGAAACTTCATTCAATTCCGTTCAACTCGATATCAGCAATCTGTGAGACAAATATCTGCAGAGCTGAGATTGAATGTTTATGATGGTTTAGATGCTGCAATAGGTTAATTGAGAAAATATGATGTTTATTTCAAAGAATCGTTGTTATAAATATATGTTCTGCAGTGGAGCCTGTATGTTATCCTCCCAGCAGCCCCGTGGCCTCGTGTCTTTCAGAGGCTCATCAGTGTTGCTCCGCCTAACACGGAGTATTACAAGATCTCAGGGGAGTCGGATCAGATGACACCGCTGCAGAGGAGCACCTACCAACCTGCTGATTTCTTTGTTTGCAATGGTCTACTAAAACGTTTCATATTTATCTATACGCAATTTGCACATTTCTGCTGAACTTAGCTAAAATTACAGAAAAACACATTTCATTCACAAAGATACAACTAATGTGCTGATTTGTATTTGTTTAATGGATAGAACATTGAATGAAATGAGGCTTGCAAAGATATGGCTTTTATTTAATTGGAATGAATATTTTAACATTAAATCAAAGGAAACATGAACACCTATCAACATATTGGTTTTGCTCTTTTTGTTAACACATCCATACAACACAAAAACGGGATCTTAAATCTGGCCCACTGCGATTCAATTCAAACTGAACAAATATGCAGAATGCAGAGCAAAACCAGAACAGTCGACCATGGTGAAATAATTAAACATATACAACACCATTTTCTTGTTCATTCTTTTTGATAAAAAAGATAGAAAGAAAAACATGTTAGTGGTGAAATAAGCCTATTTTATAAGGTATCTTTTTTGGTTTCTTTCAGATAACAAATTACTCTATTCACAGAATATACAGTACAATAAACATTTTGTTTACCAGTTGTTTTTTAAGGGGTGCTCTCATGTGGGGCCATTATTATAAATTGCATTTCTTCTTCTTATTTCTCAGTGTTTGACTCATTCACAGTACATGCTTCGAGCCTCCAGACACAGCATATATTCCTGTAGTTCGTCCAGTCAGTCAGGACACTGCAAGACACCACACAACAGTACAAGAGCAATGCCTTTATCAAGTCTAGTCCCATGAGCACAGTTCTCTACAATAACACCAAAGTCAAGATCTTTTTCACCTCCATCAGTCAGAAGCTATCTTTATCTTTTGTTTTGGTGAATTTGATTAGATTGGACAACAGAGCCCTCCCCTGAATACTGCTGTTAATCACAAAGTAGATGAGAGAAGCCTGGGTGGGCCCTTTAATACTGCATAGCCCTCACACATGATGAAGGGCTTTCTATACTCACCTGTGGACTGAAAAAATCTTTGGTCAACATTAGCATTATGCAACAACCAGAACAGTAAAGACAGATCATATTGAACACCATTGAATAACTTATTTGTCAAGCTCACAACACGATAGCTTTTCAACAAAGACTATTTTTGTAGACCATTGTCCAAATGAAAGAAAGGACACAAATCTAGTTGACTACTGCCTTCCATCAATACATTATGCACATCCTCACAGGGCAGTGTGAACATCTGACAACAGACACACCAGAAAAATAATTAGCATGAAACAGTTTCACGGCTCAACACGTGGACAGATTCAGTTCATACAAACACATTTTGAGCTCTAAACTGGGCTGTAAGGCAAACCAATGCAAATCAATCAGTTCTGCTTTACAACAACGATTGAGCTTCATTAAGGTGGCATTTATGATTCTTCGGAATTCATTTACTAAGAAGTGTGTGCTTTGATATTCTTGATATGTTGACATTTGTGTGTAAAGCGTTATCAATGTCTGAAAAAGCCATTGGTAATGAAAGCATTTGCCTTATTGGATTTTTCTCTCCTTTTTGCCAAATGATGACAGGATGGACACGGTATGGAATTTAAAAAGTGCTAATTGGTGAGCCTTCTTTAAGTGCCCCAAAACAACAACAACAACAGCAACAACAATACAACAATAAAAAGACAATAAGAACCAAGGAAATCAGTCATGTTAGCATTAGAGCTCAGATCCCTACTCCTGGTCCATGGGGGCCCCTGAGCTCACAGCCAGGTTCCTGTGAAGGTTTGGGTTCTGGCTGTGCCGGTTCCTGCTCCGCACCGAGGAGAAGGACGTGTCGCAGCCGGGGACTTTGCACTTGTGCAGCAGCCGCAGATGGACAGTTTTGTAATGAGCTCTGAACGTGCCCTTGTTGCTGTAGACCTTTTGGCAGACGTGGCAGGTTATCGGAGATCCACCCCCACCCCCCTGAAGCCCGGCTTGCCCTCCCCCAACGCAGCCCAGGGTTCTCTCTCCCCCCAGTGCCAACTCCTCGCCCCCAGGCCTCCCCACGTCAATCCCATCGCAGCTTTCATCACTGTCCTCCATGGGGAGCGCCTCCTCATCCTCTTCAATCCCTTCCTCTGCCTCACTACCGGCACCATCTGAGTCCCAGGTATGTGGAGCCCCAGCACTGCCTCGAGGTGGGGCAGAGGAGGAGGTGCTCAGGTCGAGCACTGCCCCCTCCTCCCCTCCTCCTCCCTCCTCCCTCTCTCCTATGGGAGACGCCTCAGCACTGTTTGGTGCGGTAGACATTTTGCTCATGGGGAAAACCAGGCCCATGCGATTGTGCCCTCGGAAGATGACGGAGTTGTGGCTGCTCGGGTCTCGATGGGGCAGGTCTCTGTCCCGCTGGTCCTGGTAGAAGTCAGCAGAGTCTCTGTCCCTGCAGTGAGAGGAGGGCAGGTACAGGGTGTTGGCTGGGCTGAAGGAGTCTTTGGTCAGCAGCTTGTTGTGAAGATTCAAATTTGCACTATGTCTGTAGATGAAAAAAGAAAATATCACCATGGTTAATTTACTTTCTGCAATATACCTTCAAATGCCATACAAAGATCCATTCTTTGTTCCATAATAACTGGCGTGGCCATGTAAAGCTTGATAAGCCAAAGCAGAACAACTGAAAAATGATGTATAATGCATAATGTTTGTTTTTGGACATCCTAATTATGATTGAGACCACAGTTTTATTTGTCATCTGCATTCTGTGGTTTGAACTGAACATTCTAACCTAACTTGATCAGCTGATTTCAGTACATCCTCCCTGCCTGCACATTAGAGAACCACTGATCTGATGCTATACTACTGATATACAGGCTGTCTGCTAAGGAATGAAGGAAACTGCTAACGAATGAGCTAAACAGAAACGTGTTGAGATATGAGCTGTTTTATGGTCATTTTTTCAACTACTGTATACTGCTACCTATTTGTTTGTTTGTTTACCATGGTTTACTTATTGTGGTTTTATTGTGTACCTACTTTTTTATATAATATGTAAGTCTACTTTTTTATTAATCTGCACTCTTGCTGTTGTAATACCGTTCATTTCCCCGTTGCAACACAAGTAAAGGAATTCTGCAGAATGTACAGGTTTACATCTTCAAGCGCATTTTATAACCTGCTCTTTAACAATGACAAAGCATGGCCTCTCACCTGTCTCTGCTCCTGCGGGAGGGGAAGGCAGCGTTGCAGCCGTCCACCGTGCACATGTGCATCTCCTTCAGGTGGACATTTTGGTAGTGCATCTTCACGCTGTAGGGGTTCTTGAAGGTCTTCCTGCAGATCTCACAGTTGTGTGGCAGATCAGCGTTGTGGTTGAGGTGAGAGAAACGTAAGTCACCGTAGTCGTCGACACAGCCGTCGGATTCTTCCTTCTCATGGTCTAAGAGCTGGAGAGCGCCTCCATTGGTCAGCCTGTGCTCACCCTCATCCCATTTCAGCTCTGAGTTTACTTGGTCCCCATTCTCAATGTTTTCATTGCCATTGGGTTCCTGACAGTGTAGGTCGTTGTCACAGTGATCCTCCATCAGTTTATCTTCAGAGGGGGAGGATGCAGAGGTAATGGCTCCGGTCTCAGCTTGCCTTGTCCGATCATCTTTGTCCTCCCTCACAGTCATTTCTCTCCCTAAAGTTTGGTCCAGAAGATGCTTGGTGCCCTCCCTTTCCTTCTCTTCACCAATGTAAACTCCACACACCTCTCTCTCCTTCCCAGCTTGTGTTGTGCACATATGACCTTCTTCTTGGCTTTCTTCACACTCTTCCTTCTCCGTGCTTTGTGACGGAGCCTCGTCCTCGGAGCTGCTCCCCTTATCCATTTGCTCATCTCGTTCCACCAACTCCTTCTCTATCTTTATTGGCATACTTGATTTCCTAGACTTTTTCTTTGGTATGGGGTCTGTTATGCAGGATTCTTGGACTGAGATAGGTTTAATGGGTACAGAAGAGGAGAACAGAGGAAGGGAAGGCAGTGTTCCTGGGGTGTTGGCAAGCTCTGCCGGGGTGACCAGGCTGCGGTAGAAAGGAAGGACTGGCTGTACTGTTTTTAAGTTGGGGAAGAGTATGCCACTCTGGCCCATGCTGGGGAACGAGCTGCTGTGGAGTTTAGAACCAGTGTCCACATGGCTCACCATGTAGCTGGGCACTGATTTATGGCTTTCTGCAGAGCAAACCGGGATGGGGGTTCCATATTCATGCCTATTCTCTCCTTGAGAGCTCTCATCACCGGACATGCTGCCCCGCAGGTCTTTGTCCCGGTTGTTACGGTTCATAGGCATGTGCAGTCGTGGATTTGGGTTGGCACTATGGCGGTTGCGACTGCGTAGGGAGCTGAACACCATGTTGCAGCCCTCAATGGTACACTTGTGCTTAATCTTCAGGTGCACTGCGTTGTAGTGGATTTTGAGTGTGCCTTTGTCGTAGAACGTCTTCTCACAGGCGTTGCAATACACTCGACCTTTCTTCAGAGAGCATCCTCCCCCTCCTGACCCCCCTCCACTGCTAGCCCCATTCCTGTCCATGCAGCGCAGCTTGCCCTCGGGCGACATCTGGGTTACATCAGAGCTCATGGAGGGCGTGCATGGTGTGGAGGGTCCGTCTGAGTAGTTGTCACTAGTGGAGAAATCCTCTGCCTCAATCTTCGTAGTGGTGGAGAGCCCCTCCATGTGTTGGTCTACACTTCGATCCAGATCAGCGTTGAATGAGACAGCGGTGGAACCGAGCAGGCTGCTCTCTGAAGGGTGTAAAAGAGGGAGTAGGTTGTCCCTCCCTAGACCGTCCCGACCTGGCTCATCTTGTCTCTGACTCTGCTCCATCGACCCTCGGCCTGGCTGCTGTTGCTGCTGGTGCTGCTGTGCCCCTGTGGGTGAGCCCAGAAACGGAGCAGGAACAGATCCTAACAGCTGGAAGGGCAGCATGAAGGCCATGCTGTTGACAAAGTTTTCAAAGTGGTGCATGCTGTTGCTGCTCAGCTTATCCGCTTTGGATGTGGCGAGGTTGGCAGCAGTGCGTGGGGTGTGGCGCTCGATGAAAGTGCGGATATCTGAGTTGGTGCGGGTGCTGGGCACCAACACGGCCTGGCCCTCCTTATCCTGCAGAGCCATCAGCTCCACTATGGACTTGGTCTCGCCAAAACGCAGGAACTGCTGCAGTGTGGCGATCTCCTCCTCGAACGTCATGATGGCCCAGCGGTCCAGCACCTTCCCTGCTACATCCTGCAGACGGGGGGGAAGGGCAGAGCGTACAGTACAGGAGAGAAAGGAGGTATGAAGTAGATCGAGAAGGAGGGGGAAATGAAAAAAAGAAAGAGAGCAATTTGATCATTAGCATTATAAGTGTCTGTTGGGTTGCTCATACATATTCACACAGTGGGTTAGACGACACACCCTATAAAGCCGAGTGGCAGGGCAGCTAAATAAAGGAATCATATGGAGTGTTAATACATGCGGCAGGGCAGAACCCTGAGAACCCTCATTACACAGACACACACTGTTTCATCTTACAGGTCATTTCTCTTCATTTAAATCAAGAAGATTGACTCACTCACACACACACACGCATGCACACACACACACATCCTGCCAAGACCATACTATCAGACACGTATACTTATAAACACACTCCCAAAGGCATGCACAAATAAATACACGCACCAACGTATCACACACATACACATGTAAAGACACACGAGTCAGGGAGGGGTGATCAGAGGCCGGCTCTCAGTGCACAAGCAGGTCCTCTCCCTCAGCCCAGCAGTAATCACATGTGAGTTCGGGTGTCTTTGAAAGTGAAGAGCGGCCTAGTGCCGTAACTGTGATTAATATTTCATCACAGAGCATTCATTGGGCGCCTGTCGAGGATTCTGACTCTACGTTTGCCATTAGATGAGCTAACATGAATTAAACGCAGCCCATCTTGAATACTTGATGATGTACTAATCGAAGTGAGAGCCTGCTCTGACTGAGAGCCTGCAGCCGGGGCCGGCTTGGCTCCGGCTTGGCTCCGACTTTAGAGGAAATCTGAAGCAAAAGACATAATATTTACAAATCTACCCAGCACAGTTCGGAGACCTCCCCGAGCTGGCGGTACCACGGCAACAAGCCGGCCGCATCAGCAGGCTACCAGGAGAGTTCATGGCTCTCTCTCCTGTCATCATGTTGCCTGACCCTCCCTTGTCCTCCTCAGAAATTCTCTCTGTCTCTTTCTTAACATACTCTGACTCACTAAATTTAAGAGTTACATGTCAGTGTCTCGGCTGTTTTTAGAAGCTTCCAGCCTGAAAATAGTCTCACAACATAATATGAGGAGGGGTGTACGGAGGCATGGGGAACCAGCCTCTACAGTTCACGAACAGGCCACATGGTGTATATCAAAATCCATGCACACAAACAAAAATGTGAAAATAACTATTTGTGATTTTCAGTCTCCCTGGGTCTCAGCATGTTTTAGCAGCATCTTCAGCTGCATTACAGATACAGCTGGCAAACAGAGCTTTGGTTCTCTTCTCTGTACAGGCACAACGGTCGGGGCACCCAGAGGCTTTTTGCTTCAAAAAGTCATGATTGTTCAGAAACCCATACTGGCATAATGCTTTTTTTACAAAACCACACAGACACCAAACAAATCACACCTGGAGCACGTATCCTCGTATGTAGTCCTGCAGCGTCCAGTCCAGCGCATTGAGGATCTGGACGACCTCCTCCTGCTTGAGGACGGAGAACAGGCGGTCCAGGAGGATCTTGAGGCGGATCGGGATGGCCTGGGTGCCGTACAGCATCAGGCTGCAGATATCGAACACCACGTTGGAGTGCACGATCTCCACCTGGCTGCTCTGGTATATGTGGTGCACCTTCAGTTTACTCAGGGCTGGAATAAATCACATCAGATTTACAGGATTAGATTTTGTGAAACTACACTGGACCTGAGTGAAGAGAAACAACAGTAAAACATGCAAAAAGAAGCGGTATATGGAGAAAAAAAACGAAGTCTATATTTCACCATTGTCATGGTTTGTTTCCAAAACTCAAATTCCTTTAATAGAAACAACTCTGTTTTGTTGTGTGCTGAAAAGCAGACAGGTAAGAGATGTCATTAAATCATGTCTCTAAAAATTGTTTAAATAATATAATACATTAATAACATTATTTAAAATAAAAAACAATGTGTAATACTTATTCTATAAATTCAGGTGTATTGCCTGAGTGCAAACGAAAAATAGAGAACATCATTTAAGTCTGAGTGTATTATATGGAGAAAAAGTCCATGATTCAGTATTTTAAGACATTCAGGTTTTTAGAACGTAGTTAGAAAAATAAAGATAATCATAATTTAGAAAAATAAGATAGAAACTGTTGCCGAGAGACCTAATAAGCCTATTTGAATATGATATAATACACACCAGCAGTTATAATGCCACAGTGTGAAACATTTTAAATGGTGGTGGTTCTCTAAAACACGTGTCTTAAAGCTGTCTTTGCACGCAGATATTGTGCAATTGTTTTTTCAGATGAAACATTTATGTCTCACCACAATTCTAGAAAGGTGAATACACTTCTCGTGCTTACAGTAAGGAAAAACGACTTTTGAAATGTCATAGAAAATCCAGAGATGTAGACATGTTTCTGTTTCATGGGAATTCAGTTTTTCTAAAGAAAGGTTGCTTTTGAATTTTGAAGGCACTTTTCTCAGTAGAGTGGGTACAAATGAATCTTTAACTATAATTATGGTTTTATTAAATAAAGCCTCAGTAAAGTGTTAGCATTGTGCTCTCACCATGTGCTACCCAGCCATGCTTGCAGTTTTCACACTGCCTCCTCTTCAGCTTCCCCGGCTTGAAGCTGTCACAGTTACAGTTCACCAGAGTGCAGCAGATAGCCTGTAAAGAAAAACACAATTTGGCCTTTTGACAAAAAAATGATGATTGTTTTTTCAAGATAGTACGCGATACATTTGGAATTGCTGACCTCCTCAGGACTTGATTATCATCTTTAAAATTCCCCATGTTTCTCGTGTAAAAATAACATTTGCATTAGTCTAAAACAAATATTCAGCAGCAGTGGATTACCAAATTATTCAAACCCCAAGACACCCAATTTTTTTTCTGCAGCAGCAGTTCATAAAAGGAAAATCTTCTGGATGTGTTTTATTATTTTGTTCACAGTGGGCCAAATTCATCCAGACATATTAGATATTGTTGGAAACCTTGAGATCTCAAAGCGTAGCCGCTAGAGTTCCGTTTGGGCAAATACTTTTTATATTTTGTATCATTCCAATTGTATAATATTTGATAACATTTGTTTATAACCAGGAATGCAACATAATAATGCTAATACAGAATATAGCCTGTCATCCCGTCGCTCTTTGACTGAGCAGCATGTTCAAATGTGTCCGTAACTCATCTTATAGGCTACACATAAGGAATAGAAAAGGAAACAGCACAGTTTCCTTAAGTCATTTGACGTTATCTTTATGTGTCACTCATTGCCTGCTTTCCCTTGTGAGAGCAGCGTTAACATGTGTGTGTGTGTGTGTGTGTGTGTGTGTGTGTGTGTGTGTGTGTGTGTCAGTTGTACCGCAGGGCAGGTCCTAACTACAGTAACGAAAGCTCTTGGACACACCTGGACCACCTAAACCATCTCAATCAATCAATGCCTGAGGCGCACACACACACACACACACAACACACACACACACACACACAAACACACACACACAGGTCAGAGTACTACCTCCATTAGATCATCTGCTAATGGGTTTTATCTTTCAGGTTGAACATGTATTGAGTGGACAGACTCGTGGAGAGAGTGGACGGCAGTAATGAGTCAAGTTTTTCTGGGTAGCTGCTGACTTGGCAGCGACCCGGAGAAGACTCACACTAAAAATCGTTTCCACTGCCTTAGACCAAAAAAAGAAAATAAATGATTTACCCACCAGGAACTGAGGGAAAAGCATCATCAGATTTCTGATCAAAGCTGTGTTGTTAGCGCTACATGCTGAAGAGTTCTGCCACCTCTCTCCTCTGCATCTATAATGCATGATCAGCGGGGTTTGAGTCTACATGAGCGGCATGCTGAGCTCCTCGCTGGAGCTCACCCCCCCCCCCCCCCCCCACCCCACCAGCAGAGACGGAAGAAAAGTGTGGGTGGACACAGCTTCCTCCTTTAGTCAGCCGCTCCGGGCTGGACTCGTCCTTCAGATTGGAGATCATGTTATTTCCCCTTACCATAACCTCTCATCATTAGGCGGATAAACTGACCCTAGATGAAGGTGGCGGCAGCTACCTGGCCCTGAAACTCAGCGTGGCTCCGGCCTTCGGTCCCATGACATCCGCTGGCTCTGCTTTTCTCTTTATCTGGCTCAGACAGTGGTGAGGTGCAAAAAGCCCTTTGCTCATCTCTCAGCGACATAATCCCATCATTACAGAGCACCAAGAACCAACACGGCCCAATTAGGCTAATCCCATCCCACTGTGGGGGCATACACACCTCCTGCTGCTGCCCCCCCTAATATACATCTCAATCAGGTTCCCCCTGCCTGCTCACCAGCCTGTAACACACACTCACTCACGCACACACACACACACACACACACACACACACACACACACACACACACACACACACATTCCATCGCACAGTGTGCTCCAGGTCGTTTATCTCAATTAGAGAGTCATATCATGAGTTCTACAGAGGAAGAAGAAGAAGAAGAAGAAGAAGAAGAAGAAGAAGAAGAAGAAGAAGAAGAAGAAGAAGAAGAAGAAGAAGAAGAAGAAGAAGAAGAAGAAGAAGAAGAAGAAGAAGAGGAGCGGGCAAAGACTAAAACAGTGACTTTTGGTGACCGCCCCCCCTTGCTTTTCCTTTCTGGTGTCACCAGTGAGACCCGGCTGTTGGATGCCTCTCTGAAGTCGACGATGAGAGGCTAATTGCACAGAATGATGTCCGGGTCAGTGTTTCACTTTATATCAGTGATGTGAAACATCAACCAACCACCTCTACACACACCCTGAATACATTGCACATGCCTCAATGAGCATTTCTGTCCTACATGTAGTTGAATAAATTATGTTTTTTTTTTTTTAGAAGGACATTTAAGTCAGGGGTCCTTCACGTAAAACATAAAAATATGCTTTTGGCAATAATCGTTATCCAACCTTTTTTGTTCAAATGCTTTGTAAGTGTTTTTTATTCTGCATAAATCCATTTTTAACTATAACAAATGTTGCCTCTTTTCCATTGTGAGCACAATATATCACATGAATTGGTAGAAACTATGGAAGTGGGAAACTTGCGTTAAGCCTGAAAGGCAGGACCCGGGGCAGAAAAGCCCTCCTCCTTTTGAGACAGATCATACAAATGCTCTATCTGCTGTGTAGAGATGGACTCTGAAAGCCTTTGAATGATCGAGTTTCATTTGAGGACTAATGGAAAAAAACGGATTTGTTCTAATCTGGAGAAAAACCTAACCTTGATTTTGAAAGGAAAATAGATCTTGTCTTTTCTCTGTAAATTGAAACATATGACTTCTCCCTGTGTACATGTATGTGCTAGCACCTATGAGTGTGTATTTGTTTCAGATAAGGCGCTTTGGATAAGAGATCGTGGCATGGATTGATGGAGGTTAAACCTTTCCGTACACAATATTTCAATAGCAAATTTGCCTTTAATAAATATTGATGCATTAGATTGGAATTTATAATAATAATAATAATAATAATAATAATAATTTAACCTTACAAAAAATAAATATATATCAACTTAAAAAAAAGCATACATTTAATTAAAAAAAAGCTATGGTCTGTCTGGTAAGAGAGCGTGTTCTTCATCATCCCACCTGTCAGACACACACACACACACACACACACACACACACACACACTGAAATGGTCCTTTCGGGCTGTTAAAATAGATCCTGCCGTACGTCAGTGAGCAGCTCTCAGATGAAGACGGTTTGGATGGATTTATGGCCTAATGCATTACAAAGCTAATCAATTAGCACAGCCTGGCACACACTGACTGCCACACTGGGGGGGGGGGGGTTACTATCGGACATTAATCAGTTCACAAGAGAATAATGGCATGAGGGGATTAAAGGAGGTGAGTGTTTTCCTGATAGATTTACAGCACACATGTTATACACTTAAGGCTGTATTTTGGACTCAATCTTTTCTCGCTGCAAAACATGTCCTCACTCGTGTGTATAACAGCCGTGAGATGAGGATGACATATAAATATACGTACAATTAATAAATAAGATTCCTATTGAGGCCAAAAGTTCAGAAAATAAAACTCATGGATTTATTTCAGATGAACAAATGATTTACTAATGCTTTAATCATTTATACCAAACGTTCAGATTTCCAGGTTTAAATGATTGAAGCAGAACTCTATTATTTATTGAGCATGAATTAAGCAATGAGTGAACACGTATACACCCTTTATGAAAAGTGAGTCAGTCCATCCGTTCATTCATCGATTAGCTTAACACTCACTGATCAGAAAAAAAGCGTTACTGCTTTTCCAATGTGAGAAGTTGCTGGTTATGTTCGGTTTTATATCATCATAAAGTTGTTCAAACAAGTTTTGGAATATTAAACGTTCAATGGACATTTTCTCAATTTGAACAGATCAATCATAACCAAAACAAGCATGACATCAAACATGTTTCTGCTTTTAAAGTTGCATGAAATATTTATGAAAGTCACTTTTTATCCATTAAAATGTTATATTTGATAGCAGTTCAAACAGGAGGTTGAGAAACTGACAGAACATTATGGGAAGTATGATAAAAACTATTTGTCTAAAACTTCTAAAAACCTATGTTTTTATGGCTGCTTAAAAACAAACACACTACAGCACAGCGATCAAGAGAAGCGGATCATTCACACACACTCACACACACACAGAAAATAAATATGTTATCTGGGCAAGAACACACAGAAAACCCTGAGGAATTTAGTGGGAGGACGGTGTTCCTGGTACCACTCAGATATCCTGCGCAGACCCCAGCTTCGTAAGAACCTCAGCACCAAAACTTTGGGCTGCATGGAGACCCAACCTGCCCCCTCCACCGTCACACACTCTCTGTGTGTGAGTGCCGTAGTAAAGAACAGTGCCATGAATAAATCACTGCTTGGTTGGACTGAGCTGTGTATGTGACAGCGAGGCAGTAAAATGTTAATTGATGACAAGTGTTAGTTAAAGTGAGGTTACGATACATGAGCCGCTCAGCAGGCGACATGATCCTGCTCACATTATGATTTAATGTTGAGAGAGAGGAAGCACTTAAACACACCAGATAAAAACACCCGCAAATGATTCCATGGAGTTCTACATGACTCGTTTGATTTTTTATCCAAAAACCACCAGCTGTAAAGCCATCCAGCCTGAGCTTTACTATTTGCTTCATACAACTCCATGTTAGTAATAGCTTTAAAAACACATTTAAATGTAATAAGGCGAGCGCTCCTTTAACATCACATTGTCCTGAAAAGGAGAAGACAAACCCAGGAGGAGCTGAGCGAGTACAAGTAGTGACAGGCTGAGTTTGAGCCTATTGAGAGTCCATACAGCCCAAAGACAGCGTGAAGAACTCATTATTTCATACTCATCCAGCAGTCAATCACAAGAAAGCACACACACACACTACATGTTCCAACACTACAGCAAACAAAAAGGTAGCAGATCTTTACCTGAGTATCCATGAGGAAAGCTCCTTTAAAGGAAAAAAAGTCAAGACAAAGTGGGGGGAGAAGGAGGCGAAGCAAAGTTTAGTTGGCTTCCTGGTGTGTGAGGCTCCCCGTTAGGAACTCGCAGGGAGTGTTTGACTCGGAGAGGGAGTAAATGAGGGGAACATGTTAGTACACTGAGTGTGAGAGAGTTTGGCTCCCAGCTACGCTCTGATTAATATCAGATCTGCCTCTCTACTCGCTGCCTCTTGACAATCTTGTCACATCTGGCTGACAAATCCTCACAAGCCTTTTTGTGGCAGATGCAAGGGGTGGCTGCTGTGTGTGTGTGTGTGTGTGTGTGTGTGTGTGTGTGTGTGTGTGTGTGTGTGTGTGTGTGTGTGTGGAGTTTGGGGGTGTTAAGGGGGTATGCTGGGACCAGGGGGGGCAGATCACAGCTTGAGGAGACGCTGAAGGGGTACAAGGCTGGAGCACACACAAAGACACACACACACACACACACACACACACATGCACACACACACACACACCCATACATACAGATAAACGCACACGTAGCCAAGGGCAACTCTGTTAAGACAAGCAGGACCCAATGAGTTGTTTTCTGTTACAAACGTGTGTGTGCTCGTGTGTGTGTGTATGTGTGTGTGTGTGTATGTGTGTGTGTGTGGTGTGTGTGTGTATGTGTGTGTGTGTGTGTGTGTATGTGTGTGTGTGTGCCCCCGGGCCATGCAGAACTAAAGAAGAACAGAGAGCCCCAGAGTTGGAGGTAGAACGAGGAAACACGGTAAAGAAAGAGAGAGAGCAGCATGGATAAAGAGACGGACATGAGTGTGTCACAGAAAAGCCACTGAGGGCCACTATACACACACACACACCCACCCACCCACACACACACACCCACCCACCCACACACACACACACACACACACACACACACACACACATTCTGGAGTAAAGGCCTCTCAAAATGAAAAAGGCAACCTGTGAGAGGAGCATGAACTGTGTGAGGAATGACACACAGCACATGCCAACATGATGGCTGGGTTTCATCATATTTTAAGTATCAACTAATACAATGAATCACCCACATTTATAACAAATAAATATCTGATCCATTTTATTATCATAACAATTCATTTAGTTTTAAATGTAGGTATATTCTATTCATTTTTTATGCTTTCAATAGTTAAGAGGATAAATGACGAGAAAAGTCTCCAAGATATATATTTAAAAACTGGTTAAATAAAAACAAACATAAGCAAAATAAATATATGCAATACTTTTAAGCTAATTAGCAGAAACATAAAACGATTGAAATGTGTTTTTGTCTCAGCTGTAAATGTATTAAATATATTTACATGTTTGTGATGAATTAAACTCCAGCTCGTCTTGATGCTCTGACAGGGTGCTCTGAGTACACACACACACACACACACACACACCACACACACACACACAGAGACAGACAGATAAGGGGGAAATGGAGGAAAGAGAAGTTTGCCTGGTTGTTGTTGACGAGTGGAGGCTGTAAGGACAGTCTCCGTCACACTGGAGCACGAGTGTTTGAGAGCGACTCAAAGTTACACAAATGTAATGAATGAGTTTGAAACCTTTCAAGAGAGCTTCAAAAAGCTGCCATAACACTCAGATTTAGAATCATGTTCACTTATTCTTTGAACAGTTCCTAATGGAAACAAAAAAAGGCTTTTTCATACAATTGTATTTAGAGAGCGTTTTTGAAGAGCAGCTTGTGCTTGTTTTAACATTTGCGAAATGATAAAAAGAAATGTATTTGTCAAAAGTAAAGTGTTAAAAAAGTAACTCTTTGTCATAATACTGAAACTAAGATTTCCAAAGCTGCCCGCTCTTTAGTCACCGTGTCACAACTTGTAACATCAGCTCTGGAATCACAGCACAACCACAGCCATGTTCCTACGTCATTAAAAAGCACTCATCCTAAAATATAAAACATCTACGTCTCAGCAAAGTCCTCCCGTGTGTCACTCTGATCTAAACTCCTTCACTTTGTCTTTGTTGAACATGTCCTGCTGATGTGTGTGTGTGTGTGTGTGTGTGTGTGTGTGTGTGTGTGTGTGTGTGTGTGTGTGTGTGTGTGTGTGTGGGGAGGTGAGCGCAGCAGTGAAAAGCTCTCTCTCTTACCTCGGCCATTGTCATTTAGGCGGATGTTTCCAAGGATACCGTGGAGTTTGCCATTCCCCGCGAGTCCAACAAAACAACTGGCTCCAACTCTCCTGTCCACACAGATACTAACGCAAAAGAGCCATCAAACCCAGCAGCATCTCCTTCAACACACACACACATGTACTCTGTCTTCACACACACACACACATACACACACACACACAAACACACACACACACACGGAACACTACAAAAAAAGAGAAGTCACTGTGCTTTTACTCTCACTCACAAACACACACACTCCTCCTCTGCTTTCTCTCCTCTAATGTTGCCGTGGACTGGCTCTAAACTACTCAAGATGTTCAGAGTGTGTGTTGAAACTGGGCACAGGGGATTGGAATGAGATCCTCCCACTCGGCATTCTCACCTCAGGAGCTGCCTGCTCCCTCCCCATCCTGCACACACACACACACACACACACACACACACACACACACATGGTGCATGGAGGTGTGCATGCTCTGTCATGCACGCACGCACGCACGCAAGCACGCACACACACACACACACACACACACACATACACACGCTACCCCCTCAGAGTCACAGGGCAGTCCCCTCACAGCTGGCTGGAAGAGGGCATGACACTCATCTTTCACAGAGATTTGATCAAAAGGAATCACAAAGGCTGGAGGCTCTCTTAATGCAGTCAGGGGAGACTCCCCCCCCCCCCAACACTCTCTCTGTCTGAGTAATGCCCTAAATCAACGTAGCCCCTCTCGGTGCACACAGCCCAGTGTGTGTGTCTGGATTCACCTTAACACAGCTCTGTGAACAGCCTCCATAACAAGTTATTCCTTGTGCCGCCAGGAATGTGTCAGTATGAGTGTTTCTCGGGAAGAGAGGGACTTCGCACATGACAAAAAAAAAATCTGAGTTAGTTATCTTTAGGAATATGTGTACCTGAAGAGTCGGGTATCAAACCTCTACACCTCAGGTTCTGTGTTCACAGCAATAACAATTCAGAAAACATCATCGGTCTGCTCTTATCTGTAACTCTGTTTACTGTTTATAAAATGCTTCTAGTTTTGAATCACAGGTTTGTCAGACTTAAGGTTTGTCAGTCAAATAAATAATGTGTGTGTGTGTGTGTGTGTGTGGGGGGGGGGGGGGGGGGGGGGAAACACATTACACACAGTAACAAGTAACATAAGGTAAACTGTTGTTAAGCCCTGTATGGAAATGCAGGTGTCATATCAGAACAGCAATAATAAGAGCAAAACAGATATAGTTTACAAGACATAAAAAGACAACAGTGGTTCGAATGTCTGAGGTTAGAAATACTGATGAGGATAAAGACATAATGCATGTGTTTAATGGGCAGTATGAGCTCCAGAGAATCCTGTAGAGCAGGGGTCACCAACTACATTTGTCCAAGGGCCAAAATTCATCCAAGAGACACTTTCGGGGGCCAGAGATTTGTATATATATATATATACTTATATATAAATCATAATCAATTATATATATATATTTATATATATATATAATTGATTGATATGTTCACTGTATTGAAAAAATCATCTTTTTTTTTATAAGCCTGTATCCGGGGTAATAAAACTGAAAGCAGTCCTGATTGGCAGGAAAAGGAATCAACTTTTTTATGAATACCGTGTCCTGATTGGTGGGAAACGGTTGCAGGATATAAGAAAATGGTTTGCCAAACACGCATATCTCAAATAATGTATGCGCTGCCATTTCCCCACATAAACATAACAGTCTGCAATGAAACGGTTGTCTCCTGTGTGCTCCACTTCCTCCTTGGCGAACCGGTAACTTTCTTGTTAACCCATTTTGGTTTAAAAACAGAATAAGGTCGGTTTTTTGGTTTTCCGTTTTTCCGTTTTGGTTTTAAAACAGAAAAACAAAAAAACAACACTGGTTTTTAGTTTTTCCTATTCGGTTTTGAAACGTAAAAACCAAAGAACGAACCATACACGGATTAAACATAAACTTCTCCTCATATTTTTCTAAATTATTTTTTTATAAAAGTAATCATCATCTTTATATATATATATATATATATATATCACCTATACAGCACCTTTGGGAATGTAGTGTCTTGATCAAGGACACAAGGAAGTTTTTTGTCGAGCTTGGGACTCGAACCCGTGTAACTCAAGGTGACATGAGTGGGGGGGCGAACGCACTAACCACTCCACCAACGCCACCACTACCGTGCGGGCCGTATGTTAATGTCTGGCGGGCCGAATGTGGCCCGTGGGCCACCAGTTGATGGTCACTGCTTTAGAAGATGTAAGAAATATAAATATATAGATATTTAACTTATTGAAAGTATATAAAAACACAAGGGCATATGGCATGTTCCTTTGATGGGATTGTTGCTTGAAAAAGGACATATGATTGTATTTACTGATTAATTGATAGTACCCATTTACTTTCTGCCAGTTTATTAGCCAATCATCTCAGCTCTAAATGTTATAATCATTTAATAATACCATGTTTCCATATCATTCATAACCACACATTATTTATGTTGATGTAAAGTAAAAGTCCCTGTGAGAGCGACATGCCACTAACAGCATTTACACGGCTGCAATGTGAATAGAATAAAAGAGAACTGCCACTCATTTCCTTATGTCTTATTATTATATTTGTATATATCACCTATTGTAAATTCAAACAGCTGAATTGCCCATTCAAGATTCATCAGTTTACGATCATGGCTGTCTTCCCCGGTTCTTTCTCTTTTCTGCCTGTGTCTTCTTCTCACTCCTCTCTCCCCTCTGTGGCTGAGCTCTGAAGATTTGAGCCATTAGAGGTTTCTACTAATCCACAAATTACACAGCAGGTTTAAACAGGCACACCTGGTGCTCTACCTGTGGCAGCTTAGGGAGGAATGGAGGGAAGGAGTGGGGGTGCAACCATGTTGAGACACACTTTAAAAGGTTCCGTAATTAGAAAGTGCAAAATGAACTTTCCTTCATGTTTTTTTCTTCTTATAGGCCCAGAGAACAGTATAATTGAACAGCTTTTCGTATAATCTAATTGTTCTACTTTACCCAGTGGGATGTTCAGTGCCTTGCTAAAAGGTAACTCCGCTGAAGTGGGAGGAGAGTATTACTCATCCTCTTCCCTCAACCACATTCTCCCAACTCAACGGGCCAACCCTCCAATCACAAAGCGGCGTCTCTGATCTCCAGGCTAGCCTCACACCCTGACTTGACATTCAGAAATTTGCCAAGCAGCATCGCTAACTGATAAAAATGCAGCTAATGGCCCTTGAAGTTGGACCTTAAAACTGCATTACTTTCCACAGGAGATCAAAGCTGTTCTTATTTGTGAAAAGCCTAAATGTTATGAGGTTTCATATATGGATGAGAGACATCCCGTCAAGGCTTGTAAGGCAACGGTTGGAAAGCCCTCCACCCCCCTGCGGCCGCCCGGCTAGCAGATCCGCTTACCGGCCTTGTATTTATTCCATACCTGAGGGATGCATAGCAAACAGCCGCAGACCTGGCCTGGATTAGGGCTGCTGTCAGATTGCTGCTCCCCGGGCTGGAGCTCGGCTGTATCTGCGCCCCGAGGCTGAGCGGAGAAACCACGGCAACAACCTCCATGTGCAGCACAACAGTCACGCTGCCTACTTACATATCTGTCATTAGCTGTCCTGCAGGGAAGAGAGCGGACTAATGGAGCAGATGAGCAGCTTTGGGAGAGCATTACACTCCTCAACCCTTTCTTTATTTGATGAAGCAGAGCAACATTCTACACCTGCACACATCTGTCACTGTTGGCTTAATGACTGACTGGGCCTCTGTCAGATGAGATGATTTAAGGCGCATGTTAGAGATTTAATGGCTTATATTTCATGATTGTTACCATGATGGTCAAAATGCTGTTAAACCTTTATGCTGTTAAAAGCCTTATACAAAAACCCCTAATGGCTTATTTGGACAATCATTTATTAATTGCTAAATCATGTTAAAAAAACAGCAATGTGAAGAATAGCTATTACTCTAAGCCAACGCTCATATCTTTAAATTATTAGTTTTGTCCAACCTTCAGTCTAAAACCTTAAAATATTACATTGATCATAATATAAAACTAAGACAAGCGATCAAGAAGCTGGAACCATGTTTTTTCAAAAAAACAATAAAGATTAAATTGTTAATTATCTAATAGATTTTGTTGACAGCCATATTTTTTTTTTTTATCTTTGCTTGTATTTCCATATGAATACATCTCATAAATACAAAATATAATTACTTACGATCCATTTGTAGTTCAACTTTAAAGTGAGCTTGAAACACTTTTTTATACTGCCTATTACTTCTCTCTGCTGACTACTGTATCATGCAGAACCTGCCCCAACGAAGCCTAACTCCAAGGCAAGTTGAAATTGTAGTTGAGTGTGTGTGTGTGTATGTGTCTGTGTGTGTGTGTGTACATGCCACGTGTGTCGTCCAAGTATCCGCCTGCCTTTCCTCACTTTAGATGACAGTAAAAAAGGCCAAAAGGGGGGCTATCACCTCCCGTTGTGCACCTGCTCCGTACCAGGCTCCAGCACTGAGGTTAACCTGCCATTCATCGCTATTACTCAATGCAGACACTGTCATTTGGTCACTGAAAATCAGAGAGCACAAAAGACTGCTATAAATTGAAACGAGAGGAATCTGAGCTGGTGAAAGATATGGATGATAGACAGGGTTTTTATAACAGTAAGGACTAGAGTTTGTTCATTCCTGCCCATGCGGATATGTAGGCCGAAGTATTTCAATCATGCAACAGTATGTATGTGATTATGTTTGAAGGAGATAGAAAACGATGTAACAAGAAAAAAGTGAGGAGAGCACTTTCACAATGCAGCATGAGGAGAGGTCAGCCTGCTCCTGTGTGGGAGGCGCAGGGCTTTCATAGAGATTGGTTTTATATAAAACAGCGTTAGTGAAAGCAGAGCTGGCCACTGAGTGCACTTCAAATGTTAAAAGAAGACCACAGCATATTAGTGCTTACTATGAATATATTCTTCGCTCTTTAGTCAGTGGGTAAAGTGAAATGGACATAGAAGTAAATGGGGCGATTCTGATTGTAGCAAGCTCAGTGCACACGTGGCAAACGGTGCACAAAGACAGGCAAAATTAGGTTATTGTGGACATCAACTTTAAAGAAATGACTGAATCAAGGTCTTAATTGTCTCTTGAGAATATTCAGTGCTAGCCAGTGTTCAAATTACACAGTGGCATTTGGGGAATCCCTAGTTTAGAGGGTGGGAGGGTACGGTACACATGTGCGTATATACAAACAAATGCATGCAAAAATATATGATCAATACATCTGAATTTATACAAAATACTAAGCATAGGAAAAAGAAAAATGTCACACTGTTGCAGTGTTTTTAATTGCTCTCTTTAGAGAAACCATAAAAATTCCAATGCGCTAATAATAATAATAATAATAATAATAATGCCAATGCAGGCCCAGGTTTGCATTACCTTTTAAAAAACCGTGGCGTTTTGTCACAACCCTGGACATCTAAGACCAGTGCACAAGGCACACTTCAGCATGAGTATGAAATCGGATGATGTCGTTTAAAAACCAGGGCTAGGTGATATTAAGTGGTTGAACCTTTTTGAGAGGTATTTAATTTCAGTCAATATTTATAATTTTAAAAGTTGGTTTTAAATGTGTAAAATATCCAGAATGTTAATTAAATGTAAACTTACGTCAGAATGTTTATAGTTTACAATGTTGATATCAATGTGTTGTGTTGCAGGGATATGTACCTGTAATTCCTTTCTACAGACGATATGAGTCAATGTAGCGTCTAGCCTGCTGCTGTCCAGAGGATGAAGAAGAATGCCCCTAAGGCTTGTCAATAATACATCCATGGTTTGTGTGTAGCTTGAAGATTTTTGATTATGAATATGATGTCAGCGTCACAGAGCAGTGCAAGACAATGAGGTATGATAGGACACGGATTAGAGACCCGAGACAGAGACAGACAGGCGGCGTCTCGAAACCAAAAGGAAGGTGGGAGAAACTTTTTTATCATGAATTGAACACAGTGGCGAGCCGTGACTTTTATACCTAGGCCCTCTTACCCCCACCCCTTCCCTCGAAAAAAACTTAATCGTAACAGATCGAAAAGTTCAGATACATTTTTCAATAAATGATGCGCTTCCACAAACAACAAAAAACATAATTATTACATTCAAACAAACTACTTATAATAGATAAAGTACATTATTCAAAAGTTTACATTAAGTTTGAATAATAACACGGGAGGAAGGGAGCCTCTCTTTTCCTCTCTCCCTCCCTCTCTCTCCTGACAGCCCGTCTGTTTCTCATGCAGCTCGCTAAACAGTGGGCGGGGCTTCAGGTGATCATGCAGATCTGCGTGTGTCCGTCAGACCAGCAGCTGATCTGATCTCTGATCTCTCTCTCGCGTCCGGTTATACTTCACTCGCGTTTTTGTCCATATCGATCAGATCCAGCTCTCCTGATCGGCCTTTATAGAGAGCACCGATCAAACTATTAAGAGTGAATATCGGCCGATAATGACCGGCGGCCAATCGATCGGAGCATCCCTAATTATTACCGGACATTTTGACCGGCAGGTTTTTAATTTACCGTTTTTTAATAAATGTTACCAGCTAAAAATCGGTAATTACCGGCTAACGGAAACCCTGGTCTACCCTACCTTTATAATTTTTGAATCACAAATCTAGTTGCCAGAAGCAAAATGCTAACGTTATGCTATAAACGAACTACAGCAGGGTCGCTGCTTCAACGTCACGCCAACTTAAGATCCATATTCAAAACTACAGATTCAAAATGGTACAAGTTGAAGCGTTTGTTTTAACAGTTTGCAGGAGGCAGGTACTTGCTTTCAAGCAGAACAGGGGGAAAAACAAACTTAGCGGGAGTGTTTACGTGTTCGGCGTAATGATGTACAACATCCTCGACAACTTCTGTAGTCCTATTCAGCCACTTGTTAACAACCAACGTTTTTCAGACACGTAAACTCTTCAGTAATCACCAGTGGGGTCACTGCTGATGTATTTAATGTCGTAGAACAAAACGTGATCCGTCTCTTAAATGTGTGTCAACCACAGACCTTATTTCCAGCTATTTTCCAAAATCCTATGGAGAAATTGCATTGCGTTTTTGGCGAAGGAACCGGAAGTGGTAAAATGCTAACTTACTTCCGGGTTTTAGGACGCGTCACTGTGGCACTCTATACCCAGAATGGTTTGGGTCAAATACATTATTCTGGAATAGACAAATAAATACAACTTAATAAAGAATATGTAATCATATTTTGTATTGCTAGTAGTTTTAGTAGTCTAGAAATAAACCATTTAAATATTGTTTTTGTGTTGAGACACGATTGCGTTCTCAACGGTTTAATTTACATCTTAAACGACAGTATTTTCATGAACGTTGTTTTGTTAGAATTCTCAACGTTAACCACATGTCTGCTTCAACCACAGTGTTGACATAGACCATTAAAGGGCTGCCCAGTGACCACAGTGGGTCTTGAGGAGCTGTAGCATTTTTTCATTAAATAACTGAAACCTACTCTGTATATTTATTAACACCTGACTACATTACTGCTAATTTCCTCTTTGCTCTGTCTGATCTCCAACACCTGTCTGCTCTGATTGCTTTCACCATCATTGCTCACACACTTACTGCACACACTTTAAGGCGGTTCGGCCAGCAGAAAGAAAGCTCAAATAGGAAGACCTCTCCTGAGCAGAATCAAATGTGAGAAAAAGCCATATATGCCTAGTGATTGTTTTCATCAAACTGAATGTGGATGGAACTATCTTTTGTCATACATGTGAAAGAACTAGTATGCTCGAAATACTCGATGCCATCGAGCAGAAATGTTCATTTTGAACTTTTTTCAAAAGCATAGTAGTTTACAAACTATAGAATCCTGACTGAACTAAAGAGATCGCTTCTATTCAAAAGGCCAAGACTACTGGTACAAAATCAAAACTTAAGTTTGTGAGCTAACAAGTTAGCATCCATGATGAACGAGATCATCCTCAGGGTTCCATTGTTACCCGAGTTCTTCTGTATGTTTGTTCCTCTTTGTTCCGCTGGTATGACACACATCTGGCTGAACTGGTGATGTTTGTGTGAAAGGTCTTTGTTAAAGAGTAGACATTTTTGTTTTATTGTATTATATCATGTATGGAGTAAATCACAGAACATACAGTAATGTTATTTCCCCTTGACTTTTATTACACCTGTAAAGTTATGGTGATCTGAATTCCTTACTTCAGGAACCGATCCCGTATGTCCCGTATATTTTTTAATGCAGCATTTATACATCCTACTGGCTAGATAGCAGTTTTTAGCTGTGCAGGGAACTACAGTATAAAGATAAAATCCCTGAAGGTAAACACGAATGAGCGTCGCAGACAGGACTGCTTTAAACTCTATCTGGGATTGATCCTCTGTGGGAAATGTAATAAGTGTATTGTTGTAAAACTATACTGACAATATCAGCCACACTGAGGACAGACTGCTCTCCCACTTCAACTGTGACTGCCATCTATCCGTCACACTTACTTTCTGTGGGTCAACAGAGTGTCCCATGTGATGAGGGTGTTCTCCAATATGTGTCATCTCACTGTTTCAGTCTAGAGCAGAGTGAGAGGGGGGCATATGACAGAAACTGATGAGAAGCAGCTGCCTGTCTTTTTAAAAGTCACTGATGGTGAGAATACAATTTGCCCTCCAGAGGACATGCTGGACACACCTGCAGGGGAAGGCATTAACAGAAACAAAAACAGCCCCCCCCACACATACACGCAGACACACACTAACCCTTCCCCGGAGTGTCAGGGAACTCACGCAGCGTCAGAAAATAAACCCTCTCTCTTTTCCTCTGTACCCAAATCTTTAGAAACGGGGCTACAACGGAGTTGATCCAGATTTGCGGCCGATATGACGTCAAATCGGCGGTGGACCCACGGCACTATCAGAAACGTTGCTATCAGAAACAATGCCCGACTGTTTTGGACGTAATATGGTCGGTGTTTACATTAGCATCGCTAACACTGGAGAGCATGTGTGTGATACTGTTTCAGAAATAATCCTTGACAATCCATGATATGGCGTTTCATCATGGCAGTATCTGCCGGTAGAATACGCATGAGCAGGCATAAGCTCCGCCCCTCTTTTTTTTTTTTAAATCTTTTTTTTTTTTTTTAAAGCTTTATACATAAAATCAGCACTTTTGAAACAGGAAGTGAAATAGAGGGATATGAGGCATGGCTAGAATGGGTGATCTGTTTGGTATTTTGAGCAAAACACTTCATAGACATGTTTTTTATATATTTTTATATATCTGAGACCTATGCTATTGCCTAAAAATAGCATGATAGGTGACCTTTAAAGGGTGACACATGGGTACTATGATTACAGCTATGTTATATTATGCCATTTACCGTTCATTACATGTGCAGTTTTCACCATGCTTCATAGAAAGAATATTCAAATAATTAATAAATAATTACAAATCTTTATGACTTCCTTACAATTATATTAGAGTGTGCTATAAACCATTTATTCATTGATTCTAATATGTTTTATGAATGCTAAATAGAGGCTTTGAATTGAAGCCGTATAAATCGAATCACTTTTTAATAAGCTTTGTTTAGTTTTTCCACTAAAATAATTTTTAAATTTCTTTGTTTTTGTGGTTATACTGGTAGCATATTA
Source organism: Dissostichus eleginoides (assembly GCA_031216635.1). Lineage (NCBI taxonomy): Eukaryota > Metazoa > Chordata > Actinopteri > Perciformes > Nototheniidae > Dissostichus > Dissostichus eleginoides. The sequence continues at coordinate 3,381,838 of CM062264.1, forward strand.
AATTCCAAATCAGAATCAGAATCGGTTTTATTACCAAGTAGGTTTACACATACGAGGAATTTGCTTTGGTATATATTGTGCATACAGACACAGAAAGAAGAATATGTAGCAAAAATATGAATAAATAATAATAAGTCAAATAATAACTAATTATAACTAATATATTGCATCGGATAACAAAAACATTTGGCTTTGTGTCGCTGCCATACCGAGGCGACAATGCATTCACGGCAGAGAGAAATATAAAGCGGCTCCCTCTGCCTCCATCCTGCATCCCTCCATCCCCTCCCTGGAGTCTGGTATTGATCAGACATGTCCACATTAGAGGGAGGGGAGATGCTTTTATGATAATCCACCCACCCTCCCCGCCACTCGTAATGGCTGCATTAGACGCTCATCCCCTCCGCACCCGACACCTGGCCCTCGCTCTCTTTGGACTTACTGTTTGCATTACAACACTGTTTAATGGGCTCTTTAGAGGGGAGAGGGGGAGGGGGGCCGAGGAGGGCAGGAAACTTTCCAAGAGTTTCCAGTAGATGAGGACCCAGCGAGGAGCCACTGGGAAGGTCCGGTGAGAGAGTGATAGATGGCACCATGTTGAAGTGGGGGTCCATTACCTATTACTGAATGCCCTCTCTGTCTAGCCAGGCTGAGGGCTGACAAACTCTGGGAAGTGGAGCTCTGGATGAGTGTGTTCTCTGACCAGACCCAGACAGATGGCCAATCAATAACTCTCTCTCTCAGTACCTTCCAGTCAAAACAGTCCAGATCCTTACTGACACAAACAGAGCTGAAACTAAAGACCCAGGTAGGACCCTGGTGTTGGGAAGCACTGGTGCTACCAGGAATAGTGTTAGCACTATTGCTCTACAGATGCATTATTCACCATGCTGGCTGCATGCAGCAGTGGTAGGGCTTTCAAGATGCCTGGTTCAGGGAAAAAACACAAGATCGAGAAAAAAAGAGAGAATGAAGCGCCACCTGGACACCATCAGTCTCAGCGAAGTAAACATCTCCCACATTCCTCCCGGCACACTGGCCTGCAGGGGTCAAAGGTCGTGATGACAAACGAGTGACCCAGGAGCCCTGAGAGGCCAAGAGAGGAGCCTCTGGAATCTCTCAGCAGGGGGACGGGGGACACAGATATATTGAACCGCCCAAAAGTCAGGGATAAAGGATAGTGCTTTACAAGGTCGCAGGTCCACCATGCAAGACCCAACCTGTGGAGCACACATGTGCAAAGAGCACAAATAGGTTGGACTGATCCTCTCAGTTTCCAGCATTTCCCTTTCTACCCCTTATGGAAGTTTACACAAAGACATAAATAAAGGACCCCCACTCCTCAGGTTCATGTGGCCTATAGAAAAATCTGACTTAACTAAGAAACATTTGTTAAATTTTGAATCACCTCAGATAAGAAACAGAGGAAGTCAATTTGAACTGCAAACTACAATTGGGAAGACACTAGTAACTAAGGTGTGTGTAATGACAATATTTCATGTGTAAGGGAAGTTGAGGGGTTAAGGCACAGCTGGAAGCCCAGGGGTCCACCATATTTACTGCTGTATAAACATGAATATTATGAAGGTGGGTCTGTGTAAGCTGTTTGAACACATTTCTACTTTTACAGAAAGAGACCTACACATGGCTTGAAGTGGGGACAGTAGTATAGGCAGACAGAGACAAAATATCTGATCAACGTCTTTGTGCCATAGCTATGTATCACTTGTGATCCTATTGGCTAGCGATCCAACACATTGTGCGTGATAGGCTAAGGGGCAGGACACTTCTAAGTGGTTGACCGATCACAACAGAGCCAGCAAACTAGCCAATAAGAGCAGACTTGGCCCTTGATACTATTGCTTCACTACAATTTGGAAGCAGATATTTTACTTGTTACTGTGTCCACATGCCTTTTTTGTCAGAAAGGGGCTGAGCAGGGCCTGCTTCGGCATTTCATCCAAAAATAAGGGTTTCTTTTTTATTCTTTCTTTTTGAGGCGGCCTCGTGTGACGTGAACATACTCTGTTCTGACTGAACTGCATGTGTTGACAACCAAAACTGTAATTGTAGTTGGTCAGTAGCAGCCAAAGATGAATTGTTATTTATCCTTCTGAATATATTGATTATATAAAGTTAAAAAGTTAAAGTTAAAGCTTTTTATTGTCATTATACAAAAAATACAACGAGATTCAGAGTGCAACTCTGTCCCAGTGTGCAAAAACTAGACATACATAACATTAAAAACACGGCAGTAGGAAGACAACATAAGCAATCATACGGGGGGAATAAATAGTTAAAAATATTGATGTAAAAATATTTTATATTTTGTAAAGTGCATTCAAAGTGTGTATAAAGTGTATTATGTGTGGAGACGGTTACGGTTATTGCATTAAGTGTGGTGGTTAAGCAGCCTGACGGCCCAGGGGTAGAAACTGTTTTTTAGTCTGTTTGTCCGTGACTTGAAGCTCCTGTATCTCCTCCCAGAAGGCAGGAGAGAGACCAGTCTGTGACCTGGGTGAGAGCTGTCCTTTATTATTTGATTTGCTCTGCTAAGGCAGCGGGAGGTGGAGATGTGTTCCAGAGAGGGCAGGGGGCAGCCGACAGTTTTCTCTGTCATCCTAATCACTCTCTGCAGGGCTTTCTTGTCCACTATATACATTGAACATATGTTGCTGGTACTACCTGGTTCAAGGTTCAAGGCTTTTATTTGTCATACGTACAGTACATAGCTACAATGTAGTTATGTCGATGAAAATCTTAGGTCACAGGCTCCACCAACAGTGGAACACAATAAAACAGAAAAACAGAAAAAATAGTGCAAGTAAATACACATTTCTTTTGTAAAATAGTGAAATAGTGCAATAAGATAGAAGATAGATAGAATCAGAGGGATGAAACCCTCTTTAATGGTCGCACATGCAGAGCACACAGTGAAATGTGGCCTCTGCATTTAACCCATCCTAGTACCAGGAGTCTATACTAGGAGCAGTGGGCAGCTATTGTACAGCGCCCGGGGAGCAATGGGAGTGGGGGGGGAAGCGGGATGTCCGGTGCCTTGCTCAAGGAGAGTTTATATACAAGTGATTGGAATATGACATATTAGATAAATAATTTGTAAGTTGCAGCCAGATGAATGTTATGGATATTGTTTCAAAAGTTCTGGTGTTTAACATTCTTATTGCCTGTGGGATGAAACTGTCCCTGAGTCTGGTGGTTTTAGTCCTGATGCTGCGGTACCGCCTGCCAGACGGCAGCAGACAGAACAGTTTGTGGCTGGGGTGATGGGGGTCTTTGATAATCCTGAGGGCTTTCTTCCTGAGCCGCTGGGAGTAGAGGTCCTCCATGGATGGCAGCTCCGTCCTTGTGATGTTCTGTGCAGTTTTCACCACACTCTTAGAGTCTTACGGTTGAGGGCGGTGCAGCTGCCGTACCAGGCCGTGATGCAGCCAGTCAGGATCCTCTCTATGGTGCACCTGTAGAAGGTCAGGATACTCTTTCTGGTGCACCTGTAGAAGGTCAGGATACTCTCTATGGTGCACCTGTAGAAGGTCAGGATCCTCTCTATGGTGCACCTGTAGAAGGTCAGGATCGATCCTCTATATGGTGCACCTGTAGAAGGTCAGGATCCTCTCTATGGTGCACCTGTAGAAGGTCAGGATACTCTCTATGGTGCACCTGTAGAAGGTCAGGATCCTCTCTATGCTGCACCTGTAGAAGGTCAGGATACTCTCTATGGTGCACCTGTAGAAGGTCAGGATCCTCTCTATGGTGCACCTGTAGAAGGTCAGGATGCTCTCTATGGTGCACCTGTAGAAGGTCAGGATACTCTCTATGGTGCACCTGTAGAAGGTCAGGATACTCTCTATGGTGCACCTGTAGAAGGTCAGGATCCTCTCTATGGTGCACCTGTAGAAGGTCAGGATCCTCTCTATGGTGCACCCGTAGAAGGTCAGGATGCTCTCTATGGTGTACCTGTAGAAGTTGCAGAGTATCCTGGAGTCCATGTTGAACCTCCTCAGCCTGTCGAGCTTGTTTGTTGATGGTGTTAGTGTGAAGAGTCCATGTCAGGTCCTCAGTGATGTGGACACCGAGGAACCTGAAGCTGCTGACTCTCTCCACCGTAGTCCCATTGATGGCGATGGGGGCGTGTCCCTCTCTCTGCTGCTTCCTGTAATCCACAAACAGCTCCTTGGTTTTGCTGACGTTGAGATGGAGGTTGTTCTCCTGGCACCAAGAAACTGGGGCATGGGTGTCACTGGGGGGGATGTTGAGTGCCTTAAGCCACATGCACACAAGTTGAGACCTTCATACTTTGTGGGTCCTTGTTCAGCGTCATCTACCTTTGATATGATGCAATTTAATTACATATGTTTTGTAAAACTAGTCCACCCACCCTTTATCTACGCCTGTTTGTCCTGCACAGGTCTGGGGAGGGCAGGAGCCCCTCCCACAGGGCGCTGCTCCAGAGTGATGCAAAAAAAACATTTTTTAATAATTAACTTAAAAAACTAAAAATCAGCATAAAATGTAAGCTATCAACATTTTGAACCTGACATTAACACTGACACATAAAGGTCCCCTTGGCAATATTTCAACACTATTTTTGCTTTAGATCAATGTTTTCAGTGCGACACAGTACACATTCCTGCAAACTGTGTCACAGTGTTCCAACAACAGCGCAGTTACACATGAAGAAATCCAAGTAAGAAAGAAAACAGCTAGATGTTAAAAATGCAGCATTCAAAGTGTTTAAAAAGTGTCTGCAAACATTTACATTTAATAAAATATTGGACTTAAAGATGTCCACAATGCAGTTTGTTGTGAAACAATCAATGTCAATCTAAGTGTGTTCATCACTAATCACAGGGAAGCACTTGAAGTAGAGCCCATCACAATGTCTGTGTGAGGAGAGAGGACGAGTGTGGAACCACTGAACATCATAAAAACATGTAACCATGTAAGAATGTGTTCTTATTACCAAATATCACCACCATGTATCATACAGACGTGAACGGGTGCCTAGTGCCTAAGTATCAGCAGAGTCATGGAAAGAGAGATGCAGAGGGGCGTGACAAAGTGGGGGTTTGATACGGGGCCCAAAGGCTCTTTCTTGATGCCCAGAAACATCCGAACACAGCAAAATTAGAAGAAAAGAGAAGATCCAGGCAGACGGATGTTGGTCAGAAATGATGATTGAGAGGGAATATTTTTGCTCATACATGTTTTAATGAATTTCTTGCATATTATGCTTTAAAGCTTTCATCGATAGAGCCATTTTATTCCCATGAAAGTCTGATTGGTCAACTGATTCTCCGCCCAGGGAAAACCGTTTTCAATGAGTACATCACCAGAATTACTTAAATAATTGACCAATCAGAGATTTGGGTAGCAATTCCGAGGTCTGGAAAATGTTTTGAACGTAAAAGAAAGAAAGAAAAGCATGAGTTAAGAGGCTGATGTAGAAACATACCCTCTGTATTTCTACAGTCAAAAACAGGTGAGACAGAACGGAAACAAGAATGAAACAAGACTTTCTTGTAAGGCTCACAGTCCTGCAGGTGTGTCACACATGGATTTCACCAAAAAACTAACAACAAAGAAACTACTATGTGCATGCCTGTTTTTGAATGATACCTCCACAGAAGCATGTACTCATTATCTATAGCTGAGAGATAAAGCAAGAGCAATAACTTTTTGTGTACATAGTAAACATTTATTTAATGCATTCCCATAATATTTACTACAGGAAACAGAAACAGCACTGTATCTATGGTAACAGAGGTGTAGCACACAGGCTGGACCACAGATGTGATCTTTATGTTACAAAATCGGACTTTTTTGACTCAACCCTAGTGTGACACATATTAAAACCATGATAAAAATGAACGCGTCATTCAGGAGTTATTACTGGCAGCAGACCAGCGGGACGACAGGGACAACTCTGTTCAGCCGGGTTAATGATACACAATTAAAAGCATAAAGACAAAGCAAAGGTTTCAAAAATACATTTGAGAGAAGAGAAAAAATCCTCATTTCATGATCATCTCTGATCCCGCTTGATCTTGAACCCCTCAGGTCATGCAAGCCACCGGGGTATTTTCAGAGGTAGGAGGTGGTGCTGAGAGGTGGGGGTGGGGGGGCTTACCAACAGGTTCATCTAAAGGCCTTAGCTGCTGGGACACATTGTGACCTCCCATGGGCTTTGGGCAAGGCGAGACCTTGGCGAGGGGGAGCAGAGCAGAGGAAAAGTAGAAAAGAAGATCTGTGCGTGTCTTCACAGTGTTTAGTTGTGATTAGACGGAGCAGCATCTCTGTGGTGGCGCTGCATCCATCTGCCGCTCAGGGCTGAGCTGAGTGTTCCTGTTGCCACCCTCATGACCTCAGACCTAAACACAGCAATTAACCACCACTGGACTTTCCACTTCTCCTCAAACTCTGGTCCAAACAAACACACCACTATCTAACCCCCTCTATTCATGTTCAGACTGCTGCCTCTTGCTCTGACCTAACAGAGAACATCGCCCTCTTTTAGCCAGAAGCAGATTCCAGCCGGGAAACTCACTGGTACAGTTTTCTTAGAAGCAGAACAGGCTAAAATACATAAATGATGTGTTCAAGAGTTCAGTTTATCAGTTGAGTTTATGAATGGGTATGTTTTTATGTCATGGGTATATATAGATACATGTTTTATTTTATTTTGGATAACTAACCAACGTTGTTTTCATCTCAGAGTCATTATCCTAAAGCTGCGTCCACATGATACCTGATTTGCTCTTTGCTCAGCGTGAGGTTGGGACTCAGACTCTTGTTGCGAAACAGCCAGTTAAGTTTTGTTTCTTTGGTACTTCCCCTGCTAGCTTGTGCTGCTACATGGAGCTGTTATCTGATTGGTTGCGTGTTGAAAAGTCAACAGCAATCGAGGTCAAAGTTGAAATAATTTGAACTTCGAGTGGTGTGCAACGTCCAGGGTCCGCACTGCTCTCTCCATAGAAACACCACAGGAACGTCAGTGAGAGCTATACGAGTTTTTGCTTGGCAAAATACATATTATAGTATTTGTATGCAGTTAACTAAAATAGTTACCCAAGAGGCTTATTTCTGTGTGTACTTTTGGAAATCCGCTTCAGTGTTGTGCGCTCACTGTTTTGTCTTAGTTCAGTGTTTACCCACAATAGATTGAGCATTTTCAGAAATGTCAGATAATCAACCCCAGTGGATTTACATCCTAGTCTTTGATATTCTTGTTAAAGGTGCTCTTACCTGTTTTCAAACAGTGCACCAACATGCATCTCAGTGCAATAAACTGGACCTCAGCTACGGTGTTCTTGGCCAATTGAAATTTGGAGGAATCATTTTTTTACGAACAATAGTTTGTGTAATGATGTTTACCACTGTTCTCCTGAAATATACTTTTCCAATTACTTTTATATAGACTATTCTGCACTATTTCTATTATATTCTATTTTATTTCATTTATTTGCACTATTTCATCTGTTTTATTGTGTTGCACTGTTGGAGGAGCCTGTGACCAAAGATTTTCATTTTCATAACTACACTGTAGCTATGCACAAATGATTAAAAAAATAGCCTTGAATCTACTTATTATTATTATCTGCAAATCTTTCTTCTCCCCCTCTGGCCTCACTTAATTTCTAGTGGTAAATTCCACCGCAAGCCAATGTACAGGAGGCATTGGGCCAACGCCAACCAGATCTGTGTTTGCAGTGGACAAACTCCTTAGTCACTGCAACTTTAACAAAAGCGACCTCAGCCATGGACTCCCTAATTACAGATCATTTTATTAAATGCCTGACTAGAGAGGACAATATTTTGGATCACTGTTATAGTATTATCTGTGGTGCCTATCATACCGTACCCCATGCTGCACTGGGTCACTGTGAGCATGTGATGATCCAACTGAGTCCTACATACAGGCAGAAACTGAAGCTCTGTAAACCTGGTCCAGGGAAGCTTTGGAGGATCTTCAGGCAGCTTGGACCGGACTGACGGGGATGTTTTTATAGGACTAATACAACAGCGTAGGTGAGTGAACAGATGCTGTGACGTCCTACATCGTGTGTTAGAACAACAACAAACCCTAGTTTAAAGCCACTCTCATACAACTAAGGTTTTAATAGGAAGAGGCGTGAAAGAGTGAGGACAAGAGAGGTTTAAAGAAGCAAAGTACAGGTTTAGCCAGGCGTAAGTTCATCTGTACTCTAACCAAATAATAACACCTCACAGCTAATGACTCTGATTCTGTCTGCAAACCCCCTGACCCCATTAACGAGCTGAAAAGGTCTTGCTGTTATTGTAAAAGTCAACATGACAGTCCTGACATCAATCAATCAATCATGAACCCATCCTCCAGCTCCAGTACTACAGCTCCCTCACCCCACGAGTGATCTGCTGTCCCCCAAAACCAGCTTTCACAGAGGTCCCCTCCTCCTCCCTGCTCCACACGAACCCTAACCCTAATTATTAATGAGGAATGTTTACAGGCGGTTTGAAGAACAGAATCCCTGCCAATCAGCTGGTCTGGACTCAGTCTCACCATCCACCCACCTGGACTCAGCAGGAACCTGAGTCTGGATCCTGTTTCTGGACTCCAGCCCCCCCTTTAACACCATCATCCCAGCTCTGCTGCAGGACCAGCTCTACGGCTGCACGTGCCTCTCCTCCTGTGTGCGTGAGTAAACAGCTTTGATTCACAGGTGCTTGCTTTTCTTTCAACTAAGGTTGACCCAATATGGCAACAGTGAAGCAATTTGAAATGAATACAGCAAAGAAGAAAATTGGATTGTGGAAGCTGTTTTACAAGTCTGGGCTGATCGATGCTTCCATGGCGCGCACACAGAAAAATCTTCTCTGAGGCTATCATTTCAACATAAGAGAGGAGAGGTGCCTCATTAGGAAGGCTGGCGTTGCAGAACTGAGCACTTCAGATAAACTTATTAGTATACAAGACCCATTCCAGTGAGTGTTCGCAGTGCCCGACGCAGCCAATTTTGACTTTGTTTTTCTCACTTAAAGTCAGGGCAAATGTGTTTCAGGCCCTCTACATGAGCAGACAAAGAGACAGTGGTAATCCCTGGAGTGTGTGTGCTAGATTGTTTACTACGCGGCCAGTCTCTCCCTATATGACACTGACACTCTCTTACATGGCCCAGAAACTGCGCTGCCTCTGAGGCGGCCTGGAACAACGAAGAAGAAAGGATGTCTCTCTCGAACACACACACACACACACACACACACACACACACACACACACACACACACACACACACACACACACATACACACACACACACACACACACACACACACAAATGCACACATAAACATGCACACCCTAAAATTAATGATTCCCCTCATGGGGACCTCCCTTATGTCCCCATAAGGAAGGTGAGTCCCCACACGTGACTGTGTAAACAGATTTAGGTTCCCACAAGGATAGTAATGCTAGGTCACACACACACACACACACACACACACACACACACACACACACACACACACACACACTCACACACTAAGTCCTCCAGATGCTTGTCCTTTGGTGGCATCACAGCATACACTATGGAAGTTACATTTTGAAGACAATGCTAGAATGACGCATGCACTGAAAAAAATGTCACCAGATTTCGTCTAACTGATTTGGTTGGTTGAAAGAAATAATATTAAGTTGAACATAATACATTTAATTAAAGTCAACGTTTCAGTTTTTTCAGTGTGTGCACATGACATGTCACCTCGATTTACCACCCATTGGAAAAAGAAATTCTTCAATTTCGTTGTCACTCACTTTCACTTTTTTTTTGTGCTTTTTTTGTGAAATCTGAGACTCCTAGGAGCATTCCTTTCTAAATTGCCTGTGAGAGCGAGGCGATGAGTGTGTGCATGTGTGTGCGTGTGTTTCAGAAAGAGAAAGTGCAAGAGATAAAGAGAATGGTGCTGTTCGGAGAGAATAAGGGAGCAATGACAGAAGATTATTTTTGCAAAAGTAAATTCCAACACATTTTCCTTTGTCCGATTTAAATATCCGTTTGGACACCTTAAGGAACAGAATGGGCCGCCCACTTAATTGAGCTAAAGGCTGGCACACACACTCAGATCACAGCTGCAGCGTGGCTCACCGGCTTCTAAACAGGAACACATTTATGTATAAGCAAAATCTGCACGCATATGTACAGTGTCAGCGCCGCAGCTGACAAGTCCTTTGGACGAGCGGCGTTAATCAGAGCAAGATGTTTATTTTCATCTCATTAATGATCAGGATAGAGCCGCTCCACACGGACACAGATATGTCTTCCGCCAACATACATCTGTTTGTGTCATGATCGATCCACTCTGACACATGCAACTCCCATCCGTCGACCCCCCTCTCCTTGGACCAACACACACACACACACACACACACACACACACACACACACACACACACACACACACACAACATGCTAGTGGTAGGTTTATTCCTTTGTTTTATGAAGACATTGCAATCAGTACACTCGTAGCTGCTATCCAAACACAACTACAATACAGTTAGATGGAGCAAGAAGCACGAGTCTCCAGGTTATAAACAGGCCTAAAGTTTGTTTTATACGATCATTTTCAACCGTTGGGTTCTCTAACTATCAAACTTTATATCAGCTCAACAGCTGTTACTATTATTTGAGTCTTTACTTCCAAACAACAACGTTTAGTTTGAACTTAAACAATAACTTAGATTTAACTTTAACAATAAGCATTATTAGAAATAAATAATCATACGTAAATAAGCAAGTTGTAATGAACCAGAATGATCCTTTAATTTTCCCAACTTAAAGATAATGATAAAGTGACCTGGTGACCTTCTTGTCTGTACAATTTATCAGTAGTGTTGTCCTTTTTGGTCATCTGTCTTGCTAAACCATGTCACCTGGAGCGTTGAGGGGGGGGGGGGTAATTGGTGCACAGCAGGGGTCAGTGAGTGGCTGGGGGCCGCGGAGGTGGTGGAGGGGTGATGAAATTGGAAAAGCATGTAGAGATAGATGTGACTGCGAGGCGGATCCAGACACTTCCAGATGCCCCGGCACTGAGGGGCTGAGCGCCGCAGCAGAGCCACCCTCCCGGGGGATGTGACTCACCTGGAAGGAGGGCCAAGCACTGCCAGATGTGGAGGAAGCCGCCCGGGTCCCTCACGCCAAGCCCGTCTAACACTGTCTCGATTGTGCTGCAGCATATGCTTCCAGTCAAGGGTGAAAAATGCAGGCACCAGCACATGCCAGAAGTCTTTCAAGCATAGCCCAGCAGTCAGCCTGCAGCCACACACACACACACACACACACACACACACACCACACACACACACACACACACACACACACACACACACACACACACACACACACACACACAGCAGATCCTCCCAGTCATCCAGCCAGTGTAGTGCAGACATGTCACCACACAGCAAGTCAAGGCTGGTTAAGCTGTAAAGCAGAAAGGAAGCGAGAAGGGACCCGGTGCAGACATCCCACCCTGGGGATAGCTCTACACACACTCAGACAAACACACACATTTTATACATGGTCAGCCAACAGCCAGAGAGATGAGGTGATTGTATTTGCTGTGGCTTAGTGTTAAGGCACAGAGGCTAAAGTGTCCGCCAGGATCCAAACAAACACAGATGCCTCTGACTGAGTCACAACAGATGATTTCCCCCCTGTTGTAATATCCATAAACTAATGGACCCCTTGTGACTGTACCAGAGACAAGAGTGACACGGTCGGAAAAACCCTAGCCAGCCACCCCTAACCTGCCGCCCACTCTCACACTAACAAGACGCTGATTTTGCAACACTGGAGAACCGTCACTTGGCCCGTCTATATGTGTGTCTGAGCCTTGGAGGTGTTTCTGAGAGTGTGTAGGGACACGCAGCTGGTGAGCACACATCTCTTTCATACAGCAAATCTCATCCAAATCCCCCTCACCTGGAGCAACACGCGCAGATGGCTACCTCCAGCCTGTAAAAGTCCGAGGGCCCTGCTCAGGAATGTGTGTGTTGCACAATGACCTCATTGTGCCGTGATATGGCTTGTCTGAGCCACGCTCTGTGGCAGAGTCACACCTGTTCCACCTATGCCAAAGGGCTGACAAAGCCAGAGTTACATCAATCAGCATTTAGAGCACATAGACACACACACAGATGAGAGACACATGCGCTCACATGCAGAGACACACACACACACACACACACACACACACACACACAATGCTGATGTGGCACTGGCTCTGTCTGCAGCAGGGTGGCTCCCTCAACACTATTATATTCAATGAGCTTAGATACATTTTGATTGACTAAATCTTTATTGTCTTTCACTTAAAGAACAAGCAACAACAGATAATCAGCATTCAGAATGTAATTGTAACTCAAAAACGAATTTATCTAATTCCAGTTTCCTGGGTTTTCCTGTTCTCTTGAAACACTAAATTATGGTATCAAGGTTTTATTTTTTTATAAAAGTCATTAGTTAGAACTGTTAATGAAACTGGTGCTGTAATATTTGATTTTGTAATCAAATTGTCCATTGACATAAAATAGTTTGCTATCTTGATAAACAATTGATAATTTAAGTTACTGATCAAGCAACAAATTTCAAACATTAAGAGATTGCAGCTTCAGATCTGTGTGGATGCGTTCAGGCACAGTATTTAGTGTAGGTCACCCAAGTTTTAGTATTTATCCGGGCCTAATACATAATTACTGTAGGTATGGTCGTAAAATGGAAGGAATTATAAGTTTGAAGCATTATATAAGATTGTGGTCACGCATGCAGAGCACGATTGAAGTGCAGTGTTATGAGCCTGTGTAGGCAGCTGCATTGATTAAAATAGATGCATTTCAGTTCCGTCCGATGGACGACAGAAAATAATTGAGTGAAACGCCTCCTGAGGAGACAAACCTCAGCCCCACTAATGGCAGTATGCCTCATTTCCTGTATACCGCTCTTGAAAAAAATAATAGCCACTGCAAAAGGATCAGTTTATCTGGTTTTAAATTTAAATATACATATTTTATTCTATAAACTACTGACAACATGTCTCTGTGTTGCAATTCAACAGACACTGGAATGGAATGGCTGCCATACATGTAGAGATTGAGATTTAAGAACAATTTGGAGTGGTCTCTTAATTGTTTCCAGAGCTGTATTGTGTTGCATGACAAGTCTTTATACCTGTTCTGAGTAGAAAAGCATGTTGTCGTTTTCTTTTGCATGTCTTCATAAGATGAATCTCAAACACATGTTTTAAAGCTTTAATTCTAAACAGTGCCTACTTTAACTATGCCTGTAATATTGCCTGTTTCTTAAATTTAAAACAATTATTGAATATAGCCTCCTGGTTTCACTGATGAAAAAACGGTGTTTCAGATACTGTGGGACACTCTAACACACCTAAGTGCCACTTACTGTAAATGAATGAATGAGAACCCGCCTGGTCTGACAATGTTGGCCAGTCTTAGCTCAACGTGTTTATATGCCAGCCAATAAACAACAAGAGTTTGAAGAATGGAAAGGCCAGAGATATGCTTGAGGTTTTCCAAAGGTTTTTGGTACAGCTTAAAATGTCACTTTACACATTTTAACCCTCAATGAGGAATACTCAAACCGGGATCAATAATGTTATTTTATATTATGTCTTTTCATTGGACAATAAATATCAGCCACTATATGTTTAAGACAGGAATCCTCCCATCGATATCAGACACAAGCATCAGTCAGGCTATAGAACTATTGAATGAAGGGTCTTCAGGAACAACGGACTCTTATTTTTTCACTCCATTAAAACCTTACAGATAATCACTTTGACTTTCTCTTAACTGAATGTCAAATGCACATTATAAATCACGACTTCTTCTTTTGTACATCAAAATGTGTCACATTCAACTTCCTGGAACCATGAGACAGAGTCATTAAGACAATTGGTGCAGTGTCATTTGATCCACTGACGGTCCCCAGTGTCAGAAGAGCACTTCCAGGAAGCCTTGGGTACTCTTGTGTTGAAGCCTTCTCTGGAGGGCCAAAGTGATCAGGGTCAGTGGGAAATGACTGCTGTTTGTCATATTATCACCAGCACTCTGAGAGGAATCAATCAATAGCAATCTTGTGAAGGTCCATCTGGGAGAGCTGGTGCTGATGATGATGCACAGAAACACTGATGTTCATTTAGATTCCTGTGTCACAATGAACTCATCAAGTAGTCAGCGGATGAAGAGTTAGCTTTTCAGGCAATAAGCAGTCAAATGCACTGTGTCTACTTTATAAACACATCTTAATACATGGTTAGTTTCAACAATTTGTTTTTATATGTGTACTGATGCCTCGAGGCACATCTTCAGTGATGTTCCTAAAATTGTGATTGTTTTGGGTCTTTCAACTTCTTACACCCTCCTCCAGGTGAACCACTGGAGTCTGATCAAATCCAAGCTTGTTTCGAGATGACTATGTACTTGCTCTTTGCTTTTGAGTCACACCCAACATGAAGCACACTGACGCATCGGTTGTGCTTTAGATGTCTGTCTCTTTATTCTCTTCATTGATACCCATATATCTGAAAGTTCTTGCCAAAGAAGTAGCTGCGTCTAACCTCCACTGGGAGCCACCTTGCTTTCCACGAAGTCTGCTGACAATTGCTGACCAGAACTGCATACTCAGAGAGATCTTTCAATGGCTTCTTTCAAGCATCTTCTCATGGGGCTTTCAGTTCACAAGGTTGCAGGGTTGTGGCTCCAACATGTTCAGGGAGTTTCTACTGCTGTTCAAGGGCCATCATCAACCAGCAGTTCCTGGCAAGGGTCAGGACGGCTGCAGATATTATTTTGAAGGATTTTGGCTGCTCCTCAGCCCTGACAAAGGTGTCTTCTTGGTAAATTCGGATTGCTTTGCCTGCTTGAGTTCTTAACCCTCCTATTGCCTTCGTTCCCCCCCCCCCTTACTTTGGTGTTCGCGGTCAAATTTGATCGGTCCTGTTTTAACTGCTATTACATGAACACAAAAAACATTAATCATCACCAAATTTCATTTAACACCCTTTCAAACTGTAAATATTGTATCAGACTACTGGTATACATGAAAAACTGCAGTAAATATACAAAGAATAGACACTGAACATGTATTGCATGTGCCAGGTGTGATACATGTGGGGGGATGGGCACATAAGAGCGGGAAATGTGTCAAATTGTTCTGTGTGTGTTTGTGTGTGCCAGGTGTGATTCATATGGGGGGATTGGGCACATAAGGGGGGGGGACACATCTAGAGTATGTGTTTGTGTGTGTGTGTGTGTGTGTGTGTGTGTATGTGTGTGTGTGTGTGTGTGTGTGTGTGTGTGTGTGTGTGTGTGTGTGTGTGTGTGTGTGTGTGTGTGTGTGTGTGTGTGTGTGTGTGTGTGTGTGTGTGGGTGTTTGTGTGTGTGTTTTATCTGATCCGGATGGTTACTAATTCCTTTTCTTTATGGCGGTCATTTTTGACCGGGAACACCATGGGTGTTACAAAGTTGAACTGTTAGAGCCAATAGAATCTAGAGGAAGTTCCTAAATCCACCTACACGTTACCATTTAGGAGTGAGAGTGATGCGCACGCAGTTTGCCCAAACCGAAAGCTATGTTACGCTCTGAAAACTGAAAACTAGGCTTATTGCCATAAATATGATGATGGATTATCAGTAATCATTTCAAAGGGACACGGAGACATTGGATTCATCTTCAGCAGCGTTTATATGCGTTTTAATGCCCTTGAACACAACTTTTGATCAGAAAACAGCAAAGGTAAGACGTATTTGCCGTTTTGGCTACGTAAAGTGAAGTTTTGTGTTGTCTTTGCTGGCTTTCGCTGGCGTGAGTTTTGGTCGCACAGTGATGATACTTATACCATTGGAATCTGTGGAATCTCAGATTTCAGATTATCTCTTGTTTGTGCATATCCGATGAAGTATAAAAGAGTTATGTGCTAAGTGCGTTAGCACTCTTTCGCTCAGTGCTAATTCAGACGCTCGGCATTAGACTTGTGTTTTGTTTCGGTAAAAATGGTTCATATCGTCAGGTAGCTGAGTTTCTTCCCGTTAAGTGGGTATGACACATTCATAGTTTGTTAAATGTTAAGAAGCCCTCAGACGCTGTTTCTTGCAAGATGTTGCCGGTGCCCCCGTGCTTAACAGGTAACATTTAACAACCTATTAATGTGTCATACCCACTTAACGGGAAGAAACTCAGCTATCAGACAATATTAACAATTTTTAGCTAAAAGAAACACAAGGGTAATACCAAGCCTCGGAATTAGCACTAAGCGAAAAAATGCTAACGCACTTGGCACAGAACTCACGGTAGAGATATTTTATACCTCATGCTATCTGCACATCATATGAAAGCTGATATTCCACAGACTCCAATGGTATAAGTATCATCACTGTGCGGCCAAAACTCACGGCAGCGAAGCCAGGAAAGACGACACACAACTTCACTTTACGCGGCCAAAACGGCAAATACGTCTTACCTTTGCTGTTTTCTGATCAAAAGTTGTGTTCAAGGGCATTAAAACGCATATAAACACTGCTGAAGGTTAATCCAATGTCTCTGTGTCACTTTGAAATTATTACTCATAATCCATCATCATATTTATGGCAATAAACTTAGTTTTCATATAGAGCGTAGCGAAGCTTTAGGTTTGGGAAAACTGCGTGTGCATCACTCTCAATCCTCAATGGTAATGTTTAGGTGGACTTAGGAACTTCTCCTTGATTCTATTGGCTCTAACGGTTCAAAAGAGATGTCGATCATCAAAATCAACCAAGGGGGGCCAGAGATAGGTCAAATCCACCCAAATGACCCCAGAAGTGTTTTCTTTTGTGCTAAATCTCTCTAAAAAGGTCAGATTTCACTTGTTTTGCATCAATCTTGATACAGGGTACTTATTATATGTTATAGTTTGGATTCCTAAAGCTTTTAGTCTACTATCCCATCATTCAAGGGTGGTTTTCACTATAAGAAATGGTTTATTTTTGGACGGACACAATAATTTCAATTTTTTTACTATGTTCAATCTGAATTTACTTTAAAATTAAAAAAATCTATATTGATTCTGACTCTTCTACATCCAACTCACAGGTTTATCATTGCTTTGAGAAAAAAGATTATTAATTTACCCCTTTTAGAAGTGAAGTTATGGTCATTTGTTCTGGGAATGTCATTTTCGAGCCTGAGACCTGGAAAACAGGCTCAGGGTTTAACAGGTTAATAAACATTGAAGCACTGTACTCTGGGAAGGAGTATTACGTTGGAGAAGTAATAGTAGCTTCGTATAATTAATAGCAACATGAATCCCCCATTGCTGTTGTTGTGAGTGGCGTTGGGAGAAAATCAGCGACGTAAACGATGATGTCATGACGCAGCACCAGTCGGGCTCTGGGCGGTGGAAACACACCTGGAGCTAAAAAGAAGAACCGGATCGGAACCAGAAAAGTACAAGCAAGGAGCTAGAACTGGAACTGGTTTGGTGGAAAATGGGTACTTGAGACATAGCAGGGAGATGATAAACAACTGTCAGGGCAAAGTTCTCTTCCTTGGGTTTCCACTCCCATTCAGCATCTCCTACAAATGTAGCAGGAGATTTCGGAAATTCTCGTATACATTTAAGGATGTACTGATTTGTCCTGGAACAGAGCTTTCCCTTGCTTTGCGGATGATATCTATAGGCGCTTTCACACCGGAGTAATTTTCCCAGGAATAGTTCCGATAGTTCCTGGGATTTTGCGTTCACACCAAAAAGATCTGGAACTAGAACTTTTTTTCGGGAACCTTTTCACCCCTTTTCAGTCCCTGCTAGAGAGGTGGGACTTTCCTGGGGAGGAAAAGGTTCCAATTTCTGATTGGCTGGGCGAATTGCAAACCACGCCCCGTAAAACTCCGAAAGGTTTTGTGAAGCTGCCATTTTATTTGCTCGCATTAGCATTATTAGCATTAGCATTAGCCCGGCGCACCAACGGAGAGAGACTAACTTATGGCAACACAAAAGAAAACATTGGAGCGGTGGAGCGGTGGAGTGATGAGGAGGTGTCGGCGCTTCTGGCGATTTACTCGGAAGGCTTCAGTAGAAGCTGCTGGGAGTCCCAGCTGCTTCTACTGAAGCCAGACCCCAACTCCGGGGACTTCCGGCCGGGGACTTCGGGTGGCAGTATACGCCGTGAAGTTGTTTGCGGCCTGCCAGTAAACCCAAAGCAGAAGAAGAAGAAGTGACGTCAGCGGCTTCATTTGCGTAATCCTCCCTCAGGGACTTATTCCGGTGTGAACGCGATCTACTAGATAGTTCCGGAACTAAAGATTTCCGGGGAACTAAGTTCCGGGAACAATTACATAACCTCCTCAAACTGAATAGCAACAAAACAGAACTCCTCCTAATCGGCTCCAAATCCACCCTCAGCAAGGTCACTAACATATCACTCACCATCGATGGCACCATTGTTTCCCCCTCCAATCAGGCACGCAACCTTGGCGTAATCTTTGACCCCACCCTCTCCCTCGAACCTCACATCCGCCAAACAGTCAAAACCTAATTTTTCCACCTCCACAATATTGCAAAAATCCTACCCTCTCTCACCCGCCCCGCAGCCGAGCGACTAATCCATGCCTTCATTTCCTCCCGCCTTGACTACTGCAACTCACTTCTTTACGGCATCAGCACTACATCCCTCAACAGACTCCAACAGGTTCAAAATGCAGCTGCACGTCTCCTTACGCATACCAAATCATGGCATCACATCACCCCAGTCCTCAAAGACCTCCACTGGCTTCCTGTCTCCCATCGCATCAACTACAAAATTCTGGTCCTCACCTACAAAGCACTCCACCATCTGGCCCCCCCTTATCTCATAAACCTTCTCACTCCTTATCAACCCCCACGGTCCCTCAGATCCACCGCAGCCGGACTCCTTTCCATTCCCACATCCACACTCTGCAGCTTTGGGGACAGAGCCTTCTCAGTGGCAGCTCCTAGGCTCTGGAATTCCCTCCCCCAAGATCTTCGTGACTCTGAGTCCCTCACAGTCTTTCAGTCCCGCCTCAAAACACATCTTTTCAACTCTGTCTACCCATAAGCCCCCCCCCCTCTCAATCAACTTCCTCTTGACTGCCTTTTTTTTGTTTATTTTATTTTCCTATATTTACTTATTTGCCTGTCCTTGTTTGTCTACCCTCCCTCATATTGTAAAACGTCTTTGAGTTGTGAAAAGCGCTATATAAATAAAATGTATTATTATTATTATTATTATTATTCCTGGGAAAAGTACTTGGTGTGAAAGCGCCTTATGGCATCCTTTAGCTGCTGCTCTGACATGTCAGTAGGGTCTTTTATAATGTTGCAATCTCACAGGTCCTTCTCTCTTTCAGGGTCTCTGTACTGAATGTCTGCTTCAGATGTGTGTCGATGTCTTCCTGTGTCCAGGCCAGTTTCCCACTGCACTTCTGCCCCAGGAACTCCTTAAGGGAAAAAAGGGCTTGGCAAGGGACCCGGATCTCTTTTCTTTGGACGCATATCAGCACAGACCATTAGCTAGGCCAATCCAGTGAGTTCCTCCTCTCCTGCGTTTTGCACAGGGAGTACTGTGCCTTCATCTCCTGCCTGATGTTTAAGATCCATAGCGCTCCTGAAGTCTGAAAAAAACTGGTGTCATGGATTGTAGTTCCCCTATAAATTGATGTCTTGGTTGGCAGTCAAACAGAGTCCATGTGTGTGTTTGTGTGTGTCACCAAAACCCAAACTTTGTTAGAAAGTGTCATCTGACACACGTCTGGATTCTGTATAATCTTGTAGAACTTGTGTTGTTTTGCCAGTGCAGGAAGTACTGTGTCCTATGTACCAGTGTAGGCAGAAAGTAATAGTGTGGAGGTCGGGGGGGGTGGATTGATGTATAGCTGTTCCAACTTTCATGCAGTGACTAAAATAATGTCCCATAACAAAGTTGCTTTCACTAGTCAACTTTTTAATAGTATCAATAATATCATGCACATACATACTTTCTGCCCCCCCTCTCTTAAGGATCTCTGTGGTTGCACAAGGTGAGCACGATGTTCATCACAAAAGTTCAGTAGTGAATGACAGTCCTTATCTTGGACCTTTACACACAGATTTCTGCAGCTGGTGGGGCTTAACATTGACGAGTGGTCAGCCTCCTTATGACACTTTAATAATAGAAGATGGCTTGGAGAATTCTAGCTAAAACTGTTAAAGATTGTGAATTATCAAAAGTAAAAGATTTTGGGAAAGATGTTGCTGTGATAGCAGAAATCTCAGCTACAGATATTTCAAAACCTGGATAAATACACAGAAAAAAGTTGTGTTATGTCAACAAATTTCACATAACTGTATTAGCAGTGGCGAGCCGTCAGGGCCCTCTCTGAGGGCCTAAGATAAGATATTCTAAAAAATAATATTTGAAAACATAAAAAAATAATATATTTTTGGAAAATATTTTTTTAGTTATATTTTTCATTAGTTTTACCAAAATAACTTGATTTAATTGTATTTAAAATAACATTTCCAAAGAAATAAATCCTTCGAATCTGCCTGTTCAGTTTCTGTTGTGGAATGTGAAGGGTTAAATGAAAGAAGCTCCTTTGGCCGTCTCTGCGAGGTACTGTGAAGATAGGAGGTGATTGGTGGTCCAGCTATAAATTCACAGAGGGCCCGCTATAGTAACTCAACGAGAGAGTAATGTCAAATGACAGTACAATTGACCAATCATATCTTCCCTCTAAATGGGTGGGCTTTATTTTCGCGGACTTTATGACAAGTTCCGCCCGCTGTGAAGTTTATGCATGTGTGTTATAACAACGGGTCAAGCTAGGCGGAAGTAGCATGTTCCTGCAGCCCCGGAGACTGCAGTTTCAGGACCGCAGTCCTGGGACCGCACTCCTGGGACCGCACTCCTGGGACCGCACTCCTGGGACCGCACTCCTGGGACCCTAGCTTTTCGTGACACTGCCACCTAACGAGTGTGAGTAATGTGACTATGATAGTCTTAAGGCAATACAAACAATCACCTGTTAGCTTATGATAGCTTCTAACCGTATTAAAGGCACTAAAAACAATTATTCGTTAGCTATACTTTTCGGCAAAATAAACTGTTAGCATATTTGATTATTTGTTTAATGAAACTGTAGCGTGATTTTGGCAAACTAGGTGTCCTACATTCATTGTTGATTTAATCACTGATTACAGTAACAGTGTGAGTCATGTGAATCGTGTTGTTTGTTTAAAGTTAACAACTATTCTGGTGTATTGAATTGGACAGCAATACAAGCAACACGTGTTAAATGTGAGTCTTACAGGGAAACAGTCATCTGTTAGCCTACGATGACTCGCTGCAAAGCCAACTGTTAGCCTTTTGTTTATTTGTTTAATGAAACCGTATGTTATGGTTATGTTATTTAGCAGAGGCTTTTATCCAAAGTGACTCACAAAAAACATAAAGAACCATAATTAACATTAGAATATCAATACAAATAGTTACATAGTCAGTTACATTACTTTTTAACAGGGTAATTAGTCATCTGTAACCTACTACATTTCAAAAGTAAACTTCCCAACCCTGATCATTAATGATAGTCAGCTAATTAAATAAACTTCAAAGGATGACAAAAGCATGTCAATATGATCTGTCTGTCCGCTACATTAAATCAGCAGTAGCCTAAGTTCTTGACATGATGGGCTCACAGGAACTCAGATGCACGATTCAGTTTCAACTCAAAAATATATTTTATTTATAAAAGACTAAAGCTACAAACTTAAGGCTACAAACAAAAATCCCTTAATAGGAAAAATTCAATAACAAACGAAAGATCACTAGGTTAACTAGGTCGCTCAAAAGACTCACTAGGATTACGGACATGGACTCGACGTGGAGACAAGATGAACTGGCACAAGACAAAGACAAGGGCTATATATACACACCCACACATGAGGTAATGGGGCACAGGTGGAAACAATCAGGGGCAGGAACAACAATCAGGCTGACAGGTGACACACAGGGGCAGGAAGTGAAGACACCTGAAACGAGAGGGTAGAGTCATTTACCAAAATAAAACGGAAGGTGACAAGACTAGAAACACAAACAATAAACTAAAAGGATATTAACGCTGAAACCTTACAGTTCTGTCTTCAGTGTAAATGCTTCCTTAATAGTCATTGTATTACTATTTGAATTCATTGTAAATAATCTTAACTGTGCTGACGGCCTGTTTACTGTTTAGCAGACAGTCTCATCATTTTGACATGTTTTGTAATATTGCATGAGGTGTTTTAGTCAGTTATTATGTCGGCCTATTCTGTAGGTTACCACTTGTCAGATTCTGACACGACAGAATCTGACAATTAGGCATGATTTATGTCCTCTCCACTTTCAGAGGAAGGGTCAGAGGAACTCAAAGACTTGCTGGACTCCAGAGGTCATTCCGTGTTAAGGAAATTGTGCCCGTCTTCCAAATAAATAAAAATGGATTCTGCACTGAAATGCCTCGGTCAAACTGCATGTTTATCTTTGGCAGCCAGGGGCATAAACACACTGACAGTTGTTTTTGTTTTTGAGTAATCTGGCACCTCTTCAAAGACACATTTGGTTTGATTTATTTCGAACGTGTAATACAAAAAACTATTATAATAATAATGAAATGAAACAAGAGAATTATGATACTGTAGAAACGTAAGCAGTATCAAATTGATAAACTAAATATTATCGACTTACAAATTATATATAAACAAATGATCTACCTAATTACACATCCGAAAAGGCGTGGGAAGAAGTTTACACGTATTTAACCCCACCCCTTCTACCAAAAACTAAATTAACATTTTTGTTTTCTTTTAACAAAATATACATCTAAATGTATTTCTACATACTATATACATGTACAATTATAAATAGATTATATCATTCTTACTACAATATATATATATATATATTTACGTTGTATGTCAAATTTGATAAGACAAATATAAAAGACTATCTTTTTACATCTGACATACAAAATACATTTGTTATTAAAAAACAAAAACATAATAACAACAAATTGTTGTTAATAATAATAATTTAATTTCTGTAAGAAAAACACATTTTCATACATTTTTAGATCGTTAATAACAAGCATTACAATGTCTAAAGAGACTCGCTGTGTATGAGACTCAATACTCGCTGGTTGTACTTTTGCGGGCATCCAATTCGCTAGGTGGCGATGTTGCAAAACAACTAGGGTCCTGGGAGTGCGGTCCCAAGACTGCGGTCCTGAAACTGCAGTCTCCAACGCTGCAGCTTCATACTGTTGTCATGATGGCTCATGTCAGTGATAGTGATGACATCGTTGCGAAATTATTAACCGAGTCATTTTCAAGATTGAGTTACAATGTTAAACTGGAGTGGCAAAGGATCAGCTGCATGACCCCGCCATCAAGTGCTTCATCCACAATTCATCCAAAAGGACAGGAGGATGGACTTTGTGTTTCAGTGATTTGATCATCAGAGGTAGGCCTAAGTCATGTTCAATGTGGGCCGCCGTGCCGACTTCATCCATTTGTAATTGTTACTTGGCTGTGGGTGCCCTGTCATGATAGGTGTTTATATAAATGGTGTTGTTCTGTGTGGTAGAGGGTCGCTGTCATTGATGCGTTTTGCACCCTGGACCGCTGTTTTGATATTCCGCTGAAGTATACGCTGTGACGTAATAACTCTTCTTTTTTTCAAGGGAAGGGGGGGGGGGGTCAGAGGGCCTAGGTATAAAAGTCACGGCTCGCCAATGTGTATTAGGTTAGTTGAAAGAAATAATATTAAGATGAGCCAAATATTTTGTATTTAAACTCAATACTATTGCTTTCAACTAACCCTAATACAGTTGACATATTACATTTAATTAAAGTCAACGTTTCAGTTTTTTCACTGTAAAAACTGCTGATCTGAATGCCCTGAGACCACAAGAAGGAGCTAGAAAAAAATAAACCAAGCCTTTGATTGTGATATAAGTGATCACAGATTTATAGGATCTGGAAACCAGGGTGTATTACAATTTTGTTTCTGTAAAAATAGACAAATGTAGGCTCCTTTCCAACCAAGCCCAGTGCTAGAGTGCTAAAGCACCGCTGCAGACGCTGACAGCCGCCAGATCCTGGTGTGCTGGAACAGAGATCGGGTGGGTATGAGAGCACGCCGGGTTACGCTGCTGATTGTGGGATTGTGTCAGGCTGAAAGGGGATCCAGCACAGAGAAACACAGCAGCTCCCCCTCACTGCTGGAGAACACTGCTGACACACTGCCAAGTTCTCAGGGCTCACACACACAC
Organism: Dissostichus eleginoides; assembly: GCA_031216635.1. Lineage (NCBI taxonomy): Eukaryota > Metazoa > Chordata > Actinopteri > Perciformes > Nototheniidae > Dissostichus > Dissostichus eleginoides. The sequence goes on from CM062264.1 coordinate 3,406,197, forward strand.
ACACACACACACACACACACACACACACACAGACACACACATACACACACAGACACACACATACACACACACACACACACACACACACATACACACACAGACACACACACACACACACACACACATACACACACACAGACACACACACATACACACACACACAAACACACACAGACACACACAGACACACACACACACACATACAAACACACAGACACACACCCACACACTGACTTTCTTACTCTTCTGTTTCTCCCGTGTAAAGTTCTGAGAGATGTAGAAATGCGGAGGGAAAGACAGAACAGACATTATCACCAGCTAAATGTATGTTTCTGATTCATCTCATCGATGCAGTTTCTTGGTCATTCACTGCACAAATTCATTCAGATCTTAAATACCAATGGCAGTGTTTAAAAAGTAAACCAATAACTTGTTTATTGGGGACTATTTCTATAATAAATCAAGTTTACTACCAATAATTATATAAATCTTCTTTTATGAATATGAGAAGTGAGCATTGAAAAGAGTTAAAGGAGTAGTTGTATATTTGGACACATTTTCTTGCTTTCTTCCAAATAGTTGATTGATATGTGTAGGCCAGAAAATGAAGTTTATATGTTTATCTTGGTTGGTTATTTGAAAGCAATAATATTAAGTTGAACCTAATATGTATTTAAACTTAATATTATTAATTTAAACTTACCTGACACAGCTATGTGAAATCTGTTGACAATACATTTAATTAAAGTCAACGTTTCCGTTTTTTCAGTGCAGACTACTTACCTATGACTTGTGTTCTGAACAAGAATGTAGCACTACTGGAATGTAAAGAAGCCGGCCAACACAAACCACACAATAACATCTCCTCCAATCCCTCCGAGGTGATTGTAGACACACTGCTGGGTCAAAGAGTTAGACGGGAGAAAAAACACATTTTGGGATGTCTGTTTGGGGACGGGTTTGAGTCTGACCTGTTGGGACCATCAGGGTGAGCCGTCAGCCCCCCCCCCCCCCCTCCGTGTGATGAGTTCCAGGCGGCTCTACTCATGTCAACCGTCCCCCACCTTAAGCCTGGCTCTGGACTCCCTTCATCCCTCGCTCGCTTTTCTCCCTTGTGTCCCATCGCCGCACATCATCAATACCTATCAACTCCTCTGTCACACATCCCCCCTTTCCAACCCCCCCCCCTCCCCCTGCCCTTCACCCCTTCAGCACCCCTCTGGATCCCCTCACTTCAAAAGCCTGCCAGCTTAACATGTCATTGATTAGAGCAGGACGGGCCTGCAGCCTAAGGGAGGGAGTGGGGTGGGTGGGGGGGCGGGGGTTTCCAGCAATCTATCACTACTGGCGAATCAAACACATAATCAGACAATCAAAGAGAGCACTCAGATCTCGTACACATGTCCCTCATGGCCTGCCATGGACTCCTGTCTCTTCTGGTGCACAACACTCTAACATCTCGTTTTATTTCAGTTTTAGTTCTAGAAACAGATGGAAACAAACACCGATAACAGCAGCATTTGAACCGAATCATCATCAATCCCAGGATCATCTCTAAATGTGTTGGAAGCTGTGTCTCTGCCAGTGTGTGTGTGTCATAGTGAGGTGGCTTTGGGATGTAAGGGGAGGACGTGGTCGCAGTCAGTTGCGTAAAGTCCATTTAGTACTGTACTTAAGTAACATTTTTAGGTACTTTACATTTTTTGCTTTCTACTCCACTACAGTTCAGAGGTAAATGGTGTACTTTTCCTCCACTACATGTATTTAATACCTTTAGTTACTTTACAGATGTGGAGGAATGATGTGAAATATAATCAAGTCTTAAATCAGACTTTAGTTCCACCTGGAGTAAATTCACAAGCTACCCTGCAGTATACAAAGTCATTCAAACTAGCTGCACCTTTACCAGCTTTGAGAACACTTTAATGATCAATCATTATAAAACATATCATATATATTATTCTGAAATTGACCAATCTGCACAATGACTACTTTTACTGTCGCTACTTTAACTATATTTTGATGATAATACTTTTCTACTTTTACTGAGTCACTTTTTGAATGCACTTTTACTTGTAACAGAGTATTCCTACACTCTACTTCTACTTTTACTCAAGTACAAGATCTGAGTACTTCTCCCACTTCTGGTCGCAGTGAGTAGCACCCTGGGGTGTTCCACTAAACATTAGAGCCTCCCTGTACACCTGCACACTAATAGACACGGTCATGGACAACGGTATGCTTACACAGACTCACACACACATTCTCAGCTTGGACATGTGGCAGGCCACCCAGTACTGGTGCTCCTGCTCCTTTAAAACACATCTGGTAGCTCCATTAACAGGAGCGAGTACTCCCTCCCTCTGACCAATCCTCACTTACACTTCTCATAACGACCACACCACCTCAGTAAAGGGGATAATTGGCCTAATGAAATGTTTGCACACAGCAGACTGTGTATGTCAACAACCTATTTAACAGCGATTATGCCTTGAGCAATGATGTTTTAGCCCAGGTTTTTCCTGGCTGTCCTACTCTCTCTCACAGAATCAACCTCCACTTTGTCAGGCCCTTCATCAGTCTCACTGTTCAACTCGGCAGCAGATACGGGAATGGACACGTTTCTACCGGGGAGTGCAGTTAAAATAACGTGGAACTAGAGAATGTGTATTATGGTAATGAGGCGAGGCAACAGCTCCAACACGCCTACACATTGTCTGTTTATACATGAGACAATAGCTACCAGACAAATCCACAGTGCTCTCCCATTGCCACACTCACATGTATGGAGTAGAAAAGGTCTTGAAATTCAGATTGTTTCAGTTGTGGTAGCTTTAACTTGCTCCATGTAGGGAAATAAATCATTTAAAATAGTTACCTACAAGCCATTTTATCGAATTGCCAGATTTTGATTTACAGAAACTGGCAGTCATGGTTCATCTCCACTTTTGGTTCAAACCTTTTTTTCTAAAGAAGCACAAAGAGCAGTAAGGAAAGGCATTGGGTTTGTGAACCTAAAGCTGAGGTGGCAATTCCTCTGTTTGGTTGTTTAAGAACACTTAACTGCCACATTATGGCCGAGCAGTGATTTAAAGTTGCCAGAAAATACCGATGAGGTGTTTGAAAGGTAATTACTGAGGATGATAGATGTATAAAGTATACAATGCCACCAAAAATTAATTATTATTTTAGTTTACATATGTAATTATCATAACCAAGCGAAAGATATGGACTATATGAGGGTTATGCATTGTACCATGACCTGTATACACCTGTAACAGTCAAAAACAGGCAACTGTTGAGGAGTTGGAAAGGTAGTGTCTGAAGATGTTACAAATAAGGTACACACAGCATACAATACCATAATCACTTTTTATTATTAGTTTAGGACACCTATGTATGTTTAACATCTGAAGATGTGTGGTTATATTCATGTTTTCACATCATTTTACAGGATATAACTATTATTTCACATATTTGAGTTCTACACATATGAATATCTGATCTGTAAAACATCACAGACAGAAAGGTTCTTCCGCCCCCTTAAGGTGCTAATCAATACGTTATGTTTGCTACAAGTAAATGGTACATGGATCTCTAAACAGAGATACAAACATAACATGAATACACAGTCATAACAATGATCATAAACTAAGACATCCAATCACCAACCTTCAACGATAGCTGAGGAATATGGGTAGCGTAATGTTTTCGGCTTTCCAAAACTCTGAAAAAAGAAATGTGTTTCTCAGAATCGAAACGTTAAAACACAAAAGCATTGTACACAATTTAAACCAACTCATGTTGTGTAATTAACAAGGACAAACTGATGTTTTTTAGTTGATGAGTACTGCAGATATCACTGTAAAATCATTCGACAGTGAGGGGAATGATATGCGTCCTTAGCAACCACCTTAGTTACTATGAGACCGGAAATACTGTTTTCACGGTTTTCAGAGTTGACGATAACTTGACATGGACGCTGGTCAATAGAAATGAATACATTTTAGTGAGACTGGGTAGGAATTACAGCTTCAAACATGAAATAAGAGCCATTAGAAAATAGTGAGGGTTATTAAGGTTAGGGTGAAATGGTGAGCTGACACATTAAAACACTTTGTGGGAGTTATGGTAATGTGTGGGGGAAACTTCTGAAGCAATTGGAGTCAGGACTCAGAGAGACACGAGGAGAGCTGGAGCTTTGATGGCAAACACTGACGGTTTATTTGGAGCTTCGGCCGGAGAATTCACAAGACATCTCACCGGCCACGGTTTGACCACGCGGTTGAGATGCCACAATCAATTCTGAAGAACTCTACCCCAGACCCGTGTATTCAGCTAGTTCAGAGAGAATAATCAACATTGTGCATAACAAGATAGAATGATAACACCTCTATCAGCTGACGCCAACAGGCAGGAACAGGGAGACACAACACTGAGAGCACAGCAGCCAAGGTTACAGGTGCCTGTGCTCAGTCAGGACAGTATGAACTGATACACTGGGTCAAAGTTATGGGCCTTGGACAATATTTCCCCAACAGTGATGTAAAAAATGTATAAAAGAATTATTAAAAAACGAAAATATAAAACTGTGCTAGCTAGTCATTTTTGTTTTCTGATGGGATAGCAACTCGTATGACGTCAGGACTTCAGCCCCTGTTACTTAATCAAACTTGCTACAAATGTCTTAAAATCAATCAAGATTCCCGCTGTTGACAAGCCCGGCTGTCTTTCACCCAGCCTGTCCACAGCAATGCATGTTCAGAAAGTTCAGTTCCAACCTGTAAGTTACCTCCCGTCAAACTAAAGAGAAAGTTTGATTTGGTTCTAGTTTACATTCTCAACGCACCCTATTTGTCAGGAAACTGGGGCCGAGTTCCTGATCGACAGTGTGGAGCTGGACCGCTGTCTGGTAGACTGACTCCCTGGGCTAAGCCATCAGAGATGTTCTTCTACCCTTCAGTAAAGCGCTCCAGGTCAGGGAAACCAGAGGGGAGAGAGAGAGTCAAGCTGACCAGACCCTGAACAACTTTCATCTCTGATTACACAGCTCCTCTCTCTGGAGTGTACACTTCTCCACCCTGGAATACTGATCAGGCCGATTAGCCCTCCATGATCACTGCAGCTCCACAGACTGGAGCTCCCCTCCCCACTCCACCCGCATCCTCCACCCCCCAAGCCTCCTCCTACAGCACCTAGGGTTATCGTCAGAAGTCTATAGCCCCTCTAAAGTCTCAGTAGAAATCAGCAGGGCTGGATCGGTGAGGAGGCCCGGGCCAGGGAGAGGAGAGGAGGTGCTCTGGCTCTTAAGAGACTCCCCTCCCGGCTTTTTGAAGGAGGAGGACGAACGGAAGGAAAATCAATAGTCAAGGAGCAAGAGGCCTGTGATGGCATGGCTAATCGGGTTTCTGCATTAATGTTTCAGATGCTGGGAGAACTCATTGCCTGGCTGGCTGTACTCAGGGATCAGCGCAGCCTTGCACAATAAGCAGAAACACACCGACACACAAAGGGCAGCTTGAGATTCAGATTCAAACACATTCACTCACTCCAGCAAACAAAAGGAAAACAATTCATAACTAAGAAGGTCCACTTTTGTTTCCTCACACATTTTGGACAAAGTAACATTCCCATGCACAGTCAGAAAACACAGCGACATGGGAGTGTGACAATAGTCAGTGATAAATGCAGCTGTTCATTCAGAGCTGGACCAGGGCTGATAGCACAAGAGGTCAGGGACAATAACCTGAAGCAGGCACAAAGAGGGGGGGGCAGTAAAAGAAATCGCCCTGGAAGATGCAAGCCGTAGGTCACTGTTAAGATAAGCCCTAAAAATGGAAGAATGCTGGTGTGTGTGTGTGTGTGTGTGTGTGTGTGTGTGGTGTGTGTGTGTGTGTGTGTGTGTGTGTGTGTGTGAGTGTGAGCAGCATATGGAGCAGCAGTCCTCCCAAACTCTGAGCCATAATCTCTGAACTGTGTTTTCAGTGTTTATGCCACAGTTTCCACATTGCTTTCCTCTGACATTAGCCGTGTATAAATCAGGCAGCGACAGACAGGCAGCCCTTTCCAGAGGCTGAGGCTGGTACGGAGAGGGGAGCTGCCACGGGCAGCCCCCCGGCCCCCGCCACCTCCTCCCCACCTAAGCACCAGATGTGCTCTGCTATCTGCTAACCCCCCCTCCCAAACACACACACCCTCATCCCACCACTCACACTGACACCACTAATGCCTCCAACCATGGTGAAATATTCACTCTCAGCTCTCCTACGCTCTGCTGCTGTCTGCAGCTCATATCGCAGCATCAACAGTTAAAGGCTTCCCAAAGTGATGTAGGAATATTTACCAAGTCATGTTATTTTAAATTCGCTGTAAAATGTTCACTGACAATGCATATGTTTGTTTTCCTTACAATATCCACTGCTGGCAAAGAAAGCATGAAAAGCATTTCTAAGGTTGATGCAACTCAAAAGGACTAAGTAATATAAGGGGCAGGGTTGGGAGGGTTACTTTAAAAATGTATTCCATTACAATAACTAGTTACATGTCAAAACATTTAAAGCTCACCTATTATGCTATATTTCAACAATATGTTATCGGGCCATATCTATACAAAACATGTCTATGAAGTGTTTTGCTCAAAATACCAAACAGATCACCCATTGTAGCATGCCTCATACCCCTCTATTTCAGCCCTGTTACTAAAGTGCTGATTCTGGGTCTGGCCCTTTAAATGTAACCGAGCTGCTGCTGACCACGCCCCTTTGGAGCGGCTGCTGGCCACGCCCCTTTTGAGCTTCCGCATGCAAGCAGTGAGCTCTGTGAAGAGAAGGCTGTCTACCAGCAGAAACTCAGCTAAACGCTGCCGTGATTAAATGCCATATTATGTTCCAAACCACATCAAGCATTATTTCTGAAACAGTATGGAGCTCAAACGTTTTCTCTCTCGCGGGTTTACTACAAGGACAGTACCTTTTATATCTGGCTTTTTTACACGTATTCTCTCCAGTACAGTGTTAGCGATGCTTGCTAATGTAAACACAGACCATATTACTTCCAAAACACGTCGTTCATTGTTTCTGATACAGCACATAGCTTGACATGTTCTTTATTCAGTGTTTACCATTAGAACAGTGCCATTATATGTATTATATATACAGGGCTGTCCCTCCCTACAGGAAGATCACGCAGACTGTGTGGGGCCTCACCTCGCGGAGGGGGCCTCACCTCGCGGAGGGGGCCTCACCTCGCGGAGGGGGCCTCATCTTGCGGAGGCACCTATGAGTTTATGCGGCGCAATTAGTGTGGCGCGGCACGGTTTCGCCGCTGCGAGGCTCCACTAGTCAGAATCAATATAGACTTTTTTTATTTTAAAGTAAATTCAGATTGAACATAGTAAAAACATTTAAATTATAGTGTCCGTCCAAAAAAAAAAACATTACTTATAGTGAAAACTAACCGGAATGATGGGATCGGAGACTTAAAGCTTTAGGAATCAAAACTATAACATGTAATAAGTACCCTGTATCAAGATTGATGCAAAACAAGTGACATTTTACCTGTTTAGAGAGATTTAGCACAAAAAAAACACTTTTGGGGTCATTTGGGTGGATTTTCCATAATTCTGGCCCCCCTCGGTCGATTTTGATGATTGACACCTCTTTTTAACCGTTAGAGCCAATAGAATCGAGGGGAAGTTCCTAAAAATCCATCTAAACATTACCCATTGGTGAATGAGTGATGCGTAGCCAGAATGCCCCGGAACCGGAAGCTGGGTTGTAGTTCTCATAGTTCTCATAGCAGCTTGATATGAAAACTCCGTTATTGACAAAAATGGAATGATGGATTATCAGCAATCATTTCAAAGTGACACAGACACATTGGATTAACCTATGGATTAACCTTCAGCAGCGTTTTTATCGTTTTAATGCCATTGAACACAACTTTTGATCAGAACAACAGCATAGGTAAGAATTTCTCCCGTGTTTCCTCCGTGAAGCTACGTGTTGTGATGTCTGTTTTCGCTTCCCATGTCGCGAGTTCAGATCGATAAGAGTAACGTTAAAGGACCGGATCGATAAGCGGTATCGATAAAAGTAGAAGTACCGTACATTTCTAGACGATATTTGATACTCTGATCTTTTCATTTATTTTCAGTTTGCTTCAAGCAGTGGCTGTACGAGAAAGACGTGGAGGACCAAGAAATGCTGGCCAGATTGGCAAAGACCGGAAGATACATAACAGAGAAGATAATGGATATTAACAAGAAAAAGAAAAAAATACTTTAACATTTTTTTTTATAATTTCTTTGTTGCTATTTACATTTTGAATTATATTTGTTATTTTTATTTTTAAATCAAATGCATCTATTTTAGATTATATATTTATTTAGATGTAGGTTTTTTTCGTAATATTATTGTATTGTTAATGTATAATTTATGAAATAAAAATACTGTTATGAACACTATACAATGTCTTTATTTTGATAGTTACCAGAATACATTGTATATTTAATACTAACATAAGCTGGTGATAGATAGATACATCCCTGCTGAAAAAACCAGCATAGACCAGCATGGTGTTGACCGGCATAGTTGACCAGCAAAACCAGCATATGTTGTGTTTTGGTCACTTGTAAACTGGTCTATGCTGGTATGCTGGTCACCAGCATAGACCAGCATAGACCAGCATAGACCAGCATAGACCAGCATACCAGCATAGACCAGCATAGACCAGCATACCAGCATAGACCAGCATAGACCAGCATACAAGTGACCAAAACACAACATATGCTGGTTTTGCTGGTCAACTATGCTGGTCTATGCTGGTCAAGGGCGCCGGAAGCAGGGGGGCCAGGGGACCATTGGCCCCCCCACTTTACAGCCCTGCCCCACATTTTCGCAGCAGCGGATGCCGCGTAACACTGTACACATCCCGTTTCAATAATTCCCCTCTACTCTAAAGTCGCATCTAAAAAGAACGCCATCTGATCTAGCTGTGTATATTTTGTTATTTTTGATTGTTATATTCAATCTCATTAGCTACAGGCATTTTTGAAGCTTGTAAAGGGAAGATGAGAGCTCTCACTCGCCACTCTGCTCTTCCACAGTGCCGCTTCCCCTCCCTCCGCTGAAATTATGAATGTAAGGTGTATAGTAATCATAGATAACACGGCAGGGTCCGCTACAGTTTGTTTTCATCTGATTTCAAATAAACAAAGTCTTGGCTTTTAGAATATTAAACTTGTTTCGGCAAATTCAGATGATAAATAGGCCTACAACTTTGAAGCTTGTAACGGCATAATTACAAGCGGAGAACGGAGTAACTTGAGATCACAGCAGGCATAACAACTGAAAGTCTGAGAGGGTGTTCAGCATGAGGAAGATAGTCACAGCAAACAGAACAAGAATGGACAACTCTACCCTCTGCTCACTCCTTTCCTGTAAATTAGACTATACAGGTCCAGCCCACACATATGACAGCGCAGTTGCTCCATCATTCCATCTCTTCTTTTTTCCTGCTCAATACGCTCTTGTTTGACAAGCTGAATGTTGACTGGTGTTTGACTGAAGTAAGCGCACTTTTTTTGAACACACTCTCTGTGAAAAGCTCCAGTTATTAACTCCGGTATTTACAAAGCTGTCATCTCCACATTTGGATTTGATGGATATCCATCGATCTGATTGATTATTATTATCGGAGCAAATGATCAAAGTAGTAACGGAGGGAAAATATTTTCGTTTGGATTACTGGTCTGGGGGAAGCTCGCGAGTGTGTGTGTGTGTGTGTATACGTGTGTGAGTTTGTTTATTTTTGCCTTTGTGTGTGTTGTGTTTGTTTCCCGGGGAAAACACTCACGAGAAACACCGGCTGTTGCGCGCGCTACTAAAGAGACGCGTTACCATGGAAACCAAACAATGGTGTAGCTGTATTGAAGTCCGAGTGGAAACAGTAACATTTGGAGCGTTATGTTAGAATGAAACAGGTCGTGACTCACAAATCAGATTTAGTCACAAATTATGAGAAATGCGGGATAAATATGACCCCGGGATGAAATCGGGAGTCTCCCGCGAAAATCGGGTGGGTTGGCAAGTATGTCACATACACAAGCACTTTTTGGCCCCCCCACTTCTGAAATGAATCCGGCGCCGCTGATGCTGGTCAACACCATGCTGGTCTATGCTGGTTTTTTCAGCAGGGGTTTCTGATCAAAAGTTGTGTTCAATGGCATTAAAAGGAGAAAAACGCGGCTGAAGGTTAATCCATAGGTTAATCCAATGTGTCTGTGTCACTTTGAAATGATTTCTGATAATCCATCATTCAATTTTTATGTCAAAAACTGAGTTTTCATATTAGCTGCTAATGATAGCATGACAGCTTCCTGTTTTGGGCTTCCTGTTTTGGGTATTCTGGCTACGCATCACTCTCACTCCTTATTTGGTAGTGTGTGTGTGTATGTGGAACTTTCCCTTAGATTCTATTGGCTCTGACGGTTAAAAAGAGATGTCAATCATCAAAATCGACCAAGGGTGGCCAGAGATATGGAAAATCCACCCAAATGACCCCAGAAGTGGTTTTTTTTTGCTAAACCTCTCTAAAAAGGTCAAATATCACTTGTTTTGCATCAATCTTGATACAGGGTACTTATTATATGTTATAGTTTGGATTCCTAAAGCTTTTAGTCTACTATCCCATCATTCAACGGTGGTTTTCACTATAAGTAATGTTTTTTTACTATGTTCAATCTGAATTTACTTTAAAATAAAAAAAATCTATATTGATTCTGACTTTTCTACATCCAACTCACAGGTTTATCATTGCTTTGAGAAAAAAGATTATTAATTTACCCCTTTTAGAAGTGAAGTTATAGTAATTTGTTCTGGGAATGTCATTTTCGAGCCTGAGACCTGGAAAACAGGCTCAGGGCTTAACAGGTTAATATTGTCTGATAGCTGAGTTTCTTCCCGTTAAGTGAGTATGACACATTCATAGTTTATTAAATGTTAAGAAGCCCTCAGACGCTGTTTCTTGCAAGATGTTGCGTTTTGCCAGGGTGCCGTGGGATTTAACTGGTTAAGCCTTAAAGTTATGCATAAATTAGGGCGTGGTCACATTGAGTGACAGGTCATTCCAGTGACTGCTGTTGTTAGCTTTCTGTCTCTCTGCTATCTGCTCCGTGATGCTACAGGGACTCAGCCTGCTCAACTAATCCAGGGAACATAACTTGAACTTTGTCACGATCTGTCTGTGTTGTGTCTTGTCTTTTTCTGTCTTTGGTTTCCTGTTTTATTTTGAAAAGTGTTCACCCCCCTGTCTTGCCTGTTCTATTTCGTATATGGCTCCGCCCTCTAAGGCTATCGCTATTGGGTAATCCCCTGCGCGCCCGCGCAGCACTGAAACACTTGTAGTCCACGCCCACCCGCAAGGTGGGCCCCACCCTCGGGCTCCCTTCCGGTATAAATAGGAAGGAGGCCCGACAATCTGCTCCCTCTTTTCTTCAGCCCCGAGAAAGTACTGAAGCACTGAAAATCTGGAGCAATGAGTGCCAACTGCGTTAGGAATTGTCCCTCATGTGGCTCCGGATACATCATGAGCTACGACCGGCACACGTCATGCGAATCCTGCCTGGGGCCAGAGCACGCGTACGCGGCTCTCAGCCAGCGGGTCGCATGCACCCACTGTGTACGTCTCCCCGCGGCCGACAGGAAGCGCAGAGCGGACGCTCTCGCTGCTGCGGCCGTGGAGGACGATTGGCCCGTCCAGGCTTTCGAGCCTGCGGGCGGCAGCCTCATGTCCCTGGAGCCGAGGGCCGGGCAGGAGTCGGACGACTCCTTCCCCACCTCCCTCCACGGTTCACCGTGCGGTTCTCCCCTCCCTCCTCTCCCCCGGACGGGGGAGACAGAGTCGGAGCAGGGTGCCGACTGGACGGCAGAGCACGCGGTCCCCTTCTCCGTCATCACGGCGTTGCCGGCGATAGGCGGCATCCTGGGGGAACTGCCGGAGATCATAGCCAAGGCGGCCGCCTGCAGAGGTCTCCCCGTTCCCCTAGCTCAGGAGAGGTGTGCTCCGGACGACATGGCCGGAGTTTTTTCGCGGGTGCAGACGATCAGGAGTGATCCAATCTGGCCACGCTTTCCCGCCATCAGGAGATACCAGGAGGGGGCGGCGGCGAACCCGAGGACCCTGAGGGCTCCGGTGGCCACATTTGTCCCCCTCACCAAGGTGGAGGGGTTCACAGATGCTGGTTTCCCAGCCACCCCTTCTCTGGAGCCGAGCCTGACGGCGTTTTTTGGGGTAAGGCAGGCCAACATGATCGCCGGACGGCGCCCTACGTTGGCCTCCCCCAGGGACCAGTATGTCGCTCGCCAGGCCGACCGGGTGCACCAGTGTGCCTTTCAGGCGTCGGCGGCGGCGAACAACATCGCGCTGCTCTCCGACTCGGTGGTGACGCTGGTGGAGCGGTCCACCACCTTGGCCACGGAGGAAGCGGAGGAGATCAGCAAGGCGGCCAGCACGGCGCTCACACTGTGCGCGTCCATTGCTGTCTCCCAGGCGAGAATCGCCGCGTGGGTGACGCAAATGCAGCGCCACCTCTGGCTGCAGCAGGCTGCGGTCACGGAGACGGCCAGGAAGGTGTTGCTGGACGCTCCAATCAGCCCGGACGGGCTGTTCGGACCCCAGTTCCACGCCATGGTGGAGGCCATGAAGGCGGCTGCAGAACAGGCGGACGACATCCGCCAGCACGTTAGCTGGCTCCAGCCTGCGGGGCGGCCACGGCGGCACCAACGCCCGCAGCAGCCGCAGCAGCCGCAGCAGCCGCAGCGTCCAACCCGGCCACAGCGGCAGGCGGAGAGGCGCACACAGGACTGGCAACAGCAGCCGCGGCGTCAGGCTCGCCCGTCGGCGGCGGCAGGGGCCCCGCCCCGCCCCGCCCCGCCGCTCCCCCGCCACCCCAGGGGCAGAGGGGTCTTCCGGCGGTGAGCCAACGGGGAGGGAGGCACTCCCGCTCCTGGTCTGCTCCGCGAGAGCCTCCGAGGAAACAAAGCCGCTTCTGACGTGTTGGGGGGGTTTGTGAGAAAAATAAAACACGTTTATTTTCCAACTTTGTGTCTGAGGCATCAGTATCAAGTGTTTCTCGCATATCCCCCACTCTGCCAGCTGCCTATAACCTATCGGTTAATAGCCAGCAGGGCTTGTTGAAAAAACCTGCAGTTTTTAATCTATCGGTTAATAAACTGCGGTGTTCACTAACTAAACCAGCTGCCACCAATCTGTTGATTAGTAGGCAGCAGGGCTCGCTGCATTCCTCTGTCCGAGATACGCCTCCTACACACGGTCATAATAAGCCCATGAGGGCAGTTATGACGCCTCATGTGGACGTCACTGCACACACCTCCACCCATCCCCTGAGCGTGTACGCGCCTCATGATGAGAGCAGGAGTGATATGCAGCGTGTGGAGGCTCCCTCACAGCCCTTTCGCTCCAGGCCCACCTTGGGTTGCCGCACGGGCAGCGGCGGCGAGGGCTCTGACGTGGCTCGTCACCATGACGACCACAACACATCTCGAGCACGTGCGCCCGCTCTCAGAGTGTTTCTCAGAGTGGCAGCACGTGTGTCTGATGGACAGATGGATGAGCAGGTTGATCAGCAGAGGGTACACCCTGCAGTTCACCTCTCCCCCCCCACAGTTCAATGGGATACAGGAAACACTCCTGTCATCCCAGGAACAGTGTCTTGCGCTCCAGTCAGAGCTGCGGGAACTCCTGTTGAAAGAGGCTATTTCCAGGGTTCCTCAAGGGGAAGAAAATCAGGGGTATTACTCCCGCTATTTTCTTATCCCGAAGAAGACAGGGGGAATGAGACCCATCCTCGATCTGTCAGTCTTCAACAAAGCAATAATGAAAAGGCCTTTTCACATGCTGACGATCAAACAGGTGCTGGAGTGTGTTCACCAGGGGGACTGGTTCACCTCTGTAGACCTGAAGGATGCTTACTTCCACGTACCCATCATCCCGAAACACAGGAAATTCCTGCGTTTCTCATTCCAGGGAATATCGTACCAGTACAACCGTCTGCCGTTCGGTTATTCCCTGGCTCCTCGCACCTTTTCGAAGTGTGTAGAGACGGCGCTGCAGCCGCTACACAGAGGAGGGATGAGAGTACTATTTTACCTGGACGACCTGCTGTTGCTGGCTCGCTCCAGGGAGGAAGTTGCTTTACAGACGGTACAGCTCGTATCACATCTGTCAAAGCTGGGTTTCTTAATAAATTGGAAGAAGAGCCGTCCTCTTCCCTCCCAGAGTATTGTTTACCTGGGGGTGGAATTGAACTCAGCCCGCATGAGAGCGCGACTCTCACAGCAGAGAGTGGAGGCACTGACAGCTCTTCTCCGACGCGTCACACCTCGCAGCGTGGTGACTGCCCTCTCCGTGATGCAGCTGCTGGGCATGATGGCAGCTGGTCACGTGGTGATCCCCCTGGGTCTCCTTCACATGAGGATACTCCAGAGGTGGTTTATTCGCCTGCGCATCGACCCCGTGCGACAGAAGAGGCGCATGGTGGCCATCCCTCCTTCCGTGGGTTCAGACTTAACCTATTGGAAAAGTCCCCACGTGCTGTCAGCGGGTGCCCCTGGGCAGAGTTACGTCACACATCTCGGTGTTCACAGACGCATCTCTCTCAGGGTGGGGAGGAACGTGTATGTCGCAGGCAGTGGGGGGACAGTGGCCGGCTCACATGTCCCTCCACATAAACGTGCTGGAATTGCTCTCCGTACGGAGAGTAATCCAGCATTTTGCCCCGTTGCTGCGGAATCAGCATGTGTTGATTCGCACAGACAACAAAGCCGCGGCAGCCTACATCAATCGCCAGGGCGGAGTTCGCTCAGCGCAGCTGTTGAACACAGCCAGACCGCTGTTGATATGGGCGCGATCACACTTGCTCTCCATCAGAGCAATGTATGTTCCCGGCGAGCTGAACAAAGGGGCAGACCTCATGTCCAGAGGAGGTCCTCGCCAGGGGGACTGGAGCCTCCATCCCGAGCTGGTCTCCCAGGTATGGAGCCGGTTCGGGAGAGCAGAGGTGGATCTGTTCGCCACACGCGGGAACGCGCAGTGCGCCCTCTGGTTCTCCCTGAAAGCGCAGGACCACCCCCCCCTGGGGGTGGACGCGTTCGCACATCGACCGTGGCCCAGGGGACTGTTGTACGCATTTCCACCAGTCCCGCTGATTCCTCGGTGCCTGGACCGAGTGCAGGAGGAGCGACTGTCAATGATCCTGATTGCCCCGGAGCGCACGGGCGCTTCCTGGTTTCCATGCCTACAGCGTACGCTGTCAGGCAAACCGTGGAAAATTCCGTGGCGGGGGGACGCTCTCTCGCAGGTGGAGGGAGCGATCAGCAGTCACCCTGTGATAGGCCAGCACCTATGGGCATGGCCCCTGAACGGGAACATTTAGAGGGGCTGGGCCTCTCTCAAGATGTTGTACGTACCATTCAAGGAGCCAGGGCGGCGTCTACCAGAGCGTCCTACACAGCCAAGTGGACAGCTTTCCAGCGTTGGTGTGTGGCGAAAAGCCTGGACCCTATTACGTGCCCCCTGCCTCACGTGCTGTCATTCCTCCAGCTGTTGCTGGACAGGAATTTGGCCTTCAACACAATCAAGGTATATGCTGCTGCCATATCATCTTGTCACGTGGGTTTCGGGGCCGGGACGGTGTTTAGTCACCCCCTGACGAAACGTTTTCTGCGAGGAGTACGGAGACTCAGACCTGTGTCACGCGCACTGGCGCCTCAGTGGGATTTGGCTTTAGTGTTACGCGCACTAAGCAAATCCCCATTTGAACCTTTGGCTCAGGTTCCCCTTAAACTGTTATCAGCCAAAGTAGTACTACTTTTGGCTCTAACATCAGCGAAAAGGGTGAGTGATTTGTCTGCTCTCTCTGTGGCTCCGTCATGCCTCCGGATCCAAGGAGATGGCAGTTCAGCTGTTTTACGCCCTAACCCGGCTTTTATGCCTAAGGTCATCACAAGCTCTTTTAAATCAAGAGTGATCACCCTGGATGGCTTCTTTCCCCCTCCTCACAGGTCGGAGGAAGAAGCCACGTCTCATCTCCTCTGTCCGGTGCGCGCGCTGGCCTGCTATGTGGCGCGCACGGCTGCCTTGCGCCGTTCTCAGCGCCTGTTTGTGCATTACAGAGAGAGCTCGATCGGGCAGCCTCTGTCTGCACAACGGCTGTCACACTGGCTGTGTGAGGCTGTGTCACAGGCATATGTCTCCTCTGGGGCGGATCCCCCAGAGAACATCAGTGCGCACTCCACCAGAGGAATTTCCTCCTCCACGGCTTTGCACGGAGGAATGTCAGTGGAAGACATTTGCACTGCTGCATCTTGGTCTTCCCCCTGTTCCTTTATTCAATTTTATTTGAGGGATGTCTCCCATTCCTCTCTGACACACCCTGTGCTGAGTGTCCTGTCAGAGTGAGTGACGTCAGGGATCCAGCTGTGCGCCTCTCTCCTGCCTCTCGGCACACGAAGAGCGGCCCCTTTCCCCTCTTCTGAGGGGGAGGTTTCCTTGTTTCCTCTGACACATTTTGTACGAAGTGTCTTGTCAGAGTGAGTGATGTCAGGGATCCAGCTGTGCGCTCTCCTGCCTGTCTACACGCAGAGAGTGGCCCGTGTTCCCCCTCTTTTTGTCGCTGGGCAAAGTGTGACCTTCGTCTCTCCTTATCACAGCGGAGGGTATGTATTGTTCCCAGCCTGCGTCCCCTCATGGTAAATATTCATGTTATGCTATATTCCAGGGACTGTGATGCGCCATTCGCATGGCGCAATAGGCTGGGTTGTTATCTGAGCGGGTGTGTCTGTGCTTCCAGTACCGGGGGGACCCAGTGGGGCGCAGACTACATCTGGCTTCGCCATTAACCCAATAGCGATAGCCTTAGAGGGCGGAGCCATATACGAAATAGAACTGAAGTTACCTACTGTAACTCCAGCTTCTATGAGTATTGGCGTAGCCCTCTAAGTGCTGGGCCCCACTGGCTCCACGAATAGCTGAAGAAAAGTTGTTTTGTGTGGGAGCAGATTGTCGGGCCTCCTTCCTATTTATACCGGAAGGGAGCCCGAGGGTAGGGCCCACCTTGCGGGTGGGCGTGGACTACAAGTGTTTCAGTGCTGCGCGGGCGCGCAGGGGATTACCCAATAGCGATAGCCTTAGAGGGCTACGCCAATACTCATAGAAGCTGGAGTTACAGTAGGTAACTTCAGTTGCTTTCTGTCTGTTTTCCCTCCTACCTGATTACCCGATTGTGTTCACCTTGTGCCCCTGTGTTTTCTCCTCCCTCCTCACCTGTGTCTTGTTTGTGTGATTAGTCTTGTGTGTATTTAAGTTCTGTTTTTTCTGTCTGTCATTGTTGGTTCATTGTTTGTCTTTGACTGTCACGGGGTAGTGTTCTGTTTTTGACATTTTTGCCGTGGAATAAAGGATTTTTCTTTGAAATCTGCATTTGGGTCCTGCCTGCTTCACTCAACCCTGACAAACTTGGCCGTGTTTGTTGTGCTGGTGCCTTGTGGACTATTCTTCATGCTTATATCGGACTATTGTGACTTGCTCTGCGGTTAAAACAGACGGTGCATGAATGCGGTTTTGCGGTAAGTGAAATTCGATTACTTTATTTATGTGTTGCTTATGTTTTGAGACAGTTAACGTTGATGAATGTTAAGGCTTGGGTTAGCATGTAAGCAAGTGGTAGCTACATCTGTGCTAACGATGCTAATCGTAGCCTCCAAGTTAAAATGTAATAATAATACATTACATTTATAAAGCGCTTTTCCTGGTGATAGAGAAGTGTTAAGCATTAAGTGGGATAATACTGTAGAATAAACATCTTCTGTTTGAGGTTGGTAAAATAAGGTCATCCTTGTAAGTTAGAGATATTTTATTAGGTAGGTAACTTTATGCATTGCTAAGGTTAATTTAAATTTGCTATGATCGATTATGTAGACAAGCTAACGTCAAAGTAGTGTTGAAGAGCGGCCTAGTGTATGTGAAATTAACCTCACAATAAGATGTGTGTATAGTACATATAATGTCATATTTCAAGATGATTACTTAGATATTACAATATGGTTGGTTGAGCTGGAGTTCATTATTGAGCTTACACGTTAACGTCAGTCATATCTGAAGAACGAACCCAAACCTGGTTCTTTTTATTAATTGTATTACCAAATTGGTATCAAATAAATAAGCATTGGTAACACCAATGCTGATAAAGTAAACTATTTTATTTGAGTATTTGTGTCTGGGAGAAGGTACTGTACCCAGTTCCTATGTTCAGCAGTTATAGACAGGGCTTTCTTGTACAAGAGAATACTTCTTTTTATCAATATGGACCATTACTGTATAATTATCCCTAAATGATGTTATACAATGCACCTAATAAACAAGTATGGCATTTGGAAACATGATGTGCAACCATTTTTACTGTAATTTGTGTGCATTTTGTTGTTGACTAAGATGATGTTGTAATTTATCTTTTGTTAGTATGCACGTGGACGCTTTGGACATACCTGGAGAAGGAAGAAATGGGTCTTCAGAATGATAGGAGTTAAAGACAAAAGGCGGAGACTAGTGTTGAAACTAGTGGAGAAACGATCAAGATGCCACCTTGCCCCTCTGATTAGACGGCATGTTAAGTCAGGAAGTAGCATCATGAGGGCATACAGGAGAGTGCTGAGTAACATGGGGTGCAACCACTACACTATAAACCACAGCAGGTAGTGTGTGAACCCCAGACTGGCAGTCATACCCAACATATAGAAAGAGCTCGGTCGACCGTCAAAGGACATGTCCGTAGACTGAGAGGAAACCGTACAGAGAGTTTGTTGGAGGAACACCTCAAGGTTCTTGAATGGTCATCTTGGCTTGGCTCTGCTCAACCTGATGGACTGCTTGGACGCTTGTTCAAGGATATACACAAAGCCTTTCCAGTCTGAGTACCATTATGTCTTACCAAGTCTTTCATTTATGTCTGAGAAAAGCTTTTATGTTTAAATATGTGTATCAGTCATACTAAATACTAAACAGTCATTATTTTGAGTCCTGATTCTCTTCATGTGTGAATACAATGGTTTGCTTGGTTCTGTTGCATCTTACTTTGCATTTCATGTGAAAAATGTGTATTAGGTCAGCTTGAATGTTATAACTCATTCATAAATGGACATGTGTATTAAACTTAAAAACAACGCACCCTTTCAGTAGTTATAAATGTTAGTGACTCATCAATAGATGGTGATGTGTTTCACACTTTACAATAAGGCTCCCTTAGACAAATTATAAATGGTAGTAACTCATTAATAAATGGTCATAAGAGATGCCAAGAAACATCAAGATGGATGGGGGGGGGGGGAATCAACTCAGTGAACAACAGATACCAAGGATGCTGGCTGATGAAGAAGATGAAGTAAGCTAGGTAGTCAATATAAGGCTTAGCAGTACAGATACATGTGGGCTCACTATTTGGCAAGCAACCGGTCACAGTTGCCCTGTTTATCTCATGTCTTATAAAAGCTTATTAATGATTTATAAAGTGTTCACTACCTAATTAATAAATGAATTACAAACTATTCGTAAACCCTTTATAAGGGTAGTCTTATTGTAAAGTGGTACCGACATCCTGCTGAATACACAGACACACAGCTGAGGGAGGGGATTCAGCTAGCGACTGTATATGGGGAAGATAGGTCGGGACGTGGGCGGGAAGTTGCCAGGAGTTCAGCCAGCCCAAATCTTTGTAATGTCGTCATGAATGCAGCAAATCTGGATCAGCTCCGTTGTACGCCCGTTTTTAGAGATGTGGGTAAGGAGGAAAAGAGAGAGGGTTTTATTTACCTCTCCAAGCACCTGCAAAAGCAACATGCTAACACGAAGCTAGTAGCTAAAGACCCCTGAACCCAGAGTGATGATGTTGAGTGTGTGCCGACTCTGAACAAGCAGCAAAAACTAGAATTTTACCGTTATTAACTTGTGTTATGTCTTCCTTACTGCAATAGTAATTGTTATATGTGTGCACATGTAGGCCTAAGTTTTAAGTTTTGGCTATAGGCTGTTGCTGAGTAACGCAAAAGTAATGTAAAGAGTAATGTAACGAGTTACTTTATGAAGAGAGTAACAAAGTCAAGTAATATATTACTTTTTTAAAGTAATGAGTAATGTGTAATACATTTTTGAGTAACGAGCCCATCACTGCACACCGGGGACACATATTTATGTATAAAAGACATCAAAAAGTGCATTTTGCATAATAGGTGACCTTTAATCAGTAACCTAATCTGAGTATCAAAATATCAAAGTAATGTAACCTGAATACTTTGTTGCTTTTGGATTACCTCGATATCAAATCCAATGCAAATAAAAACAAGAGAAAATAAATAACAATGAGACGTTTTTACTGAAGTGTATGTAACAATGTAACCTTAGAAAAATAAACAGTAGCTATAACAGTAATTGTTTACAAATGCTGTTTAAGCTTAATACATTAGTTAAAAGCATAGAATTTATTTCTGTTAAATGAATCAGGTGTTTACCTACTGCATTCAAAAATAAAGAAGAATTGAAGTAGCCTAAATATAAATGTTAAAGAATATCTATTCAGTACATCTACCGTTAATATATCTATCTTTATTTCTAAATGTAATCCTGCTAGTAATCGTTATTTTCTTAAATATAACAGTTATCTGATTACTTTTTTTTTATTATGTAATTGCAATTGTATACAGTTACCTTCTTTATGTTTCCTGATTACGTAATCTCATTACATGTAATCCATTACTGCCCAAGCCTGCAGGGGATCATTGCTGAAGCACAGTTACAAACTGAAATGGCCCTGCTTATCATCGTTCTCTCCTGAGTTAACCAGATCAAGTCCAGTACAGAACTGCTGGAGCCCCTGTACACTGACCTGTCCTTAAATGTGTGAAATATGTCTGTGCTCCCACAATGCACTGCTGTTATTTTGTATCAGTTTATTTGCCCCAAGCAGTAAAACATAAATAAATAACTCAGGTCAATAACGCAGCCAGTGGCGGCCGGCCCATAGGGGCGCTAAGGTCGCCGCCCCCCCTCTTCCCACATGTTTGATTGTCATTAAAAAATCAAATAAAAAATATATTTAAAAAAATATTTTTTATTTTTATTTTTAATGAACAAGGTAAATATTATATAGTTGGTATCAGTAAAATGTATAATCTAAAATAAAATCTCGTTGTATTTCCTGCCTGGCCGCGTTACCCTCTCTCGTCTGGGCGCTAAGAAAGGAGCCCTCAGCCCAAGCAGCAGCAGCCAACACATTAGGCGCGTTCACACCGGAGTACTTTTCCCGTTTAGTTCCGTTAGTACCCCTTATGTCGCATCAAAAAGAGTACTTAGTGCCGGGAACTTTTACCCCCATTTTTAGTGCCTGCTGAGAGGTGGTACTCTCCTGGGGGAAAAAAGTGCCCCAGTTCTGATTGGCTGGGCGAATTGCAAACCATGCCCCGTAAAACTCTGAAATGTTTTGTAGAGCCGCCATTTTATTATCCTCGCATTAGCATTATTAGCCTTAGCATTAGCCCAGCACACAAACGCAGAGAGACTAACTTATGGCTGACTGTTGCTATCTGTAAACTATGCCGCCGAAACATAATTTCAGCCAATCAGCGTCGTCAGATCTGATGGTCATAGGGCGCCAATGTCAGCACCCGATGCAGTCTGTGAGTTGTTTGGACTCGTATCCAAGTTGACGCTACAGTAGTTGATGAGGATGGCTGCGTGTGCAGGTGGAGACTCCGGACCTCGGTCCACGCCGCAGTGACGCGTCCTAAAACCCGGAAGTAAACTCCTTCCGGTTCATTCGACAAAAATGCAATGCAATTTCTCCATAGGATTTTGGAAAATAGCTCGAAATAAGGTCTGTGGTTGACACACATTTAAGAAACGGATCACGTTTTGTTCAGCCGGATAATATCCACATGTCTACCCTACTTTTATAATTTTCACGCCGACTTAAGATCCATATTCAAAAATACAGATTCAAAATTGTACAAGTTGAAGCTTTTGTTTTAACAGTTTGCAAGAGCGCAGGTACTTGCCTTCCTTAAACCTAAAGATCTCCATCGCTCTCTCACACACACTCACACACACACACACACACACACACACACACACATATTATTGTACATAGTTGAGTTTTGACAGCATCCATCAAACTAGATTTTTGCCTTAATGCTCTGTTTTCTAATATTTCTGTGTTTCTGAACCATTTTTTGTTGGGTAATCTATGGTAGGGCTAACCCATACAGTGGTGGGGCTCAAGTCAGTATTTGCAATGTAATTACATACACGCTATATCGCCCCCCTTGACAGTGAAACGCCACGCGTGAGGTTTAGATTATTTCCCTGTCTCAATCCAAATTAAACTGTATGAAATAACACGGCACATTTGTCTTGTAAATAAAAAGGGATCACTGTGAACGTGACGTATGATAGTACACGTTGAAGATCCAATGGGGATACTGAATGGCGGTTCCGATTGATCTCAATCAGTAAGGCATGACGCAGACCCAACGTTTCGTTGCTCTGATTGGCTGTAGGTCTATTCAAATTGCATTCGGAGGCATTTTGATCTGACCGCGGCCGCGCTGATATTATAACACCAGAGAATTTCCACACCTTTAGTGTATAAAATTACTACTACCCACTACTTAGACTATTCCTTGCACCCCTCTTCTAGCATAAGCCCGAATGGTCTCAACCATATTGCATCAGTAAGGTGCACTTTGTTGTTACAGCAGGATCAGTTTGTGTGTTGTGGACAGAAATATACGGGTCGTGTCCATTTCTTGGTATGGCTGTAGCCTACCCCAGCCATACCCTGGCGCCGCCACTGGTGTCTGCATATAATGTTCGTATTTAGTCTCCTGATTTTAAATGGGAATTAAATCATTTGAGTGTTCCCAAAGCACCGGTGTTCTGCAGTTTGTGTGGGCCTACTGTACTGTTGCACAGTTTACTGTAGAAACTATGTCCAGGACAAGGTGTTTGGAAGTTTTGGAAGATTCATAGCTAACCACACTGAAGATTATGGAGGTATTGATCAGTCTTCTCATACCTCTAACATCACCAGAAGTCATAATTTAAGGGGTAATTTCTAAAAAAAAAATCCGGGGGGATATCCCACCGGACCCCCCCCCCCCCCCCCTGTGCTTTATTCACCATTAAAATAGCCCCACCGAAAATTATTTCCACCAGCCGCCACTGAACGCAGCTCATCGTGTTTTAAACACACGACTCACATGATGCAACTCAGCAGCTCAGGACTGGGGGACCAGCTTCAGGTAGAGAGAGAGCTCTGAGTGTGGACCCCAACATCTACTATGATGCAGACTGTGATAATAATCTGAACATTAGCAAACTGCTTTTATAAAATGATACGTGAAC
This sequence comes from Dissostichus eleginoides, assembly GCA_031216635.1. Taxonomy (NCBI): domain Eukaryota; kingdom Metazoa; phylum Chordata; class Actinopteri; order Perciformes; family Nototheniidae; genus Dissostichus; species Dissostichus eleginoides. Next base: position 3,429,666 of record CM062264.1, read on the forward strand.
ACTTTGTCTTTGTTTGAATCAACACATATCACCTCATTAATGAAAGATTTTCATATCTTCAAATCTTTTCATTTACAGAACTTTATTTTACAAGGCAAACATTGCCAGGAAACAGATTGTTCAGACTAGTCTGTAATATTTGTAAAAAGTGATTAACCTGGGCATGTGTTGCCTTTAAGCCTTTTTGGTGTTCAATATGCATCGTTTTGAGGCAAGAATTAAAAAAACGTATTTTACTTTTGGTTATTAATGAAACATCTCTACCACTATTGTATAGATTACCATACAAGTTAATATGGACATCATCCCTCCAATAACTTGACCTTTCATATAACATTATAATCAGATCAAAATGTTTAATTTAAATACAACGATAATGATAATAATGATAATACAATTAAGATGATAAATGTCGTAACATTATTTCCCCTGTGAAATAAACATGTTAACATGTGGTTTTAAGAATTGATTTCAACAACAAAAAAGGACTGATATGAGAAAAACGAAAGTACCAAAGGTTTCACATATGTTTATCTGTATATAGACCAATATCAATATATTTACACTACATTGCTGTGCAGATTTACAGCTAAATAATAGACCTCAACTTACAATGAATACACTTTAACTGTAAGTTGTAATTGACAGTTCTCCATATTTGAAGACGTAACCTTCTGTTGTGCATTTATTATACGTGTGTTCTGGAAAGTGTTGGTTTACTTCAACAACTGAAAACCATGAGCTGTCAACAGTCCGAAGCATTACTGCACATTTCACATATTATTTATTTCAAAATAGCCAAGGCACTATTTTCTTTCAGTTGAGAAATGTTCAATAATAACAATAACTGAAAAAGATGTTGCAGGCTGTTGGCCTGTCCTTAAGAAACACTCTCCGGAAGCGGCTACTTTTTTGTATGTTGAAATTCAAGCCGAACATTGCTCCCTTCAATTATAAGTCCTCCACAGACACACTCCCACTCGCTCCCTCCGCTCTGCTGCTGCCAACCTCCTGTCCCTCCCCACCCGGACCAACCTCAAGTCCTGGGGCGGCAGAGCCTTCTCCGTTGCTGCACCCACCCTCTGGAACTCACTACCCCAATCCATCAGAGACTCTTCCTCCCTCACAGCATTCAAAACATCACTCAAAACCCACCTGTTCAACACTGCATTCAACCACTGACCACCCCCCCCCCTATTCTCTGTTTTGTTTATCTCTTTTTGTATTTTTCTTTGTTTTTTTGTTTTTTGTTTTTTAACTCTCTGTCAAAGGGTCTTTGAGTTTCCTGAAAAGCGCTATACAAGTCTCATGTATTATTATTATTATTATTATTATTATTATTATTATTATTATTATTGTAACCCACATGCCCTCGTACAGAAAGGAGCTTCACCAATAACACAGGCAGTATCATGTTATATTGTGTGTTGCTGATTTGTGAAGCTGAATGAACTCTGTACAGCACAGACAGTCAAACAAGTTCAGGACGTCCTCTTCAGTGGAGCAGTACTTAAAGACAAAGGTAGCATACTTAATTTAACAGTGATTATTGAAACACAGGCCTTGAACAAAACGAGCCTGACCAAAAGCTCTTGTGTTTTTAAAAAACTCTTCTCTCTAACCTTTTTCGAGGTCAGTCCAGGTTCAGCTGAGCCTCAAGGACATCTCTCCTGTATCAGTGTGTGTTGTTGTAAGGGTTTGTTGTCCCTCAGAAATACAGCACTTCACTGACTGAACAAAAGCATACAGTGAATGACTGTACGTGTTCGTGATCGCACATAAAACATGCACTTTTTCTACCTCATACACACACTCAAGTGTCTTTTTTAAGGTGCTCTTAGATCTTAAAGCAGGGCCATTCTGCAGCGACAGCATTGATTGTTCAGCCGTAGACTCACATTTCTCTTCTGCTCTGGGAACTTGGGTCCCTTCAAACCCATTCTTTGTACTTGAGTCTGCTTACTGCTTCCCTCTGGGCCTTGCCTAGACAGAAGAACATGTTAGGATTGAAATGCCTTATTCATGTCACTTTAATGTAAGGGCTCAACAGCTCCACGCAAAAAGAAAATGGTTATCCTCGGATACATAAAACAGTGCATGAGGATAAGACAAACTGACGGATAAAAAGAAAACATTGACCAAATCCATAGAGATAAGTTGCCTATTTACACATCCAGCAGACATGGATCAACATAAGCACTAATTTGTGTTAGTGTTCACCTGATGAATCGCTGAGAGACTAATATTTGCTCTCCTTTTAAGTCCATGTAAAATAAAAATATACATGGAAGTTTCTCAAGCCACAGATAAATATGTAATAAACCACCCTGCCACATTTCAATGATTAAAAAGATAATTTAAAAAAAAGAGGATGTGAAAATAAACAGTAAAAACCGTCTTCTCGCCTCTGCAGCTTCATTATTTCCATGAGGTTGATAAGGGCAGTATACAAAATGTACTAGCTGGAAAACCAGAACACTGTAGGGAAAAAGGGGGCAACATGAGCGTGGCCCCTACATTTACCATGTGGGGGGGGGGGGGGAGAGCAGTGGGTTAACTACTGAGTTCATGTGACTTTCCTTTAGGTTCTCCTTCATGTTTAACTTGATCTGATGGTGAAAGACTAACACATGAAGAGTTGCAGCGTTCACCTGGATGTCACAGAGCAGAGGGACTTATGGGTAGTGGGTGGAGGGTCATGCTCTGGTCACAGCGCTGGCACATCCTCATTGAGAGGAGGGGTGTGTTAATCCTCTACAGGCCATGGAATGCCACCACTGGCCTGGCTCCTGCAGCCGGCAGCGGGGCCCCCCATGCTAATTGGAGGCTATGAAGCGTTGGGAGGCATGCAAATATCTCCGGCTTTACTCAGATACCCTTCTGTTCCACTTCCAGTCCCCTCCAATCCCCTCATTCCACCTGACCGGAGGAGAGGGAGGCGAACACAGCTGCTGGTGTGTTGCCTCCTTCCCTGGGCCCCGGCCGTGCCGAGGGAGCAGGGGGGGGGGGGGGGGCAGCTGCGGCTGCTGCCTTAATTAGGGGCTGGGCTTCCAGGCCATGTCATGTACTGTACATCAGAGGAGATCAGCAGGCCAGCCTGAAAGTCAGATGACACCAAACACATGCACAGAGCTCCTTAACCCCCCCCCCCCTCCCTTTTCTACCTGCCCTCCTTCCTGATTCGTGTTCACCAACACGATTTTCCCCTTTTTTTCGTGTCACATACAGAACGATTTTAAAAGCAATGTATTTCTATTGGTAGTATGTTTCTTGCCTGCAACACGTCTTTTTGTCCGGTCGGGTCTTGGAAGACCGGAAGCTGTGTGGTTCATAAAAACATGTTCTTACTCAATACCAAGCCACGATTATTGTTTTTATTTTAAATCGTATAATGTCGGACTTTTTTTGCCGTCCGCGAGGAAAATAAATGGGCCTCAGAGCCTCAGATTACTGAAATCTTTATTTTTTTAAATCTTTTTTTCCTTCTAATTTGTTATTCTTTACTAAATAACACACTGTTATTTACTCAACAAAGCACACAATTATCCTTGTTTTTATTTATTTGTTTAATTCTATAATCTCGGGCTTTTTTGGCGTCCGTCAGGAACTGAATTTCAAAATAAAATAGCCGGAAACAGATACACACCCACTGAACTGATTACCCAAGATCCTCAGCTATGGTTTAAGCTCGGTGATTGGATTGTTTAGCCGCAATGCACGTTGGGATGTGGTGTTAATGCGATATGAAATAAAAATATATTAAGAGTACATACTTTCATAGGGGGAAAGTAGAAGGTCAATGATAGAAATATAGAATATAAAAAATCAAGAAGATACTGTAAGTGATCTCTACAATAAAACAGTTCAGTGCCGGATGTACAAAGATATTAATAGGAGGACATGCAAAACAGAAAAACTTAAGTTAAGGTCTTCTTTTAAATAAGAAAAAAGCTTTGGGGGTATCTTCAGATAAATATTAAGCCTGACAAAGTACTTAACGTCTAATATATTGCTTTGCTGCAATGTTAACTATGTTCAAGCACATATTTTAACTGATATTATACACATTAATTATACTCTTATGTATGTAGATAGTATAAGAAATGTGCAGAATATGACAGTTTAATGGTGGAGGTATACACACATATTGATAGATGTCTTGTAATGCACTGTTGAGGAACCTGCGACCCAAGTGTTTCATTCATTGCATAACTACACCGTAGTTGTGTATATGATATGTCAATAAACCTTAGAAAATCTTGAAATCTTGAAAGGGATGTGCAAAATAGTCATTATATACAGTTTTTAATGAACTATTAGTAGAGAATAACGAGTAATGAATATACTTTATAGAGATCTGCAGATAAATGTTTAGTCTTCTCAAGCACAAACTATCAAATATCTCTCCTGATTGTTGGCACTTGACAATCACCTTCCCTGAATTTTACTCAGGTGTAAGTAAAGCCCATTATGGACACAGGCAATTTTCACGCATTTATTAATTATGTTCACAGCCCTCAGCCCTTTAACCATAGCTGAGGATCTTGGGTAATCAGTTCAGTGGGTGTGTATCATGGATGTATAATAAGAACTGGATACAGCGTGGGAGGCGGGGCCTCGTTCATTCCTATGAGAGTTGCTCATTGGCGCATGAAGGCAAAATGGCCCAACTTTTGAGAGAGCGAAACGTCACGAAAGTATTCATATAATCATATAATCCGTTCTTATTGTGCATCCATGGGTAAAGGTAAAACTCATGTAGTACTGAACATGTCACATGAACGTGCCGGGCGGCGCGGTCCCGTGGGTTAGATCCGCGTTCATAATGCAGAGGAAAATAACTCTCAGAATAACGTTATTAGCACATTTTACAACTTGAGGACCGAATGTTTTTAATAAGGGCTATACAAACGTTCATACTGGGTAGTTTATTTAGTTTAAAAAAAATTATCCAACGATTTACAGACGTCTCTTTCCCAATGTTAGTCAATGGGAAAAAGTCTTTCCGGGCCCAGCGACTGATACGGAAGTGTAGTACCGCCGTTTGGCCACAACGAATATTTTCTTCAGAGTCCGGCGCACTTCCTGGGGGCTTGTTGTGTATCGCAATGATGCTCAAAATGTCCCTTATAAGCCTACGTCTGTTTCCTGTTACTTTATTTTGAAATTCAGTTCCTGACGGACGCCAAAAAAGCCTGAGATTATAGAATTAAACAAATAAATAAAAACAAGGATAATTGTGTGTTATTGTTGAGTAAATAACAGTGTGTTATTTAGTAAAGAATAACAAATTAGAAGGAAAAAAAGATTAGAAAAATACAGATTTCAGTATTCTGAGGCTCTGAGCCACATTTCTTTTTGGAAAAAAAATCCGACATTATACGATTTAAAATAACGTGGGGGGTTCGGGTGCTAGTGGAGCCTCGCAGATGGGGGTGCTGCAGCCCCCTCAGCACCCCCCCTTCCCGCGTCCAGTTGCGATGTCTCGCAGACCCCACGCAGCAAGCAGAAAATGAACCCAGCTCACACTGTCCGCTCCTCGCAGCAGCGAGCCGCGCAACGTCCCGCCAACACGGCACCCAGACCCCACGCAGCATTCTCATCTGTTTGTCATTACTGGTGTCATTTTCTGGTTGCTAACGCCATTGTAACACATAATCACTGATGTTCAGCTGTAATGGTGGTGGACTCATCAGAACAGAGTGGGCGAGCTGACCAATCAGAGCACAGTGGGCTCATAGGGAGGGGGGGGGCAGGAGCTCCAACAAGCAGTTTAGGACAGAGAGTGAATACACATACTTTATAGAGATGCTGTATGAGAAACCAATGTGAGTTTGGAAAATTGCACAATATAAATCTATTCTAGGAGACCTCAACAATGGAATTATGATCAGTAGAAATGGCCAAGACATGGGACCTTTAAAGAAAGCTGGTGGTTATCCAGAGACGGAAGGTGTTTTGGTGGGGGCTGTGGGTGGAGGCCCAGAACAGACCAGGCACGAGGAAGATGTTTAGACTTGGGTGGAGCGCCTGTCAGAAGCATCAGGCTTTAGGCTTTGATGAAGACCTTTTGGTTCAGGACTCGAGAGTCACTTGACATTCAGGAGGTGTTAGTGGAATAATTGTCAAGAATCTGTCTTCATTATTTTTCTGCAGCAATATTTGTTCAGGCTGGCTTCTGTCCAGAGAAAGACAAACAGTGTCATGAAATCAAACCTCAGTGTGCTCCAGGGAAATGCATTTTACTAGCATTAAGGTTTGCATTAGAAAAGGCTGTAGCTTGATTTATTAGAATTCAACCTTAACTGCATCCTGTCAATAAATAAATCATTTACACAATTATCTAACGCTGGCGGACAGGGAGTCTTCACATTATACATGATTGTTATTTTAATTTTTTATTTGGAAATCTGATTTATTTATTTAAAGGTCCCATGTCATGCTTTTCCGGTTATTACCCGTCCCCTTGTGTGTTATGAAGGTTTTTCTGCATGTAAACGGTCTGCAGAGTCACAAACCCTCAAAGTACACCCTGTAGCGAGTAAAACTCTAACACAGAAAAGACCTGTCTATGCTGCCCCAGAACGCCTCGTTGGAGATTTCTCTTTATCCATTGTTTTGTTCCTGGGCACTCTGACGTGGGGATACCCAGAGGCCACACCCTCTGCCAGCATTTCACAAAACAAAGCTTCCCAAACCTTTCAGCGATTCATGCCGGATATGTACAGCGTAGGGCACTGAAGAACGATGCTGTTCCTACTTTGTTTGGACCAGCGGGAGATTCGGGTACACAACCTGTAAGTATTCATTGTTGTTTGTGTATTTATGATGTTTAAAACAAACAAGGTATCTACCACGACTGTTTAAATGGGTAAACGTTTTTCGACTACTACGTTGGGATGGCGGAGAAATGCTCTCCGCAGACCCATGCTCACAGCGTTATAAACAGGGGTGCACACAACTTTTTTACCCTGGTTCTCAAAGGAGCACCTGGAGATGTTGCTTGGTGCGCATCCTTAAAATGAAATAAACCGGACCTTTTGAGGGGTACTTGACTTTATGAACGGGGGGGGTGCGCTAGTGAGCACGCTCATGAACTGTTCGCTGTATGCCTCGCAGCAGGGTTACTGTGTGGAGCGCATAAAGCAGACCCTTCACGCGATAGCGAGGGGTAGAGCGAGGGATCGCAGATGCCGTCGTCATCGCGGATGGATTAAAAAAATAAAACCTAAATGGCTCGCGAATTATACTTTGGCGGCCGTTAATATACCTGGGCGGCCCGCCCAAGTGAAGTCTATGTGTGGGAAACCCTGCTATCTTACCAGTTCTTATGCAACTCGCAAATATCTCTCTCTCTCTCTTCTCTATCTCTCCTCTCTTTTCTCTCTCTCTCTCTCTCTTCTCTCTCTCTCTCTCTCTCTCTCTCTCTCTCTCTCTCTCTCTCTCTATGTTGGTGCGCAAATGCGCTTTTTTCAAATGATCCGGTGCTCCTTTTTTGGCGGGGGGTGTGCATGCGCACCTGCGTACCAGTTATGTGCAGCCCTGGTTATAAACCTTTTTCTTACTCAATATCAAGCCACACTTATTGTTTTTACTTCGGCTGTGAGTGTTTGTGTGTGCTCAGGATGAGTTTCGCTTGTTCTCGCTGTATCGCCGACACGGAAGCCTCGCAGCAGCTCGCAGCTGCGAGCAGCAACGAGCCTCTCAACGTCGCGACCAATCAGAGCACACTGGGCTCACAGGGAGGGGGGTCAGGAGCTCCAACAAGCCGTTTAGGACAGAGAGTGAATACCTGGTGAATACACACACTTTACAGAGATGCTGTATGAGAAACCAATGTGAGTTTGGAAAATTGCACAATTTAAATCTATTTTAGTAGACCTCAACAATGGAATTATGATCAGTAGAAATGGCCATGACATGGGACCTTTAAGATTACAAGTTGCATTGGGACTGATTCATTTTGTAATTGTTTACACGTTGTATCTCATTTGAATTAATCCCTATTCAAACATAAATGACCTCAGAAACATGTAATATGACCTCCTGGCTCGTCTTCTGAGTGTCAGTGTGATGATCACATTCCAGGCTGCGACAGCATATTTTAACAAATGTAAAACAAACGTAATCTCAGACTGCTCATCACTGCTGTAGACCACAGCTGGCGTTGTGCTGACATTGGAAACCCTACAAGCAGCTGTCTGAAAGTATCTTTTCAAAATTAGTTTTTCCTGCAATAGTATTTTTTGCTTTGTGACTGCCTCATGTATAATGGCTTTCATAGTAAGTCCGCCATTCCCACTCTAGTTTAGCTGATTCTAAATGTGGATACTTCCCTTAGTACAATACATGTACAATGTACAGTGAACATTTACTCAGTGTGTGAATTTCCACCGTGTATTGTTGTCTCGAACCCTGCTGTGCCTCACCGAAAGGGACGATCACCGCTGTTAGCTAGCTTACGAGAAATTCTGTCATTCGTGGTCGCAAATAAGTACAAACTGTTCAATTAAGTCCCCCTCTCTTAAAAAACGTGTCAATTATCTTATTACAATGGTAACAGCAGGTGTCACCAAATCAACAAGGACGGAAATCTTGAGGATTCAAACCCTCAGCTCTCTCCACCTTCCAGAGTACGCTGTCTGTGATGTTAGGAGCATCTTAATCCGCTGCTTGTTGCTGAATGGAGATGCACTGGAGATGTTTCTCTTCTACATTGTACCTCTGGTGGATCAGTGACCCAGTGAAGCAGCTGAAAGCAGTATAAAATCTGCCTTTGTCCACCATCAGGTTTTCTCCCCCAGCCTCTTCTCAGCTGTGTCTTCTCTCCTCTGACCATGTGACAACCATAAGGGGAATGTGATGAGTCCTTTGCGGCAACTTTTCGGCATTCCAGGGCATAAATTAGCCTTCCCACTATGTGTCTCCAGTCTCCCCTGGGTTTGTCTCTCCTCCCTCAGGTCCTCTTGGAGATACAGCAGCACATGCACATGGCCACTAAGAGAGACAAGTGTTGAACAGGCCATCCTCATAGCACTACCACACACTACGCTTCCTGCCCCACTCATACCTCAGCACCACCCCTCTGCTCCCCTTTACTCTCAGAGGAAGTCCCCCTTTCCTGAAGCCATCACTCTTGGAACCCTCGGGTCAGGACGGAGTGTGACTTATGGGCTCAGACAGGACAGGCTGCAGCTTGTGTTTGTGCAGCAGAAAGAGCAACACATATGGCTGAGCAGTGAGAGCTATGGCTGTGTAGTGCATGGAGTTGAGGGCGGAAACCAGCCTGTTTTCTCTGCCTCCTCTTCCATTGGACCAATAATTACCAAATAAACTACACTCACGTGACCTCTCTCCGAACTCTGATTTACTTCAATGGCCTTACACGTCTGGTCTGTTCCATGTACAAACTACTTTAGTTCCTCAAATGATGCAAAAATGTTTGTTTGCTCAGTTTTCTCACCTTGTGAGTCAGCTAAGGATTTACAGTGTACTATATCATCTTTCCAATTCATATTTATATTGAAGTGTGTGGCTAGAAAAATGCAAATGTAATACTTACATGTAAATCCACTTCAAATGTAATTTTAATTTGTGGGCTAATTATTTATGGCAAAATAAAATGTGTTAACAATGATTTAAGAAAACCCTTGAACACACCATGGTACTTTTACTATATTTGATATCTTTATATTTTAGAAAAAGGTTTTTGGTGTCTGTAAATATTCCACTCTATGTGGTTAAATAGCATGCTGACATTGATTCGTAGATTTAGGGTGTTGACACACAGTGTGCATGTGAGTTTTTCTTGACTGCACGGATTATTTGTATTTTTTTAGTTGTATTTGCAGGCCAATGCATGGCTTTTTCTTTTTTTTTAATAACATTCATACAACTTTTTTATAAAACAAATATGTTATAGCAGGTTTCTTTTTTTCATTTGTGAAAATGTACTGTTGAGAAAAAAAGATTTTTAGCGTACATTCAGTTTATTTAATATAATATGTATTACTATTGTAAACGTGTCCTTTTTGGCAAGTATTCAAAAAATTATTTGTCTGTAGAGTTTTAATTAAAATGTTGACTCTAGTCCTGTGCTTTCATACAAGAAGGAAACTGTATTTATAACATTTCAACTTTATTTTATTATACATTATCCAAACAAAAAAAAATATTTCAACTGTTTATTTAAACATTGGTGGCCTGTACACATCCCATTATATCAGCGTTTGTTAGTCTTTGCTTGATTTATTGATACATTGAGGAAATCACTGCTCTTTCAAGCTCCTCCAACCACAAACATCAATAGATGCAGATCCTCACACACTCACCTACACCCAGCGTAATGACTTTGGACAGATGGCCCTGATGCTCACCTCCCTATGTACAGTCAGTCAGATATATCAATGGACCCCTGTACTCAGCCTGCCAACACACAGACGCCACACAGACCTCACTAACCCTGTGGGCGGCCGTCACCATGGCATGCTGCTGCTCACAATGCTTAAAGGTCACCAATGATTTTGTTGCAAATAATTTCAGTGATGTCATACTGTACAGCACGTCATAATGAGGTTGACATCTGATGTCTTCTGTAGTTATTTGATTATCCACCTTCAATAAGAAATTCCATTATTAATAACTGGTTACTTGTAATGTTATTACATTAATTGTGTGTTTACTTCAATCATTTGTGACAATCATTGGTGGTATAAATGGTAGAAAACAACATGTTTCAACAAAATGTATTGTTTGTAACACCAGAAAAGCTTCTTTTTTTTTTACTGATGCTCATATCAAGAGGACCACCTGATCCACACCTGTTACAAATCATTATTGAAAAGAAAGTCTGGTTCATGAAGTGACAACGCAATAATAGATTAAAAAGGGTTAAATACAAATCTTGGGTGAGGTAAAGAAAGAAACCCTAACTGTAGTTAGGAGTGTTCTAGTGATTGCATTTACACTTGCACCCCACTGAAATATCACAACCATCATGTGACATATTCAATCTGGAAATAGACCGCATTGAACCAAGGGTAAGACGGTAGTGGAACAGCCACTCTCAACTTAAAGGTCTCCTATTATACCATTTTCAGGCATAAATTATGGGTCTCAGATATATAAAAATATATAAAAAGCATGTCTATGAAGTCTTTTCCTCAGAATACCAAACAGATCACCCATTCTAGCCTCATACCCCTGTATTTTAGCCCTGTTAAATGCTGCCGTAATTAAACGCCATATCATGTTCCAAACCACATCAAGGATTATTTCTGAAACAGTATGGAGCTCAAATGCTTTTTCTCTTGCAGGTTTACCACAAGGTGAGTACCTTTTTTTATCCTGCTTTTTTACACATGCTTTCTCCAGTACAGCGTTAGCTCTGAGTCTTAGCCATGCTTGCTAATGTAAACACAGACCATTTACTTCCAAAACATTGGACTGTGACAACGTTACTGATAAGCCCGTGGGCGCCAGCCCACATTTTAGTAATGTCGTCATGACGCAGCAAATCTGGATCAGCTCCGTTGTACCCCCGTTTTTAGAGATGTGGGTACGGAGGAAAAGAGAGAGAGTTTTATTTGCTGACACTTTGTGAGTTCCCTTACACACCGGGGACACATATTTATGTATAAAAGACATCAAAAGGTGCATTTTGCATGATAGGAGACCTTAAAGAAGGATTTTAAGTTGATTTAATTAAAGACACATTACACCAAAATATGTGAAGATTAGATATTATCTTATTAAATATTATGTGTTGCAAGTAGATACAAAGCCCCCTGACAAATGAGTGAAAAGGACATCGTTTAACCAGTAATGTCAAGTAATAGATGATATACAGCAACAATTCAGCTTGTGGTCAGCTGGATTCAGTCCATACGGGCAGGGCTGCCCCTGACCAACGTGAGGCCCTACGGAAGATTTTGTCATGAGGCCCCCCCCCCCCCCCCCCCCCCGGGTTTGTAAATGACTCGTCGCTCACCTGAGCGCTGACGGGGGGACGGGGTGGGTGCTAGAGCACGCTCGTCAACACGCTCGTAAACTGTTAGCGCCGGAGCCTCGCTGTGGGGAAACTGTGGCGCTCGTAATTGCACCGCATTTGCGCATAAGATGAGGCCCCCTCCGCAAGATGAGGCCCCACGCAGTCTGCGTGATCTGCGTGTAGGGAGGGGCGGCCGTGCATACGGGCTCTGGTCTCATGCAGAACTCTAAACTGAGAGTAAAGTCATTAAAGACTAATAAACAGGTATAGATCTGAAAAAGCCTGCATAACAGTGGATCTTTAAATAAAGTAATAATGAAAAGGTTACAATTAGGATTCAAAAAGGTTACTATTAGGATTCAATTTACAGTTCTTTTTTTCTTGATGAACAACTTGACGGAGATAAAATCTCCAGTGCTCTTTGACAAACAGCTAGTGGGAAGCCTTGAGCTGTGGTGAGTGTTGCGATTAGATGGAGGGACTCGGGAAGCCACAGAGCTCCATTGTATTTCTTCTGTCAAAGCAGACTGGCGTCCAAGGCCAGTTTCTCCAGGCGCAGGAAGGAAAGACGCTGGAGAAGCACAGGAGTGAATGGGCGGAGGAGGGCTGGGCTGATAAGGACAGGAGCTGGAGGAAGGAGAGCAGATGGAGGAGTGGAATATAAACAGAGAGGTGAGGCCTGTCTGCTGTGCTAACCGGCGCTAATGGCTATGCCCTCTTTCATGTTGTATCGTCCAGAGAGGGGGCTTGGAGATTTATTTGGACGTCAGTATCAGGGGAGGGGGACCTGCAGGACATGGCCCGACAGCCTGACCTCTGACCTCTCCTCTTGCCAGAGTTGCTCGGGCTCCCAGGAAACACCCAAGGGGCTCCGAGACTAGCCAGTGTGTGTCAGGGCCCTGAGCAGTGTCAGACAGCTTAGGGCTTTTTTCAAATGTATTTTTCAAAAGAGGGGAAATCAATGAGTTGGGTCGGAGAGAGGCGGCTGCAGAAACATGAGCCTGTGATATTTACTTTGCTGTAAGGCACAGCATGTTCACAGCACTTGTCAAAGATGAGCCACCAGGAGCATGTTTGGTTGTGAGACCAAAATAAGTTGATAAATGGAGCTGAAGTCACTTTTTTTGTGGCACGCAGTTTTTAACACTCTTATAGACTAACTTATAGACAACGTTGTGTCTGTATTATTAAGTAACAGAATTTCAAAGTAATTCTAATATATTCTGTTACATGCCTTGAGATGAGTGTTAGCACTAGGGTTATGGTTAAGGACACAACAAATAGCAACTTCTATTAGCAATTACTAATGGTTGCACTATTTAAAATAAAAAACGCAAAGCAGCCAGGAGTTACATGTGGAGTCTATGTAGCCCTGACATGTAGTTACATTTATGAGGAGAAGCTCCGCTCCGCTAGAACCCTTAACATGACTACCAGTGTGTTTGAACGCACCCTCAGGCTCATGATGTTCCTGTTTTTACTTCCCCCCAGCTAATGGCTACGATACAAATCCTGCTTTCCCTGGACCTTTGGTTGGACACTTCCTACTAAAATACCTGGAATACATTTTAGAATGTCACTTTCAAGAATATCCCATTATGGATTTTTGAGACCAATACTAATATTGATATTAGAGCATTTTTTACATGACCTTTCAGAAGAAAGATGAAATATACAATATATCTACCAGTATGCCTTTCTTCAACAATCACATATAGCATACACAAGCATTTTGAGAACGATTCCTTACATTTGGCTATTAAAGCTGCATATACTCAAAAGTCAATTTGTTGTCTGATAATTTCACACTGATATTTCCACGCTTGCAGCTACATATTTAATACCCTGACAAGTACATAAACTAAAAGCAAGTATATCAGGACTGAAAAATATTTTTAAAAGAAAATGTTGCCGGACTAACGTGACAAAAATCAAATCTCCTCTCCACGTATTCACACTGAGCACAGAAACAGTTTAGGATGGGTTGTGAAATTGCCATGACAGCAGTGTTATTCTGCCTCACCCAGGGTTTCCCCACCATGCATCTTGGATTGCACTCTGGCCAGAGACAAAGCGGGTAATTGGATTCACATTGTGTCTGTGAGGGAGGAGGGAACAAACCCCAACTCTCCCCAGGCTGGCCCATGGCGGCCAGTGTGATGGTGATATTGTACTGACCCTGCCTTTCAGGGGTCACAATGAGGAATTATAGTGTCAGCTGTCAAGCTGAGACCCATAATCTGCCCAGAGGTGAGGCAAACACACAGCCCCTAACCAGACTCTCTGACACACTCACACACAGACAGAGAAACACACACTGTATATCTCTGTTTCTGACTCTCATTCTCTCTCAGTACACAGCTTGCTCTCATTGGCTGTACGAGCCTGTGGTTGCCCTCCAGGGGTGAGAGAGGGGAGTAAGGGGGGGAGAGAGAGGGGGGAGAGAGAGGGGAGAGAAATCAGCCAGCTACAGCAGAGCCACTGAGTGAGAGCGACAGACTGAGTTCCGATGGCTGCTGGGACATCAGTTCATACAAAACCAACAACTATTCTAAAGGCCCTTAAAACAACAACAGTAAATACTGTGAGAGTGTGGGGCTACCACACCATTGGTGGAAAATAGTCAGTGTACATAATTACGGTGGCCCTGAAGTGCAAAACACAACAGCATTTCACATTGGACGGAAAGGGTATTCCTTTAGGGAGAACACTTCTTGTTTGTGATTGGACAGAGCCAGCCAGAGAAGCACTGCTGTGATTGGTTGTTTTTGCTGCCAGTCAAGAAATGACGCTTCGTGATTGGTCACCACCCGACAGCGCAACATGTCCCAACACATCAGCCCGGGCCGTTAACTGTTAGCACACAGAGCTCACAGCTCCTCATATCTGTTCAGAAACTGGACAAAAGTTAAACATGTACAAAACACAGACTGTCTATGTCATGGCGAATACAGTCGCCGCTTTATTTATGTCTGTATGACGTTGTTGTGAGTGTCGACGGAGTAGCTACAGGTTAGTTTAGCCTGATCGATCCGATTCCATTCAGAAAACACGCATTTTAAAAGCTTTTCGCCTGCCGTCTTGTCTGCACACTTGTCAAAGCATTAATTCATGGTTTTTACTAACCGGTATCAGTATGTAGTTACTTCGGCATCACTTTGAAACGTGTATTACAATTAAATCACGGTCAAATATGTTCATTTTGTTGTAGTTGGTATCTCCCATAGGATTTACATAGAGATACGCCCCGCCCCCTCTCCAGCGCGTCTTGTTTGAATAACAGGAGCAGGAGCAGGAGCGGCTGTCACAGCTGACAGCCGCGGTGAAACTCGAGCGATTAGAGCGATGCGAATATTGGGTAGTCTACCGTAGTATTTACATGGAGATAAGTCCCTTAAAAACCATGAATTAATAAAGCATTAATTCATGGTTTTTTCGCATCGCTCTAATCGCTCGAGTTTCACCGCGGCTGTCAGCTGTGTCATTCAAACAAGACGCGCTGGAGAGGGGGCGGGATCGGAATCGGATCGATCAGGCTAAACTAACCTGTAGCTGCTCCGTCGACACTCACAACAACGTCATACAGACGTAAATAAAGCAGCGACTGTATTCGCCATGACATAGACAGTCTGTGTTTTGTACTTGTTTAACTTTTGTCCAGTTTCTGAACAGATATGAGGAGCCGTGAGCTCTGAGTGTGTGCTAACAGCTAACGGCTGATGTGTTGGGACATGTTGCGCTGTCGGGTGGTGACCAATCACGAAGCGTCATTTCTTGACTGGCAGCAAAAACAACCAATCACAGCAGTGCTTCTCTGGCTGGCTCTGTCCAATCACAAACAAGAAGTGTTCTCCCTAAAGGAATACCCTTTCCGTCCAATGTGAAATGCTGTGGTGTTTTCTGAAATGCTGTTGTGTTTTCTGAAATGCTGTTGTGTTCTCTGAAATGCTGTGGTGTTTTCTGAAATGCTGTGGTGTTCTCTGAAATGCTGTGGTGTTCTCTGAAATGCTGTTGTGTTCTCTGAAATGCTGTGGTGTTCTCTGAAATGCTGCAGCGTTTTGTGAAATGCTGTGGTGTTTTGCACTTCAGGGCCACCGTACATATTACATGCATACACATACATACATACCACCTACCAACCAGCTTTTCCTATAGTTGTATACAACTGTATCGTCTTTGTATCTGATGACCAGCCTGAACAAAATGATATTGTATTTTTATTAGGGCTGTCAGTCGATTAAAATATTTAATCGCGATTAATCGCATGATTGTACATAGTTAATCGCGATTAATCGCAAATTAATCGCACATTTTTTATCTGTTCTAAATGTACCTTAGAGGGATATTTTTCAAGTTTTTAATACTCTTATCAACATATGAGTGGCCAAATATGCTTTATGCAAATGTTTGTTTATTATCATTTCAACAATGACAAATATTCTCATGAATATTTTCAACACAACAACCTGGAACCTCTCTCTCTCTCTCTCTCTCTCTCTCTCTCTCTCTCTCTCTCTCTCTCTCTCTCTCTCTCTCTCTCTCTCTCTCTCTCTCTCTCTCTCTCTCTCTCTCTCTCTCTCTCTCTCTCTCTCTCTCTCTCTCTCTCTCTCTCTCTCTCTCTCCCCCCCAACCCTGTCTACTTCTTTGCACTGAGCCAGTTGCTCAAACAGACAAGCCTGTCTGTCGGCGAAATGCCGCTCCTCGGTCTTCATAACAGTCAAAGCATGAGACTGAAGTTCCCACTGTGGGTCAACATAATGCGCTGTGATGTGCAGTCTACACGTTGGATGCGATCCGAATGATCTAACGCAGCCCCTCGTCCTCCACAATGTTAAGCTGTAGCCACCCATTTTATCGCTGTTGTTGTCCAGGCGTCTCCGCGGCAAACTTTCAAGCGTGGTCTGCCGCAAGCGAGCGGCAGGAGCGGGGCTGTCAGCATCAGCTGTGTGCTTGGCTTGCTGTTTAAAACACCTTTTTTGTATCCATATCTCTCGCTAGAATCTCCCACCATCCAACTAACAACAACAACAACAACGTCAAGCCTTGGGCTCTGAAACTACGGGGCGGGCCGGGGACAAATACACATAATAATTATTAACGCGTTAACTTGACAGCCCTAATTTTTTAATGTTGCTTTCAACTAACCTAATACAGTCATGTGAAATCGGTTGACATGTTACATTTAATTAAAGGCAATTGTTCAGGTTTTTTGAGCGTAAGATCCCTTTGTTTGATTATTTGTATGATCCATGTATTTACACATGGAAGATATTTATTTGTATTTCAGTGTTAAGACACGTTGTGAGGAACTTGCAAATAATATAAAATAGGTTCAAATTATTTTCATCAACTTATTTTGAGGCAATATGTTTCTTCCTCGTCTTTTTTTTAGAGGCAAACTAACTGCTTTTCTGCCCATAGTATAGTTTATTTCACTCACAGGGACTTGACTCAGGCATCATTACAAATTCATCTTTTATTTTATTGAAACATTTATTAGCCATTTAACGTGTGGTAACAATAGACCTGACCCCTGTCTTACTGTACTCACTTTGTAGTTAGTTGTAGTTCCAAAGTCAGTCAAATAAATGATAAGTAAATAGTTTTGCTCTTGTAGAGTCTGTAGAGTCTCTCGTCAATGTGTACATAAACATGAATTTTAGTAGTTGACCTCTCCTCGCAGCCAGCCGTGTGCTTAAGAAGAACCTGTCTCCTGTCCGGCTTTTTCTATCTTCTCCCGTCACACGCTGACACCACAGCAGCACTTCAAAGAGGCCGTCTTTTGATGCTAACCATCAATATGCATTTCATCCTGCACCACTTTCTCCCCAGCATTCCTCCTCTGTGTCCTCTCTCCGCAGTAATTGCCTTCAAAGCCAATTAGCGCAAATTATTTGCGACCGCGCTGGTGGTAAAAACCCACCGCTTGTCGGCAGAGGTGTCCTGGAGGTCAGATGTATTAGCTCAGTGGCTCTCATTTTCTGTAAGCTCTTTCCGGTCTCTACTTGTACAAATAGA
Organism: Dissostichus eleginoides; assembly: GCA_031216635.1. Taxonomy (NCBI): domain Eukaryota; kingdom Metazoa; phylum Chordata; class Actinopteri; order Perciformes; family Nototheniidae; genus Dissostichus; species Dissostichus eleginoides. The sequence goes on from CM062264.1 coordinate 3,447,673, forward strand.
CTCTGAGTATAACCCGTGTCAACCTTACTACATTAATCTCCAAATGTGGGTTCTGTAAATGCGTTATTAGAAAAGCAGCAGCTCACAATTTTTCAAGGCTCACGGGGCATGCTGTCCTAAATGTGAGACTGGTAAGTACGTTTCGTTAATTTGTCGGGTTGTGTGTTGGTGGTTTGCATCCGCAGCCTAAGCCGATGTTTGGCTAATGCTGCCAGGGCCATTTCTGCTGTATCTCCCCTCGGAAAATACATGTTTCACTCTGTAAGCCAGATCAAAGCCAAGACGCCGGGATCAAAGACCGGCATCACGCCGCTTTGGTCACATCTGTGTTGTTTACATGAATGCTAAAGGCACTATCAAATATGACCAACTTTGAAAGATATATGTGTTGAATCAAAGTATTTTGATGTCACTTTTGAAGTACATCAGTGCATTCGGGGATCATTTTGAAAATCTCCCCACAATTTCACAACAATTTTGTAAGCCTTAAACAAGATGGGAGAACTTAGCCCTGGTAGAGTATGCATCTTTAAGCATCACCCCCCACCCCCCACCCTTCCCACTCCCATTTCCAAATTCCGCCACATCCTCCCTATAACAGCGTGGCCCCCTGTAGGTATGTCTCTGAGAGCTTAGCCTCCCAGTGTCCGTCCAATGGACTTAAGGATCAAACACTTCATCAGCCCTTACCATATAAGATAGGGAAATAATGAAACATAAGGGGGGGAGGGGGGTACTGTACCTCTCTCTCTGGCTGTTGTTTATCTGTTGACCTCAGATTTTCTCTGAAGTGAGGAAGCGGAGGGGGAGTGGATGTGGTGGGGGGGGGGGGTGAGGAGCTAGAAGGGAGGAGGAGGAGGAGAAGAAGGGGGTTCAATGACCTGTGAGCCTGCCTGCTGTTGGGCTGGGGGCTAAACACCCACCCGATCGTCGACCCCCCCTTTACCTCTAACTGGATTATAGACCTTGCCATTCGCCTTGCAAAGGAGCAGGCAAGACACACACACACACACACACACACACACACACACACACACACACACACATTAGGGGTCCTCTCTGAAACAGAATTCACCCCTCCTGTTGTTGGTGGTCTCTTCACTCTTGCTCCGTCCCCTCCAGGTACAGCCCCCCCCCCCCCCCCCCTGTCTTACACTGTGTGTCTGCCAGCAGCTGACCCTCCTCAGTGGTTTGTGTTGGAGATAAGTATGTCAGGGCTCCGGAGGAATGTGGGCTTCAGAGTTCCAGCAAGACTCGAACAACAGCCCTGTTCACCAACAAAACACATGCTGTGTTATTTTAGAACTGAAAAATGACCTCATATTGAATTTGATTGTCATGTTGTTATTTTTAAACAGTGTAATGTAATATGTATCCAGTTCTTAGCATTAAAAGTTGCTTCTGCTATCCAAGAGTGAAATAAGATGGATCCTAACCCTCCTGTCGTGTGCGCATCAAATCTGACTACTTCCATCAATCATAAATATTGTTTTAGATTTGATTGCTTCAAGGCCTTATGCTATCCTCCACAGTAGGCATTTGAACATATACAATTACTGATCACCACATTCTGAGAGGTTTAGTCAACTTTGTAACACCTATGGTGTTCCCAGTCAAAAATGACCGCCATAGGAATGAAATGTTCATCCACACACAAAAATCCACAAAATGTTTTGGAAAACATTTTCAGTGTCTATTCTTTGTATATTCTCTGCAGTTATTCATGTAAATCCAGGATCATGAGACCTTGTTTACAGCTTAAAAGGGTGTTGAATAAAATGTAGTGATGATTAATGTTTTTGTGTAAATGTAAAAGCAGTTCAAACAGACCGGTCCAATTTAACCGGGAACCAAAGTAAGGGGGGGGTTAATATCACCAACTCATGTAAAACTACAAATATAATTGTATCATATATGTTTATGTAAAGATAAAACAAACAAACAAGAGGTATGTCAAATAATTATTTTTAGCGGTGTAGGAAGGTGTAGCTTGTTTTTTGACTTGAGCTTAGTCTAAGCTAGGCTAATCACGTCCAAAATGTATCATGGGCCTACATTCAAAATAATCTTCTTACCTCACCTCAGTTCCTTTTACCTAAGGAAGAGATGAGATGTGATGACTTCTCATTTAGTTAAAAGACGTTAAATAAAAACTGTTTCAAGGTTTGTTCTCTATTATCCGGACCAATAGTGACACGTCTGTTCAAAAGCAGTTGTGCTCAAATTGTCATAAGTTCACATAAAAGCCCTGCAGTGTGCATAGAAAAATGTAAAAAAGAATTGACCTCCATTTTGTTTAGGGGGGGGGATATATCTCCCAACCTGGACAAATCAAACCCAAACTATCTGCATGATATATATGCATTTTTGACTTTGTAAGCTAAAACACTGATAAAAAACAATGTCGAATAACTTCTATGTGAACTCTTGCTGCATTGCCTCCTTCTTTCTCACTCCCCCAAGAAACTAGGGGGAGAGATAGAGCAGCATTCCCAAACGAAGAGAGGTTGGATGAAAGACACAGACTGTATATCATATAGTTGTACTCCAGCTCCCGGTGCAGGAGAGGTGCAGCTCGGTGCGGTTCAGCAGGCAGGTCAGCGCTTCAAGGTGCTGCTGACTGACAGTCTGCTCTCACAGGCTGAGTGGCCGGAGCCCTTCATGAGTAAAGCTGCTCTGCTACCTTCAGATGTCATGGAGAGGAGCTGGCAGGCGGAGAGCAGCCAACAGATGCAGGCCGACACTCCCAGGCCCCGGAGCCAACGCACAATCACAAATGCCTGCTCATGCAACCGGAAGAGGTGACAAAACACATCAGGTAACTTTGCCTTTCCGGATGGTTCCCACCCTCTCCTGTCACAGATGCCTTCACTTCAGACGTTAATGGTCACTGAAAGTGACAGGAACCTTTCCAAGGTAGTAGGGCGTGTGCATCCGGGGCGTTTAGCTGATCATTAACTGGTGCAGCTCAAAACAACTGGTAGTACCCAGTGAGAGAAAACAAAGCTGTAAATATTGACATTGTAAGAAGGCTGTGCTAGGGCCTGACAGGTCCCTGAAGAGATGAGGTGTTCATGTGCACAACGGAAAGATGTCAGGAGAAAAGGAGAGCATCGTCAAGAAAGCAGAGCTCATTAGTGGCCCTGATGGTGTCCATTAGGACAATGTCTTAGGGTGCTCATTGCTCCTCATGCTATATAGTTGTATGCATTGACAGGCAGAAACATTAATACTGGCTGTGAATACCAAAGATCTGTATCACATTTAATTCTTACTTTTACCTCTGCATTGTTAATTGAAACCTTTTATAAATAATGTTACATCTACATTTAAACACCTGTGCACATTGTTATCTTTGCTCTCAGTCATGCCTGTATTAAAAAATAACTAGCTTTTGCTACAGTCCAACAACTTAATTACAACAAAAGTTGCTGTAATTCGAGTCCAGAAAGAGATTTGTGAAGTCAGATAAATTGACCGCTTCTCAAGGTTTCAAGGTTTCAAGGCTTTTATTGTCATGTGAGCATAGCTACGGTGTATCTTAGGTCACAGGCTCCTCCAACAGTGCAACACAATAAAACAGATCAAATAGTACAAGTAAATAAAATAAAATATAATATAATAGAAACAGAGTATGATATAAACTGTGCAGAATAGTCTATATACAGTAATTGGAATATTGATATATATGATATATGTGAGTTGCAAACAGATGAATGTTATGGATATTGTTTCAAAAGTTCAGTTGTTTAATAGTCCATAGCCTGTGGGATGAAACTGTCCCTGAGTCTGGTGGTTTTAGTCCTGATGCTGTGGTACCGCCTGCCAGACGGCAGCAGACAGAACAGTTTGTGGCTGGGGTGATGGGGGTCTTTGATAATCCTGAGGGCTTTCTTCCTGAGCCGCTGGGAGTAAAGGTCCTCCATGGATGGCAGCTCTGTCCTGGTGATGTTCTGTGCAGTTTTCACCACCCTCTGTAGAGTCTTACGGTTGAGGGCGGTGCAGCTGCCGTACCAGGCCGTGATGCAGCCAGTCAGGATACTCTCTATGGTGCACCTGTAGAAGGTCAGGATGCTCTCTATGGTGCACCTGTAGAAGGTCAGGATCCTCTCTATGGTGCACCTGTAGAAGGTAAGGATGCTCTCTATGGTGCACCTGTAGAAGGTCAGGATCCTCTCTATGGCGCACCTGTAGAAGGTCAGGATACTCTCTATGGTGCACCTGTAGAAGGTCAGGATCCTCTCTATTGTGCACCTGTAGAAGGTCAGGATGCTCTCTATTGTGCACCTGTAGAAGGTCAGGATCCTCTCTATGGTGCACCTGTAGAAGGTCGAAGGTCAGTTTTGTCGAAGGTCAGTTTTGCTGACGTTGAGATGGAGGTTGTTATCCTGGCACCAAGATGTCAGTTTTCCGACCTCCTCTCTGTACGCCGTCTCGTTGCCGTCGGTGATCAGGCCAATGACGGTCGTGTCGTCAGCAAACTTCACGATGGTGTTGGAGCTGTGTGTGAACAGGGAGTAGAGGAGAGGGCTGAGCACGCAGCCTTGAGGGGCTCCGGTGTTGAGGATCAGGGTGGAGGATGTGATGTTTCCCACCCGCACTGCTTGGGGTCTGCCCGTCAGGAAGTTCAGGATCCAATCACAGAGGGCGCTGTTGAGCTGTTCTTGCCCATACATCCATGATAAACCCAACACTCCAACACGTGCACTTCCTCATCACTCCCTCACTGTGAGTGTTACCCAGGAAACTCACCTGATTCCACTGCAGCCAATTAAAAAAACTAAAACAAAAGCAAATACAATGGTTTGGCTTACTGAAAGCTAATGTGCTGACAGGATCCTTGCTATCTCCAGTTTGTCTCGTCATGGTGGATTGCACTCATTGTAAGTCGCTTTGGATAAAAGCCTCAGCTAAATGTAATGTCATCTCTGCTGCAGGCTACAGACTGCTACCAGCAGAACACCAGAGTCTCAGGATGTTTGTGGTGGAGTGCATTCTGGTTAATGTAAGAGCCAGGTTTTAATGGAAAAGTAGGAAAGACATAAAACACAATAACTCGTAAATGAAGTCTGCTGTATTGATTTATTTCTTTGTTTTGTTTTGTGTGTTTTTTACCTGTCCATCAAGGGGCCAACAATTAAAAAGGAAATCCTTGAATCAGTAGTATTATTTTAGGTGTGAGACCCCATCTTCACTGTCATTATGAAATAGATAACATTTCCTAAACCTAAATCAGGCAACACATCACAACCAACATCTGCACACTGGAGCCAAAGACACAATCACAAACCCACAAAAAAACATTCTTAAAATATCAAGATACATATTTCGTCCTGCAAACGGTTAGATGAGAAACTTCAGTTCACATATGGCACACGTCTCGTATCCAAATTGAAGAAAATTACCATAAAGACATACAAATTATCACAAAGAAATAAATTCCATTTCAGAAGTCTACTAATTAAGGACAGTAGAATGAAATACTATCAAGCAAATAGGAAGCAGTCTAATGTTAACTAACTTTGTGCACAATTGTGAGTAAATATTGTAAATTCAATATGAATTTGATACCTTAAGGGGTATAGGACTGAGATGTTGTATTTTCCCTATGAGCTTACAGTGCCATTTCATTTTCCCACGTACTATATAATAAGTGTGCATTAAACAACTCTTAAAGGTCATCTAGCATGCTATTTTTAGGCAATAGCATAGGTCTCAGATATATAAAAAAAATATTAAAAACATCTATGAAGTATTTTGGTCAACAACAAAATAACAGATCACCCATTCTAGCCATGCCTCATATCCCTCTATTTCTTTTCCTGTTACAAAAGTGCTGATTCTGGGTATAAACAGGTCTCTCTTGAGAATGAGACCCTGTGTCTCAATGAGATTTTCACCTGTATAAATAAAGGCTAAATAAAAAAATAAAGCATTTTTTTTTTTTTAAACTGAAAAAAATAAGAGGGGGCGGAGCTTATGCCGGCTCATGCGGGACCTGGCAGATACTGTCTAAAATGCTGCGGTGATGAAACGCAAGGATTATTAGATCAAGGATTATTTCTGAAACAGTATGGAGCTCAAAGGCTTTCTCTCTTGCCGGTTATACCACAAGGTGAGTTCCTTTTTATTTCCTGCTTCTTCACACACATGCTCTCTCCAGTACAGGTTAGCTCTGAGTGTTAGCGATGCTAATGTCAACACCGACCATATTACGTCCAAAACAGTCGGGCATTGTTTCTGATAGAAACGTTTCTGATAGTGCTGTTGGTCCGCCGCCGATTTGACGTCATATCGGCGCAAATCTGGATCAACTCCGTTGTAGCCCCGTTTCTAGAGATTTGGGTACGGAGGAAAAGAGAGAGGGTTTTATTTTCTGACACATATTTATGTAAAAAGACATCAAAAAGTGCATTTTGCATTATAGGTCCCCTTTAACAGGACCCTTGACGTAAGCAATGATTCACAGTCATTATTAGTTTGTACTTGAGAATAGAGTTTTGGTAAATGCCTGGTTAATTTACCTATATTAAAGCAGAACAAACAACAAGCCAGAGTAGCAAAATAAACTATTCATAACTGCAGCAAAATTCAGGAGAGGGCTTCATTTTGAAAATAGATGCAGTCATCTGTCATTTGAGATCAGATAATCAACGAAGCATGCACAGCAGAAAATAAAGAAATGGGGGATATTAAACGTTAATTGGCCACAGTTTTGTTCTGTGCAGATGTCTGTGAGTGTACTGCAGGGTGATTACATGCAGGGTAGCATACCAAGTCCAGTCATTAGTCCTGCTGGTTCTTAAAATCTCACATCACAGCCAGGGCCCTCAGTGAAGCCCCTCCACTGCTGCGATTGGTGACATTACACTGAAATATTAAATACTTGTGCGTATCATGCTTTTTAAATGCACTGAAGCATATTTTGTGTAGTGCTTAGGAATATTAAAGCATAATTTATATTTCAAGAGTTTGACACCTTGACATTTTGGCACCTCTGTTTTGAATTTCAGCATGCGGTTTGACATGTTTGTATTAATAACATTTTGATCTCGGAGGGCCATGGCCTCAGGCTACTTGAACAAGACTACTAAAGAAAGGGATTTCAAAAGGAATTGTAGAGCAGCCTAGGGACTCGTCAAAATCAGCCCTGATACTGTTGCCCTGATAAAAATCCATTACCCGCAAACGTGAAGGGGGATGGTGGTGGTATGTGTGTGTGTGTGTGTGTGTGTGTGTGTGTTTGTGTGTGTGTGTGTGTGAGAGAGAGAGAGAGAGAGAGAGAGAGAGAGAGAGAGAGAGAGAGAGAGAGAGAGAGTGAGTCGTGTAGTGTTTAAGAAGGGCGTTCCGTTTTTTATTCATCCTTTTGGACTGTTTGTGGTGAATCTGGTGTGATCTCCTCGCTGCATCATATCTGATCTCTCCTAAACCAAACATGTATCTTTTCTCTGCCTGCTCTATTTTGTTTAGATCTCCTTTATTGTGTTTCACACAGGGTAAAAAGTCATTTCCAGCACTAGTGTTGTGTCTCAATTGGGATACTTTCCTTGGTACACTGCCATGTGGTTCACTGTGAACACATGCAGGTGTGTGTGCATTTCGATCAGGTAGCTTCTCAAATGGCACCCTCCTGCTGTGCACTCACCAGAAGTGCATAGCTAGCTACAGCGTCTAGCTAGCTAGCAACATTATTGTTTGCAGCAGTCATTACATTATTGTGGTAGGTTTATTAAATACTGTAATAAAAAACACATGTATATCTGGTCTCGTCACTTTTGGTCCAGTGATCCACAATTGGGACATAAGTGGTGGCTTTTTGTGTCCACTTAAGATGAGTAACCGGTGATTGTAGACTAACGTTAAGGCGCAGAGCGCTGGTGGGCAGAAACAGAGTTCTAATCACAGTGAATACAGCGCTAGCAATACAGCAGTGGGCATTGAGAGCTACAGTATAATGCCACACAGATCGATTAAAAAATAACTAGTAAAGATATGGGGGGGTCGACCCACACTCTAAGGGAGTTTTTAATTCCGGGTTATACTATTGTTAAAGGTGATAAAGTGAGTCATTACATAAATAACCGTCAGCTCTCGGACAACGTTAGCTAGCTTACATGTCTGTTACCAACTTGACTTAATAATAATAATAATATTTTATTTATAAATGCGTCTTTCAAGGCTCTCAAGGTCACCTTACAAGGAACACAAAACAAAAAACAAAATAGCAAAAAAAACACACAATATAATCAATAAAACAGAGGACACGTGATGTGATCGGATATGCCAGTGTGAAGATATGTTTTGAGACGTGTTTTGAAAAGCAGAGTTTCCACTGTAGCTGTTCATCGCCAGGCCAACGGGCCCCTCCAAGACAACAATTATATATATATATACAACACAGTCTCACTCCCTGAACGTCCAGGAGCGACGCTTGGTCAGGGTCCTATGGCGTGCAGTTGTGACGCGCCGAGTCTCCTTCAGCTTCATAAACGGACGCAAAGAGCTTTCAACTGATTGCAATGTATTCCCATCGGCGGCGGTATTTGACGCTCAGGGAAGCACCGCATCGGTCCATGTCGCCGGCACTTAAAGGCAATGTGAGCGTCCATTCCCATTGGATAACGGAGAATTTTACACCCGGAAGTAAGTATTCTCTTTACTGTCGATTGATTTTACAGTGATATCTGCACTACTCATCAACTCAAAAACACCAGATTATCCTTGTTAATTACACAACATTGATTGGTTTAAATTGTGTACAATGCTTTTGTACCCCCCAGAACTACACATGTGTGTTTCGCAACATGTTCTATGGCGCGTCTCTACTGGGAATTGTAGTTTTAAAAGACGTTTTCGTATTTCCCATAATTAGAAGTTGCCAGTATTAAAATGTGTTCATCCCTGGAGGTTTAGGGGATTGGAAGCAGATTGGTGTTATCACATTTTAAAAATATCATCTATAAATGGGTGAAAATTGCTTGTATCCATAATGGGCAGCATTAACATGAAAGCTCAGGTCAGAAAAGTTTTATTTAATAGCTGGTCTTATTCTTAGTTCACAAGTCTGTAATATCCAAACAGTCTCAGATAACAACAGCAGAACAGGGGAGGGGATTTTTTCGAAATTGCTTTGATCAGTTTAACAGAACAAGTGTTGTTGGCCTACACGGAATAAACAGGCTTGGTTATGCACGGTACACTAAAAAGAGGGAGTCTGTGATTTGATAAAAAAATCTGTGAAACAGTAGTCAGTTACTCCTCTAGCATCTAATTTATACACCTTACTACACCACCAGATTGCTCCATGGTTAGGGTGATAATCTCGTGTTTGCTTGTGTACTACATTCCGTCACCAGCGACGTCAGCATGTTTGCTCCTATAAAGTTTTTCTCAACCAGAGAGATTATATCTGCAGCCTTTGACAACTGTTAAACCTCTGGTGGAGGTAGAGACATGGGGCTGAGATACTGCTGCCTGAGATGAAAGGGACAGGTGTAGCTGGTTTTCTGAAACAACAGGCAGTGAGTTATAGAGTGGACAGGGAGGACATCTGTAGGACATAGTAGGCCGACCCGGAAGTTAAAAGCTATGGGATATTTCCACTGGAAACACATTCATGATACTCACACATTATGTTGAGCAGAATAACATATAAACATGTTAACACCACTTAATGTTTTTTAAGCGTAGATGCAGTCTCCAGAAGTAAAAAGCGAATGTTACACTCTAAACCACATCATGGTCACATGACTTCACTTAACCAATAAGCTAAACTAGAACTAGAATTGGAGGACGAAACCCTCTTTAATGGTCACACGCGTTCATGCACACAGCACACACAGTGAAATTTAACCTCTGCATTTAACCCATCCTAGTACTAGGAGCAGTGGGCAGCTATTGTACAGCGCCCGGGGAGCAATGGGTAGTGGGGGCGAGGAGGGGTGTCCAAGACCCAGGAGGTGAACTGGGACCTCTCCAAGTAGCAGTCCACACTCCATATTTAGGTCTGTTCATGGACTTGAACCGGCGACCCTACGGCTCCCATTCCAAGCCCCTACAGACTGAGCCACTGCCGGATCAAGATATGGAAAACCAACACAGTCTCACTCCCTGAACGTCCAGGAGCGACGCTTGGTCAGGGTCCTATGGCGTGCAGTTGTGACGCGCCGAGTCTCCTTCAGCTTCATAAACGGACGCAAAGAGCTTTCAACTGATTGCAATGTATTCCCATCGGCGGCGGTATTTGACGCTCAGGGAAGCACCGCATCGGTCCATGTCGGCGGCACTTAAAGGCAATGTGAGCGTCCATTCCCATTGGATAACGGAGGATTTTACACCCGGAAGTAAGTATTCTCTTTACTGTCGATTGATTTTTACAGTGATATCTGCACTACTCAACTCAAAAACACCAGATTATCCTTGTTAATTACACAACATTGATTGGTTTAAATTGTGTACAATGCTTTTGTATTTTTCCCCTTCGATTCGGAGAAACAAATATTTTTTCGGAGTTTAGGATGGCAGAAGACACTACACTACCCAGAATCCTCAGCTTCGTTTGGGACTACAACATGTGCTTTGCTTCACAAACCCCGTGATTAGTCCTCAAGCTCTGTGATTGGTTGACCTCCAACTGCATTCCATATGAAAAAAAACGTTTCGTAAAAGATAAAATCATACTTTATTCAGCAGTGCTTGCTTTACTCTTTGAAAGTCATCACATGAATGCATTGTAATAAATGGTTCGGCTGCATTAAATATTACACATCTGTCGTAGTTCTTTATTTATCTACAGAGATCGGGCCTCAGAATAGACCGGAAACTATTCTTTTACCGTTCTGTTTTAATTTCACAATAAAGTTAGTAGTAATATTTTGTTTTGATATTATTGTTTTTTATTAACTACTAGACCGCTGGGTCATGTTAAGACCATCTTTTCTGTGTTGCTGTGGGTTTTTTCCATCGCTTTTGTGTTACAAATATCAAAACAATAACAAAAATATCCGTCGTAAACTAAACCGGAAACAGCAGTATATTTTATTTTGTTAACACTGTAAACTTGACAGCTTTTTAACCCAAACCACCTACTGGTTAAAGCACGTTATTACACGTTTAGAGTAATTGCAATGCAGGTAGATTGTGTTGCTTTTTAATGACTGTTTAAAATGCCTTTTTCTTAATGTCTTTCATTTTTGTAAAGCACTTTTGAATGTGTTATATTTTATGAAAACATTTAAATATTAAGAGTACATACAAAATAGGAGGAAAGTAGAAGGTCAATGATAGAAATATAGAATAGAAAATATCAAGAAGATACTGTAAATGATATCTAGAATAAAACAGTTTAGTGCCGGATGTACAAAGATATTAATAGGAGGATGTGCAAAACAGACAAACTAATTAGGCTTTATTTAAACATTAAATAATACTTTAGGTTAAGGTCTTCTTTTAAATACATGTAAGCAAAAAGCTTTGGGGGTATCTGATAAATATTAAGCCTGACAAAGTACTTAACGTTTAATATATTGCATGGTTTGTTTTGGGACTTGACAATCAACATTCCTGCAATGTTAACTATGTTGAAGTACTTATTTTAACCGATATTATACATATTTATTATACTCTTATAAGATGTATGTAGATAGAATAAGAAATGTGCAGAATATGACAGTTTAATGGTGGAGGTACACACATATTGATAGATGTCTTGTTGAGGAACCTATGACCCAAGTTTGTCATCATTGCATAACTACACCGTAGTTGTGTATAAAACCACCAGACTCAGGGACAGCTTCATCCCACAGGCCATAAGACTATTAAACACCTGAACTTTGAAACAACATCCATAACATTCATCTGGCTGCTACTTAGAAATTATTTGTCAAATATATCATATTCCAATCACTTGTATATAGACTCTTATTGCACTATTTCACTTTTTACTATTTTTTTTTTGTATTTACTTGCACTATTTTTTCTGTGTATCTGTTTTATTGTGTTGCACTGTTGGAGGAGCCTGTGACCTAAGGGGGGGGGGGGTAGGACACGTTCGATTCCTGTTTTGGTTAGTGGGTCCGTCGATGGGATTCATTCCATTTCAAAGTGCTGTTTGACGCTCCGTGTAAACTTCGCGCACTGCCACTCCAACATCCAATCACAGAGCTTGAGGACTAATCATGGGATTTGTGAAGCAAAGCACATGTTATAGTCCCAAACGAAAGCTGAGGATTCTGGGTAGTGTAGTGTCTTCTGCCATCCTAAACTCCGAAAAAATATTTGTTTCTCCGAATCGAAGGGGAACAATACAAAAGCATTGTACACAATTTAAACCAATCAATGTTGTGTAATTAACAAGGATAATCTGGTGTTTTTGAGTTGATGAGTAGTGCAGATATCACTGTAAAATCAATCGACAGTAAAGAGAATACTTACTTCCGGGTGTAAAATCCTCCGTTATCCAATGGGAATGGACGCTCACATTGCCTTTAAGTGCCGCCGACATGGACCGATGCGGTGCTTCCCTGAGCGTCAAATACCGCCGCCGATGGGAATACATTGCAATCAGTTGAAAGCTCTTTGCGTCCGTTTATGAAGCTGAAGGTGACTCGGCGCGTCACAACTGCACGCCATAGGACCCTGACCAAGCGTCGCTATTGGACGATCAGGGAGTGAGACTGTGTTGGGAAAATATGTTGGGCTTGATGAAGTTTATCAGTCTCATTTAGACACTTGATAGCTTCAGACATTTACCAGTGGGGTATTTATTGTTGTAGAACATTACGTTAAAATCTCTTCAGCTTGTGTTAACCACAGATCTTATTTTAGGCATATCATCAAAAACATAAAAAAAACTCCTTTACCCTGCAGACGAGGGAACCATAAGTGGTAAAATGCCAACTTTTTTCAAGGTTTAAAGACTCATTCCTTAACCACTTTTTTGTGAAAAAACCCAAATCTTTTAAAAACGGGGGTACAACGAGCGGATACAGATTTGCTGCCGACATGACGTCAAATCGGCGGCGGACCCACAGAAAGTTGCTATCAGAAACATTTTGGACGTAATCTCGTCTTTGTTTACATTAGCAAGCCTCGCTAACACTCAGAGCTAACCTATACTGTAGAGCAACGGTCCCCAACTTTTTTGCGCCACGGACCGTTTTAATGTCAGACAATATTTTCACGGACCGGCCTTTAAGGTGTGGCGGACAAATACACAAAATAAAATGATACGACCGGCATAAAAACTGTGGTATTTTCTAAATATAATAATAAACGTGAATCCACTGTGTACTCGTATGCAACTTTATTATCAGCGACCTTGTAACATCGCACCAACAACATAACATGAGTAACATCCTCTCTGCCCCCTAACACTCTCTGGTCACTATGGTAACGTTTAAACATGCCTTCAAAATAAGATACAACACAAAAACAAATATAAAGTGCATGAAAAATACAACTCACCACTAAATCAGTGGGAGCCCTGAGCTTGTTTCTCTGCAACGAGACGGTCCCATCTGGGGGTAATGGGAGACAATGACACCCGAAGTGTGTTGCTTATGTCAAGTCTACTCCGTAATTTTGTTTTGGTTGCTGTCACTGCAGAAAATCCCGCTTCACACAAATAGGATGTCGGAAATGGCAACAGGGTTTTCAGTGCTGTTGTGGCGATCTCAGGGTATTCTGCCGTGACTTTAATCCAGAACACCGGCAGAGTTGTTGTCTCGAACAAACTTTTAAGGCCGCCGTCATTAGCGATCTCCAGCAGTTGATCTTCTTCTTGCATAGACATGCTTGATTCACCTGGTTCGTTGACAAATGGGTCGCGGATCCATTCCTTGGCAGTTCGTGGGTCTCTTGTGGTTGGGAAGTAGCGCTCAAACTCTTTTAAAAGCAAAGACAGGTGATCATGCACCATCTGGGAGAATGAAAGCTCGGGCTCAGTCTCTTCCAAAATCCCCGCGAATGTTTGAAACATGTCAAATATACCTCTGTTCACGCACCGTCCCCACAAATCCAGTTTGGCTTTAAATGCAGCTACTTTATCTGCCAACTTGAAGACAGTTGTCATTTTCCCCTGAAGTGACAGATTGAGTTCATTGAGCAGGTTGAATATGTCGCACAAGTAAGCGAGTTTTGCGACCCATTCCTCGTCACTGAAATGTGCTGCCAGCGGTGACTTTTTTTCTGAGAGAAATCTCTGCAGCGGCTCTCGTAATTCAAACACTCTGGCCAGCGATCTCCCTCGGGATAACCATCTTATTTCTGTGTATAAGAGAAGGCGTCTGTGCTCCGCGTCCATCTCCTCACAAAGCTGCTCGAACAGGCGCGAGTTAAGGGCGTGTGCTTTGATGTGGTTAATAACTTTAACGACATCATTCAATACGCTGTTAAGTTCCGGTGGCATTTTTCGGCTAGCCAGCATTTCCCTGTGAATGACACAATGCGTAGACTCACATTCAGGTGCAACCTCCTTAATCCGAGTAGTTAAACCAGACAGCCGTCCGGTCATGGCAGCAGCTCCGTCTGTGCATATGCCGACACAAAAGGACCATTTCAGTTTTCCTGATATATAATCATCCAGCGACTTGAATAGTTCTGCGGCTGTGGTTTTGGTTGGCAACGATAGAGCACATAACATATCCTCATGCACATCCTCCTGATAAAGATATCGCACATAAACAAGTAGTATTGCCTTGTTGTCAATATCTGTAGACTCGTCAACCTGGAGTGCGTACCACGGTGATGTATTAATCCTCTCCAACAATTGTGTCTCAATGTCCTTCTTTATTTTCTCAATGCGCCGAGTGACGGTGCTAGCCGAAAGAGGAACCTGTGCTATCTTTTTAACCGCAGCCTCTCCTAGAAGTTCACGGCAAATGTCTTTAGTGGCAGGCAGGATCAATTCTTCACCAATGGTGAATGGCTTCTTAGCCTTAGCAATACGGTTAGCCACCAAGTATGATGCTCTCAGTACACTCGCATTTGTTGATGTGGTGGCCCTCAGGAATTGTTTCTGTCCTTCTTGTTCATGCTTTTTTCTTTCAAAACACTCCGAAGGCTTGTCTTTTAATGCAGGGTGCTTGGTCTCCAAGTGGCGAAGCAGTTTTGAAGGCTTCATTGCCTCGTTAGAGAGCCGGCCGTCGCATATTATGCAGAGCGGGCTTGGTGCACGGGCATCACCTGTCGCGATAAATCCATATTTTAAGTAGGACTCCTGGTATTGTCTGTTAAATGCAGCTTTTTTTTTCTTGAAAGTCGTAGGCTCTTCTTCTGTCTCCTCACTGGGCCTTTTCCCCTTTGCAAAGAAACTTTCCAAAGATGTTTGCTACCTTGTGGGTTTAATTTTAGCGGCAACGGATTAGCGGCATAGACGGAGGGAATCCGGTCATTTTTCAAAATAAAACATCGTTCAGACTCAGATAATAAATAAAACGGAAATAATGTAAGTTATTTATTTTTTCTCTGCGGCCCGGTACCAAATGACCCACGGACCGGTACCGGTCCGCGGCCCGGGGGTTGGGGACCCCTGCTGTAGAGCACATGTGTTTAAAAACCAGGAAATAAAAAAAGGATCTCACCTTGTGATAAACCCGCAAGAGAAAAAGCATTTGAGCTCCATACTGTTTCAGAAATAATCTTTGATGTGGTTTAGAACAGGATGGCGTTTTATCACAGCAGAATTTAACTTTATCTCCGGTAGAATTCTGATCAGGCATTAGCTCCGCCTCCTCTTTTTTTTTTTTCAAGCTAAGGACCCAAAATCCGCGTTTCTCTAACAGGGCTGTAAAAGAGGGGTTTGAGCAGTATGAGGCATGGCTACAATGGGTGATCTGTTTGGTATTTTAAGCAAAACACTTCTGACATGTTTTGCATGTTTGTTTTGTATGGCCCTACAATATATTTTTCCAATATAGCATAATAGGTTAACTAACATTCATTGCCACAATGTGTGACACCATTTCTAGTTTTCGATCATCACTGAATCATATCTGAAAACACAGACATATAATTGTATGTTTTTAAACTGGGATACATTGTGAATAAACATTGAAAACCCCTGAAGAACAGGTTAACATGTTCCCAAGTTAAAACAATGCTCATCTTTTTGTGAAAAGAGTTCATCCATATGGCAAAGTGACCACTTTTTACAGCGGGTTAATTGTAAAAGTGTACTTTGAAGGTTAGCCAAGCTGCTCTGCTGCTTCTGATTCTTGTCTAAATGAAGTGGATATCTGACAAAGGGGCAGAATCCCCTCTCTGTGCTGACAGGGGGTCCTTGTTGAGCAGCAGAGAGACAATAGAGGGAATTGAAGTTGAAATTGCATGTCATGTAGTTATAACAATATATTGTTATGTTAATACTACATAAAGCACTATGCTAGAGAACATTATTGTCAAGCACTGAATTAAAATAAAAAATAAAGAAAGTGAAAGTGAAAAGGAACAATCTTCAAGAAGTGATTTATGGAGCAAATAATGTTCCTCTGGTCTGAAGGTAGTTTATCCTGTCTCTGAATTTAAATAAAAACTAAAACTTGTTTATCACCACTTTAAGTGATCTGCATCACAATGTTCAAATAAATCTAAAAAAGATTCACTCATACCACAAACATGACTTTATCACACTGTATCGATTATCCTGTGTGCTGCCTCCCCCCTCTGAATGTGGGACCACGGGGGTCTCAGACAGCCAGGACCCTCTGTTCCACCCCGCTGCACAGAGCTCCACCTGATGGTCTCGTGGTCATCTCAGCATCAGCGCTGCACTCCATTCTTAATGATTCACAAACCTCCCGCAACAACGGTGAGACCCCCCGCCGGTGGCCTGCAGGTCCACTGCTTTAAGAGCGGAACAAGATCATATGTTCTAATACATTTCAGCTTTACATCTGACATCAAAATGGTGCATTAACTCACAACTAAATATTCACTTTCTCTAATGTGAAATATAAGAGGACATTTTGAAACCCCTCCTATTACTCTTTATTTTTTACTTTAAATGTTTTATGTATATATTAATTCCCTGTCTTTCTTTCACCGAGTGGTTTATCTTTTGGTTAACTTTTGTTGTATTTTATTTAATTGTTTTGCGTTACAAATGTCAGCTTTGTTCACATCATGTGGTTACCTTCTTGTATTCCATGGAACCATGTGATAACATGTTTCGGTTTGTCTTGTTTTGTGTGCCACTTGTCAAAGCACTGAGCCACATCCTGTGTATGGAAAGTGCTACACAAATAAAAGCTTATTATTGATACTGAGGCAGCACCTTTAACCTAGTCCCAATCCTTACAGTCAGGGCACAGGCTGTGGATATTGAAAACATAGATTGGTTTAATTGAATTTCCAGTGTCCTCCAGTCCGAGTCACCAGAGGAGAGATAATTCCCTTATCCACATCAATGCAGCCCCTCTGCTGGGCTCAGTGAAAGGGGCTGTGGACCTGCTGTTTGCTGGCAGGATCTGCCACAACCACTTACACAAGCCTTGTTAAATACCCGCCATTTCCTGACTCTGCTCAACCCACGCTGATGGTGAGCTCAGTTAAAGGAACCAAACAGGACGACCCGGATCATTGTCCGGCTGCATTTGGTGTCATTAGAACGGCTTAAGCTGGTTGAAGTAATTCCTGAAATGCTGGACTGCTGGTGGATGTGCCTCTCCTGCCACGGGCTGGGGGGGTGAGGAGGGCCGAGCACTGCCCCCCCAGCGGTAACCACATAGCTGTGTTAACCAGCTGGCTCCTTCTTTCATCCTGCCCGCTCACCCGATTGTCCACCCAGGTTGAAGCCAACACACACACACACACACACACACACACACACACACACACACACACACGCACACACAATCACTCACAAACACACACATAACGCAGTATAGGCGTTCTGTGAAATAAGATATAAACATCTACCAACACTTTGTGGACCCCTTGAAAGAGGACCCGCTCTCTTTGTAGATATTCAGGTGATTTTAAACTAATGAAAACGTAGTTATGGATATTATACCCAGCATCTGTTAGTTCATTCTCATGAATCCTATCCTACACACAGGTTCTTTTGAGACCATAAACACATTAGTCAGACTCTCAGTACTTAAAACAACAAAAATCCAACTTCCTAAGATGCTGCCGTAAATTCAAATAAACAGAGAGCAACATGTTTTCTGAAATCCTTATGGCTTCATAAACTTCATACGTATGCAGCTATTTCTGTTCCTGTGAGAGTGTCCAACAACAGCACATTCAACAAATAATTGTATACAAGCTTTTGTTTCAGGGAATGATGTTGTTTATGTTTGCAATGTTTCTTGTCATTTCTTAAAAAGGAAAAGGGGCCTGTTTGTTTGCTTCTCGAACTACGTTGGGTGAGTTCATGGTAATAAAGGAGCATTTCACGTTATTCTCACCACGCACTGTATGTTCAGGTACAATAACTTTATTCTTAAGAACAAGAGGTATAACTTTTAGATTCCTTGGTATTCAGTTGATGTTTTCTACACTTTTATTTAAGCCGTATTTGATTCGAACTTGACCATAACCTTTCAGAATAAAGTCTGTCCAAAAAGCAATGGCAGTAATTGAATTCTTTGAGTTGTTCTTGTTAGAGTTATAAATGAACGTTTTCTAAGAGTTCATTTTTGAAAGCCAACTGTTGTGTTGTTATTTACTGTATGTCACAGTTCTTTCATGCAGACTAATAGAGGCTCTTTGTGTGTCCAACATTTAAAAAGTGTCATGTCTTACAGAGTTTCTATGAAGCAGTGCCTATCATTGGATATGCCATTGGATTGGATGGTCTCTGATGTGCGGTGATTCTTCTCTTTTGTTCGCTGCTGTATGGAGACAGGTTTAAGTGCTTTGGTGGAACTCCTGTTCACCCCCATGTTCAGCACTCTCCCATGGCCTCTTCTCCATTTCCAGTGCCCAGAAAAAAATATGTCATTGTGAACCCTGACCCCACCCTGATCCACATCCACTCTCCTTCAGGAAGCCAAACACATGCCTGAACAATTAACTCCTGCACTGCCATCAATTTAGCCCAGAGGGAAGAAAAGAGCGAATCACCCAGGTTCAGGCCAAAAAGAGATGGGTGAAAACATGAGGATAAAAGGGTTTTCATGAGAAAGAGAGCGAAAAAACATGTTATTTCGTCCCTGAAAAGTAACTGTCACTGGAGTGACAAGGAGACGCTATTAAGAGCCTCCGTTCATTCAGCCGTTTGTCTGAACTGTTCAACAAACAATTACTGGGGAGTCATGAGGGTTATGTTTATCTTGAGACCAGGCCTGCCTTAAAAGCTGCGGTGAATTTAAGAGGCAAGTACGTCTGCTTCATCAACTTGGGATGTTGTGTCTCAGTATTGATTCTTGTTCCACGCAGCAATAGATGGTCAGCAGGAGGCCAATGGCAGCGTGACCTCCCCCCCCCCCCCCCCCCCAAGTAGCTCCTGTGATTAGACCAAGATATTTAGCTCATTGAATACTTGCATATAATTATTATTATATATAATTACAGTTATAGCCGTCCATGTATTGCGTAACGTGTCATTAATCACATCTGTACTGGGGAACTGATGCATGGCAGTTTCATACTTTGATCATACACATATCCAGTGTTGGGTGTAACACATTACGAAAGTAACGGAGTTACAGTAATGTATTACTTTTTGCTGTAACGAAGTAATGTAACGCATTACTAATGAAATGTAGGTAATATATTACCCGTTACAATGCTCAGTAACGCAGTTACAACACATTTTAACCCGAAATTAAATGGTGTTTTGTTTTTTAAGAATGTACTAACATAGCGAGACATTCCGACACCAGAGAGAAATTGTGCGGGTAGATTAGTAAACCTGGTGTTTACCCTTCAGGCTTCGCGTCGGGATCTTCGGGGTGCATAGGCATGCATTGCACCCCCAGTTGAATGTTATGCACCCTCTATTCAAAAAAGAGAACGGAGCGAAAAATACAAACAACAAATTGTGTCAGGTGCGCGTGAGCTGCTCCGCTGCGCGTGCATCATTTCCAAAGTGCTTCCACAGCAGTGACACACATCTGTGGATAATCATTTATACGAAAATGGTTAAAGCAACTATCACTAAACGCCAGCAACACTGCATCTACTGCAGACAATAGCAACAGGTCAGATGGGACATCACGTTACCCTCCGTTGTGGACACTAGCTTACTCCCGCCCTCGCCCCCGGAGCAGCAGTCTTCGTCGCCAGAAACTACGCCGCCCCTCTGCGGCCCGCAGGTGCCAGGATACCACGGCAAAACAGAGCCTGCCCAGGTATATCTAAACAAGTACCCACCTGTACAGTGGGGGAAGGTGTCATTTTGCAGCTCGTGGTATAAAAATAGACAATGGCTAGAATATTCATGTGAAAATAGTGCCATATTCTGCCATGCCTGTAGAAATGTTGGGTCAAAAATAATGCATACAATAGCACAGATGCCTTCACCACGAATGGCTACAAAAAGATCTCATATCCCAAGCTTATCAACAAGCTAATGTTGCAGCTGAAATGTTCTCCAGGTCACAAAGTCAACCTCACATGATGATGTCATACCAGTTTTCAAGCACAGTAAATATTCTCTTCTCAGAGTATATGATGGGACCAAGGTGATGATGTAGTACATGGTTTTAATAATACCTTTGCTTTTCAATGTTTGCCATTTCAAACCATGAGCTGGTTCAAATAATATTTGCCTTGATTTACAATATGTTCTCATTTGTTTTATCAGTACAGTTTTGAAGCTTTTGTGCTTTTCCTTGCCATAGTCCACTTTGGACTATATGAAATATTTCAGGATTGCACTTTTAACACACTTGAAATGTTCTCACTTGCTTGGTTTCAAAACATAACAAATGCCATAATCTGTTCATTGGGGACCATAACATCAATGCTATTTTTCATTGCTGTTGCCGGCCACTATTGCTCATGTAAACCTACTAGTGCTGCACCCCTGTAATCTCAGAGGCACCCCAAGTCATTTTGTTCTGGAACCGGGCCTGTACAGTACATGGCCATATACTAAACAAAATACAGAGCTCATTCCGTGTCCTGTTATTGTTTACTTCCTCTCTGTCTTCTTCTGGTGATTTATCTGCTGTCCAGCGTCTTTTAACCTCTTTTCCTTTCTCTTTCTTGATCCTCCTTAGCAACCTTCATTATAGTCCTTGACAGTGGTCTGTACTACTGTATTAATAACGTGTCACATGTTAAGAATTTACAATCAGAATCGAGAATTCAACTAAGCCGTGTAATACAAGTTGTTAGTAGCCTTAATGGCCTACACAGTTGTTATGCTATACCACATCGCCCTTCACTGGATGTATAATGAGCTGCACTAAACTACATGTTGGCATTTAAAATACCTAGCCATTCTTTTGCGGATATTTTGGTGAAAGTAACTAAAAAGTAATATAAAAGTAGTGTAACTCATTACATTTCAGAGACAGTAATATTGTAATGTAACGTATTACTTTAAAAAGACAGTAATAAGTAATATGTTATATATTACATTTTGGAAGTAACTTGCCCAACACTGCGCATATCATGGGGCCTCTTGGTCACTTTGGTGAGCAATGATGGCTTCAAAGAAATCATAGAGTAAAGAATTGGACTCCAAGAAAACCCCATCAACTGTGGAAATATTAAACATTATGAAAAACTATTTACAGATACTTCAAACGTGATTAAGATCCCGGTGAACATCCTTTAGCATTTTGCACTGGCAAAATATCATTATTGGAAAGTTGCTGGAACTTTAAAGCAGCAGAACTGCCATTAGACATTTAGTATCATTCATGTTCCCGTATGATTTATGGGTTATAGTTCATTCATGATTCATTCTGTCCACAGTGAAATGTAGTTTATAGTATTTGATTGACCTATCGTATTATTCATAAGAAACATCACCAGTAGTTTTGCAAAACATTGCAAAACAAGTACACCTTCCTAAAAAGGTTACATTCTTGACTGCATTATAATCACATCCTGAAAAAGACGAGAACAGTCAGTTTGCAGAATAAAACCATTAAATGACAGCCATTTTGATCTGCTGAAATGTTTATGAACAATTGGTAAAAGTTCAATATTGAGCAGTTTGCTGCTCTCTCTCTCTCTCTCTCTCTCTCTCTCTCTCTCTATCTCTCTCCCTCTCTCTCTCTCTCTCTCTCCCTCCCTCTCTCTCTCTCCCTCTCTCTCTCTCTCTCTCTCTCTCTCTCTCTCTCTTGATATATATATATAAATATTGGGCTGTCAGTCGATTAAAATAGTTAGTCGCGATTAATCGCAAATTAATCGCACATTTTTTATCTGTTCTAAATGTACCTTAGAGGGATATTTTTCAAGTTTTTAATACTCTTATCAACATATGAGTGGACAAATATGCTTTATGCAAATGTTTGTTTATTATCATTTGAACAATGACAAATATTCTCATGAATATTAAACACAACAACCTCTGAACATTACAAATATTCGCCGTGTGTGTGTGTGTGTGTGTGTGTGTGTGTGTGTGTGTGTGTGTGTGTGTGTGTGTGTGTGTGTGTGTGTGTGTGTGTGTGTGTGTGTGTGTGTGTGTGTGTGTGTGATGGATCGTTGGAGCTATGTGCAACTCAAGGCATATGCTCGAACGGGAGCTGCCTGGACGCTGCAATCATGTTGCGCGCACTATCCGTGCTGAGTGTGCTGACTTTTCGTACAATGTCCCACTGTCTGGCTACCTGCATAAAGTCAAGTGCTCGGCGCAGTTGTCGGCGAAATGTCGCTCCTCTGTTTTCATTGAAACAGCTCCTTATATCCGTTAGCGCAGCTAGCTTGCACCAGATGCTAACAACAACAACAATACACGTAAGGTGTGCGCATTCTCTCTCTCTCGCTCGCGCCACACATTACACACACCCTCCCGGTCCTCCCGATGGCCAGTCCGGGCCTGCCGGTGAGCGTGGAAGTGTGGTCTGCTGCAAGCGGGCGGCAGGAGCGGGGCTGTCAGCATCAGCTTGTAGATGGTATTTTAAACTCGATGCGCTCTGAATCTACGGGGCGGCCGAGGACAAAAAATACACATGCGTTAATCGCGTTAAAATAATTAGTGGCGTTAATTCTTTTTTTGCGTTAACGCGTTATTTGACAGCCCTAATAAATATATATATATCAAGAGAATGGATTTTAGAAAAGGTGTTCTTTTATTTAGACAGAATTCCACATCTTGATTCTTCTCTGAACTGATGAATCTGGAGTCTGTTATAATGGAAATGTTTGTTTTATAATCCAAGGCCTCATGATAAGGTCAAGTATGAATATTTGACATTTCTGTGAGGACAGAAGTAGCTGAGTATGAAATGCTCATAATACCTATACACACAAATCCATATCAGGTAACCATAGGATAAATCTGACACAAAGTTAATTTCATTTTTTTTTTTTTTTTATGTAATCCTTTTGAACTTGAGCATTGCAGCCCTGGAACCTGGAACCTAACAGTTTAAGTTGTTAGGACTGACAGGACTAACCACAGCTCATCTGTCTGTCTTCATCCCCCCAACCCCCCCACCCTCTGTTCCCTTTTGACCCCCACCCCCACCAAATGCCAATTAATGCCAATCAGGCCAGCGGTGGGCTGATGTGGTGGGGGGGTTTGGGACTAGGACCACCTGGCCCCCCCCCACCTGTCAGGACCCCCACCCTGTGTGTGTGTGTGTGTGTGTGTGTGTGTGTGTGTGTGTGTGTGTGTGTGTGTGTGTGTGTGTGAGAAGTTGTCTTTTCTCAGTCTCTTGTGTTAGGGTTAGGTTAGGACTTGAAGGTTAGTTTAAGGTTAACTAGGGTTAGTTGTAACAAAGTGTTATGAGCAGCATTTATGACTGCAGGTAAGGAATGGTATCATTTGAGTTATTTACCCTTATCTACAATCTGCCTTTAGATTGTCATCATGTTAACATAAATGTTTCTCAGACAATATAGTTTAACCCAGTGTGGGATATTAACCATAAACTGTTGCATGGTAACCCCCAGTGAATTTTACTGCAGTTGTCGTTCGGAGATTATGTTTCTCAAGAGTGTTTCCATTCTATAGACAAATCAGTTGATTTGCTGTTGGGAAACTATTGTTTTATTGGGTGATATTTTATTACATTAAAATGTTTGATCAAGTTATATATGCCTATTATTCAAATTAAAGCTAAGGTTTTACAATGCCAGAAATGAAAAACAGGTGAAAATGCAAATCATGATACTAATAAAATAGACAACATTTTAACTTCTTTATTTTACAGGTGTCTTGTTGCAGGACAGAACTCATAGTTTTGATTCATGTATGTGATTATTGACTAAATGTTTGTTTGGAAATTGGTGGATGTTGACATACTTGCGTCTCCCTAATGAAATGAAATAAAGAATAATGAACCCTGAAGAGACATATCATGTCAGTCATCAGAGGGGAGCTAACCTCTGCAGTGCTGCGGTCCATGTGAGCTTTATACATGTTGGAGGATTCACATATCAAATCAATGTTATTAATGCTTCAACTGACCGATGCAAGAGAAGAAATGAAAGTCAGTGGACAGTAGAAGCCTTTCATTTAGTCATTCTGATATATCATGTAAGGAAACATGGATAACACTTTCCACAAACAAAAGGCCTTTTATTACAAAGATGAAATATAAGTTAGAGGGTGCTAAACTAGTTAGCACAGCTAGTTTAGAGAACTATATTTTTCAGACTGATTTTTAAAGATTGATGTCCTCAGTAGGAAAAATTGCGCATGGAGCTGAGAGCCAATGATAGAGATGAGGTGTGAAAATAAGAAAAATAAATAATAACGACTGCTTTATGACAGCAACAGAGTGATTTATTAAACATTTAAATGCAAAAACTACTACACAACTGTGTGTGTGTGTGTGTGTGTGTGTGTGTGTGTGTGTGTGTGTGTGTGTGTGTGTCACCTCACCATCACCCAGGAGTCTTGGCTGCAGCCGTGCATTTTAGAACTCCAGATCCTTCTAGAAATTGCGCCTGATCTCTGTGTTAAATAAAATATCAACTATTTTTTTGGAATGTAAAAAAACCTGACTTTTCTTAGCGTTAGTGGGATAGTAATGCCACCTGACAATCGCTCCCCGAAGTCTCGACTGTGGCCTGCAGGAGAGGCGTCAGAATGCTGGTGATTGACAAGGACAAAAAGAGGAGTCCCGCTTCTGTTTTGGAATTGTCAACCACAGCCATGGGATTTGAGAGTGGAGGATGAAACCGTGACTTTGACTACAAGAAGCAAAGGACTTAAGCATGACAAGTGTGATTACAATATCCAGGAAAGTCATTTAGGGCGCCACGGTAAGAGACAGTCTCAACAGGACATTCAATTATTTATAACACTGGGGAGAGCGGGTTCTTTCAAGGCCGAACAGCTTACAGCCACTTCAAGAAGGGGTATTCTCAGATACTTCAGCAACAGCAACTCCACTAGCGTTACAATATCACAATTGAATATAAATGGTATCCAACTTCACCTTATCAAAAGTCAGGCTTCCTGAAGTTGGCAGGTCAGGGATCTGACAGCCTGCTGTGTGGATGGAGCCTCTGTCGTAGAGGAACCTGATCAATATAAATGAAGCTGTGATGCAGGCCTAATGGGAAACCTGTGAACTCCGATCAATAGCACGCAGATATATTTTTGTATTACCTTGGAAACCCTGCACATTTTCAACATGTGGGTTTACTTTGATAGCTGCTGGGGAGGTGTATGCATACCCTGTTGCTTCCATTCTTAGCTCTATGATTAAGTCCCATGACTATTATGCCTCACTTAACTAGTCAGAAAAAAACAACGAGCAGCCGCTCGGGTGGAAGGTTCAGTGTGAAAATGAAGAACCAGTATTGTGTTCACAAATACACTCAAATATAAACCATATACATACTGTAGCTAACACAGTGTTTTTTTTCTTCTCAAATAGCATTATATTTAGAGATTCAAATATTCAAAAGGTTTAATGTTATAATATATACACAACTACAGTTTAGTAGTCACATGTTCCTCAACAATGCAATTACAAGACATAAAGAGATTATAAAACAATAAAAACGTTAGTTGTTTTTGTAAGCAGATCAGTATGAACACGTGGGAAACAGAACACTAACCCTAACCCTCACTTAAGTCCTTAAGAAAACCGCTCTTCAGTCAGTCTACCTCTTTGGTCCAAAGCACTTTTTTGCAAATAAACTTTCAGTTTAAGATTTTGACCCAGTGAAAAAAATCTAAGATTGTGGTATCTGAAAGAAGAAGTACTTTGATGACTTTGGTGAACTTTTTGACTTTTCATGAGGTCAAGATTTACATTTTCCTCCTTTATGAGCCAGTACCTGCAAAATGATTCCCATTCCTATGAGCCTGTTAAAATTATGAAAATGGTCAGCCTGAACAAATGTCCCAGTCCGGCCTGAACCAGGACCCTATGAGCTCAGATACATTGCAGCGCAGTGCAGCCGTGCTCAGCAGGCAGCACATGAGCAGTGTGGAGTATCACTGGTGCAGTCACACACTCTTCCAGCGAGCAGCATCGCGGACAGACATCCACACCAGATGCCGGGTGTGCCCTGGGCTCAGAGGCATCACTGCGAGGGGAGAGCCAGCGCGAGGAAATAAGCACCTGTCATGTGCCAACTGAAGTGTTAAGTGCACAAATTGTGGAGGCGAGGGTGATGTTTCCGCAGGGGTGACAGCTCTGGGTCTGGGTGCCATGTCAGGCCCTGGCATATCATGCAGAGCCCCCCTCCCCTCCTTCCAGCCGCACCCCCCTCCCCCCCCACCCCCGGTCCCGCCGCTTGCTGAGGGGCACAATGGCAACTATTATTTACTGGATGTCTGCCTCATTTCCTCATATTCGTCCTGGCTGGCCATCACAGGGCCACCGGGGGCCAGTTCCCCCCCCCCCCTTGTGTCATCGCTGAGGGGCAGCAGTGGCAAAACAATCTCTGGCGAGCATTTAGATCATTTATTCAAAGCGCCGGGTCTCGGCCGCAAACCAAATTGCCCACATCTCTGTGCTCTCCCTTCAGGTCCACATGACGGGCGGGAAGGTGCATCGTGTCAGAAGGCCTCTTCACAAACCAACACTAATGGCACACGAAGGTCTCTGTGAACTGTGTGAAAGTGCGAAATGTAGGATAAATTGAGCGTGCCAGGGGGGCTTTATGGCTGTGAAGTGCTGTGGCTGGTCGCAGGCATTGTTATGACTGTGGCTATTTAGGATCATGGGAGTTGACAGTGAACCACTGGCAGCCATATAAGCCACATTTATCAGGGTTTTGTGCACCAATGAACAGCAGTCACAGTGTGAGAGAAATCATTTTACAACACTTCTGAATTTAACAGAACTTCAAGGACATGACAAACATCAGTGCCTCAAATAATGTATAATGTTAATATATTAACTAAAAGTCTGATGGAACAGGATGACAGAAGCTCCGGCCACCTCCTGTCAAGCGGCGAAGAGGTGTGAACAAAAGAGCAAGCCAGGGAGAGATAGACGGCTGCTAATCGTTTTGGGCTAATGGTTTCCTGATGTTGAAAAGCGTGCATGACACTGGAGAGGCCGTCCACAAACATCTGCAGGAGCCAGTGAGCACCCACTGTCCCACAGTGAGCTCGCCTCTGCTGCCCCCCACAGCTCAAACAGCATGTTGTTTGGACTGTGATCCTGCCTGTTTGCAATTAATCCGTGGTTTGTTGCTCCTGAACCAACAAGTATGGGAACATGTGACATAGACCTTTTATAGCATTTTGTTCCTTTCCATACACATGTCTAAAATGACACATCTCTACATCTCTACATCTGCGCAGCATAAATCATACCATCTGTCTTTTCTCTGACTTCACATGCTAGGCAGATGGTAGTTTCCTGCTGCCATCTGCTGGAAGACTTTATGAAACACACTCCTCTCAGGTCTAACAAACATCTGTAGCAGGATTTCAGAAAGGCTTTAGAAGAAGTCAAATAAAAATACTGATAACAAATGGTTAAATAAATAACTCCATATTAACCAATAAAACAAAATGGATAAGTGCATTGACTTATAAAATGATTCAATCAAATCATATACCAGTACAAGCTCTAGCCAATCAAACCGCGTGCTTGTGTGTCCGGGGCGGGAGATTCATGTGATTGGTTGTTGGTCGAGTTTCAGACACGCCCACCAGGAAGTTTCTACGCACGCCACCGTGTGGACGCTGCGTAAGGTTTAATCCGCAGAATACAGACACCTTATATATGCACAGGTTTCAATACTTATTACCAATTCTTTATACATCACTGTCAATTAATGTAGCAAATAAGCAAGAGTTGTTCCTTCTTCTTACAACTTTAAACACAACTTTAAACACAAGGTTAAGGTTAAGGTTAGGTTGTTTATGTAGCACATTTTCACACACAGGCAATTCAAAGTGCTTTACATCAACATTACCACACGATAAGAAGACAAAAGAAAGAAACACAATGGAATAACAGATTCATAAAAACCATGCATAAAAGAGATACAGAATAGTTTAAATCAACAATGTAAATACAGTAAGTGCTGCAAGAAGTGTAGCACCCCCCCCCCGAAGATCTCATAACAGAGCAGCATGTCCGACATATATTGGGATCCCAGACCATTTACGGTTTTTCTCGATTGCTAACACAGATTTTTTTTTTAATTGCTCAGTTTCTCAGAACACTAAACACAATTCACAAAACCACACACCCAAAGTGCAAAACACCTCATTCCTCCTGCTAGGTGAAGAACTGCACTCAAAACTACATAAACACTTACCAAATGCAAACTTTTGCACCAAATATAACACACTTCATTCATAATAGTAGATTGTTTGACCACCCAACTACACACTGCTGAGCATAATCTAAAGCACTTCCGCTGTTATGGGCTGTGCTCTGTACATAGAGGTTTCTGCAGAGAAAGAGCTTGAGTTTACAGAAATACAGTAAATGAAGAAATACAAATGAGTTGTTGAAAAAATGTATATTTTATTCAAAAATAACATTGTGCAACATGCATCTCAGCACATAGTTACTATGCTTCGGATCTCTCTAAGTGGGATGGCATTGTTTGCCAAAACCCAGTTTGTAACTACTGCTTCCTGTGCCTCATTGAAAACCCTTAGCCTTCCACCTGCACCTCTTTGTTTCTCAGTCCTTCAGATAAACAACAAAGATATAGTGGTTGGTCAGTGTCTGTGTTGCATAAAAGTAAGTCTACCACAGTCAATTGTGCAGGATTTGTGTACAGTTATAGTATGCAACATGCCAACAATTCAATTACAGTAATGAAGTAAATACGTTTCACACAACAGATATAAGCACTGATATATCATGAATCATGCAGAGCTAAAAACTGGTGACTAACCTGTTGTCAAGTCTAAGTGTCCGGATTACAGAGGCAACAGTACATCGGCTTAGATTAGGCTGAACCCTCTGTCCAGCCTCTCTCCTCTCATCCTCAAACCATGGTTGATAACATTTCATTTCATTAGAGAGTACTCTTCCTCCTCCTCTCACTCTCAGCCCAGCTCTTCCTCTTCCTCTTCCTCTTCCTCTTGCTTCCATGTTGGCTTCCATTGTTGCTGTAAGAAAGTACTCACCTGTGGTCTTTTTATAGTGCTAACATCCTGATTGATGAGCCAACAATTATACTATCAGGTGCTTGGTCAGGTGGAACGTGTTTCTTGATCATTGGTCCATGTGTGAGGCATTTTGAATATCAGTGTTTGAAACCAGCTAACACGTGACTTTATGTCAGATTCCTGTGTCTTACGTGGAGAAACGTGTGCAGTGGTTTGCAAAAAGTGCCATGTTGATTTGCAAATTGTGTGAAAAGCTGTTTAGAGTTTTGGAGATTTGAGCCGATGTTTTGCTCTTTGAGTGTCAGTTAGAATAATTGTGCTTTATGTATAATTTTAGTGTGTTAGCAATCGAGAAAAACTGTAATGCTTTATATGTTAGCAATACAATTTTAAAATCGATTCTGTAAGCTACTGGCCAGTGCAGAGATCTAAGAACTGGCGCGATGTTTTCTACTCTTCTGGTTTTGGCCGCAGCGTTCTGGATGAGTTGCAGTTCTCCAAGGGAGACCTGTAAATACACTGTTACAAAAATCAAGCCTGCTAAAAACAAATGCGGGGATGAGTTTTTCAAGGTCTTGTTGAGACATGATTGTTCTAAGTCTGAACAATTGCTTATTGCCAGAAAAAGGAAAAAGAAAATGTCTTGTTTTGATAAAAACTGTTGCGATGTTGAGTGTCTCGT
Organism: Dissostichus eleginoides; assembly: GCA_031216635.1. Lineage (NCBI taxonomy): Eukaryota > Metazoa > Chordata > Actinopteri > Perciformes > Nototheniidae > Dissostichus > Dissostichus eleginoides. The sequence goes on from CM062264.1 coordinate 3,477,981, forward strand.
GTGTTTTTAAATCAAGTGAATCACATTTATTTTTGCAAAACAGCAAATGCTCAAAAGGAGTTCTCAAAACTGTCGTTATGCAATCAACCAAATCGCTGCAAAACAGAAAACACTGCAACAGAAAGCAAACTAAAGAACAGCCTTCTTTTTCAACACAGCACTTGAAATCATAGATTCAAACCTAAATGTTGTAGTGATGGGAAGAGAAACTTGCAGTTGTGAAGTTCTCTGAATGATTCTAGAAGATGATGTCACAGTATTATGATTCTAAAAACCCTTCCAATCTGAACAGGAGGCATTCCACTGCACAACCTGTCCAGGGCAGGGCTGAGTCAGCCCCTGATCCCTCGTGGTCCTCAACATGAACAAAGTGTTGATGGAGAGCCGTGGCTACACCTTCAAGAGTAACCTGGGGGAGGGCATGTTCGGCAAAGTGATGAGTGCATACTCCACCCGCCTGAAGAGAAGCGTTGCCATAAAGGTTATAGACAAAAAAAAGGTTAATACTAGTTACCTGGAAAAGTTTCTTTCTCGGGAAATGGAGATCATCAGGCATCTGAACCATCCCAACATAATCAAGACTCTAGACATCTTTGAATTACACAGAAACAAGGTAATACATGTATTTAGGTTGATTTGGTAAACTGTACAGAGCCAGTGTGAGAGTTAAGAAACCAGTCTTACTATTCATTCCCCTGAATATGAACAATAACTGAAAGGACCACAGCTTTTTTGCACAAGTAAATAAGAAATAAGTACCAGATTGAAATAAAGCGTGTCAAATGACTGTAGTCTGTACAGTGTGAACAAGATCTACTAAAAGCCCCAAAAAGTTGAATCCAAAAACACGGCAGATGACAATCTTACATTGTAACCACATGGTTATATCTGTAGCCATTATAATGAAGTTAGCCTAAACTTACAAAAGTAGTATTATTAGCCCAAGCTATGATCTTTCCTCATTCATTCATTGTTTCTGTGACCTCTTTTTCACAGCTTCAGTCTCCTGAAGCTGACTGAATGTAATATCTGTCATAATGCCCGTTAAATGTATAATGTAGTAAATACACTCACAAACTGTGTCACCTTATCCCAACGTTTTTCCCCTCACGTACAAAGACTACAAAAAAAAGCATCTTATAATGGGTTGACTTAAGTGTACTGGTGTAATAAAAATGTCGGTACCACTTTACAATAAGACTACCCTTATAAAGGGTTTACGAATAGTTTGTAATTCATTTATTAATTAGGTTGTGAACACTTTATAAATCATGAATAAGCTTTTATAAGACATGAGATAAACAGGGCGACTGTGACCGGTTGCTTGCCAAATAGTGAGCCCACATGTATCTGTACTGCTAAGCCTTATATTGACTACCTAGCTTACTTCGTCTTCTTCATCAGCCAGCATCCTTGGTATCTGTTGTTCACTGACTTGATTCTCGCTAAGTAGCCAATATAAGGCTTAGTCATCTTGCCAAATAGTGAGCCTGTGTTGATGTATGAAAACTATGTTAGAACTGGTTTATAAATGGTTCTTAATGATTAATAAAGTGTTTACAACCTAATTCATAACCTAATTATAAACCCTTTATGAATCCTTTATAAGGGTAGTCTTATTGTAAAGTGTTACCAGAATGTCTTTATGTGCATCAAAAATAAATAATCTTGTGGCAGCAGTTGTTAATAAAATGTGTCAAAGCTGGATGCTGGTGCATGTACAATATTTACCATGGTCACTTCTTATATTTATTTGTATTCTTATTTGTATTTGTATTCTTATTTCCGTTGTGTGTATTCTCATCTGTGCTGTCTGTGTTTCACTCTTATTCTGTTGCTGCTATGGCACCTGCATTGTGGGATCAATAAAGGTCCATCTTATCTTATCTTAAGCTAGTTTTCTAATATCCCCTTATTAGCACTAAACATGACATTCAATTGGAGGTTTGAGGACATGTTAATAGTTTTGCAGATATTTGGCTGGAGAGAGGTTCACCGTACACTTGTGTGTCTCTAGGTGTATGTGGTGATGGAGCTCTGTAGGAACGGAGATGTCTTGAAGCATATCAATGCCAAGGGGCCCTTACCTGAACAGGCAGCCTGCAGGCTGTTCACACAGCTGTGTGAGGCAGTCCAATATCTGCACAACAGTGACGTGGTTCACAGAGACCTGAAGTGTGAGAACCTGCTGCTGGACAAGCAGCACAACCTCAAAGTGTGTGACTTTGGTTTCAGCAAGAGGCTCACTCACGCCCACGGGCATGTGGTGCTGAGTGAAACCTTCTGCGGCACCTCGACCTATGCAGCACCTGAGATTTCCAGAAATGTTCCATACGACCCCAAAGTGTCTGATGTCTGGAGTATGGGTGTTGTGCTGTACATGATGCTTCATGCATCAATGCCCTATGATGCCACAAACGTCAGGAAGATGGTGCGAATTCAAATTCAGCATATCGTTAACTTCCCTGACGCTCCATCTGTTTCGCCGGAGGCAAAGGACCTTATCCGGACAATGCTGAACCCTGTAGTGGAGCAGCGGACCATCATCAGCAACATACTGCAGAGCTCCTGGATGCTGCTCCAAGGGAGGGTGGAGGACAGTGCTGAGGCCCCCACACAGAAGGCTGGCTCTGAGCAGGGAGGTCCTTCAGAGGAAAAGGACAAAGAGGATGAGAAACTTCCAAAAGTCAACTCAGAACCAGGGGGAGGACCGTCAACCTCTGCCCCAAGAATCTGATGTCACTGAAATAAGAACATTCAAAAATAAAATAAACATTTGTCGATTTCAATGTGTGTGTGTGTGTGTGTGTGTTAACTTAATGACAATACTGTTATTCACCAATCACAGTACATCACTCTTGTGAAAAACAACCAAGACAAAACAGGAAGTACTTGTGGTGGAAAAGTATTCAGATTATTTACTTTTCTTTTACGTAAAAGTACTAATACCACACTGTAAAAATACTTATTTTCAATTATAAGTACTGCATCGAGTATGGTACACAAAGTATTCAGAGTAAAAGTACTAATTTTAAATATTTTAAAGCAAAAGCAGCAGATCTTCACATTTAAAGAGCTGGAACTGTGGAAAATGTTTTCAACATAAAACTTTTTAAATTAATTGTCTGCCCAGCTTACTTAAATATAATGTTGGATGGTTTCATCTATTCCAAATTATCATATTAAACGTTTCATATATTCTATGTCAAAATCTTAATTTATAAAGTAACTAATACATCTGTAAAATTGGCTCCCAAAATGTAAAAGAGTAGAAGTATAGAGTAGTATAAAATGAAAATACTGAAGTAAAGTACAAGAACATCAAACGTGTACTTGAGTGCATTACTTAAGTAAATGAGTGACTTTCCACCACTGATGGTGAAGTGATTATTGTTTCAAATGTGATTATTTTATGGATAAATATCATATTCCTTTGTGCAAGTGAAAAACAATCAAACGTCCTTTAATGATCTTTTGTGCCAGAGTTCCTCATCTTGCAGTAACCTTTGAGGACTTAAGTGCTCCTAATATTGATGATATCTAAAGTGAACATGTGGACTGGTCAGGGCTGCTGCCTCCATCACTGGGGGGCTGCTCCCCCTCCTGGCTGGTGGGGGGGCAGAGAGGAGGGAAGAGGAGCTGGAGTTGAATGCTTCTATAGGCGGGCAGTCACTACAATTATGCTTTACTTGATCTTTCATTAATATGTTGTATCGCTAGTATTCTGGCAACTTCATGATGTTATCATCTCATATTTTTGGTTTAATTACAGCACACATAAGATTTTCACTTTCTGCATAGGGCTTTATGTGAAAGGAGATGGGCAAGTTTTAGTCTCTTTATAGCTGTAGGCACCAATAAAAAAAAACATTAGCAAGAAGAAGGCAATAAAAACTAACTGTGTATTCGACATTGTTTTTGTATCACCTTTTGTTTTTATTTTATTTTAGTTTACTTAGGTACAGTCTGTGTTCCTATGAGCCCCTGAGTTAACGGGACTGAGTGTGTATGTAACGTATGATGTGCAGAGGTGGGAGAAGTACTCAGATCTTGTACTTAAGTTAAAGTAGAAGTACAGGTAAAGGTGCAGCTAGTTTGAATGACTTTGTATACTGCAGGGTAGCTTGTGAATTTACTCCAGGTGGAACTAAAGTCTGATTTAACACTTGATTATATTTCACATCATTCATCGAGATCTGTAAAGTAACTAAAGGTATTAAATACATGTAGTGGAGTACAAGTACACTATTTACATCTGGATTATAGTGGGGTAGAAGTACAAGCAAAACATTGAAATAGTCATGTTAAATACAGGTATCTCAAAATTGTACTTAAGAACAGTAGCCTACTTCAGTAAATGTGCTTACACCACTGATGATGTGATACATATATACGTAGGCCTATACATATATTTTCTTAAATAATAAAAAAGGTCCGCACATCTCTTTATTCTTGGGTTTAAAAAAGAAAGTTGAAGACAGCATCTTTGAGTGAATAGGAGTTAAATAAAAGACAGCAATTACTTTTATTTCTATGACCGGAAGTTGATTTCTACATAGTGACAGACTTTGCGTCTCTTACAGGTACCTACTCCAGCGTAGACCATTCTCGATGACGCTTACACCTGAATTTGTGCGTAAGAGGATAGCCCTCTCACAGGCCCCGTTTTCCGCGTTTTTTTATTATTTATTTCCGTGTAAACTGCAGTCTTCATATAAAAACACTGATGGCCGATAATTTATCCCTGCGTTGAGGGCCCCGGGGAGAACTGCAAAGGTTTATAGATCCACCTCAGACCTGTTTCTATCCGGCGACATGACTCGACCACGGCCGCGGGAATACAAGGCAGGAGAACTGGTTTTCGCGAAGATGAAGGGGTACCCGCACTGGCCGGCGAGGGTGAGTGCTGAGGCCGGGCTGCGACTGCAGGGAGGCGGGGTCCGTTCACACACACAGCCGCCGCTTCGCGGGGATAAAGGAGGAATGCTGCGGTGACTCCACAGCAACATTTATATGCGTGTTTGCTTCTGTTAAAAAAGCTTTGTCCTCCGCGAGGTGGACTTAAACATTTGAATGATGATAAAACGTAACATTTATTGCGCATTTTCCTGCTCCGTTCAGCTCCTGCTTTACGAAATGTCTCATGTTCATCACTCATAAGTTCAACACGTGTTTTACATGTCATGTTTCATTTAGCTGTCTTACATGGAATAACTGAGCCCGTAGTTGACCTCAGGTAACCCGTGGCTCCTCTGTTCAACACTACGTTTCAATTGCAATACATCCATTAATATACTACACTAAAGACATCTAATAAAGTATGGCCAAACAATGTAAAGGCGCACGTCATGGTATACAGGCTCCATGTGTAACCGCTTTCAACAAAATACTAATTTTCACCAGTAGCCTATACTGCAGATAATATAAGGTGAGGAGATGTTCAGCAGTGTCTCTCCCTGTCCCTCAGATTGATGAGCTTCCAGAAGGAGCGGTCAAACCGCCCGCCAACAAGTACCCCATCTTCTTCTTTGGGACCCATGAAACGTAGGCCCCTTTCTACATTTTTCTCATTTCTGTTCAGAAATCCTCTGATCTTTAGTACATTTAAGGCTACTGCCATACTCCTTATCATTGTAGAGTGGTCATAGTGTTGCACCATATGAGACTGTAAGCTAGAGATTGGTGATGAAGGTCTGATGTTGGAAGAAAGTTAGTGTCTCTTACAAAGTCATACCCATGATATTGCTGTGTTGTCAGCATGTGACCTAACTATTTGACTTTGTTCATGTGATTACAAGAATATACCCTTACATGTTATCATGTGACCCAGATAATAACTTCTTACTCTTTTTTAATTGAAAAAAGTTTAGTATGAAGCAGAAACGTTTCCTGACTTAGATCAGCAGAGGTATCTAATAATCAGTAAACAAGCATATGTACTGCATAATGAAGTATCTGTAGTACAGTACATACAGACACATTTGATATATCCACTTCTGTACAAGCAGACATTTACAATGTTCTTTCTCCCTTCCCTCATTCCTTCCTCCCTCCCTTCCTTCCTTCCTTCCTTCCTTCATTCCTTCCTTCCGTCCTGTCTTCCTTCCTTCATATATTTTCATTTGGAACATTTTGCCAGATGTAACTCCTGAAACATATGGTGGTGTTCATGACAGTTTAAGTAATAGTAGTGGTGCTAAATTTCTCCCCCCCCCCCTCCTCCTCTAGTGCATTCTTGGGCCCGAAGGATCTTCTGCCCTACAAGGAGTACAAAGACAAATTTGGAAAGTCCAACAAGAGGAAAGGCTTCAACGAGGGCCTGTGGGAGATCGAGAACAACCCCGGAGTAAAGTTCACAGGATACCAGGTCACTCAGCCCACTGTGTCCTGGGGCCAGAGAGAAGACAGTGGGAGAGAACAGGGGGGGGGCAGTGTTGCCTTGGCAAAAGTGTCACAAGACACAAATGAAAGGGAAAAAAGCTAATAGCATTTCAGTTAAAATATGAATTCATCTATGTTCACTTTAACCCCATCATCAAGTGTCAGTAACTGTGGAACTGGCCCGATCTGCTTTGAGCTTTGCAAAATAAATGTTGTGCCTCCTTTGTCCACAGGCCATCCAACAACAGTGTTCAGAAGAGGGTGGGAACGTGGCTGACGGCAGCAGTGAGGGTGAGGAGGGCGACTCTTTGGAGGAGGAAGATGACAAGGACAAACTGAAGGGGGACAAGACCGGATCCAAACGGAAAAAGACTGCCACCTTTAAGGTACTCTGCTGCAGCAGTGAACACACTCACACACGAGAGAGGACGACTCAGTTTAACAGCAGCACTGGATATGATGCACTAATGAGACTAGATCACAAGTGATATAATCAGTGAAGAGGTTACATTGTATGAATATAGAAGGAAGCTTTGATTTCATGTTTACTTATTGGGGATTTGGCAAGAACGCTACAAATAGAGGTCATAAGCTGTTATCATTATTGGCACTTTTGGAAAAAATATACCCTCAGATACTTTACAGGTTGATCCTGGCTCCTCTTAAGGTCTCACTCAACCACTTTTCCAATGAGGCGGTTCTGGTGCTGGTTTAGTGCAGATGCCTGATCCACTGCAGCGGCCCTGGCTCTCGGACCTCAATCAGTTCAACCAGGTCATCAAAAATGTGCCAAGCTGTCTCCAAGAACCGTTGAAATTCAGCGGCTGGGGGAGCAGCAACAGTTCATAATGAGTTTAGAAAGTTGGCAAATGCTGCTGCATCATAGCTGCATACTAAAATCCACGTCACTCTGGAGAAGAGTATGCAGTTGGAGATGTCGTTTATTAGCAACATGAGCACAGCTCCAACGTCTTCTGTCATCATTGTTACTGGGAGGATATTCACACGGGAGTTGCAGCGACTTAAACGGTGATGTCACAACCTGGCTCCATAAGGGCTCAGGGGCCTCATTTATAAAGCCTTGCGTAGGATTCACGTGGGAAGGTTGCTCACGTAGTGCAAAGCAAATAAATATGCACAGACATTTTCTGAAGGGAATTTATAAAGGTTGTGATTGTGATTTATAAACCGGCGTAGGACGTGCCTCCCTTTATAAATCACAATCAACTCGAAATGCGGCGCAGCTTTTGCGGGCTTCACGTAACGCCCATATTTGCCTATAAATAGTCAAAGAAACGCCCCGTATTAATATTCATTTTGACTGACTGCATGAAGAAGATCGCAGGAAATGACGACAGAACAGCTAAAAAAGACATTTCACACCGTGTCAGATTTTGGTTCTTTTGGGGAGGTGGAGACAAATCACATTGTTTGGTGGATGCAGTTTGAACCAGAGTAGCAGCATGGAGGTCGGATCGTCACCAAAATAAATAAATAAGTGGTCCGAAAAAAGTTAATGACAAAAAAAGTACACATAACCTTCCTCAGGCAGTGTGTTTGTACCAGGGACAGGAGACCCCCCCATGGTGAGAAACTGTAAGAAAGGTTCGGGGGATCCCTGCGGAGTGGAGTCAATTCATGTATATTTTTTTATTTGGATGTTTGGGTTCCAGCTGTCGATCAGCTGTGCGCAGCGTCTCCACTGCAGCCTGTGCGTCTCAACCCCCCCCCCCCCCCGCAGCAACTCTATATCCACCACTTAAATCAAATAAAACCAATGTGTTGAGTTAGTCAGCTGCCAAATCTACCAAATATATGGCGTTCTTAGTTTCCATACCTCCTGTGTTTTACGAGCGACTTATCAAGTCTTAGCAAACGGCATAAAACATGATTAAACGTGATAGTATATAAAACCATGCTCGTATCTACACGACCTATAGAAATGCAAAACGGCCTCAGTTTAGACGTAATTCTGTCCTTCTGCTTACCGCATCATTTATGAGAAAACATGTCATAACATTAAGACAACATATTCGAGGAGGTTTTCAATAACATATCCGTATATATTTATTTCTCCAAGTTATGTTTTTGTGTGCACTGAGGAGTCTCAAACAGGCGTTTGTTTAATCATTTTAAGATTGGCTTCAATCAATGTTTGAAAATGAATTCTTCATATATGATAAATGAGGTAACATTTTATTTATGGTATTATTTCCACATATTTCTCTCCATTCTTCCTTGTGCTTAGTGCGTATACATGGGTCAGAGTTTGCGTGGAGGACCGCACATTTTCCCGTCAAGTTTGTTTTTTATAAATCGCAAACATTGCTTAGAAACTGGCGTACGCCATCTTTTGAGAGTACGCACCGTTTATAAATGAGGCCCCTGGTCAGTGGAGAAGTGACTATGGAAAAGAACTACTTGCTTTTGACTAAATGTTATAGTGTGATCTTGTACACACAGGTTGACACTGGCACCTCGAAAGGTCTCACTCAGTAAACTTGAGTGAAAACTAGACACCTCTGAAACGTGTCTGTTCCATATAACCACACTTGAATGCAGGATTACAAACCCATCCTCATCTTTGCACTACGTGACATGTTCCCTTATCACCATGAACATGCACTGCATTCTGTTTGCATCAAATGCAGATTAGTCTGCCTCTGAGAATGATTTCCAGCTAATGCAATATTTGCTCCTGTCTTTTCCTGGGACTTGTCAACAATAAGAGTGAAGTGAGCTCAGCTTTCTCCTCTACTGTATATCAGATGCATATTTCCACAGGGACATACAAAGTCATTATGATACTTAGCTGTTCATTGACAGAATAAAGCAACCTTGCTGATTCCTTTTCTTTTCCTGGTGTATACTAATGTATAGCTTCTCTTCTCTGCATTTATCTACATTTCATTCAGCCATAGATGTTTGTTGACAGCCTCTCCCTGGTGATCGTACTGTCTTCATGAAGCCGTTCTCTGTGTTTGACCTTTTTTGATTGGATACATAAAGAAATAAAAGCGTGAGGTTTGTGGTGCTGCAGAGCGCTGCCACACTGTGTTTCTGTATCAATGTGAGAGCCGCTGCTGCTGTAAATGGAAGCAGGTTGAAAAAGTCACATGCATCCTCGCTTAGCAACCACTGTTGCCTAGCAACTGGGCCCCGTTAGGCACAGCAGATGTGGTGGATCCGAAGGAATGTGGCACGGTGTGTGTCCTGTCACATCATCTTAACATTGTGTGTGTGTGTGTGCATTTACACGAGGTACATTTACCAACTAGAATCTCCTCAGCTGAGAAAAGATTCTGTGTTGGTGTATGGGGAACACCCCCTCCAGACACACACACACACACACACACACACACACACACACACACACACACACACACACACACACACACACACACACACATTGCAAACAAACTGTATGTCAAACTGGTTCATTACAACTGCAAACCAAACTGGCCTCAGCACACCACTAGAACAGAACTCATCTGAATGGAAAAGGGATAAAACACTCCTATCAGCCTGTACAGTTTAGGGCATGGTTGCAGTATTTGGGGAGTGATACTTTGGAAAGGCAATGGGAAATAACTACTTTCTTTTGACTAAATGTTATACATTGCACACAAACAATGGTAAAATTATTATATTTTAAAATTGAGCTCGTGATGCATTTAGGCTTTATGGCTTTAATATAAATTCTAATCTGTATTTTGTGTTAAGACGAAATCCCAAATCAAGGTTTTTTGCTCATAAAAAAGTGAAATATGTCACTTTATATGAAACTTATTTATTGTAATTGACTGTATTTACTATGTGACTGTGGCAGAAATCCCCCAAGCTGTCGCGGATCTCATCAGGACAAGACGACCTGGAGAAGGACGGGAAAGATGAGGACCAGAAGAGCGGCTCAGAGGGAGGAGACCTCGACAACGACATCATCCAGAACACCACCAGGTGAGATCAACAGCTTATATATTTAGCACACTAATCATTCATCATGGCTTACTCAACACTGCGCACTGTCACAGCCACATTGAAAGTAGCAATCCTAAAGAATTTAGCCCTGATTGATTTAGGGCTGACGCAGCAAATGTAATACTACAGATCCAGAATATAGGGCAGTGGTGGAATTAACTAAGTTTATTTACTCAAGTACTGTACTTAAGTACTATTTTGTCATACTTGTACTTTACTTGAGTATTTCCATTTAATGCTACTTTATACTCCTGCTTCCTTACATTTTGGAACCTTTATTGGAGTTTTTACTGCACTCCATGTATTCAACACGAATAGTTACCAGATACTGTTTACATCGGGGGAACCCAATAGGTCAGTTGCGATCGACCTGTTGGGTACCCCTGGTTTACATGTGAAACACATGACAGGACAACATCAGGTCAAGATCGAGTCCAGTGCACACAGCTCCTGTTCAGGACCATGAAAAGGCAACCCTGTTTGCTCTGCTGATCCTCTGCTCTCCTTAGCAAGCAACTAGGACAACTGCTTATTTGGGTTAATACAGGCAAAGTAGTAGATAACCAACTAGTGTAACAAAGGTATGAAAAGCAAATATGGCCAGAGGTGGCAAAAGTACACACTCTCTTTACTCAAGTAGAAGTACAGATACTTGTGTAAAAAAAGACTTTGCTAAAAGTACAAGTATTGATTCAACATTTTACTTAGGTAAAAGTACAAAAGTACAGTCTCTGAAATGTACTCGCAGTAAAAAGTAACTTTTAAACTGGCTGTTTTTGTGCAAAACTAACTGAACCTTACATCATATTAATATAATATTAATATAATTGAAAAGAAGCTTCATTTCAACTTGTATTACTGCCATTCTGAATGTATTCAGTGTGAACAACCACAACAAAGTACCTGTATTTGCTGTCGCCAACATTGTAGATGGGTTACTTTGCCTTAATACAGGCCTAAACAAATCAAACCAAAATGATTATCGTGCATTTTTTGAGCCCACAACTTCAAGCATCTCCCTTAAGTAAGGCCATGGATGCGAGATGTCTTGCTGGTGGTCTGATGAATCGCCTCTGTCGATGTTATCTTCATGTTCAGTCCTGTCGCTGACTGTACTAGCGTTACTCTTGGACATTATGCCGTTAGACCTTTCTCCCGTCTCTGCCAAGCTGTTTCGTCATACGTCTTTTACGTTGTTTACGTCTGTCGTGCATGATCTGCACACCATGGCTCGTCTTCTCTACTTGTCACATCCATTTAGTTTTAAATCAGTCTTGATGTCAGGGAAGGCCCGCAATGATGCAAAATAAAAATAATTCGTAATTCACCTCACATGCATTAAAATGAAAGTAACGAGCCTGTTTTGAAAATGTTAAAATGTAGGGAGTAAAAGTAAAAAGTCGTCAGAAAAATAAATACTTAAGTAAAGTACAGATACCTGAAAAATCTACAAAGGTAAAAAGAATATTACCAATAATGCTCGCTCATTTGTGCTATGCTTCACAGACCAAGACAAACCCTAGGTCAAGCAAGGCATGAGTCCTAATCAAGATGAATACTGAAAGGATCTTCTATAATCCCTCGCTTCAACTGTTTTTGAGTGGCATTCACATTTTCTGAACTGAAGTGATTTTTATTCCGTACTTGAAATGACTGCACCTGTGACTGAATGTCTGAAACACCTGTTTGCCCCCCGTATCAACATTAAGTGATGATTTATGAAGAACATAACATTTTGTCTTTTTTAATAGCTTACTATTGATCTACAAGTGTAGTTACTAATGTGCTTTATCCTAAAAACAATTATCTACAGATACCTTTTTTATGTTTTTATTAGTATTCCATAGTATTTGAAATGCTTCTGTTGTTTGTCCTCCTTACTGTGTTTCTTTATTATAATCTCTCCCTGAACCAGCTGCTCCTAGAAGAACATTAAGGGAAGAAAGCCTGAAGGAGAAACCATTCTTTGTACGTGAATCTACAACCTGATTTTTGATCAGCACCATCTACTGTGTGCCATGGTCACCTCCACCTCCCGGCTGACCCTCCTGTAAGTGATTGTATGAAACATCCATAAACACTGCCACTGGTGTCAGTCATCCTAAGGATGCCGGGGAATAACTGGGCTTCATGCTAAGGGCTGTGTCAGAAATCAAAGCAAAGCCTTTCTCACCTCTTGGAAATACACTGATTAGGAATTGTAATCACTTTTATCCAGCAACTATTTCATTATAAGATATTGTTAACAACATGGGGAAAATATTATATTTAAAGGGGCATAAGTACATAACTTGAACTATTTTGTGTTTTATTGGCAGCAGATATAGAGCTTTTTCTCTACCAGGCTCAGACTTTGTAGCCCAATCAGAATATAAATGTTTGAAATTGTGGGTATGCCCCTTACAGTATATAACCGTGGGAAGTCATTGTTGGGTGGTTGGCTTCCTTTCCCCTTTTTAATAACAGCAATAGTTAACCTAAATCTGTTGCTTCACTGGAAAACTCGATTGAGATATATGATACAATCGTTTCCTGATACCCCTTTTCCAGTGAGCCAGGGCCGGGTCGGATCCAGTGACCAATTGCAAAACAGTTTTCGTTGTTCTCGGCCCCAAAAATTGGTTCAACTTAAGCAGCGACTATTGGCTCGGCAAGATCCAAGAGCCGCATAGGTTGGAGTCTGGGGCAGCTCATGGCGACAGTAGAAAGTTGTTAACTTGTGTTATGTATGTTGGCCCTTAAATGTTGTTATTAAATTGTCAGATAGCTTCAATGGCTAGGCTAACATTATGGGGTGTCAAACTCAAATACACAGTGGGCCAAAATAAAAAATGGGTACTAGTCGAGGGCCGGACTGGTTCAATGTTTATTGCAAAACGTATTGAAATGAACTTATTGCACATATTAAACCTGGAACTATCAAAGCTTAAATTATTGCCTATAAAAACAACATTACACATTAAATAATCAGTTGCATTCATTTCTTATGGCTCTATCTGCAGCTTTTCCAGAGTCATTTCTTCTGATTACATTTCTCCACAGGCCAACAACAGCTTCAAAAAAACTATTTCCCTCAAAGAAAAAACCAAACATGTCCTGTTGTCTCAAGAAACAAAGTGCAGAAGGAAACCTCCATTTAAACTCAGTGTGCTGCTCTGTGATGCTAGTTCAAGCCAGATACTTGGCATCTCATCTAGGGTGCAAGTTCATCAATGTTTGGGCTCAGGCTCTGAGCTGAGGAGATCCTCAGGATTGAGTGAAGGTGTGCGTGCAATATACCGGCGGGCCAGATCTAATAGTAATTAGAAATTATCCTGTGGGCCGAAATTAAATCCACCACAGGCCGGATTTGGCCCCCGGGCCTTGAGTTTGACATAAAAGAGAAACTTCACATTATACAATCCTCTATGTTGCCAAACATTGTCAAATAAAACTGAAAATAACATTTATGGGGACATAAGGGGACGTTACTGGTGAGACAGTCCGATAGGGTTTTCCTAAGGCCAGCAGCTGGCTGGTGCTCAGAAATATAGCAGTAATATGAGCACAGCTCTGATGCAGTCTGACCTGGTTGTTATTATTCAAGCGTAATCGGGGACGTCATGACCGGGCTACGACAGGCCTATGGTCAGTTGAAAGAAAAATTGTTCATAAGTTGTCCAAAAGTTGAAGCAAATATGAACCAAATTGGCCAAGCACTGACCCAGAACAGAACTCATGTCAGTGGCAGAGAGGTAATCATGCTTCATAAATTATCGTTTGAGCAAGACTTATCACATGTGCTCAGAAGGTCACTTAAAGTAGTTAGTGAAACAATGGAATAGTCACAATGGAAATACAGTATCAGTGCATTCACTCTGTATGTGACAGGATGTAATACAATGGTTATACAACATGTCACATAAGGCCAGATGAAACCATGGCCCGTGTTCCTCCCAGAACTGTAAGATCTCACAGTGTAGATGGCCATCCACCAGTAATCATACTTCATATCTGTACTGTACGACTGATTACGTCTGTCAATGTGTAGAAAATCATTTGATAGGTTCTACATACTGTATTTATATACTCTCTTACCATCTATGATATATGTTGGGTATTTCAGTGTACTGATCACTGTAGTTGTAGCTTGAGATAGCTTTTTTATATTAGGTAATTATGGGAGGGACTAATGGATTATTTAATAACTGTCAAACATTATTCATCACCATATATGTTACTCTTTTATGTAACCAGAAAAGGATTCATGGAAATACATAGATACATGTATCAAGTGTTGTGCACAACTGGGTTACACATCGTATCTCGGATTTATTAGATCTGTATATTTACTTTTGTTGTAGTGATACATCTGTTCTTCTGTGTATCTGTGAAATAGATCACTGTATATTTCAAAGCTTAAGAGATTGGCATGCTCTACTCTACTCTAGATGATTGTCATAGGAACGTATTCATTGTTTCCTAGTTTAAAATCAGATATTTGTTGGTATGACTTGGAGTAAAAACAATACTCAAAGCACTTGTATTGCCTTTTTTTAATGTCTGAACAGACAGTAAACTGAACCACATTCACTCTGTGGAGCAGCTGAGAGCTGTGAAAATAGTTTTCATGTGAACAGCATACAGTGTGATAACGCCTTTTCAATCCCCAGATATCATCGTCTCTGTGCAGGTTTACTGTCATTGATTTAAGATCACACTATACTACTGTGTCTTTTAACTCTGTGCCAGTTGCCTTTACTTTGCTTCTGTTTCATGAGATAAAGACCTACTTATTTTGTGATGATAGCTGATTAGGCCCATTCTGTGTGTAAACTCATGCTTCTTTCATTTCCTTTATATCCTTGTTATGCTTATATTTGGAACATGTTTTGCGTTTTCAAAATGTGTTATTAACTATAAACTGTTTTTGCTGTTTATGATGGAATTTTTATAAAATAAACTCATTGGGATCATAATGAGGCTTTCGTGGTCATTTCCCACTACAAAACAAAATGGTTGTTCCTTTCTAATGGCGCTTTTCCACTGCAGCACGTAGCACGCCTTTTTTTTGCTTTTCCACTAGGGGTAATTCCGGCTCAGGGCTACTTTTTCCCCTTTTTTCTGGCCCTCCAAAATTGAGGTTCTTACCGGGCCAACAACCGGGCTGAATATGCTTAACTAGTGACGTAAACACTCTCGACTGCTGATTGGTCAGAGAGAATCGCTGGCAAGAGGGGGCTACCTACAACTACAACAAAATGAACATATTTTGTAACCGGGGTGAAAAGGGTGTTACCTTGACTTAATTATGAATGTTGTTACATCAAGGCTGAAAATTAGGATGAGCCAACAGTCAAAAATGTTTTTTTCCCTCCCAGAGCTACCAGCGCAACGCCCCCCCAGATCTGGCGCCCTAGGCGACGGCCTATGTCGCCAGTGCTACGGGCCGGCCCCTGGCGAAGGGGTACATTGGCCCCCTCACTTCATGCCATCGGTCTGAGTGCTGTTGCCCTTAAACTCTTGTGATCCTATAGCAAAATTGTCTCTAGTTCTTTATTTTTGTCTTAAGTCATGTGGTAACGTTTATCTGCATGGCCAGAAGTAGAGTATATTTTCAGAGGAGGCGGGAACCTGTCTGCGCAGCACCCTTTCCCCATGCGCAGTCCGCGCGCAGCATTGTCCCTCTCTGGCACTCGCACGTTGACGCATGCGTAATAGTTACAGAGATATTCGGCGCTGAAAAGGAAGGAGCCTACTTTTGTAGTGGTGTACAACCAAAGCCGTATTAGCTAGGGGAACAGGAGAGTCCACTAAAACAGCGTCTACTTAGTTCCTTTGCTTTCGAGCATCGTGACAAAGTGCAGAGTGTAGAACATGGCGGATAAAGAGGGTAGGTTTACTAGAACTACATATGGTGGCCCGTTTTCCTCGTGCACCGCTTTGTGTTAGCGGCACGGCCGTTTAACTCTGCTATGGATGCTAGCATCATATGCTAGCTTGGTGAAGCCCTATCAGCAGGAGTGTCGATGCTTTGAGCATGTCTGTGTGCTGTTTTCGGTTGTGTGTTTTAAAAATAAGGTCATGTCAGTAATATGCTCTGTTAATTCAGTCCAATGGCCCAGACAGGAATGAATTCCATTGAAAGTGTGTGCATGTTGTGACGCTGCCCCAGCCCCCCCACCTACACACACCGTGACGTCAGTGGGTGGTAGGTAGCTGTAAAAGTTATGAAGGGAAAATGGTTAATAATGTAGAGTAACCACCCTATCAGCTATTTTTATTGACGTTGTAATCAAACTTCTGTCACATATCAGCGTTAACATGTAAGTAAGATAGCTTGAATAGTTTTAAATAGACCCTGATGTAACCATAGCCTGTATCCTGCGCATCTCCCGGACTGAACCTCGTTTCTCCATCAGCACCAGAATGCTTATTCTATGTAACCCTAGCCTGTGTGTGCTTAATACACAGTACATCAATCTCCTGATTATAAATACACACTAGTTGCCTCTGTTTGCTGTACCTGACTCTCATACCATGTTGTTCTATTAGTGTATGACGATGCAGTGGAAGAAAGGGTCATCAATGAAGAGTACAAGATCTGGAAGAAAAACACACCATTCCTGTACGACCTGGTGATGACCCATGCGCTGGAGTGGCCTAGTCTTACCGTCCAGTGGCTCCCAGATGTCACCAGGTATTTACATTTTCCCCAATCATACTGATCCTGAGACGTGGTTTGAACACTAACAGCAGTGTCAACAAGTGTCGTGTCAATCTACTTATTATGGCCTGTGTCCTCCGGCCCGCTGTCCTAGCTGAGTGGCTCTGCACCTGCATAACTTGACATGGTTATGGAGCTAAGGGTTGTCCTTTTGGATGTTTTCCTTCAACATCCAGTTCTGGTGGTCCTCTCCTGGGTTCCCTAACAACACAACTGTGCATCAAAGTCAACATCTGAGGCCTGTACTACGAAGCCGGTTCAACATAACCTGGATATGTTTGAGTTATCCGGTTGGCCTAATCCAAAACATACGCGCTCTCGCCTAACGGTCCTACGACGCAGGTTATCAAGTGGATCAAGCCAGCCGTGTCCTATCTAGTTAGGTGCGCGTTCACATAAAAGGGGCGGGGTTAGCAACATTTGACCAATCACAAACATGGAGAAGCGCACTGACAGCGCAGCGTCATACTTCCTGAATGAAAAGTGAACTATAATATTAGACAAATATGAAGACGTTAAACTTTAAACATCCAGGACTTAAACACTTTATCCTGGATAAAAGCCACATAGCTGCACCTGCAAGGTGAATACAGCTGGTAACAGAAAAAGTGTTTGAATGCGTACATTAACAGGTTTATGATATCACTGCCCCGTCTAAGACACGATCTGACTTTAATTACATTTGACTCGAGTGTTTCGTCAACTTAATGTGTTGCTTAAAATAATACTTCTGCATACAGTATGTGACACTGTAAGTGTTGCACGGCCAGATACGGCTCAGCTGACTCAGATAAGGACATATATGATGCATTATGATGTGATATGAATGATAATGGGACACATCGACGTCTGCACTCACAGTGCCGCGGACTGTACGTAATGTTACTTTGATCCGGTTACTTATGTTGTGGCAGATATTTAAGTGAGCTTTCTTAACGCTAATGTTATAATAATCAGATTGCTCTGAAGATGGGAGGTGATATTCTATTCATTTTCATGTTCACACAGTCGGTGATTTTTGCCGGCCATCTTTCCTGCAACGGCAGTTTTTCTGTATTTCCTTTATCCTGTAATATGACTTGATAGCTTTAAACTCCGCACACTGAGCTCTGATTGGTCAGCAGGCGGTGCTTTCACTGAGTTGATCTCTTAGCCTGCAACCTAACCTGCTCCGGACCAGGTTAGCCGCTCAGCATAAGTTACCATGGAGATCTAGCTCGCTAAAAAGAGAACCAGCGTCGTAGGACCGGAAACCCCGAGTTTTCCCTGAAGTTAGCTCGCTAAGCGAAAATCCGGCTTCGTAGTACAGGCCTCAGGTCAGGAGTTGGACAGACACAACCCATTATTGACATTTTTATTAAAATTGCAATATTTTCCTTTTACTATCGGAACTCTCTAACAGTCCAGGCTTGTCTGAGAACTTTAAAGTATCACATTTGAATGGTGTACAAATGAAAAGCCTCATGTTGAACTGAAAGGGAAGCTATCTTTGTTACAAAGTATAGATCTAAAGCCTCTTCTGTTTGGCTCTCTGCAGGCCCGAGGGGAAGGACTACGCCGTTCACAGGCTGGTTCTGGGGACCCACACATCAGATGAGCAGAACCACCTTGTGATTGCCAGTGTGCAGGTACCAAACGATGACGCCCAGTTTGATGCCTCGCACTACGACAGCGAAAAAGGAGGTAGTTACACCAGGAGTCACCCTGCAGGAGAATGCTTTTCACAACACATCTGAATAGTTGCTTGTTAAACTAATAACCATTTGTAAGGTCAAGAGTGTAGGTGTGCATTTTTCATATCAAAATGGACAATGTTATATTAGTATTTACATTCAATGATTCACTCAAAAAACACACTGTGTGTTAGGCCTGATGCATTTCCCAGAAACTGGTTTGAACACTGTGTAGCTCAGATTTTTTATAAAGTGAGGGAAGTAATAATGGGTCATGTTTCATTCAATGGTTTGTGCTGACACTGTTATTCTGTCTTCCAGCAGGTATGTTGATGGGTGCCCTGCTGTTGGGGGGGGGGGATGACTGAAGGCTCACTGCTCTGTTGGTGGAAGTGTTAGTATGTTAGTCTGGCTTCCGAATAATCTTAAGGTACAGTTTACATTTCCTTACACACAAAACCGGTCTAGCATACATTTCAAAATAAAGGGGTATAATCTTAGTTTTTTTATTTGTTTGGGGGTCTCTCCTTTTTAATTTTAAGTCCAGTCCTGCTTTCAAATGGTGCCTGAGCACCGCTGCCCTAAGCTTTGCCCAAAAATCAGCTCTGATGATGGCACAATTACACATATCGGGTTTCTGTCATCTGGAAATACAGATTTTGGCAAGCATGTCGTTCCTTGTCGTGAAGTCTACTGGCCTCCGTAGCACTTAAAAACAACACTTACTCTGCCAACATGATATCAAATACAGAGATACTTTAACTGGGATTTAATGGCCAAAAACAACTCATAATTGTTTGTTTGTTTGTTGTGGCCAATACCAATATGGTAGTTGCTAATGTGCATCATACAAAGGCAAAAGGTTTGTATTTGAGATAGTGGTCTGTATAATATTGACAAGCATGTGGCTTAGAAAAACCATTCCAAATGATCATTTTAAAAATGGTTGACTAATGAACTGTTTCCCGGCAGATTTTGTTGCACTTATGAATAGAACAGAGAGACATATAGGCACACATCAAAAAGAGAGAAAAGCAGTGAGACAAAAATCCTCTTTCAGAACCTGAAAGATGTCGAGACCAGGCTCCACAGCATAGCACGCAATTTCCGCTCACAACAATAATTGATCATGTATGAGCTAATAAAATATCAGCCCCCACTAATATGAACTAACTGACCAAGCAAGGGTCAAGGATTTTTTGGGGTGTCTGGTGTCAATGAACCTGCTTCGGGTGTACTAAAGTCTTATTGGATCTCTTATCAGAATTCGGTGGCTTTGGTTCTGTAAGTGGGAAGATTGAGATTGAAATCAAGATCAACCATGAGGGGGAGGTGAACAGAGCGCGCTACATGCCACAGAATCACTGCATCATCGCCACCAAGACCCCCACCTCTGACGTGCTGGTGTTCGACTACAATAAGCACCCAGCTAAGCCAGGTGAGATCCCTGCTGTGCTCGTATACTGATGACTGAAGCACGAGAATGCACATGACTCCAGGTAATCACACACCCTGAAGGTAAACACAGTCTTGCTTTGTGTGTTTCAGATCCCAGTGGGGAGTGCAGTCCTGACTTAAGGCTGAAAGGTCACCAGAAAGAAGGATACGGCCTTTCCTGGAACCCAAACCTCAGCGGCAACCTACTCAGTGCCTCTGATGACCATGTGAGTGTACAAATGAAAGCTAACAGGCCTTTCTACCCCTGGTTCTTTAGTGCAGAGAAGAGGCTGTGCCAGAAAGAATCCCCCTTAGACGGATCACATTTAGGCTACCAGAACTACCATTTGGATGTTGCACTGTTCCATGCCATAACTTCATTTCAATTCCAATTCATTGTGCAGCCCTATTACGCACAGAAAAAAAGGAAGCGCTCAAGTAAAGTTCAAGTACTTCAATACTATACTAATATACTGTACTCAAGTAAATATACTTGGTTATTTTCCTCGTCTTGGCTGTGTTTTAGCCTTTGCTGTATTCAAGACAGCAGTATTCATCCAAATGTTTGAAGCTTTATTGACTTATGTACTCAAAGTGAAGGAGCCTGCCTTCATACTAGACCTCCTTGTTTCTGTTACTTCATTCAATCCAATAAACAAAATATAACTTGACATTATTGACAAACAGCTCCACTTCTCATAATTCACTGGTTTGCCACATGTTGCCATATATTCATTGCCCTAAGTCTTTTAGTTTTTTTGTTGCTTTTAAGGTTCTGTGTATATTTACATTTGTGTGTAAATACCTGAATAGTTTCTTAAAAATACCTATTGTCCTTGTATGTGTAAACATACCTGGCAATTAACTTGATTCTGATTCTTCATCTTCTGGACAGAGAGAAATGTGCTCTACAGTGACCCACTGTCGCTCCTAGAGGAACACGTGGTGTCACAGGACGAGCTGCTGCTAACTGCTACGCATGCTCATTTCAGGAGTGATTTCTGCCACAGAAAACATTGACATCTTTCATATATCATCAAAACGTAGCCCCTTCACATTCTGTTCATCACGTTAGTTCATTTGTTGAAATGTCGTTGATTTACCAATACTAGCTGTATTGTTCCGATGGCACTTTTTGAAGAGGAAGATACAAACAGTGTTACTAATAGTGAAACAGTGCCGTCAGACCAGCTCTCCAGGATACGAGTACACCTGTTTAGTGCTGTAAGGTTAGGCACAGTGAGGGGCTGAATGAAAGTCAAACGTTTGAAATGAAGCTGTACCGTTTACAACTCTCTGAATTCTGCTGAAATCTGGTCTGAACTCACTTGGCGAACACGTCTCCCACCAATCTGGATCAGTTGTTACAAGTTGACATTGCCTGCTATAATTGACAGCCTGTTGAAACGCAGCCATGCCACTGGGATAATGAGACTATCAGAATTGAAAACCACTTGTTTAGCAGGGATTCTATCATCCCACTCTTTAGTGTAAGTTGCGATGACGGATGTTGGTATGAACAGTGATAACAAGGGGTAAAAGAACTGACTGTGCTCCCCATTTTGTTACTCTGCAGACCATCTGTCTCTGGGACATAGGGGCGGGCACAAAGGAAGGGAAGATCGTGGACGCCAAGACCATCTTCACCGGTCACACAGCCGTGGTGGAGGATGTCTCCTGGCACCTGCTCCACGAATCCCTGTTTGGCTCTGTGGCTGACGACCAGAAACTCATGATGTAAGTGTGAATGCTGAATGTCTGGTTCTGCTCAAAGTTTGATTTCATAGTTTTGTGCTGCTGCCTCTGACTCTTGAACCCTGCACCAGATGGGACACTCGGTCCAGCACCACGTCCAAAGCCAGCCACGCAGTGGACGCTCACACTGCTGAGGTCAACTGTCTGAGCTTCAACCCCTACAGCGAGTTCATCCTGGCTACTGGCTCCGCTGATAAGGTACAGGAGAAAACAATGGACTCTGAACTCAAATAAGTTGAATAAATGTGACTGAATATTTCATGCTAAGCTTGTTTTGTATTTCAGACTGTGGCACTGTGGGATCTGAGGAACCTCAAACTGAAGCTCCACTCCTTTGAGTCCCACAAAGATGAAATCTTCCAGGTAAGAACTTCAAAGCTTCAAACATTTTTTTATTTGTTAGAAATGTGAGCCTGCAGTTAGAAAGAAGGTGTCATTAATATACTAAATACAACTAGGTTAGGTTATGATAAGCTGTCAATTCAATAGTCATAGTCTAAATGTATGTAATCACAACAGACCAACGTTTAGTGTAGTCAAAGTCAGGGATTGAAAACGTGCTCCAGCTAGCTTGTGCTGTGGATAACAATGTAAATGCAATCCTGCCAGCTAGTGAGCATGAGAACTAGCGGCTGCTGTTCCTGCTTTGAACCAGGCCATGGTGCTGAGATGAAGTCTAACACTAAGATATAATGTACTTCATTTTGTTGATACAAGCGCGCTGTACATTCACCGTTAGGCTTTATCTTTTGATACCAGAACAGTCTGATATCCGTCTGATGGACAGAGATCTGTGGCAGTCAACAGAAACGGTGCTTCTGACCCCAAACAAGCAGACCCCTGTTTGTGGGAATGTTTTCATTTATGGAACACAATCCCAAAGTGTTACAACAGTTTGAAACGGTTTTGTGAGTTTTTACAAAGCGTCCATGCATGTACACCTCCATCACACTGAGGTGCAGTGACTGAGTGTCCCCCCCCCCAGGTACAATGGTCCCCTCACAACGAGACCATCCTGGCCTCCAGTGGCACCGACCGACGCCTCAACGTCTGGGACCTCAGGTAAAAACATACCCATAATCCATTTCTTGAAATGTACATGCAATTGCTTTGGACAGTTTTAACTAAATGTTCAATAACCATAACCACTCTGCTCTCTGGCAGAGCAACATGCTGATCATCAATGCTTCATTCTTTTCCTGACAGCTTCTCTGACCATGAGTAGGGCATTTAACGCAGGAACAAAACAGTCAATGCTCTGAAGTTTCTAATGGACACTCAAAAGGAAGTGGGCATTTCTGTATTCAATTTAGCCATATCACTATTGAGCCCCCCAGCTGATTTATCATTTATCAGTCTACCTCTAATTCTGACTTGTCTGTTTCCTAACATCACATGCATGTTGATGCTAATGTTTACTTACATTTGCCAAACTGAAAATCCCCAGACGAAACATTTGATAACATAGAGCGTATATTCAATCGCTAAGGGATAATACTGCAGGGTATTCCAGTTGTTAACATATGGCTGTAATGATGTGCTAAATAGCTTAATACAACAACAAATTGCTTTTAATAATGGTGACCAACGCTCTGATGTTAAAGAGGAAAAGGCACACTTTACATTCAATTCAATTACACCTTTTGATCACTTTTCTTTTATCTAGTAAAATCGGAGAGGAGCAGTCGGCAGAAGATGCTGAGGACGGCCCCCCCGAGCTGTTGGTGAGTGGTACTCTGAAAATAAATGGCTTTTGAACACACACAGCAGGGTGTGAGGTAACGATGATAATGTCTTTTATATTCTCATGATCACATGCGAGGTGTGTTGGGTTTGGACTGGTCACAGTCCCGCTTGCCTGTTTACCTCTTGCTCTAATTTCCTCCGTTTCTCCATCAGTTCATCCACGGGGGCCACACAGCCAAGATCTCTGACTTCACCTGGAACCCCAATGAACCCTGGGTGATCTGCTCCGTGTCCGAGGACAACATCATGCAAGTCTGGCAGATGGTGAATACAGCCGCCGTTCACACTTCAGCTTCCTGATGAGATATTTGAGGGTTAGAGGGTTAGTTAACCCTAGTGTTGTAGTCGAGTCAGTCATCATTCCCTGTGCTCGAGTCCAAGTCATCACTACCTTTGCTCGAGTCCAAGTCTGAATCACCCAAGGAGAGTCAGAGTCGGGGGTGTTTCTCTGCACATCTTTAAGCCCCGGCCACACGAGGACGATAACGCAAACGGACCGAAATCGATATCAAAAAAGTCTTCCGTCCACACGCAACAGGCACCAGAAACGTGTCCGTTCACACGAGACCGCTGGAAAGCGCTGGAGACGCTGTAGTACATATGCCAGGCCTGTAAGTGGCGCTGTAGTCCTGCCACAAAAGCAGCGAAGAAGACTTCCCGTGCATGGTTGCCATGGTTGCCCTTCTGTTTATTCTCCGCTGTGGACACTCTGGCTCTTTTTCTCCCCCCCCGAGGCAAGCGTGTGCTCCTGCTGTAAATCTCTCCGGTAGTCCACCAGCAGACGACAAAGACCCACCTCTCCGCCTCTTCCAAGGGACGAGGGGACCGTGCAGCAGAGTTTCAGTTAGATTTTTTTTTCGCCGGTCAACATGTCCGTTAAAGTTTAAATCTTCCGGACAAAATTAGAACAGTGCCGGTCAGAGGTCTTCTTTGTTATTTATTGAGCTTTAAAACAAATTGATAACGACTCTATATAATAATATAAGAATAAAAAACGGAGCCTCTCTTTTCCTCCCCCTCTTCTGACAGCCCAGCAGCTGATCTCTGAGCAGGAGAGGTGGGGAGAGGCGGGGCTATTGCTTCATCGTTATCAGGAAATGATCGTATAGGCGTAAACACGGAGCCGTTTGCCCCCCAGAGCGTTTCGTTTGCAGATCTACCCACCTTGGGACCCATTATCGTTATCGTTTTCTGCGTTTCCGTGTCGGCCTCGTGTGGCCGGGGCCTTAGACTGAGAATAATGGGGGCGCGTGGTATGGGAACTCGCCTCACAGCTGCTCGAGACTATATCTCTATGTCGGGTCGTTAATGTCCAAGTCCGGGTCCATCAGTGCGCGAGTCCGATAAATAGCCCACTGATGGATGTTGAAGCTTTTGTGTTAAAAGCAACAACACAGTGTGTTTGCCACAGAGATTACATTCTGCAATACTCCAACATCTCATTGCTTTTTGTGGTGGGAGCCCTGATGATGCTAACCATCACTGTACCCCTCCAAAAGTAGGATCAGGGGTTCTGATATTTCTGTTATTTAACACTGTCCAATGTGTGCTTTGTCTCTCTACAGTTTGTACATTAATGTGTGTGTGTGTGTGTGTCCTCCCTCTCTTCTCCAGGCCGAGAACATCTACAATGATGAGGAGCCAGACAACACCCCCGCTTCAGAGCTGGAGGCTCAGGGATCATAACCCAGCTTGGCATTGGTCTCCCTCCATCAAGCCCCCCCCCCTCCTTCCATTCCCTGAGCTCCACACCCAGCCTGTCGTTTCCCTCTCTGACTTCAAGTGAAAAATGAAAAGTGTACTCCCTCCGTTCTAAATGAACAAAGTATAGAGTTAGAGAGAGCCTGGACTGTGGCTCTGCAGCAGTGAACAGCAGCAGGAGGAGGTTCTGCCTGTGGAGGTGCTAGTGCCTCCAGAGTTCAGGGAGCAGAAGCCCCTGTTGTTAAGGTCGGATCATCTTATTGGGCTCGTGCAAAAACAACATGAAATCAAGAAAATCTCTAGCTAGTAGGCTGCCCTTAAGACACAGATATGTTCTGAAACCTGGACGGTAGAAGACTGAACTGAAACGGATCCACATCTGTCCAGAGTGAAAACCGTTAAAAGCCAACCATGGTCATGTCCAGGGGAGCTTCCTTTTCAGACTTATTTCCCCACGTATAGCTGTTATTCCTCTTCCATCATCTTCTTAAGTGGCTGTTCTTGGAAGAAGAGGCTGTGTTCCTCTTCACAGGGTACATAAGCTCTTCAGTTTGGTAGGGTGAAGGCTGTGGGACTAAATTAGTGCACTTGAGGGAAACGGACATATTTTTGCTTTTCCTCTTTTTGTTGTTACATAATGTGAAATTGTTCTTTGTTTCATGCACCACAAATTGCAATAAAACTTTTATAACTTTTCAAAGAGAAGTTTCTCATTTATGTGCATGTTGAGTTTCTTTAAACAACCGTTAATGTTTTGAAATGAAACCTTCTTTACCATGGCGGTAAATGCATATGGAAACTCCCATGTGCCTAACTCTTACATCCAGGAAATAATTATTCAGGAAATAAATCCAACATTTTTGCAAATTCTACAAAATGTTTATTGAAAAGCAAGACAGGACTTTAAGAACAGTGTACAATCAAAGAGGGGTGTGGGCAAATCTCTTTTTCTCCCCCAACAGAAATAGAGCTCTCCAAAGTTGTGGTGACTCGTCCTCCCCTTCAGCCTCACCTGCAGAGGTAGATTCTGACATTACCTGAGTCAGTCTGCGGCAACGCCAAAGCAAGAGCAAATGATTCAATTGGACTGAAAAGTCTTCCCTCAGACTACAGCCATCCTAAACCCCAACACTAATTACAAACCACCTTGTTTTGAAATCCACACAATGGGGGGAAAGTAGGGGTGGGGGGGGTCAGATAATAATCAATGGGACTGCAAGGCAACATCTCAGAGCAAACTACACACAGTGACACACGGGCTACCCAATTATGCCTTTGTTCTCGTTTAAGGAAGATTATGGTGAGGAGCAAAAACCTGATTCTCACTGACTTCACAACTCCAAAAGGAGACACTGTAAAAAGTGATGGTTATGAAACCACACATTCAAATGGAGGTGTATGATATCATGAAGAGGACAAAATGGCCACATTCCTGGATCATTCTATCCACAATAAAAGAGTGTGATTGTAAATGGAGATGTAGCAGTTAAGAGGGTTATCAGATGAACGTACTGAAGGTTGTGGACCTGTTGCAGCACAGAGCTGCATTGTGATGTATTGCCTTGGTAGGGGATCAAACATGACCTTCCACATGATCAACTGTATTTGTCCTGCCAGAGGACACATGATGGCACTTTTCTGTACAGCCTGCTGAGCTGACCATATGGAAATCAAATGAGTTTGTTCCATCAAAGAAATCTCTTTATATTGCTTTAGTTGTTTCCTCAGTGGGCATCACACCAACAACAACATATGTCGTCTTCTGTATCATTCATTTGAGTTCCCCACATTCCCCATGTTAGCCTACATCTTCCCTTATGACATGTGTAAGAAAGCCATGTTGAGTTGTTGTCCAGTTTGACTTGGTGCTGTCTGTGGGATCAGAGGTGAGCTTTAATGGCACATTTCTATTTATTACAAGTTGATTCTTGAAGTATGACTTTCTATCAAAGCATCAGCGCCAACACCAGCGTGGCCCGTCAGTATCAATGACATATACTTTCTGTAGAGGGGCCCAGTTTGTAACCGGTTTGAAGGATTAGCTGGAGAGTTGCTGGTTTGGATAGAGCAGGGCAGATCATTTATTAAAGCCAAACTCTTTTTACAGTTTCACTAGAATGAACTTCAAAAGGCAGAACACCAGAGTTAGAAATAGAGGAAACTATAATATGAGCTGCTGTACTATTAGATGTAAACCTACAGTGATGGTAGAAAACACAAAGCCAATTAGAAACTGACGTGGGCCATGTTTTACAATCATTTAACTAGCCAACTAAATATATATGAGGACACCAGGAGAGGCTAGAAGAAAAAATAAATCTAACCCCATGAATTTGCTTTACAGGCCCACCCCCTCACCTACACACAGGCCTAAAGGCGGGTCAGTCCTGGGGGGAGGGGGGCTGTGCAGGCTGGCTGCTGGGTGGAGCAGCAGCAGTGGTTGTGTGAGTAGCAGCCGGTGTGGGGTCCAGTTCAGGAGCTCTGGGAGCCTCGTGGATACCCTCTGTCTCCAGCCCCTCGCCCTGTGCCTCCCCCTCCCCCCCCCCCTCTTCCTCGTCAGCCTCCTCACTGACGACGGGCTCCCGTGGCAGGGCTTCGGGGGCCTGTGTGGTCTCCGTGGTCTGCGTGGTCTCGGGGGTCTGCGTGGTCTGCGTGGTGTCCGGGGTCTCCGGGGTCTCCTGCAGGAGGCTCAGCTGGTTGTTCAGGTCGTTCCTCTCCTTCTGCAGCGCTCTGCACAGCCGCTCCAGCAGCTCCAGCTTCCCCTGCAGCGCTTTGAAGTGTCCGTCACGCAGAGTTTTCTACAACACAACAGCATGTTCATCACACAGGGCATCAAACAGCAGCTTCAACAGGTGAGGGAAGCTGCTCTCTATCTAGAGGACTAGAAGCTAGCAGGTGGAGCCTCACGTGTTCAGATATTATTTTAGACAATTTGGAAAAGAGGACATCGAGAAAGGTTCATATTTCCATTATACACACAATTCCCTTCTCTAGAGAAAAAGGGAGAATATGACTGAACCCAATAAATGAGTTTAATTAAAAGCAATGATTCTGGATTCATTGAAAAGAAAAAAAAAAGTAATTTCTGTATTTGAAGAAGAATTTAGAAATATTCTTATTGGCTCTCTTTTTGAAGATGTGTGTTCTAGCACATCACTCTCCCTAATACAATGATCTTACATGTGTGTGTGTAAAAGATTAGACCTATTGGATAGAACATGATAATCAGTGAGCTTGAGAAGTGTTGTAACACTTGTTTGGACAGAGCCAGGCTAGCCGGTTCCCCCTGCTGCTTTATGCTAGGCTAACCCTGTCCTGACCCTGGTTCTGTCCCTAACTCAGAGATGTGACTGATCTGCAGCCTCTAATCTCACTCTCACACAGCCTGAGATATTTCCCAATCATTGGTATCTTTTCGTTGTCCTTACTACTCCCACTCAACCCAAATCAGAGAGCGTGATGAGTCACCTCCTCAGCCATCTGCAGCAGAGCCTGGTTGTTGCTCTCCCATTTGGTCCTCCACTGTGTCGTCTCCTTCTCCAGTTTCTTGATCTTCTTGGTCATCTGGAGAGAAAGCCATACAGTTAACAGCTGTGAAAGCAGCGGGACCCAAACTCTAGCCAACAGGATGTGTGTCACCTTCTCCATCTCTTGTCTGAAGGTGGTGAAGACTTCGTTGCTTTTAGCCAGAGTGCTCTGAAACTCCTCAAACTTGTCCATGTACAGGGAGAGCTAAGAGAGGAGAGCAGAAAGGACAAATGTCAGACTTTGAGCTGGGTTCACACCAGGCCACGGCAGGATATTCCCCCTGTACGTGGTGTGTGTGTGTGTGTGTGTGTGTACCTGTTGTTTGAGCTGTGTTTCCTGCTCCTTCATCAGCTCACACTTGCGTCTGGACTCTGTGGCGTCTTGCAGCAGCTGAAGCATCACAGCACAGTCAGTTCATGATCCTAAATACTTTGTGACAGCAGTGATTGAAGCTACCTGCTATTTATTTGCTATGAAGGGTGCAGCGTCAGAAAGAGAAGAGAAACAGAAGAACTCACAAAGTCTCTCTCCCTCTGCTGCTTGTCCTCCACTTCTCTCATCATCTCGGTGATTCTCTGCAGCTTGGCGTCCATCAGCTGCTGCTGCAGCTCCTTGTGCTTGAACACCTTGTCTATGTGCTGTCGGGGGGGAAATGTAAATGTCACCAGTGTTTTTTTTTTATCTTTTAGCTATTGATACAGATACACAAACCCCAGCCCTAATTCTTAAGAATATGTGCTCCTGATTTACTGTGGTTTCTATTTTTGCCAGCATTGCATTGTCTTCTTGCCCTGTGGTTTAGTGTAATGGCCGACATGTTTAAGCATATTTTAATTTCTGCTTTGAATTAAATTCCACATGCAAACCAACTCAAAGTGAGCAGAGAAGAGGCTCCCACATTGGGACTGAGCTGTTATCGAGGCAGGAGTAGCACTCGTACCTCTTCTCTGAGCTCATACTGCTCGATGAGCTTTTTCAGCTTCTCAGCCAAATCCATGTTCTCCTGCCTCAGCTTGGTGTTGTGGGAGCTGTGCTGCTCCATCTGCACCTCGATGTCGCTCAGCGTCATCTGGAAGTGCAGCATGGCCTCCTTCCTCTGCTCCTCATACTCCCTGGACCGCTGGGCGTTCTCGTCCTGCAGGGGACAGGAGGGGACAGAGTGAAGGGACATGGTATTGTATTCTGATGAGATATCTTTTCTTTTCACTATCTCTGTAAAGCCACTTTGAGCACCAACATTCAAGGATCATCCATACCATTAAACAAACACCACATTCCTGCGGTGCTTCATCCTGCATGTGAGCAGTAAACTCCGTTTGGCTGCAGCCTGGATAAACCATCTTCACCTTCCTGACATTTAAACGCTATGAGTTATTAGTCAAATCTTTTTTAGAAATGGTTATTTTCAACTCTACGTTCAAGCAAGAGGTGAACAATGAACGTTACGATAATAACTGTAAAATGATGACACCGTTTACTGAGCTGGGTGGGGTTCCTGAAGCTATTTCTTTTATTTACCATGTTTGAATGGTACTGATATGAACAGTAGTAGATGTATTGCATAACTTGGAACTTACACTCCAACCTTTAACCTAATGTAATAATATATATTTATTGCTCCATGTTTATAAGGCCTGCATGAGACACCGCGATAAGAACACACGGGACAAAGTATCCAAATGTGCTTTTAGTAGTCCATTTATGAAAATATTGTAGTTTCAACATCAGTACCATCTGCGAGACCTTCATAACTACATCCCCCAGTGTCAGTACAGTCGGATCTTCCCAGCACTTTGGTTGTCTTTTCCAAAGTCCTGTTGAATTCTCCTTCACTACTTCAATGAACCGCATCACTATGCTAGCCTATTGGAGCGCAGTGTAGACAGAAGATGGCGGCAGATGAGTCGGTGCAGCAGGCTACCTTCAGGGTCTTGTTGTGTCTCTGCAGCTCCCTGCAGAGGCTCTCCAGCTTGCTGCGGGCCAGGATGGCCTTGCTGTGCTCCCCCTGCAGGTGGATCTTCTCCTTCACTATCTGAGACTGTTTCTTCTGCACAACTTTAAGACGCTTCTGCTGGCAGCGGCTCTCCTCCAACTGAACACAGGAAACATCAAAAGGATTGCATCATTATAAAAAAAACTCACATATTCTGTGCTTATACATGTGGTCATCAGGAGTACCCACCAACCCATCAAAGGGGAAATACAACCCCCAGTCAGTTCATCATCAAGCAATTCACATTTGCCCACCTTCCTATGTCAAATGCAGGCCGATTAGAAAAGAATGAACTACCTTTGCTAAAGAGCAGGGAATTGCTCTGCAAATAATAAGAGCTCCACGGGCTTCCCCACTGAGGTGAACACATAAATACACACAGTACCAACATTATCTTTTTGGTGTTTTTCTTTTAAATATTTTCTAGTAGAAACCCAAAAAGCTAATTTAAACCCCTAAAAAAAACCTTTCTTGATGAAAGAATTGTTATGTACTAAGGAAATAAATACACTGAACTATTTCATTGTTTAACCGTTGTGTCTCATTAGTGGTAAACAAAGAAGGCTAGTGAACTTCAACAAAACGTTATCACCAGAGAAATATGTCCATTTAAAAGCTGCACAGCGGTCTTTCTTTCTTAGTACAGGACAACGATGCCCTCGCTCTCTAAAGAACCTGATATTGTTGGAATATTAGATATACTGTTCAAATGCACATCTTCAGCTCACCAGGTCTGCATACTTCTTGCACAAAGCAGCTAGTTTCTCCTCCGGAGTGGCGAGGGAATTCAGGGCCTGCATCAGAAGAACAACCTCCTTCCCTGCAACGCAAACCACAAACAGAATCACACAAGCTGAATGGACCGGAGGTTTAGCCTGCGCAGCCCGGGAGACATTTCATTCAATCACAATATAAGCTGCAACATCAAAAAGTGAAAAGGTCTGGACACTGTCCAAATGCCCGCTTACATTTCTGGATGCTGTAAGACACCTGCTAAATCAGCAATAAATAGAGAATAGGTTTCATATGATGAATACAGATGAATGAATACATATAATAATAATAATTTATGTAAATACTGCAGCAATATGTTTTCCTCCAAACTGTCTACAAATATCTCAATAATATAGTAGTATATTTCTTCTTGTATTGTAGATATATTGTCTGAGTGTTAAAGTAATGGCTGTGTAAGGGATAATGCAGCGAGCCGGTCACTAATGCACAGTAACCCTGACGGGGGGGACTAGGATCCCAACGCCAAGGGGGGGGGGGTTTAAATCGGCCCGAAGGGGTTCTCTTCCCATTAATGACCAGCCCACTGAGTTTCATCCAGTTTACTAGACAACTATATAAACCAACAACATGTCCATGTCCACAATACAAATATCCAAGTGCAAGCAATACAAATGATTGTTTTGCTTACGCTTGGAAATAAAGGTCCTTCCGACTGTAGAGCAACGGATGAAACTGCGGCGACTGTCCGAGTCTGTTCACATGTTCTTTTCTGTCTTTAAACATTGCCACAGCCTTTAGTCTGTCGTCTTCTTCTCTCTTCTTTACTGGGGACACTTTAGCCCTCATGAATGCAAAGATTATGCCGTCCACAAATATAGAGATGAATAATAAAATGAATGAATTTAGTTTTCTGATGGAGGAAAACTATAAGCGTTTGGTTAAATTGACTGGACTTCTTTCTGTGGATTGATATGACTGCACTTGGTCCCTTTGCTTAGAGCTTCCTCAGTAACAGACTGCTTTTGATAAAGAGCAGACTTCTGAAAGTCCACATTTACCAATCAGAATTGAGTATTTAACTAAGCTTTGTATTATTAAGTGATACATTCATTCCAGTGAGTATTGTGGGTCTGATTTAGTATGTAGGATGTGAATTTTATATATTTAAATAAAGAAATAAAGAAATAATATATATATACTTTTATACTAAGACATAAAGTCCACTCTCTATAATCTACTTGCCATCACATGTGTGAATCAAGGTGCATTTCTCAAGGTGTCCGACACACTGCAGTGTTCCTACCAAACGCCTTGTCCTCCCCGCTCTTCAGCTCTCCCCCGGGGTCCAGCTCCGTCTCTCCCAGGTCGCTGGGGCTGTCCTCTCTGCCTGGAGTCTCCCCCCTCTCCTCCTCAGCACAGCACAGGCCCAAACCAAACGCTGCCGCCACCTCCTCCTGATCACACACACACACACGATCACGAAGCAGCAATATATAGCTCTTCTACCAGGCAGCTTTACTGAAAAGAAGCCGGGGTTCAGTGCCTCGCTTAATGCTGCCTCAAAGCGCCTGCTGCTCGGGGGGGGGGGAATGTTGCTCATTACACAACTGTGCTTAATTCTTTCACCCTTAAGTTTCCAATGAGGTCTGAGGTTTCAAATGATGACTTTTGTCACCTCTATCTGGTAATAGACTGCACTTTCAAGGCTTTGCTACCCCTCAAAGCAGTTTTACATATACAGGTCCGCATTCAGTTATACAAAGGCAGGGGCTGCCTCTGAGGGGTGCACCTCCTCAGAGAGACTCACATTCACACTGTTGGCCCTGCCCTCTGAGCAATATGGCATTAAGTATTTCTCGATCAAGGATTCATCGACATGTCGCCTGAAGGGGCTGGGGCTCAAACCACCGACCTAAATATTGGTGGACGACCAATCACCTCCTCAGTAACATTCTGTTGGTTGAATGGAGTATCAAAACTGACAAGTATTGATATATCTGATTTTTTTTCTTTTAAATGATTACAAATGTGTATTTTAAATGTTTAAATACTTTACTGTAGGTTTTTGATGAACAAAAAAAGATTTGTAAAAAAGGATGGTTTTGGAGTTAATAGCCAAACCCATGTTTTGAAAGAGCAATGGTGCTAAAAAATGACAAGCTATTTTTAGAAACAGTTTTATCTAATCCAGTGCAATTTACAGGATATTTCAAGCCAAACTGTTACTTGACAGTATCATCAAGGGCATGAAAAAAGAGAGAGAAGAAGACCTCTCATAAAGCAGAGGGTAATAGTGCTTACCTGACATGGGCCGTCCAGGTCGGGGGGAGAGTCGCTGCCCCCCATTATTCTTCTGGTCGCCACATCGAGCTCACAAACTCCCGTTGCCTCCATTAGTCCTGATGACAAGCTAGACATTTAAGGTAAAGCAGAATTGTTTGAAAATATGAATTGAATTACAGCATTGGCCATAAATAAGGTGGTGAGGATTAGGGCCGGCTCATTTCATTTTCATTTATTCAAAGATCTCTTTCCATTACTCAATTCAAAGGGGCTTTATTGGCATGGTAGTTTCAGGTAACAGTGTTGCCAAAGCATAAAATACAAGACAAAGTATACAATATAATTGATAATAATATAAATACAAAATTAACAAAATATTACGTTTATTATGTATATTATATTTTGTAGAAGAAGCGATGAACAACTTCTATCTTTGAATACACTCGGTGTGTGTGGTTTAGTTGTACAGCCATATCTCCATACCGCCACACTGACACTGTCCAACTGTTACTGAGTGTGAAGGCTAAACATCACAGAAAAGGCACATGACTCGATTGCTAGGGTTTAACCACAGAAAATTATGAACTATGTCTTTATTTTAATTGTTAATATTAGCCAGAATTTTACATTGAAAACTTAATAACAGCATCCTCGCAGCTGAATCTGATCATCTTTGAGTACTTTCCCAATAGAGACAACCAGGGGCGTCGCCTGGACCTGAAAACATTCGGGTCTTAGCCCAGTGGCGGCGGCCGCGGCGCTACAGTGGAATGTTCTACTGCTACACTCCCCACACGCACACACAGTACACTGTTACAATGTAGGCCGATTATCAGCTCACGGCATATAGGCAGGGGTAAAGTGCTATTTTTTATGAGTGGGGGGCGGACCTCACCTCCTCTAGGGGGGTCCGGGGGCATGCTCCCCCGGGAAGATTTTTTTTTAAATATTGAAGTTAAAAGCATCAATCTGGTGCACTTTGAGAGCTACATGAAGAGATCTATGGATACATCTCTCAACACCCATATGAAACAGAACTGGAAGCAGATTTTCTTTTTCTTTATGGATATTTTACAAATCACTCCCCTTTTAAACTGTATTCTTTTTTTACTGCCATATAGTATTTCATAACTGTTTTTCATTTATTGATTTATAATAGGGCTTTCAGTCGATTAAAATATTTAATCGCGATTAATCGCATGATTGTCCATAGTTAATCGCGATTAATCGCACATTTTTTGTCTGTTCTAAATGTACCTTAGAGGGATATTTTTCAAGTTTTTAATACTCTTATCAACATATGAGTGGACAAATATGCTTTATGCAAATGTTTGTTTATTATCATTTGAACAATGACAAATATTCTCATGAATATTAAACACAACAACCTCTGAACATTACAAATATTCGCCTCAATTCAACCTGGAACCTCTCTCATACAATACAATAATACAATACAGAGTGTGTGTGTGTGTGTGTGTGTGCGCGCACACAGAGCAGAGTTTGAATGACACAAGCACACGTTTATTTCCATGCAACTCTCTGATTGGTCTGGTGTCTTGCCTCTGTTGCATTCACTGAACACGGGAAATTACAGTCCTGCCGTCCTCTCTTGTGTCATGATGAGGTTCACGTAAAGCACGGTTAATGTATTATATTATTGAGGGAGAATTGTCCGGGGCTACAGAAAAAACATTCGGGGCTGGCCAGGCGACGCCACTGGAGAAAACGCAGTGTGTTATTAATTGTATTACCCAGTTTGTTGACAGGGACAATGGACAGACTAACTGTCCCAAATCAAATCTGAGCTGATGTTCTACAGGCGTACAGCATCAGGGGTAGGGAAATAGCACATGACAGCGATACAATGTCAAAAGTAGAACCTCTCTGAAACTGGGCTTAGCTTTTGTAGTGTGGCTGGTTCCATGCAACAGTGGAGATTTAGTTTAGCGATGCAATAAGACCAGACAGCAAAAGTCAACCACGTGTGGTGTGGAGCAGGCTGCCTCTGGCACCCGGCATCCCTCAGCCTGTTACATTTCATGGCAGTAATGTGAATTACCCTTTGATTGTAAGGTATAAGCGGATCTCCCAACCACACATACCAACCTACTACCACGCCGACTGAGTCATCTCATGCCTACACAATACAACGTTTACTGTTCACGTTAGCTTAGCTTTAGCTTAGCAGCGTCGCACAAACTGTCACATTAAAGGCTCAGAACAGGTGATGATCTCTAGACATGAAATAATAAACTACATGACCTCGAGGACACAAAACACAGTCAATGTAGCCAATTCACTTTGTCGTGTGTACCGTGTAAACTGATACAAATGAACAATGTCAAACTTCACGAGCCTGTCAAACCCCAACATATCTGATATGGCAGTGATATTAGTGAATGTCACAGGTATAATGGACTGTAAGCTTAACAGATACGATACACAACGGGTCGTTTGACATCAGAACAAACTGATCCCACACAGAGCACCTGAGACTGACTGCTGTACCAGCTACTAAACGTGTTGTTCACTTAATAGACATACAACTTTGGGATTACGGCCTTCTTATAATTTAACGATGAGTCAATTTAAGTGTATAACGTAAAATATTAAAAAAACTGATACTTAACGGGGGTTCCGATGATCCCAGGAAGTCACGTAAGATAACGTTAACCAACTCCAAAAACTTTTGAATAAAGATAAAATCGAGTTTAATTGCTGAGCCGAATTGAAAGATACACCATTCTACACATAAATGCGTTTAAATTGATAGAGTTAAAGCAATGTGTTGTATAAGATCAGCGATGCAGCCGTAAACCTGAGAGATGTTAGAGGGATACTGGTGTGACGTCCCATCGGTCAGCGTGTACGGTTCCTGGTTATGATAGCTAGCTATCGTTCGTTAGCTCTACGCACAGCAAGACTTTCACTGTTTTTCACCTGAAATAAACTGCCGTTAACATATGAAGTTTGAGGGTCAAGCGTAAATCGCTCTTAACACCAGGTATTCGGGGAAAGGGTACATCACAATTCTAATGTAAGCCTACAAGTTTGCTACTGTTAGCCGAGCTAATGCTAATCTTGTGCTAAAAGCTAGTTGGTGGCTAGTCCTGATGGTTAACACTGAAAGTGAACTTTACTTTAGCAAATATCAAATGTGGGATGGAGCATACACAAGTCACAATTTCCGGCTGTTAGTGACCGCTAATATACACCTTTTGAAGTTATATAGAAAAAAGCAAATACTGTGCTAAAAAAGCTAGAGCATTTTTACCTGTGTTTTTACACTGGATGGAAGCAGGACACTGTCAGATAACTAGTACACTTCCGGTTAAATCTTTTCAAACTACAGCACTAGTCGAACTCGTGCAGAGAACATATTATAATCTAGTATAACAATTGTACTCAGTTCTCTATAAAATGCGTTGCAACACACGTTTGTTTCAATGTTTATCAGGCAACAAAGAAGATGTTAATGTCACTAGTTATTATTTAGGATTATTATAATAATCATAACATAATCGTTTTTGCTACTCTGGTATGTGAAGTAAATATCCAATTTGTTCATCTAATACTATGAATAATAATGATGAATTTCACATCAAATACACTTTTAGGCTTTTAGCTTTTTAGTACTACCGGAACTAAGAGTGTACCTCTTAGTTCCGGTAGTAATCTGACTACCTTGATGCAGCTGAAGTCAAAACCAAAAGCAAAAATCTAATGTATATCTATCTATCTATGTATATACATATATCATATCATATGATATGATATATATGCATCATATACACATATAAGTATTGCTAATGCCATTGTTTTTAAGTTTTTGTACATAGTCCTCAGCAGTGTGCGAAATACCCGTCAATAATCGGGGGGGTCCCCATCTCCCGTTTATTGCGCAATATACCGGTCGAAGATTTCTTAATATGCAGTAGGCGGCCTACTCTAGGGGGGTCCGGGGGCATGCTCCCCCGGTAAGATTTGTTTTTAAATTTTGGAGTCAAATGCATCAATCTGGTGCATTTTGAGGGGAAAATAAAGAGACTAGATGTAGACAGACAGTCCCCCTGTTTGAGGCAGACCCACATTTGCGCAGCGTTGCGTTCACAATACATACAAAAAATAAAGAAATCCTCAGGCCAACAGGCCACTTAACAGGCCAGGCCATCGGGAAACCTCCCAGTCCTCCCGATGGCCAGTCCGGGCCCAATCAGTAGTCTATAGCAGCGTTTCTCAACCGGGGGCGCCATCTGGCGTCTTCAGGGGTGCCGTCAAATAATTCTATATTCTGACGTTCATATGAATGAATGAATACGCGACCGTTAAAGAGCCGTCTGTTTTTGATTCTATGCGAGGAAATGCTTTTTCCAGCCAAAATAGATTATATTTGTGAACAAATGTTTTGAATTATGAATACTGGACATAGTAAGCTTAAAAATATTTTAGTGACCATTGCAAGTGACAAATAAATATTATAATTTGAGACCCCCCTCAAATGTTGCTGTTGAGGCTTTCAGGGGGGCTCAGGTGTTAATCGGGGGGGTCGAGCTCCCCCGGACCCCCCCGTATTTCGCACACTGGTCCTCAGTCTCAAATGCTTAAATTGTTTATGGAGGCATTACAATTTAAGACTGGTAAATTAACACTGAAAACTCCATTTTTTTTGCATTAAGTCATACTGGGATGTTTGCTTAAATTGATTGCATGTGGCACAGCCCTACCTAGAAAAAATTCCACCAGCCGCCACTCCTTAGACTCAATATTCATTCTGATGTATCATCTGACTCAGTCTCATTTCAAGACTCCATTTTAAAACCATACTAAAAAATATGCAAACCAGTTGGAGGTTGAACGAAGAACCTATGGAAATGTATCATAGTCAGTAACAATGTGAAGTATTTTGTTTGTATGAAATGGAAATGAAAAGACAATGTTATAGTCTTATATTGAACATAACTCACGGTAGCATTTAGGCCTAGGTGTGATACAAACTGGTTTTGGAGGGGGGCTTGTCTCCCTACTTCCGGCAAACTATTCTCAAAATATGAATTATAATAAGATGCAATTGTCATGGTTTAAGATAGAGGAATGGGGGGTCAATATTGACCATTCATGACTTTGTTCTATTTTGTTAGCATCAAGGGAAAACTGTTAAAAAAACTTTAAACAAAATAAAGTTTGAAATGTTTTTATGGTAGACCAGTCATTGCATGCCATAGGGGGGCGCCAGTGTTTTCTTATGAATGTGTCATTCTCTTGACCTAGCTGATACTGTCTCATAGTTGCTGTGTCGTTTTCGGTTTAGCATTTATTTAGGCTGATCGAGCCAATTACTTATTGGCCCAGTGTAACTTTACTAGATTAGATATTTAAAACTTGTATAATTACATACATCTATTCAGTCTAGGAGCTGTTTGACAGATCGTACGACAAGGGCACATATTTGTCAAAGCAAAGTTCAAGAGCTGCTCCCCAAAGTATCATATCATGCTATAAATAATAACATGGGACATAATTGGAAAAGCACACTTGCTCTGTCAAACATTTACGCTGTGCATGTGTGTGTTGCTTTGTTATGGAACAATTGTAAAGTTCAAGCTTGTCCAATGTGAGAAAGCTGATGTTCTCTGTTTTCCAATATTGGAAGATCCCAGTGTTTTTGCACTGCTGGTCTGACAAAACAACACATTTGAACTGATCTTCCTGTTGACTTTAGGAAGTTGACATGAAGACATATTATGTTCTAAATGTGTGATTATTGATATAGTATAATAACACTTCATTTTTTATTTTACAAAAAAAAACATGTTTAAAATTCTGAATTTGATTTTTATTATTGATAGTTGTGATACAGGCGTTCATAAACCATCATAGCTCCCATTATTACACATTTGTAGAATATGTCCTTACAAATGTGTAATAATGATTCATTACCAAAAATGTTTTTTTGCACACGCTTGACCAAAGGGCAGGTCGCCTGAACCTCGAGTGAAGATCCGTGGAGCTTTGTTCCACAGCTGGAGGTGAAGTGATAGGAGCCGAAGGCATCACATTCCACAGCTCTTCTCCCGGTGCTGTAGTCATTTCAACTGGGAGGTCTCCACTTAGCCAGCCAATGAGCACACGTCTGTGTGTTGGAGACAGAATCCGATTGTCT
Source organism: Dissostichus eleginoides (assembly GCA_031216635.1). Classification (NCBI taxonomy): domain Eukaryota; kingdom Metazoa; phylum Chordata; class Actinopteri; order Perciformes; family Nototheniidae; genus Dissostichus; species Dissostichus eleginoides. Next base: position 3,518,060 of record CM062264.1, read on the forward strand.
CACAGCAGAATATTGTTTTTAGATCGGCCGCCGATTGGTCGGACGCGTTGTTCAAAGGCTCGAGACCCGCCCGTTTTCTCTCCCAAGTGAGGACGACGTTTTCCATCCAGACCAGAGAGAAAAAACGGCAGAAAGAGAACATCTGCCACACCGGGGTTTGGTCGGAAAAAGGAAAGCCTCCGCTGCTATACCGGGATAAACATACTGTACCAGGCGGGGATAACAGCGGTGTTCACCGGGGCTCCCTTCACGGTACGTTCTGCCCTGCTTTTGTTCTTATAGCGGCTGATAGTTTGACTGAGTCCACTGCTTTGAGACACACTGGTGTCAAATGACGCCAATAATTTGCATCGGCTTTTGGGGTATCAGTCACCAAATAATAGACATACAGAGTGCATTGAAGGTTTAATTACTTTGCTGCTTTGTCCGTGATGTCTCCTGGTCCTCACATACAAACTACAGAGACACTAGTTTGGACTGTTGAAGTCTCCGTGAAGTTCACACAGCTTGTTCCTATGCTCATGGACTTTTTCAAATGTCTGACTTGTTTTAGTAGATGTAAAACTGTTCCAGAGAGTAGCCTGTATAGTGAAACTCAGTCCCAGCTACGACTGGGCAGAAGGACTTCTCCAGAAACCACGTGTGTCTGTACATGTGTGTGTGTATATATATATATATTTCTCAGCTGCCTTATTCTGCAGAGAAATATATGAAGTGTTCCGAGAAAGTTGTTTTTTTTCCACATTAATGTCAGAATCAGATTCATGTTTATAGCAAACGAGGGATTTCCTTGGTGTAAATGGTGCCGGCATAAACACAGTTAAAGAAAATACATTGTCAGTAAAGCACCATCAAATAAAACAATGATAAAAAAATGATTAAAATGGAATATAGATGAAATATAGATATACCCGTACAAATTAAATATAATAAAATAAGGCTATCACAGGTCCAAATGCTATGGCATATTTGATCACCTGTAGATTATACATTTAAATTCCATAATGGCTAAAATAAACTTTTGGTCTGGTGGTTAAGGAGTGCTCTGCAAGCTAGTGTGTTTGTATTCCATTAAGGATCGTGACATCACATTACTTGTCATTTAGGGGACTTTTATCCAAAGTGACCATTTTTGATAAAGATGAAAAATAGATTCTGATTTAACAGTTCATCTTTATACTGATAGGGGAATTTACTCTGAAGAAGGGATCTAGCTGACTGGGTATACCAGTTAAACGTATATCAAATAAATACTATAAAGCTTATGTTCTCATTACGTATTTCAGTATTTTGAGCATGTTGCTTGTGAAAAGTAAGGCATGATTGTGGACTACAGACTTGCAAAGTTTAAAGCCAATCAATTGGTCAGGGGAAACAGAGGATGAATTTAATTCTATCAAACTCCATTCAGTGATTTTTGTATTGGATTAAACGTCCGGCATCACCAGGCGCTAGTATTAAACATTTCCAAACTATTCCTGGCCCTAAACCAAGGGGATTGGAAATTCCCTTAACAGTGTCGAGCAGTGATTCAATGATTTACCACAGTAAGCCAGGAGTGATCCAACAGGGTTATGTCAGTGTCCTTCTCACATTAGAGCTGAAACCATATGTTGAAAATCAAATCATCATTTCATGTATTAATTATATACTCACGGGGTTTGTCGAGCAAAGCGCATGGTGTAGTCTCAAACGATAGCTGAGGATTATGCGTGGTGTAGTGTCTGCGGCCATCCTAAACTCCGATACAACTATTTGTTTCTCAGAGTCCAAGGGGAAAAACACAAAACCATTAGGCGCTTTCACACCGCAGTACTTTTCCCACAAAGGTTCATCAGAACTTAGTTCATGAGAACTCTTTAGTTCTCATGAACTAAGTACAGATCGCGTTCACACCGGAATTAGTTCCTGGGGGAGGATTAGGCAAATGAAGCCGCTGACGTCACTTCTTCTTCTTCTGCTTTGGGTTTACTGGCAGGCCGCAAACAACTTCACGGCGTATACTGCCACCTGAAGTCCCCGGCCGGAAGTCCCCGGAGTTGGGGCTTCAGTAGAAGCTGCTGGGAGTACCAGTAAATCGCCAGAACGCCGACACCTCCTCATCTCCACCGCTCCCATGTTTTCTTTTGTGTTGCCATAAGTTAGTCTCTCTGCGTTTGTGCGCTGGGCTAATGCTAGTGCGAGGATAATAAAATGGCGGCTTCACAAAACCTTTTTGGAGTTTTACGGGGCGTGGTTTGCAATCCGCCCAGCCAATCAGAAATAGGAACCTTTTTCTCCAACGAAAGGGGGTAAAAAAGGTTCTGATGAACTAATTTTAGTTCCGGATTTTTTTGGTGTGAATGCAACATTTCGGAACTATATCGGAACTAAAGTGGGAAAAGTACTGCGGTGTGAACGCGCCTATTGTAAACCAATCAATGTTGTGTAATTAACAAGGATAATATGGTGTTTTTTAGTTGATGAGTTTGCAGATATCACTGTAAAATCAATCGACAGTAAGGAGAATACTTACTTCCGGGTGTAAAATCCTTCGTTATCCAATGGGAATGGACGCTCACATTGCCTTTAACTGCCGCCGACATGGACCGATGCGGTGCTTCCCTGAGCGTCAAATACCGCCGCCGATGGGAATACATTGCAATCAGTTGAAAGCTCTTTGCGTCTGTTTATGAAGCTGAAGGAGACTCGGCGCGTCACAACTGCACGCCATAGGACCCTGACCAAGCGTCGGTATTGGACGATCAGGGAGTGAGACTGTGTTGGCAAAATTAGTTTATTTTGGGGATTGACCGGATGCTCTGGCCGTTCCACTTCCTGCCCGGCGCTATGCAACGCCTTGCGTCTCTGTGCATGGCGCGGCGCAGACGGACCCAGTGGAATCCAGGCGTCAGGCCTTGTAATGTTTGGGCTGAAATAGACTACTACACTAAAGCCCCAAGAACCCCTAAATAATTACAAAAATGTACCCCCACCTCCCACTTCAGACCAATTAACACGATTATGTGAAACTTAAGTGGTAGTAAACTTGTCCACCCTCAATTGCTGGTATACAAAATACCAGTAGTGCAGCTGTTGTCATGTTCTTCACAGATCCACAAATGAATTGAGCAAGTCATTAGTTTCTTGGTCATCCGTTGTCTCCCTTTCAAATGTGGGTTTCCTTGACCTTTGTGCTGATCCCCACCATAGATCCATTGGCCCTTCAGCATTGAAGTCTTGGATTGGCCAGACTAATACATTTCTAACGTTAAATAAATTAAAACCATTCACAGTTAAGAATTAGATATTAATTATTAATGCTGTAAATTACCTTTTATATGTCTAACTATATTTAAAATGTGTTACCTTTTTATAGAAGTGATTATATTTTTATGCCAATATGTTCTTATGGTAAAGTTTTGTTTTGTTCTTTTATTTTGGTAGTAATAAGATTGGGTCTCTTATTTTGAAGGAACTTTTACCGGAAGTGAATGGACAACGGAGCAGAATGTACTTTTCGTTCGGGTTCATCTTGTCAGTTGTTGAATCACTTTTAACATTCGTTTGAGATGTTGACGGGTTGGCCGAACTTTTTACCCCCCAGTCAAACAACTTAATTTGCTTCGCCATTTTTTGTAAAACAAACACACGGCGCACCGCGCACGCGAGTAAACGGGCATCGCTTTCTGGCTCCGTAAACACACCAATGCACGTGCAACTTAAAGGGGACCTATCATGCAAAATGCACTTTAGTACGTCTTTTATACATGAATATGTGTCCCCGGTGTGTCAGGGAACTCACCAAGTGTTAGAAAACACAACTCTCTCTCTTTTCCTCCGTACCCAAATCTCTAAAAACGGGGCTGCAACAGATCTGATACAGACTGATACAGATTTGAAATTGTTCTGACGTCAGAAACAGGGAGTTCCGCCTATATGGGAAACTCTCCACCTATCAGGAGGAGACAGCCACGGCCATTGCCGCTCGAAATCACTGGAGACGCTGTAGTACATATGCCAGGCCTGTAATGGCGCGTTTCCACTACAGCGCGGAGCCCGGTTTAAGAGGGCTGTGACGTCAGCGGCACGACTTTGGTTGCGTTTCCACTTGGCCTAGTACCGGCCGGCGGGTCCTAATTCACAGTTTTTCTGGCCTCATAAAATCGTGGTTCTAGGGCCAGGAACAACCAGGCTGAGTTGTGACGTCAACACTCTCGACTGCTGATTGGTCAGAGAGAATCGTCACAATCGGCGCGCGAGATAATCCCTAGCGTCGCATATATATATAGCGAAGCTTGCAGCATTTTTATAAACAGCATTTTTGTCAACAGAGGAGCTAAAATGGCAAAGAAAAGCACGCCGTGGTTGGTCGAGGAAGTGACGACGTTCCTACATTGCATTGCAGATGATAAGATCCAGCGGGAGCTCGACGGGACAACTCGCAATATTAAAGTATTTCAGGAGGTCTCTACACAGATGTCCACAAGCGGCTACTCGAGGACTGTCGTGCAGTGTAGGGAAAAACTCAAAAAGATGAAGAGTGAATATCGCTTGGTCAAAGATAATAACAACACGAGTGGTGCCAGTAGGAAAAACTGGAAGTGGTTTGAGCTAATGGACACCATTTACAGCCATAGACCGGCTAGCGTTGGGAGGGATGGAGGCCTGGACTCTGCAACGGCGTTACTGGAGTCTCTGCATGGTACGTTTTTTCTAACGCTCTGTTATTTGCTTGAAAGCGTTGTGTCCCTATCTGTTCTAAAGCTCACTTCTAACAAATAAGTCGTCACGGCAGTTTTAAGCAGCGTGACTCCGCCCACCAAAAAGCCGATCGCTCCGCCTACACTGCGTTACTATAGTTACTGCCCCAGTTCCTAAACTGTAATGGAAACGCGCCATCAAGTGAGCTGGTCCTAACAAGGCCTAACGAGGCCGAGCGAGGCCGGGCTCCGCGCTGTAGTGGAAACGCGCCATAAGTGGCGCTGTAGTCTGCCACAAAAGCAGCGAAGAAGACTTCTCACAGAATCAGCCCTTGCAAAAACAGGGCTGGAAAAGAGCAAATAGAGCGAAATGAGGCATGGCTAAAATGCATGATCTGTTTGGTATTTTGAAAAAAAAACTTCACAGACATGTTTTATATAGGTATGGCCCTACAATATATTATTCAAATATAGCATGATAGGTCCACTTTAAGTATCAGGTTCCGACTGGTCACAACAATAATTAAATATCACTCTTAATACAACAAATAATTAACATTTATCTATTTTGGGGTGCACATTTAGCTGTTTGCTGTCCTTATTTCTTTATGTTAAAAACTGGTTGCCACTGATGGCAACCAAAGGCCAAGAAGTGGTTGACATTTTCTCTGAATGGTTGCCAATGGCAACCTGGCAACCGTTACTGTCGAGCCCTGAAAACATTTGTTTTTGATTTCTTTGGCAAAATATTGTGGGTGTTCTTAAGCCCGCTGAGTTAGCACAGCTGAAGACTGTTGATCTCTAGTTGTTGTCAACAAAACTGCTGCTAGTTTTCATTTAAAGCTGCTTCCCTCGCTCCTGCACTTTCGCTCTCTGCCGTGGACTTTATGGACACATTTGCAGAGAAAGAGACACTGAAGGTTTGACCATCCAAATCCCCTGCTCCCCACACTGAATCATATCCAAACCACATGAAGGAATGGAAAATAATCTGAGCATCCGGAGGAACAAAACACCCATATGTTAACTGTAGTCTTGTAGTCGAGACCACCTTATCCGAGACCAAGACATTACCAAGACCAGAGAGTAGCAAGACCAAGACAAGACCAAGACTTTAAGAGGTTGAGACCAAGTCAAGATCAAGACAAGACCAAGACTTTAAGAGGTCGAGACCAAGTCAAGACCAAGACAAGACCAAGACTTTAAGAGGTCGAGACCAAGTCAAGACCAAGACCAAGACAAAGACTACTGTGAATCCAACACTACACGATACACTTACAATACCATGTGTAAGATACCATAGTCAATTTGATCTGAAAGATCAACATCATCTTAAAAAGACACATATACGTAAGATATAAATTCAACTTCATCATATTTATTCAAAAAGTTATTATTTTCATATAAAAAGAGTAACATAGTAAGAACATAATATAAATAATATAAATTTTACGGTATATAGGTCTAAGCAACAAACAAAAAACTAACCAACCAGGAACCACCTTTTTAGACAAATGCAGGATGAAGGAAAACCCTTTAACACACACACACACACACACACACACACACACACACACACACACACACACACACACACACACACACACACACACACACACACACACATACATTCTCTTTCACACACACACTCAGGAGTTTGTGGACAGTAAAGGCCCAGTAAGCCACACACACACACACACACACACACACACACACACATTCACATACAAATGTTGTGACATCTTCACTGCAAGATTGTTTGAGTGTAGCAGGCGGTATAGACCAGTGTCATGTTTACAAACATTGTGGCGCATGAGGGCAGAGATTCGTAGTCACGTTATTGGTTGAATTTTTTTAACAGGGCGTTTTACATCCAATCACATCCCCAGCAACAGCCGTGGTCTTGACATAAAATCTCGAGACCTATAGGTCCTAGACCGAGACAAGACCAAGACCAAATGCAGTCGATTCTGAGACAAGACCAAGACCGTTAAAAAGTGGTCTCGAGACCGGTCTCGAGTACTACAACACCAGTTAACTGTATGCAGGCAGGTGGAATAGACTTCAGGGGTTTTTCTAGTTTATAGTTTGAGGGCGCTAACGTCACTTCTGCCCAAAATAAATACATCAGAGCAAAGCAATAGTTTCTTCATGTCTTAAAGCTGCTGACTCATATTGCACCTCAAACAACAAATAAATCCAGAGTTACGGTTTCTTTACTTCCTCTACAGAAAAGAGGACAGTAAAAGAAACGATCTGCTTCAGAAATCAGTTTCAGTGTAAGCCTGCTGCCTGCCACTCGTCCAGCAGACCGACCGCACATCCATCCCCTATTTATTTGGAGCTCCGTGAAATCAAAGCTGTCTCTGCCGTCAGGCGGTCCATTTGACACGAGTTTCATATTTTTCGAGATATTATACAGTTTTTGAAGAACAGAAAGATTGTTTTCTGGCATCACTTTCAAATGTTACGGGGAAAATCTGCATTTTGGTATGAAGGCAGCGCCTCTGTTACCTGGTCAAGACAAAACTTTGGACTTTAATGTAGATTAAGTAAGGGATAATCTGCAGCTACCGTTCATAAAAAAAATAGGATTGAATTGAAAATGATTTTATTGGCTGAAAAATGATTGTATTGCTTCCGTTCAGAAAAAAAAAACAGTTCCACGGCGTACCAACGGCTGGTACTGCCACAACAACAACGTAACTTGAAATGAACGGCAGCACTAATCGATGCAACTGTCCAAGTCTGATCACAGTTCCACTAACAAGTCCTTAAACACTGCCGAGCACATACCGAGTTCCTGTTAGTGTTCACTTCCTGTCTATTTGTCTTCTGATGATTTATCTCACGTCCAACTTTTAACCTCTTTTCTTTCTCTCCCTTAATCCTCCTTAGCAACAGTGATGTTATGCTTAGCAGCGGTGTGTTATCGAGTATTCACAACCTCTGAATGTCCAAATTGACCAATCAAAATCGATTATTCGACTAAGCTGTGTAATACATCTGGATATTGAGGTTCTCAGTGCTGTCCCTGCATATGTCTTCCTGCATGTCACTAAAGTGTCCTGAGGTTCAGACAGCAGACAGACCATCTGTTCAGCTGCTTCGTCTGCACTCCCTCTTCATCTCCGCCTCCATCATCATCCTCACACACTCCTTTCCTCCATTCCACTCAACTCAGTGTGACTTATCGGCCCTGTGTGTTGAAGAACACACACACACACACACACACACACACACACACACACACACACACACATACACATACACACACACACACACACACACACATACACACACCACACTCAGTCATGCATACTGGTGGTTGTCATGGAAACAAAGAGTTTCTGAAGGCAAAAGACAGAACAGCAGCCATGTGGTCCTGGTTCAGACACCAGAATCTGTGTGTGTGTGTTTAGGGAAGAGATTCTCTCTTCAACACACATGTTTAAGGGCGATGGATTATTAAACACTACTAACCTAACCCTCATCTCATGAAATGAGTTTGTATACAAATCTGGTTTTCTTCAGGGTAGACTATTTATATGTACATTATTATATTTGTGTGAGCTAATGAGCCACTTCATAAAATGACAGCTGTGTGAGAGGATTTGGTATGGTTTGTTCTCTCCAAAAGGTCTGTGTCCCCTGTGCGTCCAGCAGACCTTTTGTTTGTCAGTCTTCCTGTGTGGAATATCAACATCCTCTCCTTCGTCTCTGAAGCTCAGGCCAAACCAGAGCAGCCGAGTGTCCAAGCCTCCACCCCATTCTGTCCCAGCCCTTATCTCCGTCTGCCTGACTGTTTCTGTTTGTCCGCGCGGGGAGGAAGTGCATTTCACTTACAATAAGACCAAATACAGTGATGCAGTGATGACGTATTTGTGTAGGCCAACCCAGAAGTTAGCTTGGCAAGGACTCCCTTGATAAAAAGAAATGGGATTATTCAATTGGATTTTGGAACATCAGTGGGGCTTTTACTGACAGTATGTCAACATCTCCTCAGCTTGTGTTGTGGTCTTATGTCACGCATCTAACCAAAAACATGTTCAAACAACCGTTGAATTTGAAACAAGCTAACTGAAAGTGGTCAAATGCCAACTTTTTTATTACTTTTTAAAAACTTTATTAATCAAGAGTCCTTTACAAACCGTTAAGGCAATAATTTCCAGTCAATAACATTAAATGGTGCAAATACAGTATAGAAAAAAATTAAATAAACAGTTTCGTCTTTAAAAGAAACAAAAACAAATTCAAGAAACATAAATAAGTGATTTTGCAAAGATTTGAAGTTTGTTCTTCCATCCAGTGATGGGGGGCTTAACCTTTAGGTATTTGCATTTATGTATGATACAAATCAAAGTCAAACTGAACTGCAGCTCTCTAATGGACTTAGAGGACTGTATCACTGGTCTGATGCAGTGAGCGGCCGTGTACCTTCAGTAACCCCTGTGCTTAAACACATTCCTCCCTCTGTTTACCCTCCTCTCTGCATCTCCCTTCTACCTTGCTCCTTTCCTTTGTTTTCTTAAACTCTCGGTTCACACGCTCTGCCCTCTCTGTCTGCCTCTCCCCCCTCCCCTCCTGCTTCACTCTGAGCTTTTCTCTCCTGCTCAGTGACTGACAGGCCTCACAAAGTTCACAAAGGTCAAGTTTGTGTCATCATGGGGTGTGTAGATGCATCCTAGACAAACCAAAGCTAACTGTAATGCCTGATCTCGATCAGTTTAAGCTAGCATAAACACAAAGATGCACCAGTTTTGGATATTTCACATGGAAAGTGAGATGAAAGAGAAAGATGACAATTTTATTGAAATGTATCTGCATTAGAGAGTTACATTATATAGTCAAAAGTATTGGACCACCTACAGGAGCTTTTATGACATCCCATTCCAAACTCTTAGGCATTAATATGAAGTTGGTCCCCCCCCCTATAACAGCTTCCACTCTTCTGGGAAGGCTTTCTACAAGATTTTGGAGTCAGTCTGTGGGACGCCCATTCATCCAGTAGAGCATTTGTGAGGTCAGACACTGATGTTGGACGAGAGGCTGGCTCTCCGTTGTAGTTCATCCCAAAGGTGTTCAATGGGGTGGGGGTCAGGGCTCTGTGGAGGACAGTCAAGTTCTTCCACAGCAAACTCATCCAACCATGCCTTTATGGACCTTGCTTTGTGGGGCTCAGTCATGCTGGAACAGAAAAGGGCCTTCCCCACTGTTTCTACAAAGTTGGAAGCATAGAATTGTCCAAAATGACATGGTAGGATGAAGCATTAAGAATCCGCTTCACTGGAACTAATGGCGCATTTCCACTACAGCACGTAGCGCGGTTTAAGCGTGCCGAGCCGTGCGGGCCCGTTTTTGGTTGCGTTTCCACTTGGCGTAGTACCGGCTAGCGGGTACTATTTCACAGTTTTTCTGGCCCCATAAAATCGAGGTTCTTAGCGGGCCAACAACCAGGCTGAGTCGGCTGAGTATGCTAAACTAGTGAGAGAATCGCTGGCAAGGGGGCTACAACTACAACAAGATGAACATATTTGACCGTGATTTAATTGTAATACACGTTTCAAAATGATGCCGAAGTAACAACATACTGATACGGTTGGTAAACCATGAATTAATGCTTTGACAAGTCTGCAGACAGACGGCAGGCGAAACCTTTTAAAATGCGTGTTTTCTAAATGGAGATCGGCTAAGCTAACGCAGTATATACTCCGACCGTCCACACTCACAACAACGGCCTACAGACATAAATAAACCAGTGACTGTATTCGCCATGACACAGACAGTCTGTGGTTTGTACTTGTTTAACTTTTGTCTAGTTTCTGAACAGATATGAGGAGCTGTGAGCTCTGAGGGCTAACAGCTAACGGCTGATGTTGTTTTTCTGTGGTTCTCATTGAAGATGACGTCACGGCTCTGCCTACACTGCGTTACTCAGCATAAAGTGAGCCTGGCCTAACAAGGCCTAACAAGGCCTAACTATACCGTACTAAGCCGAGCGAGGCCCTGCAATGGAAATGCGCCATAAGGGGCCTAGGCCAACCCCAGAAACAGCCATAGAATTATCCCTCCTCCACCAAACTTTACAGTCGGCACAATGCAGTCAGGCAGGTAACGTTCTCCTGGCATTCACCAAACCCAGACTCGTCCATCAGACTGCCAGATAGAGAAGCGTGATTGGTCCCTCCACAGAACACGTTTCCACTGCTCCAGAGTCCAGTGGCGGCGTGCTTTACACCCCTCCATCCGACGCTTGGCATTGTGCTTGATGTAAGGCTTGATGCAGCTGCTCGGCCATGAAAACCCATGAAGCTCCCACAGTTTTGGTCTGATATTAATGCCAGAGCTGGAACTCTGCAGTTATTGAGTCAGCAGAGCTTTGGCCACTTTTACCCACTATGTGCCTCAGCACACCCGCTCTGTAACTTTACGTGGTCTGCCACTGGTTCCTAAACTTTTCCACTTACAGTTGATCGTGGCATCCTATCACAGAACCACGTTCGAATTCAGTGAGCCCTTTAGAACGACCCATTCTTTCATAAATGTTTGTAAAGGCAGACTGCATGTTTAGGTGCTTGATTTTATACAACTGTGGCAATGGGACTGAATGAAACACCTGAATTCAATGATTAAGAATTGTCTGCATGTCGTTGAGACTGATAAAAAGACACAGAACCTCAAGTTGTTCCTGTAATCATGGCCAGCAGTGTGTGATCTGCCTCTATAGAGACACTTTAATAAAAGATCAGCCAAATGAAATGTAATGTAATCCTCTGTGGTAAACAAAAGATTCATAGAGATGCTTTTGCATGATTCTTACTAATCAATGAGTCTAAAAAGTGGTAGGGTAGGCGACTAGCTCAGGGGTCTGCAACCCGCGGCTCCCGAGCCGCATGCGGCTCTTTAAGCCCTCTGCTCTGGCTCCCTTGAGCTTAGACATAAATAAGAAGGAAATTAAATAAAAGTATTTGTAGGACTATTTATATTTTGTTGCACGGTTGAAAATGTTTCGTATCTTGTATTTTGAGGTGATACTGTGACACATAAAAAACAAAACGGTTTTAATTAGGTCAACTAAAATATGCGTCACATCCTGCTACGGTCCCGCACCAGCGCCTTTTCTTGCAGGTGAATAACCTGACCCCCGGCTCCATGAGCGAACTATGGATACATCAAAGAAAAGAAAAGTATGGGAGGAACACAGAGGGTTTAATTCTGCGTGGACAGAGTTATCTGCTTTCACAGCAAACGATGCTGGCTTACCGGGATGTTTGATATGTGGAGAGAAGTTCTCAAAGGAGCTGCAGCCTTTACGTACTGGAGGGAAAACACGGAAGAGGAAGACAGCTGACGATCTTCAGTCATAATTCAATCAGTTAGCTCTTTTTAGGGTGCAGCTATATGTTTTATTTATTTCAAAGTGGGTCAATTTTAATTGTATTTGTTTTCCTTCAAATGTGCAGAGGACTCCCCGAGTGCTGCGTTGATTTATTTTAAAGTAGGCCTGTATATTTGTTTTAATTCTCCTTATAAGAGTTCTTTGTTTCTTATTAGAGGTTAACAGTTTTCTATAATGTAATACATAATAAATGCAAAAAAACTGTAGTTTTTGTCTATGATGTAACAATATATACAACTTTATAAGCTATCAAGCTATATATGTTTTGCGGCTCCAGACAAAAAAAATGGTTGGAAAAGGGGGCAAAATGGCTCTTTTGGTCAAAAAGGTTGCAGACCCCTGCCCTAGCCGGTTGTCTTGTGGTGACTGTGCCTACTGGTGGTCGAATATAAGTCACACACTCAGCAGTGTAACTACTGTTAATAACCCTGAGGTTTGACAGGTTGCAAGGGTTATCACAAACAGAAGCATTCATGAGAGCTACAGTGTGAGTGTAGGCAGTGCTTTATTCTTGGAGGGAATGTGTTCCCATCTGAGTGGAGGAGTGTGTGTGTGTCTATGTTTAGCTGTGTTTGTTTAGGACTCGGTAATTATGGCTGGCAGCAGAGTTTGAGTTGGAGCAAACAGAGGAATGCCTTTGGTGTTCTCCTGTCACTGAAACTTTGTGTGTGTGTGAGTGTGTGTGTGTGTGTGTGTGTGTGTGTGTGTGTGTGTGTGTGTGTGTGTGTGTGTGTGAGGGTGTTTGTACTTTGAGTATGCATATTGGATTGATTGCTTGCATGGTTGACCTTTATAAATTGCTGATATCCCCAAGCAAGCCTTCACCTCTGAGATTTTGAACACACACACACACACACACACACACACACACACACACACACACATACACATAGATCATTCTCTTTCCAGGCTCCTTAACAAGGAAGATGCCATAAGTTGTCGTGTAGCAAACGCACAGCCTTCCTGTCTGGGAGGAACAGAGTGACATCATGCTGCTGCTGGCTCCTCTGTGTGATGTTTGTTCCAGATGTAGGATAGCAGCAGATGCTACCGGCTGAGGCACTGATTGAATATTCTATTACAGTGATCTTTTTGTTTTTCAAATGTCAAGAACACCCAGTATTTGGTATCAGCTGACATCCAGACAGTCTGAGCATCCCTAATTAATAAATGCAATAAATCAAATATCACGACAAAGCAGCCCTTTAACAAGCCTCGGTTTTCAAGGCCTTTTATGGAAATACTCAATTTGAATACGCTTGTTGAACCTTTGCCTGTGGTTTATGGTTAAAGTGTTTCAAATTGACGTTTACCATTGCAGTCCTGACTACATGCAGATCACAGATCATGTAAGGATAACAGGATAACAGTGTAAAAAGCTACGTTTCATGTTCAGATCTGACGGTATCCTCAGGCCACTTTGTGCCCGCTGCAGTGGCTCCGGAAAGAGGATACTTGAGCCACAAGTGAAGTCATCACCTATCTTCTTAAAGCTCTAAAGGACTGCACGTTGTTGTAGTGCTTGGTGAAATTATATTTAACATTGGTTTTGTTGTGGTCAAAGCACTTAGCCCACTCTACCAGGGGAGCTAAGTATGCGGTAACCCACCTTTGAATTTCTGTAACTAAGCACTAGGGACTATAAGTGCTGACTTTGATGTGTACAATCTATTTACATTACATTACATTTCATTTAGCTGACGCTTTTATCCAAAGCGACTTACAATGACCAATTACAGGGACATTCTCCCTGGAGTAACTGAGGGCTAAGTGCCTTACTCAAGGGCACACTAGTGGTGGTGTCCCAGGCGGGATTTGAACTCACAACCTTCCGATCTTCAGCCCACCTCACTATCCATTAGACTACCACTACTCCTATTTAGTACTCTTTTCCTTCACTTTTTTGTTCTGAATGTCTGCTGGTGACTTTTGAGATTTCCTTTATAATGTGGCTATCAAGCTATCTACTGCACAGTAAATGTGCTAGAGATCAGTACGTTCACACTGTGTTCCCCCTTTTGAGGTTCTTTATAGCTGCATGAGCTCCCATGTGTTGCAGCGTAAGCTTGTTTGACTGATTTGCTTGCATTTAAAATGTGGTTTGATCCTCATTGCCGTACTCACCATAAACTGTTAGCTCAGGTTAATCTCGCCCCACTCCGACGTAAGTGTGACGTATGCGGTTCTTGCTTCTAGACCGACAATTTGTTCCAGCTTGGTAAGAACCGGTTTTCGGGGAAAAGAGCCGCCTCCGCTGCAGTGTGAACAGGAAAAAACGGCGCTTATCGGGCTCAAGCTCAGAACCGGCCCTGGAACCGCGTTGGTGTGAAAGGGGCATGTGCGGGGCCACACTGAGCTTTGTGTCAGGCAGGCTGAACCCTGCTTCCTTGTGGGAAAAGATTGGAGCCAGACAAAACCCTGGTCATCTAAGGCTATTCAGACAATACTAAACCCACCGCACTGTTTCAACTGCAGACGAAAAAACACATTATCTTAGTTAAAGGAAATGCATTTTATTTAAAGCCCCGGCCAACAGAGCATGCCTTGAGGCAATATGTGGGTAGGGCTATCAGCGTTAACACTCATCAATCTGACGTGACCCTTAAAAAACAAAACAAATTTGCCAATTGATCACACGTTTGACCCAATTTGCTCCTGTAATAGCAACGCTGATGTTTACAATGGTTCGCATGGCAGTAAAAAGATCTGCAACAACCTACATGTATAACTGACTGGAGACCAGTGGACATCAGTAAGGACAATCACTGCCTCGCTGTGACGGCACACCTGTTCCATGACAAATATTCTTCAAGTGTGGTAAAAACGGAGGACATTTTGCTGACCCATGCAGCACAGGAGTGGGAGACAGCAGACAGGGTGTCCAGGGTCACAGGGTCACAGATTGCTCTCGCAGTATGATAGCAGAGAGATGTCCTGTCTCACTGCTATCTGGGACAGCAGATTTGTCGATGCTTTAGCTTGTCCGACTTCATCCCAATCATTCAGAAATGATCAAGACTATGTTGTGATGTCAGTAAAACCCCTCTGATTTCTCTTGACAATTTGTCGTACAATTCTTAATTACAACACTTCACCCAAACTTAAGATAATACAGATTCTTGAGATTACCATGATTTAAAAAAAATGATTCGATTGACAGCACTAGCTTATACGAGTACCGAGACTGGAGCATAGAGCCCACATAGCTCATGAAGTTATACGTATAACACAATATAAAGTTGATAAAGTGAACAACAACACTACAAAGGCAAAGCTGATCATTTTCTTTATCCATTAACATTCTTTTCTGTTTAGTGTGAAAACCAACTATATGAGTCTTAAGATGGTTTTTAGTTGCATAATAATTTATCAGCAGAGTTGTTTAAGGTTTTGAGAATTTGGCTGTAAACCGAAAACATGAGATGCATTTAGACATTCACTCATGTCAACGTACACCAACAGCAAAGACAGTGAAATACAGACCTGCCAGTAGTTCATTGCCGTTTAGGCAGTGGAAGATGAGAAGTTTCACGATGGAGGTGTAACCTGCTCAGCCTTAATATCTCTTTCCATCTCTTTCCTGGGATTTCATCACTTTCCCCAGCCGCCTTTGTACTGAAGAAGAAAAAGAGTTGTCTACATCTATTTACCTAATTGTATACATTATTCAAAGCTCTCTTTGCTCTTCGTATGTGGGAGCTTTGAAGCTGCTGTGCCCTGCAGAAATGCACCTTTTTTTAGCTTTGCTTTTTCATTATTTGAGGCATGTTGAAAATGCTTTACCAACCTTTCATAATGATAACGATGAAGTCAGGAGATAGAGACTAAAGATAAAAGGTTGTATATGACCATAACTTTTTCCTCAAATCTAAACGTTAGGGCTCATTAGGGTTAAACATCATTATTATATTGAACAACATTATATGCTCTTGTACAAGTTTTTGATTGAGTTGCAAAGTGTTGTTTCTGTAGCCTTATCAACTTGAGATATCTATCATTGATATTCTTATACTCAAGTTTCTCTCTTGCTGGGACACATCCAGGATTCACCCTGACAGATCTGGGGATTTAGGGGGAAATATGGCTATTATTGGCCTCCAATCCAGGCGGGCTCACACACCAAACTGCGAGAAGGTCTCCCATCCATCATCATCCCCCTCTATCAGCTGATATCACCTCCATTCATCCTTCCTCTCTGCCTCTCTGCCTCCCGTTGAATAAATGATGGCAATATGATACTGCACCAGCACTGTGCTGAGCTGGACACTCTACACACACACACACACACACACACACACACACACACACACACACACCACACACACACACACACACACACACACACACCCTGTGGGCGTATGCTGTATGAAACCACATGGTGTGTGTGTAAGGGAGAGTCATACTTCAGGAATGTTCTGTATCATTTCTTAGAGTGGAGCCTCTCGCCGCACCTGGGGCCCATGGGAGATGAAGTTCTCCTTTTAATATTTGTACATAGACGTGTGCAAGATGGAGCAACTATTTTACACATAACAGTATGCATAGTGATTGACGTCAATAAATCATCCAAACTTACAGTCTGACAATGTTTGAATTTTGCATTTTATTGTAATAAGGAGCAGACTTTCCTGTGTACCGGTACTGGGTGAATACCAGCTCACATGATCACTCAGGGACTTGCTGACCATCATGCTGTTGCTTATTGTGTTACCATGCAGGCAGGGGTTGCTATTGAGCAAGAGAGATAGCAGTCACCACACATTGAAACCAATGTCATAGAAATTACAAAGCCGGACATTATTGGACTAATACTTAACTATTTTATTTATGTAATTCTGAGCTGGTTGTGTCAGTGGCACTGTGTACTGAGCTATCACACTCACTGCTCAGTATAGTTCTTATGTCGTGTTTTAGCCAGCTACTGGAAAGGCTCTAGTGCCAGCCAACACTCTGGCCCTGACATGAATGTCTTGACATTTGGATGAATTGCTTTTGAATTGTGTAAATTCATGATCCCCAGAGGATAAAGCCAGTGGACTTTGTTGATACATTTTCTCTAGCATCACCATAAGGTAAAAAAGTGTTAGCTAGTAACCTGCAAGACTAATGACCTTTCAGCCTCAGCTCTTTAGTTTTTTAGCATAATGCTAACAGACTAAAATATGATATTGACAAGAATCTAAATGACATCAGCTGATCATCAACATCTTTGCATTGTCATTGTTGCTATTCAGATTTATTTTCTATTTGTTACAAAAAAAACAGCAAGGGTTTGTATGTTTGAGCTTATGATGATGAAATATGATCCATTCTATTCTTTTAAGAACTAGCTATACATGCATGTGTTTTGTTAGACTGTTCATAAACATTTTACAACTCTAAAACATTGTATCATCAATCTTGACAATCTTGAGGAAAAGTTGTGTTCAAGTTGCAAACAGCTCTACAAGGAATGTGTGCGCCAGAGTTCCCGTTTTAATATTTTTTTGCTGGTCAAAATGTCCGTTAAAGTTGAAATCTTCCGGACAAAATTAGAAAAGTGCCGGTCAAAGGTCTTCTTTGTTATTTATTCAGCTTTAAAACAAATTGATATGATTCGATATTAAACAAACTAATTATAGTAGATTAACTACATTATTCAACAGTGTACAGTAATTTACAATAACACGGGAATAATAAACGGAGCGCTCTCTCCTTCTCCTGACAGCCCGTCAGTATCATGCAGCTCGCGGATCCAGTAATGAGTGACCCGACAGTAAAACTAAACATAGCTATAACTAGTTTAGGTAGTTTGAGAGGTAATTAAAATAGCTACGTGTGATATTCTAACCTGAAGTGTGTGTTTTGCTCCGCTCACCGCTGCAGGTGATCATGCAGAGCTGCGTGTCGACTCGTCAGCAGCAGCTGATCTCTCTCTCCCGTCAGATTAGACTTTGCTCGCGTTTATGTCCATATCGATCAGATCTAGCTAGTTCTAGCTAATGATATGACTACCTGCTTATCAAAAGACACCTAAACAATAAGCGTCGCTATGCAACCGGGTGAGGCCACAAAGTATAGCGCAGCATTATGCATTTGTTTACATGCCCACCGGAACCCCGAGGCATTACCAACAGATCAACGCACAATCAACCCGCACAGGACATCTCTTTCTCCACATTAAGTGTTAAGGTCTCTACACACCAACCTGAGACCAAAGAACGCGTACCGAAGGTGTCCCGACTTTTACGTCAGCTACGTCGGGCTTCGTTGGCTTCGTCGGATAAAGCCGCCCGCCTACGAACACACCGCAAATACTTCAGCCGACGAGTGGCAATAACTCTCCTTACCAGCAGGCGGCGGTAGTGTGTATTCGTCATTCAAAAGAGGCAACAACCGGAAGACAGACTGCGTTTTATACACCCAGAGAAGAAGAACAGACTTAGTAATATAAGCAGTTGATCAGTTGGTCTTCACTTTCTTCATTCCATGCCGTCATGATAAAAAAGAAACTCTTGTGTCCGGGTGAGATGAAAATGAGGAAGATTAGCCGTCTGTGTGTGCCTTCTTATCGTTTGTTTTGGTCCCTCACTTCCGCTTCACTTCTGATGCACTGATTCGCTAAGCTGAACAGCCAATCAGAGTGATTGATTTGTCCCGACGTTCTTTGGCCTCCCGCGGCCGATTCAACATGTTGAATCGGCCGGAGGCGGGAGGGTTGAAAATGTGCCGTAAAGAGACGACACACCAACCTGAGTAGTGCGACGCGAATGCCCGACTGCCTCTGACGGCTTCGGACGGCCTCTGACTCCCAAAGTCGGGCCGGTGTGTAGAGGCCTTTAGACATTAGAATGGACTATTCCTGTCTGTCACATACTCTATTGTCTGTCACATACTATTCTTGTCTGTCACATAAGTGGCGCAACAGATGCGGTATTGCGCTAAGGGGCAATTATTTTGACTGGACATTTTGACCGGAGAGATTTAGATTTGCCGGTCTTCAGCATATTTTACCGGTCATAGTCCGGTAATTACCGGCTAACGGGAACTCTGGTGTGCGCATGTATTTGATTGCCCATTTTGTGGTGTGTGAACACGGTCTTGGTGCGCATAAATATAACAGAGTCAATAATATATCATATGGCAAAACAAATGTATTCTCTGTTCTGTTTTCCATCGGAGGCATAGAAAGGTTAAAGGTAGGGTAGGTAAGAATGGAGAAACCAGCTCCAGTGCGCTAGAATTTGAAAGTACGCAGCCAAAAAAAATCTGCCCCTTCCTTCAGACTTCCTTACAGAGCCCCTCCTCCAACACACACGAACGCGCACATGACCAATGAGGGCACGAGATAAGTTTGTGCATGAGATGGAAGGCTGACAGGCAGGTAGGCCATCCAATTATCTGCCGCTGGCCGAGGCAGATAATTGGACTTGCTTTTTACAGGCCACGGCTTCCACAGATGAAATATTTGTATGTATTTATTGTCAAAACATTTAATGTATTCATTGCTATCGAGATGTTAAGAGCATTCCATGGAATATAACAAAAAGGGTTTCTGAAGTGAATTACCTACCCTACAGTACAGTAGTATATAAGTTAGCTATAATTCAAACCCTGTTATATTTCATCACATGGGTACTACAACTCTTTTCCTTTAATAACGTAATGAATCTTCTTGATGAGGCGTCTCACACAGGAGACTGTTTTACAAGAATATATGTGGAGACTTCTTCCTGTGAAAAACTCTGTTGTTTCAGTTGGGAGGGGGGATAGAAACATTCTCAGCCTTGCTTTGATGTTTGGAAATCTCCCACTGGCTCTGTTTCAAGAACTCTCTGAATTGGAACGGGAAGAGGTTTGCTGTAGAAGCTTGGAGCCAGAGCTGAAATGATTAGGCTTGCATTAGAGCCAGAGAACCGTACTGTCAGCCATTTTTGATATAATGGACAGCCTAGAGGCTCAGTTCAGTTAATCAAAAGACCAATTTGTCAACTATGACTCTTTTTGAATATTTTTCTAGTTTGACACGGAACATTGCAGATTCATCTTTGAACAAATGTATGTGTTCAATGATTCATGACTTCTGACATATCGTCGTGACCCTTTATGTAAGTTACTTGTTACAGTAATTATGTTGATTGTCTTAAAATCATGCCATTGAGATAACTTGAGGTTTTTTCATGTTACCAGGTACAGTTCATGAATCAATCTTTTGTTTTACTGGGTCTTACACATGCTGACCATATTTCTCCAGTGCTTCTTGTTAGTTTTGACAGGCTCAGGTTAAGCCAGCACACTGATTCGATATTGATCCAGAGTCAGGGGGATAGGAGATTTAGCAGTGACAGCTAAGACCTCTGTGGAAAGCCAATATGTAAAGTATTGAACGAAGTAGCTGTCATATATGTGAACATGTGTCAAGGTTTCATGACTCCTAACGTTGAATTTCTCAAATTCAGAACAACAACTACCGCAGGCTCCATCCCGTCCAGATGCCTGCAACTTGTTTGTTTAAGAATTGGGATGATGATAATAAGATAAGGACCTCAAAGAAGTGTTTGCTTCATCTGTGCTGCAAATCCTTGGTACTCACCAACCAGCATCTACGGCATACTAATATCTCTGTGATATGCTGATATTGGTCAGTTCCACTTTGAATTGCCACAAAAAAAGACTACAGATATACATACCCCCAAAAAGTCACTCTATAGCAGGGGTCAGCAACCTTTTTGATATGAAGTGCCATTTAAAAAAAAAAAAATGTGATCAATTTGCCAAATCCACATTAAGATCACTATGACTCATGCATGCATGTGCACGGTTGTGGCATGACCACCAAAACAGAAAGATATGGACACAAGATGTGTGCAAATGTATTTAGTATCCTATCCATGTGAACATGATTTAAGTGGGGGGGGCCTAACCTCCTATAGGGGGGTCCGGGGGCATGCTCCATATTGAAGTTAAATGCATCAATCTGGTGCACTTTGAGAGCAACATTAAGAGATCTATGGATGCATCTCTCAACACCCATATGAAACAGAACTGTGAACAGATTTACTTTTTCTTTATGGATATTTTACTAATCACTCCCCTTTCAAACTGTATTCTTGTTTATTAATAACAACTTTTACTTCATATAGTATTTTATACCTGTTTTTCATTTAGTCTCTTATTTTTTTATAACAATAATGATCATATAAAGTTGTGCCTTTACCTCACTGAGCTGAGGTTATCAGCCTCTCAGTCTGACAGGAGAGAGCTCTCTTCCACCTGGTTGGAGAAAAAGCTCCTTATATTCTTTAGCATAGCTAGCTAACCAATGCTAACAATCCCCGGTAACTCTCTCTCTCTCGCTCTCTCGCTCTCTCACACACACAAAATACGCTCATGCCACACACACAGAGCCGAGTTTGAATGACACACAAAGACCCAGAAGTAGTTGTACTGTAATGTAGCATATTATTTTCGATGGCGTTATTGTATGATCAGTATGACAGATGAACAGATGCCACTGGGCTTACAACTAAAGACACAGCCACGCAAAAACTGCAGCATGTGTATGGCTCCTTATGGCTACTGCAATTTTTGAAGTGCAGGAGCGGCGTTCCAGTGCTCTGCGGCAGCACTACACCACGTGATGACACGTTACACTCGTGTTGTGTTCAAGGTGCTCTGGCGGCGGTCTCGTTCAGGATCCGAAAATACAATTTAAATATTTTGCACACTTAATCCACTTATTCCTGGTGTGCCACTGGTTGCGGTACCGCATGTCACCAGGGTTGCCGACCCCTGCTCTATAGCCTTAGTGCCATTTTTGAAAGGCCGCTGATTGATAGTGGCTGCATTGTTGGTAGGAAGGGCTAGTATAGTAGTTGATACAGATCAGATGTCCAACTCCACAAAGTGGCATTTTATTACTGGTACAGGAATTTACAATCATATTATCTTTCATCATTTTAATTTCAACGATTGAGCGATCAAAATAATGATATTGGTATTGGAATTTGCTTTTCCAGGACTGGCCAGATGGCACTATATTGGACAGCAGCAGCCAGCTTTAACTTCTTCAGGCTTTACCTGACCTTCTTGTCGACCTTTAAGATTGATTACCTTGCTTTGTTCAAAACAAAGCATGTCCAAGGTAATCAATCTTAAAGGTCACCTATCATGCAAAATCCACTTTTCATGTATTTTATACATAAACACGTGTCCCCTCTGTGTAAAGAGACTCTGAAAGTTTCAGGAACAAAGATTCTCTCTCTTCCTGTCCTGATCCATTTATATAAAAAAACCTGTCTGAAAATGAGCTGATCAGATTTTGGCCACTTTACGATGTTTTGGCTTGTGTAACCATTAGCCAATCAGCAACCAAGGTAACCCCCCCCCCCCCACCTTATCACCTGAATCTCCTCCTAGAGCACCATTGAGTTCTTTGTAACCAAATGTCTCTCAGAGGGGCGTGGGGAGGGGCTCCTTATTTTCATCTAAAGTAACAGACAGAGAATCAGCACTTTGGAAACAGGGCTGAAACAGAGGGGATTATGGGATGCTGCAATGATCTGTTTGGTGTTTCAGCCAATCAGAGACAGGTTCTGGATATATCTGAGACCTATAATATATTGATGAAAAACAGTATAATAGGAGACCTTTAATGAAGCACTCCATTATGCAAGGATAATCCCAAATATGTGGTTCAGCTATTGACTGATTATTTGCCGACGATGATTGCCATGAACATGATTGTCTGAACTATGAAACTCCCTCCTATAGATGTTGAGCTATTTCAGTCTGGACTCATTACTGGAGCTAGTGAAACCACAAACTGTCCTCACATATTCTCATGTCTTTTGGATGTGCAGACTGCATGGTCCTGCAGATACTTTCCCCTCTGCTTGTATCTGCCCTGAGGCAACTCAACGACCTTCAGACACAATCTGATCGGGGGGGAGTGACAGGAGGAAGGACTTGATTTGGCTTTCAAACTCCCTACTGAACACGTGTAGCTGCTGTCAGATACAAATCTTTCCTCTGCATGCACTGCAACCCTGGAAGATATTACCCAGGTTCGGAAATGTGCATATGTGAGAACGCAAACGTCAGAATCATTTAGACCTGACAACAACAGGCTTACCCTGCCAGCTCTTAATCTGTGTTGTAGCCGATACATGAATAAAGTCTTGTGTGATGACATTTATATCGTGGCTATCTTCAAAACAGAAAGATAAACAGGCAGAGGAGTTATTTTATTGGACAACATCAATGTCTGACTGGAGAGAAGACAGATTCACAAAGTATTTCGGTAAGGGCAGAGCAGTGTAAAGATATTTGGTTGTTTATGATCAGAGGTGTAAGTAACTAAGTACATTTACTCAAATACTGTATTGTAGAATTTTGAGATACTTGTACTTTATTTGAGTATTTCCATGTTATGCTACTTTGTACTTCTACTCCACTACAGTTCAGAGGTAAAAGGTGTACTTTTACTCCACTACATGTATTTAATACCTTTAGTTACTTCACAGATCTGGATGAATGATGTGAAATATAATCAAGTGTTAAATCAGACTTTAGTTCCACCTGGAGTAAATTCAGCAGCTACCCTGCAGTATACAAAGTCATTCAAACTAGCTGCACCTTTACCAGCTTTGAGAACACTTTAATGATCAATCATTATAAAACATATCATATATATTATTCTGAAATGGACCAATCTGCACAATGACTACTTTTACTGTCACTACTTTAACTATATTTTGATGATAATACTTTTCTACTTTTACTTGAATAACATTTTGAAGGCAGGACTTTGACTTGTAACAGAGTATTCCTACACTCTGGTACTTCTACTTTTACTTAATTACAAGATCTGAGTACTTTCCCACCTCTGTTGATGATCTAATTAAAAGCAGGCTATGTCACTGCAGTGTAATCTGCCTGCATGCTCTACCAAGGCGATACCCGTCGTATTCCGAGTCAGTGGGAAGGCTTCTAACACCGACATGTTCTGGACTTCATGTGGTAAAGGGAAACTCAGACAGACAGTATGTGGACCTGATTCCTCAGATATAATCCGGAATGTGTTTGAGGTGTTTCACAGCAGTGACTGACAGGACCTAACATTAGATGTCACATGTGAATGAAGTCTTTGAGTAAGGTTCCAGTATGTTCATATTTTATTTCACTGTTTGGTTGAACCTTCCAGGCCCGGCCAACCCCACTGGGAGTTCTCCTCTGCTTCTCATTTAGCTAAAAAAGAACACGAGCTGCCTGACTCACACACACACACAGAAATGTTGGCGTGCACTGGGGGAAATCCTTTGTAGCGCAATGCTGTTTCTCTTTATGGTCACATTGACATAAATCAGGGCTGTCACTAATGGTGGGTTTTGTGTTGGCCATGACCCTCTGCTCAGACCCTGACTGTTGCTCATGTCAGCATGATAAGGACACATATGCATTGACAAGTGCAACAAACAGTGGTGTGTGTGGTGGGGGGTAGGGTGAGAACACAGCAGAGTCAAATGTGGTCGAATGATTTGTTTATAACGTATGAGAATTATAGTTAAACATTAGTCAAAGTTTGGGCTGTAAAGCATATGGTCAGCGAGGACAGATGTTCTGTCAAAGAGTTTATTGCCCCGGCGTCTGACCCGCTGGTGGAGCTCTTTACTGGCCCTGTGCTGACAGAGGGCGGGGCTCACAAAGACTACAGGCCAGAGAGGAGGGAGAGGCCAACTGTGTGACAGAAGGACAGTGAGAGAAGAAAGGGAAAGTTGGGAAGTAGCAACAAAGGATACGGAGAGACAGCAAAAGACATAATACAGTTTGGACTGCCAGCTAAAGCTATGATGATGCTAAAGCTAAATGACTGAAGTCACAGAGACATGCAAGGTCTGCATTTGGCTGAAACTGGCAAAGAAATAAGTGAAATAGTGTAAATCTATGGGAAGTTGAAATACTGGAATACACATGCCGCTTTATTATCCTCTGTGATTTATAATGTATGTAATGACAGGAGTGAGTTGTTTTTTACATACATACATCAGTCAATCCAGTCTTGAAATGATAGTTTGGTTTGTCAACCAGAACTCCTTTTGGACCTGACGGAAATACATCCACCACATTACATTGTACTCAAATCTGGGATTTTGTAGAGGTATTTCTTTATCTATTTCATGGCAATGTTTTATTTACTATAATTAGCCAGGATATCACAGTCGTTTGGCCCTGTTATATTAGAAATATCCAAAATACTGAATCCAATCTGATTCACTTAAATAATGTTTTAAAATATATATCTGGAACACTGTAATACAGATGTAGATTATTTAGAGTATATGATCAAAGTAAGGTCGGATTTAAACTATGACATTGAAAGTCTTCAATTATTGATATGAAATCTAAGAAAGTTGAACTGGAGATTGTGACATCATCTGCTAAAGAGAAGAGGTTTCACTCACAGAAGCGCTCAGTCCTCTCGCGGACGGAAGCTTCCTCTAAGACCTTTGGCTGAGTTTAGACAGACACTGCAGAGAGCGCTTTAACAAGACAGCAGACAAATGTTTTCCTGGCCTGTTCTCAAGTGAACCATGTTAACATTAATCAGTGGTTACCTGATAGCAGTTGGTTATTTCAACCTGTGAAAGCCATGGTCAGCACTGGGCTTCTGTTAAAGTCTGTTCCACCTTCACACACTCTCCTGATGTTTCCTGTAGTACCACCTTTGTGTTTGGTGTTGAGATAGGAAGGTTCAGTTTTACGAGAGAAACAGAGAGACAGACAGTGTACAACATAAAGTCATAACTTTCATTTGGCTTTGTTTGAGGTGTGTTTCAGGACAGAATTGCTAGTGATAATACTCCTTTATTCATCAGACACGTCATAATCAGTTCAGACAGTGCAGCCAGTAAAGGTACATACAGTAGTTATAAACCTTTGCTAATCCTGGTAGTTAGATTGGATTTGCACATTTAACATTTAATCCAAAAACGTTCTTTGGTTGGAAGACATAGCTCAATATGTATTTTTTTGTAAACAAGTCAACTGCCAAGAAATTGTGAAATATGGTGTCCTCATGACCAAGAATAACTTCTGAAAACACTCCATTCTGGATCACTCGCAGGCCCGTTCAGTCTCCCTAAAGGATCTACAGCCCGGGCTCCAAGAGTTCTTTAGATATGTGAGTTTTCTGTTTATGCTATTGTTGAGCTCCACCCATCCACACAGTGTTCGTCCACACAGGCACAAACAGTCAACCTAACTCCAGCATGATATTGAACTGCTTGCTGTCACTGCTGAAAGCTTGGGTAAAGAATGTGTAATATCAGGGCTCCTTCCACACCTCTCCATACAGCTCATCCTCTCAAAGTGTTCAGGTGATCCTCAGGCATGCAACATATCAACTATTTGTGGCAGAAGACTATCAACTGGGCAAAAGGGGCAACAGCAGTTATTTATTACATCAACCCCAGTTACATCCAATCTCATCACAATCACTCCTGTTCCATTGGCAGATCTACCTAAGACTTTGCGATCAGCACTCCTTAAAGTGCTTGTGACACGGTTTTCCCCCATCATCCAAACCATTAATTTCAGTAAATAATGTCCCCTTGAAACCGTTACTGAAGTGATTTTTGAAAATGTGTACTTTGATAACCGTTAATCTGCCCTTCAATGTGACCATATTCTGGATCTTCTCTGGGTCTGCTCTGGGATTCTTAAACTCCCGCGAAAAGGTGTGCCGCGTCACAGAGGGAACACGAACGCTTCCGGAGTCCAGTATCTGTATGCAAACAAACGATGGCGCACACAGCAGCAAGCTCCGACAGCGATTGTAGTTTAATTTTGAATGTGTCTGAGAGCTCATCTGAGGATGAAGCATATGATAGTGATAGCCATTCGAACCATATGCCTCTGAATCGGATGAAATTAACTCCGAGTCGGACAGTGGAGACGACAACCCCCCCGACTCTTTCCCTCGCACACACACACACACACACACACACACACACACACACACACACACACACACACACACACACACACACACACACACACACACACACAGAGTATCCTAAAAAACACATCACGTTTAAAGGTTGTTGTTCTTACCTGAGTTTTCTCTTGTTGCTCGAAGTAGGCACTTCGGGGGCGTTTAGCTGGGGGGTTGGCGAAGTCTTTGGGGCCTTTACGGATTTGGGAAGGCGTGGGAAAGAGAGTAGGCACTGCTGACGGCTTCAGAATCCGTCTTCGCGAAAAATCAATCCCAGTTTCAGCCATCAACAAAGACCTTTCCTCGAAATTCTCGGCCAGAAAGTGGGCGCTGCATATGTAGGTCGATGTGGGGTTCATCACAGACCAGCCAGCCCTTGTGTTCTGCACGTTTTTCTCCCATGTGCGCTGACGCTTGACATCCGTTGGAAAGCTATGTATGCTGATGTTAAAGTGCCAGTGAAGTGCATTTTTTTGCGCCAAAATGAAATGGCAGTTTAATTTCTTACATATAATTGTACCTGTTCATGGCTAAAATAATTTTTTAGGAAGTGCGAGGGACGAGATAAACATCGCAAATTTTTCATCCCGTGAACGGCCGTCTGAGCCTACCGCTGCTGCAGACGATAGCGGCTGTGAAGTCACAAGATGGGCCCAGTTGTGATTGTAAACATGGCGGAGACTTCGGAAAGTGATACTGGTGCGAGAGAAATGAGTGATTTTGACAGCTTTTCGGACAGGATAGATGAGGAAAGTGGCCATGGAAGTCAATTTAGTTGAGGACAATATTTTGTCATAGATCTAGAGTAGATCTACACACAGGATTGGCCATCACCTGATCATACATTCATCTGTTCATAGCATGATGCAACATTCATGTTCACATGCAGTGTTGTGCTAGTTACTGAAAACCAGTAACTAGTTACAATTACTAGTTACTTCACTACTTACACCAAAAAGTAATGCGTTACTGTGAAAAGTAACTTTTTAGTTACTTAAAAAAGGGCACCCATTAATGCCCTTATACTGTAGCCTTCATTTCAGTACTGTTATTGCATCGGAGAATAATACAACCTGTTGATCAACTTGACATGCATTTGCATCACTGAACTCTGCTAAGCAATGTGGTCTATACAAACACAAACACAAAGATATGTTTCAAAGTGCCAATCCAGCCGCTGTTGCTTAGGTGGAGGTGGAGTGGCGTCGGATGAGTCTGGGTCTGTGGTCTTAGCTACTAGCTTCGTCCCAGCATGTTGTTTCTGCAGATGTTTCAACAGATTTTAATTGCTGTTTTGGGCAGTCGATAGGATCTTTGACCCGCCAAGACACAACTTACATTTAACTAAAACGTTCTTTTCTTTGTGCTCGACAAAAGTGAAATAGTGAGAATATCTCCAGGCGGAGAAACTCGACTTGAGCTCTGCCGCCGCCATGATAGTCTTGTTAGTAACACAAACACAGTGGCCTTTATTTTTCATAAACAATCTACGAATCTACGAAACAATGACACCAGCCACTCACCTTCATCTTTTGGGAACAGAAACATCGCCACTTCGGCAGAATTGACATTACCACAGCCAGCGGCAATGCATCGCTTCCCGTGTGTTTTTCCTCCCTTTTTCTTCACTGTCGCCTCCATTGTCAGGTTTCCTCGATTGGCAATCACTTCCAGTCGACTGCGAAACACTTTCCAATAAAATACTCGCTCAAAAACGTTGGTAAATTCGACTTTGAAACAGAGACAAAATGAACGGTGGTGAATGTAAACACTTCGGCTGAGCCCATCTTCTGACGTCACGCAGTAGATCGCAAGCCACGCCCACGAAGGCGGAGGTCGACTGCGGATTTCCCAGCGGAAAATTCCAACTCGTCAAATTCGTTGCTATTCCAACATCTTTGATATGGGTTCCAATGGACAATTTTGGTCATTACTATACGTATTAGCATAACAGATCATGCACCGGCGCACACTTCACTGGGTCTTTAAGTTCCTCATTTGCTGTATTGGAACAGCCAGACACAACGCATCGTCGAACCATCTCTACGCGTGACAAATCCCTTCTGTCCCTGTCTGGCTCAATGGGAGCAGAATAAATATGGCCCTTTGTGACGCACTTCCGCCTTCGTCCCGAAAAAGGAAACTGAGTGAAGGACTTTTCCCGCGATATTCGAAATTATTGATATTTATCAATACGGTATCGCAAATTCATTTTTAAACTGATGGTTCGAGATGACTAGTAGCCCAACATTGCATTGCACAACAATAGGTGGGATGGTGTCACAAGCACTTTAAGATCACTTTTAAACACATCCTTTTTATATAGTGATTTTATCCTTTCAAATGATTTAGATCTCCTCATGATTACAGAATCCTGGCTGACACGAAGCACCATTATAAAAGGCAATTCTCCTTGTCTGTGCATAATTATGTATCGACCACCTACATTTAATCCCAATTGTATTAATGAATTTGCAGAATTGCTATCATTATCACTGCTGAGACGTCACGTCGTGTCACGTGACTTGAATTTGAATTGAGCCATCCCTTATAGATTCTATCTCTTTCCATATGCGCACACACACAATTTTGAATTGCGCCGTCCCTTATACTATCTCTTTACGTCTCCCTGCCGACAGGGACGCCCCTCCTGGCATGGTCCTTAGAAGATGCGGCGGTGTTTTTTTCGTCAAAGGAACGCGCTTTGCTGGCGGCGAAAATAATCCCACCAGACTCCTTTGCCCCTCCAACAGAGGGATGTCCTTGTCCTTTTTCCTTTTCGTCATTTCAAGCGATAAAAACTCTCGATCTTCTCTCAAATTATTAATTTTTTTGGACGCCCTCGGCTCGAGTTCAGGGCGTTCCGAGCTGAATAAGGGCGTCAAATGACGCCAAGACGCCCCCCTGGCGGACACGCTGCTGAGTATACTTATGTTGGTGTACCTTGTATAACTGCATGAACTCGTATGGCACAATACAACTCAGTACATATTTGGTCATTACGTAAATGTTATACCCTTTCTTTAGTAGAATTGTATAAATTGGAAGGCTAACTAGGTAATCAGCTCGTCGGTGATTTGCAGCTGGCGCGGTTAACCGCGCATGCGTGGTGAACTGCGTGTTAGAAAATATGAGATGTCAGACTGGCTTACCTGTACGTCAATCAAGTGGCAAATGCCATAGTAAGGATGGATGGTAGGCTAACTTTTTTTTTTTTTTTGTTCCATACGATCCACCCACACTACCTTTGCGATCGACCGGTCGATCGCGATCGACGTATTGGGCACCCCTGGTCTAGATCTTCCTATTTTTCTACACTGATCAAAAATAATCACTCTGACCCAAAAGCGTTATTCAACATTTTGAGCCGTGTCATTGCACCTCCCCCGAGTCATTTTCTTGATGCCCCCCCGGATAGGTGCGAGGAATTTGTATCTTTCTTCCCAAATAAGATTTCTAATATAGTCTCATTTCGCCCCCAGACTCGCCCATGGAAGTTGTGAGACACTGTGCAGCTTCATCTGTCTTTTAATCCAATAACTCTTCATATACTGAATGCCATGGTCATGAAGATGAAACCCTCCTCTTGTCCATTACACATTATTCTTGTGCAACTTTTAGAGGATTTAAAAAAATAAAATAAAAGGCCAGTATTCAAACACAAAACTGTGGTGTCAGTTTCTGTGGGATTTTGTATCCTTTCTGAATCTAGTCATTTCAAGATGTATTTTTGATTGTTGTGAAATGTAAAAAAGAAAATTGAATTAAAAAGTGAATTATACTACATTATAAAGATTCGGATCTGACTCCTGGTGGCAGTGTTTAATGAGATCTAACCGTGTAGATACAAACTGAACGCTTTGATGCATAGAACTGAGTACGGGTGTTTTCAGTTTTGACCCACATTTCCTCAGAAGTGCTGCTGCTGCATGAGTATCTTTAAGGACATTATGGAACCCGTGATGGAACTGAAACATGATGGGAAAAGAAGCCAGTCATCTTCACATTGAGTGTTAGTGTAGAGGGGAAAAAAAACAGCACACACACACACACACACACACACACACACACACACACACACACACACACACACACACACACACACACACACACTACCACACACACACGTGTTCTCCTGGGTGGGGAACAGAGGGAGTTCCAGAGCAAGTTAGTGCAGGCTTACAAAGAATGACACTGTTTTACACATTCCTACATCTAGGTAATTCCTTGAATTATCTAAGAACTATTCCTTCACCTGCTCTGTGTGTGTGTGTGTGTGTGTGTGTGTGTGTGTGTGTGTGTGTGTGTGTGTGGGTGTGTGTTTGTGTGTGTCTGTGTGTGTGATAATAGGACATCAACATGAAAAGTGAGCAGTTTGTTCATCTTAATTATACATGCCTTTATAGATGCTTAAATAAATGCATAAACTAAACTATTTAACTGAAATGAAATGTAATTATATATTTATTATTATCAAAATATGAACGGTAATAATGGATTATGACAGAAAACAAGAATCAAAAGCAACCACTGTCTTTGTAACTGAAAGTCTCCTCAGGTCATAGTACAGCACAGCAAAGAGGCTTTTCCTGGCACAAAAGTCAAAAGAATGACAAAAAAAGGACAGTAAAACATGGGAATCGGCAAAATTGTAAAACATCGGCTGAAGAATTTGTCAGCGGTGCATCCCTATTATCATAATGATGTACGGGCCATGATGTAAGCAGGCAGTCAGCAGGACCAAGCTAAGCCAGTGTGAGAAACAACTACACATTATCTCTGGATCCGAAACACATAGTGTGATAAAAAACATGTTTTCAAATGAGTTAAAGGTCCCATGTCATGGTCATTTCTACTGATCATAACTCCATTGTTGAGGTCTACTAGAATAGATTTACATTGTGCAATGTTCCAAACTCACATTGGTTTCTCATACAGCATCTCTGTATAGTATGTGTATTCACTCTCTGTCCTAAACGGCTTGTTGGAGCTCCTGCCCCCCCCTCCCTATGAGCCCAGTGTGCTCTGATTGGTCAGCTCGCCCACTCTGTTCTGATGAGTCCACCACCGTTACAGCGGAACATCAGTGATTATGTGTTACAATGGCGTTTGTTAGCAACCAGAAAATGACACCAGTAATGACAAACAGATGAGAATGCTGCGTGGGGTCTGGGTGCCGTGTTGGCGGGACGTTGCGGGGCTCGCTGCTGCGAGGAGCGGACAGTGTGAGCTGGCTTGCTGCGTGGGGTCTGCGGGAGAAAAATAAGGCTGGCTTAGTGTGTGTGTGTGTGTGAGGAGCCCGAACATCCGCTGAGGGGTCGTCGTTACGTCACTTGGTTCCCGGAAGAAAAAAATGGAAAAAGATAAATCTCCAACGAGGCGTTTTGGGGCAGCATAGACACATATTTTTTTTTTTTAATATTAGACAAATATGAACTAAGAAATATGAATTAAGTTGACGAAACACTCAAATGTAATTAAAGTCAGATCCACTCGTGTCTTAGATGGGGCAGTGATATCATAAACCTGTTGTACGCTTTCAAACACTCGGTAGTTATTTTTTAACCAGTTGTTCTATATTCACCTTGCAGGTGCAGCTATGTGGCTTGTATCCTGGATTATATGTTTAAGTCATGGATGTTTAAAGTTCATATTTGTCTAATATTAGTTTACTTTTCATTAATGAAGTATGACGCTGCGCTGTTAGTACACTTGTCCCTGTTTGTGATTGGTCAAATGTAGCTAACCCCGCCCCTTTCACGTGAACGCGCTCTCAGCTGGAGACAGAAACCCTGGCTTGATTTACCGAGTTGATAACCAGCGTCGTAGGACCGCTTAGCGAGATCTCGTTTGTTAGGGTTAGTTAAGATAAGTCAAACATATCCAGGGTCTGTTGAACTGGCTTCGTAGTACAGGGCACAGGTGGCTGCATAGCAGCGCTAATGTCAAAGACACAAACATTATACATTATATTTTTATTTTACCAGGATGCAGTGACACAAATATTTGGGAAGGCTTAGCCTTCCCTAGCCTACAGTACCCGCCGCCCCTGGTGTTGCTTAAAATAACACTTCTGCATACAGTATGTGTGACAATGTAAGTGTTGCACGGCCAGATACGGCTCGAGAAGCTGACTTAGACAAGGAAATATTGTGATATTATATGATCGATGATCTGATTGATGATGTGATATGAATGATAAGTGCGACACGTCGGCGTCTTCTCTGCATAGGCTACGGCAGTTTAAACTGTATTTCCTTTATCCTGTAATATGACTTGATAGATTTAAACTCCGCACACTGAGCTCTGATTGGTCAGCAGGCGGTGCTTTCACTGAGTTGATCTCTTTTCTATAGACGCCGGAGGCGGGCAGCGTCAGGTAAAAACAAGTTATTTAGCCTTCCCAAACCTGAGCCTCACGCGCCGCCTATGCTGACCAATGTGTCCTGACCGGCACTGAGACATGAACAGTTGCTAGTCCCACCTTTCTCCCCTCCTATATCAGCCATATAACACTGTTTCTAGTCTATACAAAGACACGAACTAATGAAGTCATTCATTGAGGCAATTTGTCATACTCTACACACTAATGTTCACCCTCTTAATACCATCAGTGTCTTCCACAGTTTTTCTCCTTGTGATTGTCAGCGCATGTTACTAAACACATGATTTCTTCTCCACAGATAACATCTGTATAAGCAAAGCAGCTTTAGCACGCTGATGTTGGATAGAGCAGTTATCTTAATCTTCCTTTTTCCATGACTTCTCTGATAACAGTTTCACTTCAGATCCAGAAGACTGAAGCTTCTTTTTCACATCAACCACTGGGACTTTTGGAAAGGGTCAAACTGAGGGGTTTGCAGTGGATCCTCTGTGTGGCTACACTATGTAGTGCACAACAGAGAATATACTGTATCAAAGGTTTTAAAGATCTCCACTTTATCAGTCTTTTCCTATACATGTCTATCATTTGTAACCCTAAATGTTAATTGCATTCAAAAGCAAATACTGTCTTAAATATGTTCATTATCTTTCTGGCTTTATACTTCTTTGATGAACTTAGTCAATCACACTCTTTTACACACACATCTTCCACATACTTTGACCTAGATTTAGGATGTTCCTTGTTGCCTGTGAGGATAGGATGTGGACTGGAGCGCTGGATTGGTCTCAGTGGATCTTGGCTGGATTTCAGTTTACTGGGTAAAGAGATTCAATCAAATCCAGAGTGGCTTTTCTCCATTGTTGCTCTTGTAACTTGCTGTTCAGGAAGAAATATTGGAATGTTCTGTTGTGTGTTTACACTCCTGTGTTTTGTGACTAACTGTTGATTTTTGTGAATGCCTTGTTCCAACAATATCCTTTTTTAATACAGTTTTGTTGCATAGTTCCCATTTAGCTTCAGGTAATGCAAACAGGAAGTTAGATTTCTGAAGTCTGTGGACACACAAGCTGAAGAGACTTTCACGTTTTGTTCTATGACTTAAAATCAGTCATTAAATAAGTATTATAAATATAAATGTTGTATCTGTTGTATTCATTTTGCACTAAAGTTCTCAAAAATAGAACATATTAAATACTCTTTATTTTAGTATTTCATCTGCACCGGATTGTACATAAAGAGGCTTTAAATGTTATTTCATATAGACATTTATTGAGTGAATTGCCAGAAAAATGATACTTGGACAGAAGGTTTTGGCCATACTGTCCATTCCTAGTTATTACAATTCATATCTGCTTCCGTGTTCAGTGGTGGACTGGACCGTGGGATTGTAGGAAGCATATAGAAGCTCTTAAAAGGTGTCCTATCATGCAAAATGTACTTTTTGATGTCTTTTATACATAAATGTGTACCCTGTGTGTCAGGGAACTCACAAAGTGTCCGAAAACAAAACCCTCTCTCTTTTCCTCCTTACCCACATCTCTAAAAACGGGGGTACAACGGAGCTGATCCAGATTTGCTGCCGATATGACGTAATATCTGAAATGTGGGCTGGCTTTACGCCCACGGCCCTATCAGAAACGTTGCTATCAGAAACAATGCACAACGTGTTTTGGACATAATATGGTCTTTGTTTACATTAGCAAGCATCGCTAACACTCAGAGCTAACGCTGTTGGAGAGTATGTGTAAAAAAGCAGGAAATAAAAAAAGGAACTCACCTTGCCTGCTGCTCAAAAGGGGGCGGGGCCAGCAGAGAATCAGCTATTCTCTAACAGGGCTGAAACAGAGGGATATGAGGGTCTAAAATGCATGATCATAGATGTCACAAGGACCGATACAGGAAAACATTACTGCCTACTTATTCTGGCCCCTGGGCACGTAGCAATGATGTACATATCGCCAGATAGTTAAACATTTTATTGTAGTAATCTTGTGAAACTGAAAGTAAAAAGTACAAAGCATTGCAATCAATACAATGCCATGTTACAAAATATAAACATAAATGAAATCTATAAACATAGATGAATCTTTAAACTTACAAACAATGCCTCTCCAAGGTCTACATGTGCAGATGGAGCCGGATGTAGTGATGTGTCGGTCGCGAACGAGCCGATTCTTTTGAACGGCTCTTTGGTACGAACGAGGGGAACCGAGTCTTACTTGGTGAGAGCCGTTCTTTTTATCGTTCAATCGTTGGTCCGCACTCACTGCCTGCCAAAATCCACTCGCCTTTTAAAAAGCTTGATTTTGTTCCCCAAACGTATTCTGTGAAGACCCGCCCCTACTCTGATTGGTAGGTTTCAGCACGAGGAGTGAGATGGGGTGGGTCTTAACGGAATACACGAGAGAGAGAAGTCATATCAAGTGGTACAGGACAGGTAGACGACGTGTATTTCGGATGGAAAATGAGCCAAACGCGAAAACGCAGCAGCATTTGGATGCACTTCAACCAAAACCCAGGCAGTGATAAAGCGCACCATTTGTAAAGGCAAAATATCCTTTAGAGCAGGGTCAACAAATAATCTCCATCGCCACTTAAAAACACAGTAGAGTTGCGTGAATTTCATTCAAGGCAAGGCAACTTTATTTACTTAACACATACAGAGGGTAAATTCAAAGTAGTACATTCACTGACATGAATGACATGGATATGGTGCCACCTTTTGTCATGTTTACAATGCAGATTATTGACATTAGGTTACCGCGTTCACACCAAGTACTTTGCCGTACTTAGTTCCCAGCACTTATGGCGCGTTTCCACTACAGCGCGGAGCCCGGTTTAAGAGGGCTGTGACGTCAGCGGCCCGACTTTGGTTGCGTTTCCACTTGGCCTAGTACCGGCCGGCGGGTCCTAATTCACAGTTTTTCTGGCCTCATAAAATCGTGGTTCTAGGGCCAGGAACAACCAGGCTGAGTTGTGACGTCAACACTCTCGACTGCTGATTGGTCAGAGAGAATCGTCACAATCGGCGCGCGAGATAATCCCTAGCGTCGCATATATATATAGCGAAGCTTGCAGCATTTTTATAAACAGCATTTTTGTCAACAGAGGAGCTAAAATGGCAAAGAAAAGCACGCGGTGGTTGGTCGAGGAAGTGACGACGTTCCTACATTACATTGCAGATAAGATCCAGCGGGAGCTCGACGGGACAACTCGCAATATTAAAGTATTTCAGGAGGTCTCTACACAGATGTCCACAAGCGGCTACTCGAGGACTGTCGTGCAGTGTAGGGAAAAACTCAAAAAGATGAAGAGTGAATATCGCTTGGTCAAAGATAATAACAACACGAGTGGTGCCAGTAGGAAAAACTGGAAGTGGTTTGAGCTAATGGACACCATTTACGGCCATAGACCGGCTAGCGTTGGGAGGGATGGAGGCCTGGACTCTGCAACGGCGTTACTGGAGTCTCTGCATGGTACGTTTTTTCTAACGCTCTGTTATTTGCTTGAAAGCGTTGTGTCCCTATCTGTTCTAAAGCTCACTTCTAACAAATAAGTCGTCACGGCAGTTTTAAGCAGCGTGACTCCGCCCACCAAAAAGCCGATCGCTCCGCCTACACTGCGTTACTATAGTTACTGCCCCAGTTCCTAAACTGTAATGGAAACGCGCCATCAAGTGAGCTGGTCCTAACAAGGCCTAACGAGGCCGAGCGAGGCCGAGCGAGGCCGGGCTCCGCGCTGTAGTGGAAACGCGCCATTAGTTCCCCTATGGAACTAAGAGCCGATCGCGTTCACACCGGAATAAGTTCCTGGGGGAGGATTAGGCAAATGAGCCGCTGACGTCACTTCGTCTTCTTCTGCTTTGGGTTTACTGGCAGGCCGCAAACAACTTCACGGCGTATACTGCCACGCGAAGTCCCCGGCCGGAAGTCCCCGGAGTTGGGGACTGGCTTCAGTAGAAGCTGCTGGGACTCCCAGCAGCTTCTACTGAAGCCTTCCGAGTAAATCGCCAGAACGCCGACACCTCCTCATCACTCCACCGCTCCCATGTTTTTTTTGTGTTGCCATAAGTTACTCTCTCTCCGTTGGTGCGCTGGGCTAATGCTAATGCTTATAATGCTAATGCGAGGATAATAAAATGGCGGCTCTACAAAACATTTCAGAGTTTTACGGGGCGTGGTTTGCAATTCGCCCAGCCAATCAGAACTGGGGCACTTTTTTCCCCCAGGAGAGTAACACCTCTCAGCAGGCACTAAAAATGGGGGTAAAAGTTCCCGGCACTAAGTACTCTTTTTGGTGTGAACGCGACATAAGGGGTACTAACGGAACTAAACGGGAAAAGTACGGGGAAAAGTACTCCGGTGTGAACGCGCCTATTAGGTCTGGCAATACAGTCAATCATTATCCTGGGGATTATTTCGCAGATAAACCAAGTAACCCCGCCCCCTTTAAAAAAACGGCTCTTTTGAACGGCTCTTTTGAACGGTTCTTTGAAAGGAACCGAGCCATAAGATCCGGCTCCCTTCAAAGAGCCATAAGATCCGGCTCCCTTCAAAGAGCCATAATTCCCATCACTAGCCGGATGTAATGGCGCGTTTCCACTACAGCGCGGAGCCCGGTTTAATAGGGCTGTGACGTCAGCGGCCTGACTTTGGTTGCGTTTCCACTTGGCCTAGTACCGGCCGGCGGGTCCTAATTCACAGTTTTTCTGGCCTCATAAAATCGTGGTTCTAGGGCCAGGAACAACCAGGCTGAGTTGTGACGTCAACACTCTCGACTGCTGATTGGTCAGAGAGAATCGTCACAATCGGCGCGCGAGATAATCCCTAGCGTCGCATATATATATAGCGAAGCTTGCAGCATTTTTATAAACAGCATTTTTGTCAACAGAGGAGCTAAAATGGCAAAGAAAAGCACGCCGTGGTTGGTCGAGGAAGTGACGACGTTCCTACATTACATTGCAGATGATAAGATCCAGCGGGAGCTCGACGGGACAACTCGCAATATTAAAGTATTTCAGGAGGACTCTACACAGATGTCCACAAGCGGCTACTCGAGGACTGTCGTGCAGTGAGGGAAAAACTCAAAAAGATGAAGAGTGAATATCGCTTGGTCAAAGATAATAACAACACGAGTGGTGCCAGTAGGAAAAACTGGAAGTGGTTTGAGCTAATGGACACCATTTACGGCCATAGACCGGCTAGAGTTGGGAGGGATGGAGGCCTGGACTCTGCAACGGCGTTACTGGAGTCTCTGCATGGTACGTTTTTTCTAATGCTCTGTTATTTGCTTGAAAGCGTTGTGTCCCTATCTGTTCTAAAGCTCACTAACAAATAAGTCGTCACGGCAGTTTTAAGCAGCGTGACTCCGCCCACCAAAAAGCCGATCGCTGCGCCTACACTGCGTTACTATAGTTACTGCCCCAGTTCCTAAACTGTAATGGAAACGCGCCATCAAGTGAGCTGGTCCTAACGAGGCCGAGCGAGGCCGAGCGAGGCCGGGCTCCGCGCTGTAGTGGAAACGCGCCATAAGAGGAGGTACAACATGTGGCTCTCTAGCTTGTCTGTCAGAAAAACATGGCTGCTGACCTTTCAACTCAGTCATGTGACTATGTAATGTGACCTCTACTGGCCAATGAAAACACAACAGCCAAAAATAGCATGAATATGCTGCAATCAAGCCAATTGCCTCTAGGAGGTGCTATAACTGCAAAAACCGAAACTTACATGTAACGTGACACTACTGCCATAACTCAGTACAATAAATCACCTCTGGCTGGAAGAGCAATCTCTGCTCCATAGTTTCTCTTGGAATAAAATCACACTGTACATTTTACATTTATATATTCAGTTTAATATTTAATATTCCATCTGTCAAATACTTATGTAAATATAATACCCTGCTTTATATCTTGTTATTGTTAATTTTTAAATTCAACATGTATATTTCCTACTTTCTTGTTTCATTCAGGGTTCCCGCGGGGTCTTAAAAAGTCTTACATTTGATAATCAGAATTGAAGGCCTTAAAAAGGTCTTAAATATGATCACAAAAATAAGAAAGGTCTTAACCCTTAACACTGTGGACGTTTTTGTCCATATGGGTCATTTTTCACTTTTCATTTTGCAATAACTTTGGTTATGTTGGTGCAAATGGCCTGATTTTTTGTTACTAGGCTATTTTCTCGATCTATTTTGGAATTCCAATTTCAATTTTTCAAATCGGTCTTTAATTCACTGTGTAACAAATCGACTACGCTTATTGACCATTCGAGACAAAAATGTCCACTGCAAAAGACTTTGATAAAAACATTATATTAAAAGGTTTTTTTCACAACTTTCTTGGGTTCAATCTTTAAAGCAACTTCCGCCCTAATAGAAAATACCAAGAATGTAATCATTTTCAGGATTTTAACCCTTTAAATGCCATTTTGAATACATGAAACCGCTGTTTTTTTTCATGATGAAAACAGAGAAAATGAGTTATTTTCCATAAAACACATATCTGGGGACTGGCTCTTTTTTATTATCACAGTCTTGGATATGTCAAAGATTAGTAACAAAATTGATTTTTTTGCATTATTAGTTTTTGCACAAAATCAGATTAAACAAAAAACACACATTAGTCATTCGGGACAAAAATGTCCACTTCCAAAAACTACTCTAAAATGACAACAGATTAACTTTTTGGGGTTAAATCTTTCAATCAACTTCAGTCCTGATCAAAAATATAAAATGTTAAATTATGTTCAGGATTTTAACCCTTTAACTGCCAGTTTGAAAACATGAATTCGCGTTTTCTATGAAAAACATGCACAAAAAGGCAGTTATTTTCCATATAATAAATGTTGGGGGCGTCGGCTTTTCTTTTTTTTTATCACAGTCTTGGATATGTACGGAGCCCTGGAGGGTTCATAGAGAGAAAAATAAATAAAACGTGCCCACGCTTTATTAACTCGTGCGCACGAGATAATAAAGCGTGGGCTCAATTTAAATACAACGAGCCCACGCTTTATTAACTCGTGCGCACGAGTTAATAAAGCGTTGCATTACAGAATTCTGGCAGTGCACGTCATTCATTCGAGTGTGTGTGTGTGTGTGTGGGGGGGGGGGGGCATTTGTGGGCATTTGTTTATATTGTCGTTCGTTCCGGTGCACTCCGGCAGGACTATAGCACTACATCGAGATTAAGATTAAACGGATTTTCTTTCACTTGGGAGTACACATATAACTATGGAGAACCAGATTTGTGTAAATTACTGTTTGTGGTCATTTGAAAACAAATGCCAGTGGTGTCGGACACACACAAACACACCGAACACACACACACAGAGCGGAGCTGAGCGCAACACACACACATCATGCGCCATGGTGACCGGACATCTCCTTCATAAAACGAGTAATAGGGGGAATACTCGGGCAGTTTGATGTGTGTAGAGGTGTGTGTGGTTAAACGTAGCAGCCTCGATCTCTATTCAGCTGTTCTAATGAAGGGAAACACAGTGAAGTAAACAGTAAAAGGCACAGCTCTTTGCAGCTGGTGCTGCTCTTCTCAGATTCTGCTGAGTTACACGTTACTGCCTCCAGTGCCCTGTACGACGAAGCCAGTTCAACAGACCCTGGATATGTTTGAGTTACCCGGCTTAACTAACCCTAACAAACGCGATCTCGCTAAGCGGTCCTACAAAGCTGGTTATCAACTCAGTAAATCAACCAGGGTTTCTCTGTCCGGCTGAGAGCGTGTTCAGGTGAAAGGGGCGGGGTTAGCGACATTTGACCAATCACAAACATGGAGAAGCCTGCTGACAGCGCAGCGTCATACTTCATGAATGAATAGTAAATAGCAAATCCTGCTTTGTAGTACAGGCCACTGGTGCCGCAGAGATTTCATAAAGTGAAGGAGGTTTTCCTTCTATAAAACAGCTGTGGGCAGCAGATACTGTGAGAGTCACGGACTGATTCATAGATCAAAGCAGACTGGTTTACAGACTCTGTTTTGCGAATCCGGTGCTTAAACAAATAGCTCTAAACCCCTGGCCAAAATGTCCCTAAATGATGAGTTTGAAATATATCTCAAATAATGTATGCACTGCCATTTCTCCACATAAACATAACAGTCTGCAATGAAACGGTTGTCTCCTCTGTGCTCCACTTCCTATTTGGCGCACCGGTAACTTTCTCGTGCGAACGAGAAACTAACGAAATACTTTCTCGTTCGAACGAAATACTATCTCGTGCGCACGAAATACTATCTCGTGCGCACGAAATACTTTTTTTTTCTCCATGAACCTTTAGGGCCTCCGTAGATATGTCAAAGATTAGCAACAACATTGATTTTGGTTGATTATTAGTTTTTGTACAAAATCAGATTTAAAAAAAAAACTCACACATTAGTCATTCGGGACAAAAATGTCCACTTCCAAAAACTGCTCTAAAATGACAACAGATTAATATTTTTTTAAACTTTTTGGGGTTAAATCTTTCAATCAACTTCAGTCCTGATCAAAAATACCAAATGTTAAATTATGTTCAGGATTTTAACCCTTTAACTGCCAGTTTGAAAACATGAATTTGCGTTTTCTATGAAAAACATGCACAAAAAGGCAGTTATTTTCCATAAAATAAATGTTGGGGGCGTCGGCTTTTTTTTTATCACAGTCTTGGATATGTCAAAGAATAGCAACAACATTTCTTTTGGTGGATTATTAGTTTTTGCACAGAATCAGATTAAACAAAAAACTCACACATTAGCCACTCGCGGACAACAATGTCCCATCCACTCCCATTATAACCACATCTTTTGATCTCTCCGCCATACCGGTATATAATCATGCATTTTGTAATGTCAGGGTTTTATATTGGAGGAAAATAGTTCAATTTGTCCTTTTTACTGTATATCACCAGATGTGACATTTGACCATTGAATTACATGCTCATTTCTTTATCTTGGTTTCTGGGCCTGTTGTATAATGGGGCCCTGCCAGCCATTGGAATACATGTATGCAACTAATATGATGTAGGTGTGTTGGTATGGATGTGGAAGAGTGGTATCAGCTGAGAAATGTGTGTGTGTGTGTGTGTCTGGATGTACAGTGTGTGTGTACAGAGACAACAATATACAGTAGATTTGGTTTACAGCAAGTCGCAGTTTTTGCCTCATATCTCTTTCTTTCTCTCTCTCTCTTTTTCTCTCACTCCCTCATTCCCATACTCATACACACTCGTACATATTAAACCTCCTTATACCTTGTATGTGTGTGAGTGATTGTGTGTGAGAATGAGACAGGACTAAGTGTGCTCTCATGGCTTTTTGTTTTTCATTTGTGCTGTTTCATGTGTCTTAGAGGTAAACAGATGTATGATCTTGACCCAGCTTGACCTCGATGTTTTGAATTGTTTGGAACTTCAAAGTCCTTTGATAATGTCTCTTTAGCAAACAGACATACACAGCCATACATACACTCCTTGAAGTAAATAAAAACACCTGGCTGCAAAGCCAAAGCTTCAAATATGTGTAGTTTGGCTACACGAGAGCAGACTACTGTGATACGCAACAAGCAGTAAGATGAAGAGGAGCTTCTCTGTGGGACAAGAGGTCTCATGCAGCCCGTAACTTCAGCTGCAGGACTCATCCTCTGAAACAGAAACACCCTGAGAAGGAGAATCTGGTGTGGATCTGCCTGAACTGTGCTTGAAAGGAGTCAGCACAAAGATAAAACACTTTTTGGAAGTGGACATTTTTGTCCCGAATGACTAATGTGTGAGTTTTTTTGTTTAATCTGATTCTGTGCAAAAACTAATAATCCACCAAAATAAATGTTGTTGCTAATCTTTGACATATCCAAGACTGTGATGAAAAAAGCCGACGCCCCCAAACATTTATTATATGGAAAATAACTGCCTTTTTGTGCATGTTTTTCATAGAAAACGCGAATTCATGTTTTCAAACTGGCAGTTAAAGGGTTAAAATCCTGAACACAATTTAATATTTGGTATTTTTGATCAGGACTGAAGTTGATTGAAAGATTTAACCCCAAAAAGTTTAAAAAAATATTAATCTGTTGTCATTTTAGAGCAGTTTTTGGAAGTGGACATTTTTGTCCCGAATGACTAATGTGTGAGTTTTTTGTTTAATCTGATTCTGTGCAAAAACTAATAATGCAAAAAAAATCTAT
Organism: Dissostichus eleginoides; assembly: GCA_031216635.1. Taxonomy (NCBI): domain Eukaryota; kingdom Metazoa; phylum Chordata; class Actinopteri; order Perciformes; family Nototheniidae; genus Dissostichus; species Dissostichus eleginoides. Next base: position 3,561,672 of record CM062264.1, read on the forward strand.
TTTGTTTTTAATCTTTGACATATCCAAGACTGTTATAAAAAAAAAGAGCCAGTCCCCAGATATGTATTTTATGGAAAATAACTCATTTTCTCTGTTTTCATCATGAAAAAAAACAGCAGTTTCATGTATTCAAAATGGCATTTAAAGGGTTAAAATCCTGAAAATGATTACATTCTTGGTATTTTCTGTTAGGGCGGAAGTTGCTTTAAAGATTGAACCCAAAAAGGTTGTGAAAAAAACCTTTTAATATAATGTTTTTATCAAAGTCTTTTGCAGTGGACATTTTTGTCTCGAATGACTAATTTGCGTAGTCCAATCGAATGATACCGGAGGGTTAAATATGATTTAAAAGGCCTTTAAAATGATCGGATTTGAAAGGTACTTCTGTGTTACGATCGCGTCTAAATGTGTTTTGGGGGAAATGTCCGGGCTGCAAAGTAACCAGTACGGCAATAGCGTTTCAGTTCCCCCCAACAATTTGTATTGAAATAAATCCACATGGAACCAGTAATCATTAGCTTTGTTTCCCCCGGCCCCTTATCGGAGAACACCCATCTAGTAACCTAGCAACCAAGCTTCAGCTAGCGGCAGTCAGAAATTAGGTATCTTCAAATCTACTTGCAAATAAATATGGGGAAGTGTAAGTTCAACCGTATTTGGTTGGAAAACATCGAATTTAGTGCTTGGTTGAAACCAGTGGAGGGGAACGTGTTTGAAGCCCGCTGCACCTTTTGCAAACAAAAATAGCGTTTGTTTTGCTAATGCAGCGTTAGCTAGTGCAGCAGCTCCCGCAACAACACCGGGGGACCTCCGGGCGACGTTTGAGTCTACGTCAACCCTAAAAGCGGAGGTGCTGTGGACGCTAAATACCGTAGCTAAACACCAATCATACAACAGCATGAAGACAGCAGAGCTCTGACTATAGGCTATAGCTCTTGTCACTCACACACACACACACACACACACACACACACACACACACACACACACACACACACACACACACACACACACACACACACACACACACACACATACATACATACACACTTTTTGTCTAACACAGTTCTGTGTACTGTTATGCTGTTATGTTCAGTCATCGTTCTTATGTTGAACATGAATACATTTACTTTGTAAGTAATTATGGGATGTATTTCTTCTTTCCTAGCAATTTTCCTTCATACTTTCTTGCCGTGAAATAGGTCTTGGATTCTATTCAAAGTGGTCTTAAAAAGTCTTAAATTTGAGTTGGTGAAACCTGCAGGAACCCTGTGTTTATTTCTTCTCTTTTAATTTGTATTGTACAATGCCATGTCTTTTTATGCTGCTGCAACACAAACATTTCCCAAATTGGGATCAATAAAGTTCTATCTTATCTTATCTCTTATCTTATCTAGATGTGTTTTTTATATGTTTTTATATATCTGACACCCATAATATATGCCTAAAAATAGCATGATGGGAGATCTTTAATGGCAGTATGCGTCATGGTACTGTTACATTTTTCTGACACAAACTACACCTGTGTACTGGTAGTGGGTTGGATCCACATTACTAACAGAGAAGAGGCCCCTGTTTCAGAGCTTCCCCTCCATCCAGCTGCTCTGTTTCCTTTCCTTTTCCTCTGGTTCCCTGTGAGTGGTTCCCACAGATCCTGATCTCCTCTGGAACTTCCTCTGCCTCTTGAGGGAGGGGGGAAACAGGAAGGAGCTCAACTTCTCTTGACCCAGAGCTAGAGGCAAACTTCACCACAGACACAGACGGGATCTTTCTCAAACTGTCGGCCACAGATCCAGGAGGAGAAACTTAGTCTACATCACAAATATGTTTCATCATGATACACCAAATAATAGGACTATATGTTGCAAATGATAACCTGAATACTGGTATAAAAAGTAAACATTTAAATAAAAAGTATTCAATTGTGAAAATACAAGTAAAAATGAAGATCAACTGGCTTAATATGTAGAGAATATTCTCACATTTTGATGATAAAAGATTAGGAATTAAAGTAAACAATAAACAGATAATTGATTTCCTTTCAATCAATTGTTCCACTTTTTGTGCAGCTGCCATCAGAACACTGCCAGCTGTTCGTTACTGCAGCTGACGTTACAGTGTGGAACACTCACAAGTTGTTCCTGTTGAAAGATTTAACAGCACAGGTAGATAGGTAGATAGATAGGTACGTACTTTATTGATCCCAAGTAAGTGCATGTGGTGTTAGACCCCTCCAGGAGGGAGAGTGACTGATGAGGGGCAGAGATGAGGGGGACCAAGAGAGGATCAGATGTGCAGGAAGTGTCACATTTTCATTTCCTCACAGGGATAATTACTGTGTGTGGGTGTGTGTGTGTGAAGGTGATTCTCTTCCTAAGGCAGTGCACTGTGAAATGGTTTATTTGGACTGATTATGTGTTCTCAGGTTAGATTATTAACTATTTCTGATCAACCTTGAATTGTTTTGTCCTCAGTTACGGCCCATACACAGTGTGTGGTGATGATGGCTCCGTGTGTGTGTGTGTGTCAGTTGTTGTTGCTCTGTAGCTGAAACTCTTCTTCTTGGTTCTCTGTGTGCAGGCTGATCAGTGACTGGAGAGGATGATGCTCTGCTGAATCCCCCCCTCCTTTATCCTCCACACCACCACCTCCATCATGAACCACACCCCCAGCCCCCACCTGTCGGAGGGTGGGAAGTCTTCCGGAGGGGGCCTGCTGTGCAGCCTGGGTCTGGGATCCGACCGGGGCATCCGCTCCCCGGACAGCCTGGCCCACACCCCCAGCCCCACCGGAGAAACCCCAAGCTCTAGCCCCCCCCTGCTGCTGTCGCCCGGGCTGGGTGGCTTTGGGCTGGTGTCCCTGGGGGCCATGGGCGAGGGGGCCGACTGGGAGAGCAGGGAGGAGCTGAGGCTCCGGGAGCTTGACGAGGCTCGGGCCAGAGCGGCACAGATGGAGAAGACCATGAGGTGGTGGTCCGACTGCACCGCCAACTGGAGGGAGAAGTGGAGCAAGGTGGGGGGAGGGGCTGCTCAAGCCAGGAGAGAGGCTGCATGCCTAACAATGCTTTGATCATTTTTATGTTTTTGTGCACACAGTTTGATAATTCATGTCCAAAATGTGCATTTTACCAATAGGTTTAATTCAGATTTCACTCAATGAATGAACTTCATTGCAATGGATTGGCTGGAGAATTAGAAAGCTAATGCTCCAGATTATCTGTCATCTAAAACTTAAACAAACTGCACTTATTTGATTGTAAAATGCCTTGGTTGTTTATTGGCTAATGGTTACACAACCCAAAAAACATTGTGACATCACAAAGTGACCAAAATCTGATCAGCTGATTTTCAGACAGGTTTTTATATAAATGGATCAGGACAAAAAGAGAGGGGGTCTTTGTTCCTGAAACTTTCAGAATCTCTTTACACAGAGGGGACACATGTTTATGTAGAAGAGACATGAAGAAGAGGATTTTGCATAATAGGTGACCTTTAAATCTCCAGTAAAAGCTTGTAGGTAGATTATTTTCACAAAAAAATCTCTTATGCATGACATATGAAACATGTCTCCCTCAGCTGGGTCATGTTAAGCTGCCTTCTACAAATGATGGTCATATACATTTCATCTGCATTAGGAGGGAAACATCCTCCCACTTGGATTTTCATGATGTCATGAAATGTTTTATGATGTGACATCTCAAAGCATTTCTTTGAGAAAAGAGTAGAAATTCAAAATAAAAAAAATCAACTCTGGCTTGAATCAGGAGAACAGGTATTTCACTTTTTCAAAATGGTACCTAAACCAACACTGAAATAGCAGCGTGTAGTAGTGCCTGATCAAGGCCAGATATATGTGCCAAAGGGCATTCATTGCTGTCCAAAAACGATTTAAAACTCATCCATGAGCCACCCTGTTGCCCTGGGTGACATATTCCTCATGAATACACACTGTAGTTTATTTTGATTAAATCCCACATACACTTTCCTGCTGCCACAAATACTTACTACAGACAGATCCACATACTGTGGATGATTCCACTGAGGAAAGTAGTCCCCATCATCCTCTGGTGTGAGAAGGCTTGCTATTAAACGACAATTTCCTGCTGTTAAAGTACCTCTTGTGTTTTTGTATGTTTGCAGGTGCGTGCGGAGAGGAACCGGGCCCGGGACGAGGTGCGCCAGCTGAGGCAGCGGCTGGACGCCCTCACCAAGGAGCTGAGCGGCGTGCGGCGGGAGCGGCAGGAACTGGCCTCTGAGAACGAGACACTACGGCAGGAAACGCTGCGTCTCCGTGGCGACCAAGCTCCTGGCGCTCCTCCTCCGTCTGCTACTTCTCCATCTTCCTCCCCTGCACACCCTCCTGGTGCTTCCTCCTCCTCCTCCCCGTCCATACCTCCTTCCTCCCCTGCCTCCTCCTCCTCTCAGGTCCACACTGATGGCCAGCCGGACAGGGTGGGGGAGAGACCGCCGGGGTCTCCGGAGCCAGAACCAGTGAGGGACGTGGACCTGGACAGACAGAAGATGGTTCTAGAGAAGGTGAGTGTGTGTTAGAGTGGAATACATCTGATCTGTGTCATTGGATTCAGTGTCTCTATGGATCAGACTGAGCAGAGTCACAGCCTGATGCACAGGAAACTTTAGACATTAATGCTTGTTCTAAAGCCCATCTTTATTCTAGGGCCACCATGTGGTGTACAACCTAAAAACCATCATGTTGACATGTTTCAAATGTAATGTACATAGTTTGTGTTATTATAAGAAAGAACAAGGGTCTTTGGGGATATATCCCCAATAATAAATGCTCCTTCACTCTCAGCTGTGGTTGCCACAGGGCTGAAGGTGACCACAGGGACTTATGGCGCGTTTCCACTACAGCGCGGAGCCCGGTTTAAGAGGGCTGTGACGTCAGCGGCCCGACTTTGGTTGCGTTTCCACTTGGTCTAGTACCGGCCGGCGGGTCCTAATTCACAGTTTTTCTGGCCTCATAAAATCGTGGTTCTAGGGCCAGGAACAACCAGGCTGAGTTGTGACGTCAACACTCTCGACTGCTGATTGGTCAGAGAGAATCGTCACAATCGGCGCGCGAGATAATCCCTAGCGTCGCATATATATATAGCGAAGCTTGCAGCATTTTTATAAACAGCATTTTTGTCAACAGAGGAGCTAAAATGGCAAAGAAAAGCACGCCGTGGTTGGTCGAGGAAGTGACGACGTTCCTACATTACATTGCAGATGATAAGATCCAGCGGGAGCTCGACGGGACAACTCGCAATATTAAAGTATTTCAGGAGGACTCTACACAGATGTCCACAAGCGGCTACTCGAGGACTGTCGTGCAGTGTAGGGAAAAACTCAAAAAGATGAAGAGTGAATATCGCTTGGTCAAAGATAATAACAACACGAGTGGTGCCAGTAGGAAAAACTGGAAGTGGTTTGAGCTAATGGACACCATTTACGGCCATAGACCGGCTAGAGTTGGGAGGGATGGAGGCCTGGACTCTGCAACGGCGTTACTGGAGTCTCTGCATGGTACGTTTTTTCTAATGCTCTGTTATTTGCTTGAAAGCGTTGTGTCCCTATCTGTTCTAAAGCTCACTAACAAATAAGTCGTCACGGCAGTTTTAAGCAGCGTGACTCCGCCCACCAAAAAGCCGATCGCTCCGCCTACACTGCGTTACTATAGTTACTGCCCCAGTTCCTAAACTGTAATGGAAACGCGCCATCAAGTGAGCTGGTCCTAACGAGGCCGAGCGAGGCCGAGCTCCGCCGGGCTCCGCGCTGTAGTGGAAACGCGCCATTAGAGAAGTAACAGATTTCTGTTTGATGTGCGTTGGTTTAGTCTTCTGGACCTCTAACAGCAGAAACCCGTTCCACACGCTATGGTGCAGGACAGGAGGAGAAGAGATTTCAGAAGTGAAGCTGATGTATGTTATGAATACTATCAAATAGTGCATAGTCTTATTACAGGTAACCTTAACGCTGCCTCCTGCTGTGTACCTTGCAATTGTTCTAACTACAGATAGATAGATAGAAGCCTTTATTGTTATTGTATATAAAATGCATGAAATGACGAGTGCCCATACCAGCAGTGCTTAAAACACACACACATACTTAACGATTCACTAACAATTCTTAAGAAACAAGCAATAAAAGACAAAAACAAGAAGAACAGGATATGACAGTTAAAGAGCTTTGGTGAATAAATAAAGCAGTTCAGTCCAACCGATAAGGCACTTGGATGATATGATAGGATAAAGATAGTGGTGGCTGTATAAAAACAGATGTAATAAAATGACCAGTGGGTCTGAGTTCATGATGTGGGTTGCAGAGGCACTGTGTGTGCTCAGTTCAGAGTGTGTATGGCTAAATTCCCTTAGATTCAATTCTTTTTGGATGAATTCAGTGAAATATAGGTGTAGTCTGCTAACTGAATCAAGTGTGGTTCAATAACTGGATTTCTCCCAAATGGGTGAGGATTGGTTTTGACCAACTGTTAGTTGGAACAATATAAACATTTGAAGATGGGATGTTGTGGTCTGGAAACTTTTTTGCAATATTTTACAAAAAATAGACTCATAGATGTATAAATAATCAGAAACTTTACGCTGCTGATCCTATGAAACACAGACAGCCTCTCACTCTCTGAATGCAGATGTTAACGAGCATTGTTTTCTGTGCTGCTCATGTCCTCTGCTGCTGTAAGACAATATGACCTGAACCTCGCTGAATGTAGGCCACACTGCTGTTACATCGCTCAACAGAAGTGTGTGTTTGTGTGTGTGTGTGTGTGTGTGTGTTGGAAAGTGGTGTCCTACTTTGGGTGTACACCTGGGTACACACACTGCTAGTGACGCAAAATAGGACACCGCTTTCCACCACACACACACACACGCACGCACACACACACACACACACACACACACACGTACCCTCAGGGCTCAGTGATGCTGCAGTACTTCTTCTCTGTCAGCCTGTGGAGTGCCTAGCGTCCTGAACCAAAGCATATCTGGCTCTTACCAAATACACTGACACACAAAAACGCTCATGAGAAAATTCTAACTTGTATGGGAGGACAGGGTCATATTTCAGCCTTCAGCCACTCTGAAATGCTCTTTGGAGGCCATTTGAACCTAAGAAGAGAGAGCCTAAGTCAAACAGGAAGTTCTGGAACTTAAATTACTAAGTCCCGCCCTACTACAGAACTATACAGTATGTCGTCCTGGGTGCACTCTATTCGTCTCTAGACGATACATTAAAACAACAATTTGATATCATTGTTAATGTCATATTTGAATTTGTACTGCTCTTTAAGGCACCACACCCCCCAGCTGCTGTCCTGTGTTGTCCTCTCAGCAGCTGGTGGGGTCCTGTCCCTCTCTCAGGTGTAAATCATTTTATTTGTGATAATTGCTTTAAAGCTTCACTGCTGCCGGCAAGGTCATGATTTCCACTGGGGACAAAAGGGACACGTTCACCTTACTTTCTTTTTCAAATTCTCACTCCTTTTTTCCAGAGTCAGTCCCCTCAGAGCAGTAAACCTCTCAGACTTAACACAGGTGGCCCTCACATCAGACTGGTAGCTCTCCCTGGCAGACAGTGCTCGGGGCAGCTCATAAACTACTGTGGCCTGTCCTCAATACTGCTGGGTACAAAAATAAAGATTTAGACTCCATCCAAAATAAGCTTCACAGCCAAACAGGTGGCGTGTACTGAGAATGAAGTCCTCCTCTACAGGTACACTTTTGCATTTGAAGAACACTGACGACTGTCTTACCAAATTGATGTTCAGTCTGAAAGATCTATTTTCTGCTTCACTAACAACAACATGAGCTTTACAACAAGAACCACCTCCATGAACGTCTCCTTTACAAACAGTTAGCCACATTTTGTTAAACATCTCCATTTGAGGGGTAAAAATGAAATGCTGATGATCTGTCTGCCACTTTGGCCCAGACCTATCTGAAGAACTATTGGATGGATTTGAATGAAATCAGATTTTCAGTGAATGTATCCTAATGGCTTACAGTTTCCTGACATACACCTGGAAAGCTAGTGATCAGCCTCAGCTTTGTGTTGAGAGTAATTAGAAAATGCTAGAATGAAAAATGTAAACCTAAATGTGGTCTTGTATAGAAATACTTTTTTGAAAGCAATTACGCTTTTACGCAGACACAACATTCGATTAGTGTAATGCAAACAAATACTGGAGGAACATGTGGTATGAGTGTGGATGTTCAGCACCAGGGCGAGTTGAGGAGCGGACCAATGACCCGGTCACTGTCTTAGTAAACTGGCCGCTGAATAAACATCCAGGAAACATCCAGAAAAACTGCATTTCTTTCAGGAAATCTGACCCTGCAGCAGTGGTGGACCTCTCCACTTTATGGCTGCATACTATCCCAACACACACACACACACACACACACACACACACACACACACACACACACACACACACACACACACAATGAAGGGGTGGTAAATATAAACACTGTCACTGCCTATCACACATGACCTTCAAGAGTCTCAGGCAGGGTTTCCATGGTAACACACATGCATTCAAACACAGACACACATATTGGGGCTGTAGGTTTGACAGTAAATAGTGATACTGTGGCTAACGGGTACCCACACACAGCAGGGCCTTATTTCCTGTCTCCTCAATTGTTCTGGTTCTCAGGCTGAGTGTTTCCACATGTGGCTCTCTTTGTCTGACGGACATCTGTTACACAGGGGGGCCCTCTGTCGGGGGGGACCTGTAATGACAGCAGCAGCACAGCTCTGATGCACTCTCCTGCAAATAGTCATACATGTGGAGTTTTAAAAGGAATCTTTCATGCTTAACATCAGTCATCCGAAATAAGCAATCAGACTTTGTGTAGAGAGGTGTTGATGCACTTTGATAATTGTAAGGTTATATAGCGTCATGCCAAGGAATTCAGATCATTCTTAGGCCACACATTTGGAAATAATCCAAACCTTAGTACATGTGAAAATATTCCAGTGATACTTTATGACATTCAGTGGTGTACCTTGTGTAGCTGAAATGTTTCATCCATCTTGCAACTGATGTGAGAATCAGGCTTTTGGCTTAAAACAGACATCATTTTGTCAGAAAATACTTCAAATGTTTTCAAAGTATTTGGCTTCGGATGTAAATGTCTTACTCTAGTCTACTGACTCCTGACCCATTACCCCTGACTTCTCTTTCTTGAGGATGCTGTGAGTGGTTTTGGTGGGGATGAACAGACAGCTGATATCATTATGTTTCCCACAGTGACACGGGTCCACTGGACTGGGACTCAAGTAGGACTGCAAGGAATGATTATATTCATTGTTGGTTATTGGATTTGTTATTTGGACTATGACATTTCAGATCATTGTGAGAAATGTGGGTCTGTGTTTCCCAAAGCCCAGATGGTAACTCAAAGATAGACAGTTTACCTGTATGTATGTCATACAATATAGCTAAGAAACCAGAGATGATTATTATTTATCTTGTTTCAGGACACAGGAGGGGGTGTTTATAGTGTTTAAAGCTGCTTTGCTTTAAACACTATAAAGAACCCCTCACAGAGTCCATCATGTCTACTCTTCAACCACAGATATCTGTACTACTCTCAGTCACAGAGTCAGATATTTATGAGGGACTCCTAAATGCACCTCAGTGATGATCTAGACTAGAGGAAGCATGCAGCATTATGCAGCCTGTGGGAGACACACACATCTGCCGGAGCTGGAGGATATTGGGCAGGGGAAACATTAGGATGTATACTGTTGTAGTGACAAAGCAGATAGATTTACTATGTGCGAAGAAGAAAAACTCTACATTTCCAATTGAATTTCTGTGGAGGCCATTAAGAAATGAGATGTGATAATGTTTGGTCTGGAGGAGCCACCCTTCAGGGTTCTCAGGCAGAAACCTGAGATGATCTGCTCGATGAAAACGCTTTGATTTGCCGGCCTGTAAAAGAAGAGGACAGAAGAGAGACATATTGTTGAACAAGACGCCGTATTTTCTGACAACCTTTCAAATCAAGGAGCTTCATATGAGTCTATACAAGAGATAGTGTTATTTGGAATGAGACTTTATTTGCAGGGAGCTATACTAAAAGGGAGCCTTAATCCTGCCAGATGATTGGTTAGGAGTTATGGAAACATCAGCTCCATTCTCTTCATATCGTTCTTCATTCTCTCCTCCCTCTGTGTCTCCGTCAGGACCTGGAGGTGCTGGATTCCGTCCTGCACTCCCGGGCCCCGGACGGTGACCCTCAGGAGTGCTGGGAGAGTCGGGGGGCTGTGAACTCCTCCACCCCCCGCTCATCCTCCGCTCTGAGCCGGCAGGAGCGCAGCAGACAGCTGTGGGAGGACCTCGGCACTGGGGATGAGGACTCGGGGAAACTGAACGCTCTGCAGCTCCGCCTGGACGAGTCCCAGAAGGTCCTGCTGAAGGAGAGAGAGTAAGAGAAACACAGACCATCACCACCTCCACACTCCATTACTCCATCACTCCACCCAGCAGCATTCTCTGTGGGTCACCTGCCTACACCCCGAAAACACCCAATATGTATTCCTGATAGACAGTTGAAAATATTCGCTAAGCACCCTCTCAGGCCCCAGAACAGTATGATGGATTTTTTGAAAACCTGTGTGTTTGTGTCTCCCCCCAGTGACAAGCTGGCTCTGAGTAAGAGCATCGAGAGGCTGGAGGCTGAACTCACTCAGTGGAAGTTTAAATATGAGGAGCTCAGCAAGACCAAACAGGAGACCCTCAAACAGGTGAGACCTCCAGGACCTCAGGTCACAGCATCCGTTCTTTATGTCTGGGCTGAAGGGCCACCTACAGACTGGTTCCAAAAACAGTACGAGTTTGTCGTGTGAAATATGTTTGTGACTGACAGCAGGATGAATGCTTCCGTTTAGAAAGAGGTCTGACTGCGCAGAGTCCTCAAAGGGTTTTGGGGGCCTTTATTTACTAGTGAAGCCTCTGAACCTCCGCAGGAAGTAGAACTGGCTGTGGCCCCTCTTGTAGAGGGTCCCCATGTTCCAGGCCCACTCCACCCTGTCCTCCAGCTGCACTCAAAGGTATTTAATGGACAGTGACATCCTCAGAGGAAGCGTCTCCCCCATAAGACAACAGTCATGCTTTCTTTTCAACCAATGTGTTTATTATTACATTTTAATGTATAAAGCACATTTTTATTTACATTTTTTATTTCCCCATTTGCTCAAAAATTGCACCCGATTGATGCATTTCAGTTGAAAATATAGCCTGCAACGTTTAAGTACATTTACCAGAAACATGACGGATTTGCTGGCAGTACTCCACCACTGGGGGGCAGCACAGAGCTGCAGGGAGGAGAGGAAGAAGAGGACACACACACAGTAGTTGTGAAAAGACTGGCAGAAGGACAAGCTGGGACAGAGAGGAGGGGGAGGTGATGGAGGGAAGATAAGGGCGTAGAAGAGATGGAGATGAGAGCAGGATAGGGTGAAGTCTGATGAGACTCAGACAGAGATGCAGAGTTCAGATAAGAGAGGGGGGGTCATCCTTATCTGCAGCTCGTTGTCCTGATACTTCCACATCACAGCAGAGCTTTGCTTCTGGAAACCTTTGAAGAAGCAAAGGAAACTAACTCTATCTGTACACTGAATGTCAAGCCAAGTTGGAACTGTTGAGATATGAAACAATGTTATCTTCTATTTTTGATTTCATTTGATTAGGCTTTTCTGAAGTAATCACTGATGCTGTTCCATCTCTCCTCAGAGCGTAACTAAAGTAACATTTCTATTTTCCCCCTTGCTGTTGTTTTCAGTATTAGAATGAAGGGGCAGGTAGAACGTCCTTCTCCCTGCTCCTTTCCATCATGCTTAAAGTATACACGTTTTTTTCAATAAGAATTGCCATGAGTGGAATAAACAAAACAAATAAAGAATAGAATAGAATGGACGCAAACAGCCAAATGTCACAGGGAAAATGCCAGATGCAAAAAAGGACACATTTATTACATTTGAATTAAATGAAAAAAAGTTGAAACATTACATGACGCTATTATCCAAAGCGACTTACAATAAGTGCAATAAACCATAAAGAGTCAAACTAAAGACAACATGAACAAATGTGAAAGAAATGTGGTAAGTCATAGTTAGTCAGAAAAGCTTGCTCTACCCTTCACTGTTGTAACACACAAGATATCGCTATAGTTTAAACCATCACCATCTAATGTATTCATATGGTATTCATGTGGATCAGGAAGGAAGCTTTTTAATGTTGAAATACTGTTAGATATATTCAGCTTCCCCCCCCCCCTCCCTTCCTGACTCCTTGCAGCTGAACCTGCTAAAAGAGATGCATCAGGATGAACTGGGCCGCATATCTGAAGACCTGGAGGACGAGCTGGGGGCCCGGACCAGCATGGACAAGAAACTAGCCGAGCTCCGGGCTGAGGTGAGCAGGAGGAAGAGGTGGAGAATGGAGGAGGAGAGAACACTTGTGGGAGGGGGGGGGGACCTTTCTTTTAATTGTATTTAGTGTTGTCGAAAAAGCTATGGTTTAACCCTTTTTCTTTTACTTGATGAAATAAGCACTCTTTAGTCGTTATGGTTTCCCTGCAGTGTTCTCCCTGCCTGTGGAGCAGAATCAGTGAGCCCACTCGTTATGGTTTCCCTGCAGTGTTCTCCCTGCCTGTGGAGCAGAATCAGTGAGCCCACTCGTTATGGTTTCCCTGCAGTGTTCTCCCTGCCTGTGGAGCAGAATCAGTGAGCCCACTCGTTATGGTTTCCCTGCAGTGTTCTCCCTGCCTGTGGAGCAGAATCAGTGAGCCCACCTACACTTAGGCCAGAATTCCAGCAGCCTGAAATCTGACAGTCCAATCATAACCCTTTACCTTAATTAGTGTTTGGAGTGAGCATCACAAATGGGAGAGCCTTTCCCTAAAAATCCCATATGTCTGAATCTGATGTGGAACTTTTGTTATTTTATGTCGTACAACAACATGTTCAAATCTCAAAAAAGCTCACATTCAGGTAACCATTGACTTCCAAAATAGGGAACCGGAAGTGACAAAATGCTGAGACATTTCCAGGTTAAGGACTCATTCCTGCACCACTCTACTCTTTTCCTCTGCAGAATGAATACTTTGACAACTTGAAGTAAATGTTGGTGATAATACTTATGTACTTTTACTCAGTAAAAGTCAAAACAACTAAGTTATTCTGAACTCTCTTTGTTGTAACCAGACGTGGTGCTTCTCAGTTCAGTAGGGAGGCTTCCCTGTGTGACTACAGTGTGTTTTTCACTGAGGGTTGATGGGAACACATGAGGGCATGTATCAGCTCAGTGTCCTCAGTCTCTCTGCTCTCTGCTCTCGGCCTCTGTCAGATGGAGAGGCTGCAGGTGGAGAATGCTGCAGAATGGGGACGCAGGGAGCGCTTGGAGACGGACAAACTGGCCCTGGAGAGAGACAACAAGAAGCTGAGGGCCCAGGCTGAAGACCTGGGGGAGCAGCTGGCCAAGAAGCGGCGTCAGGCTGCCTCTGCACTCGACACCGACATGAAGGCCATCCAGAGCGAGCTGTTCGAGAGGAACAAGGTGGGCGGGACTTCCCAGCTTTCACAGTCCCTGTACCTTTGTTTCAAATGGGTCTCTAACACCAGTAAGAGAGAAAGCTTAGGAGAGTTCTGCCCCTCACTCCGATGATCATTTGACCATTTAATAAAGTAAAGAACTATTGCAGTCGCTTTTCTGCTTACTGGTAAAAGAAAAACAATTAGAACAAAGGTACACAGATTTTCACAAAGCTTGTTTATCAATCTTTTGATTCTTGTCTTTAGGGAAATGTCCATTTAATGACAACTTAGCTGATAGAAACACTATGAACAAAAGAAAAAATGGTATGTATGTATTTGAAGGTAACCAGATCATCCTTTCCTGCCCCCCCCCACACACACACACACACACACACACACACACACACACACACACACCAACAGAGCCGGAGAGAGAAAATGAGAGAGCATGCAGCTCTTTATTCAGACATCAGACTGATCTGTTAAACTGCCAGCAGATCAACGTAAACAGCTACCTGTCTGCCTGCTCTTGGTGTTTTATGCACATCCTTTAGCTGATGAACATTGTGACATCAATGAAATGACTTCTGTCACAAGTCTGTCCGTCATACTGTAACTGATGGAAATGATGGGCAAACCTAAGAAAGTGAGACCAAACTTGAAATGAATTGGAAGTATCATTTATACGCCTACAGACTTTAACTCAGGAAACACCAGCGTGTCTCAAAGCAACCTTGCATAGCCTGGCCCTGGGGAAGTGAACAGATCTGTCAACACAACCTTTCACCTCCAATTCTAGTTTGTTATTCCATCCATCATTACCCATCCATCATTACCCATCCACCTGTAGACAGCAGAACAGGAGATAACTGAAAACATCACACATGATTCTATTCCAGGGTGGGGATGAGTCAATTTAGCCAAATATCATAACACATCTTATGTTTCACAGCATTTTATATGATTAACTTGTTCATGGTACAAAGGCTAGGTGACTTTATGTGTGGCACACTCAAACACCAGAGCAACCGTAGGGCTGAGTAAAAGTAACCATTTTTAAAAGTGAAAATAAATCAAATATAATAATAATCCATACTTTGTAGTTATCATAAAAGAACAAAATACCTGGATATTAAGATACAAGGACATGTCTTGTAATGACACCTGTGTTCACCAGGTGGGGTTGTTTACCCAACATGCACCTCTCTGGCAGCAAGACAAACTGTGTCACATGCATCAGGTAAACATGGATCTGCAGGTTTTAGATAGTGACCTTTGATGACTCTTCCACAGGAGTTCCAGTTCTGACTTAGTGACGTTTCGTTTCAGTATTGAGCAGTGGTGCAATATATCAAAGTACATTTACTCAAGTATTTGACTTCACTTGAGTATTCTCACATTTTGTAGGCAGATGCTGAGCTTATTACTCAGCTAAAAATGTTTTACAGCATTAGTTACATCCTACTATAACAAAATATATTATATATATATTTATGTTATATATTTGTTATAGTATTATATATAACTCTATAATAAACTCCCTAGCAGTTTATAAAATAATTGAAAGTGATGAATGCAGCAATGATTACAATACAAATGTTGAGTATACTGTATATCATTCTGAAATTGGCCATACCACATAATAAGTACTTATACGGTTGGTACTTTGAGTCTATGTTGATCGTAATACTTTTGTACTTTTACTTGAATAGGATTTTGAATGTTGGGTTTGTATTTGTATCTGTATGTTTACACTGTAGTATTGCTACTTTTACCTAAGATGTGAGTACTTGTTTCACCTCAGGGTGTACTCCTTGAACATCAGAACAGTGCACATCAATGTGATGGTAGTCTGGGTCAGGGGATGGATAGCTGGACCTGAAGAGTGTGGAAATAAGGCCCCGGCCACACAAGGACGATAACGGTCATATCCGCTACAGTTCTCTATCAGATAGACGGTTCGGCCACACGAGGCCGACATGGAAACGCAGAAAACGATAATGGGTCCCAAGGTGGGTAGATCTGCGGACGAAACGCTCTGGGGGGCAAACGGCTCCGTGTTTACGCCTATACGATCATGTCCTGATAACGATGAAGCAATAGCCCCGCCTCTCCCCACCTCTCCTGCTCAGAGATCAGCTGCTGGGCTGTCAGAAGAGGGGGAGGAAAAGAGAGGCTCCGTTTTTTTTTATTATTATATAGAGTCGTTATCAATTTGTTTTAAAGCTCAATAAATAACAAAGAAGACCTTTGACCGGCACTTTTCTAATTTTGTCCGGAAGATTTCAACTTTAACGGACATGTTGACCGGCTGAAACTCTGCTGCACGGTCCCCCCGTCCCTTGGAAGAGGCGGAGAGGTGGGTCTTTGTCGTCTGCTGGTGGACTACCGGAGAGAATTACAGCAGGAGCACACGCTTGCCTCGGGGAGGGAGAAAAAGAGCCAGAGCGTCCACAGCGGAGAATAAACAGAAGGGCAACCATGGCAACCATGCGCGGGAAGTCTTCTTCGCTGCTTTTGTGGCAGACTACAGCGCCACTTACAGGCCCGGCATATGTACTACAGCGTCTCCAGCGCTTTCCAGCGGTCTCGTGTGAACGGACACGTTTCTGGTGCCTGTTGCGTGTGGACGGAAGACTTTTTTGATATCGATTTCGGTCCGTTTGCGTTATCGTCCTCGTGTGGCTCCAGCCTAAGATGAGCTCTGGTCCTCCCCCAGCAGCAGGGGGCTGCACTGATGATGTATGTGTAAGTGTTGCTCAGTGTAATGGCCTCCTTACCACCTGTCCTGCAGAGTTGTTTATGAAGCTTATTTATCGCTGCAGTGAGCAACGCAAGTGCACACAAACACAGGGGGAAAATGTAACTTTTCAAATAGAGGTAAAAGGATTTCAAACGGTATATCTTTGCAGCAAAGCAATGCGTTACACACTCACAGTGTTAGTGTGTGAAGAAGAGTTGGTGAGGAAATGAAGAAGAAAGGGAGGGTTGATGATGAGAGGATGAAGATAAAGAACAGGAGAGGTGCTGTAGAGGCAGGAGTTTATCTGTCCAGCTTTATCATACAGTATCATACATGTAAGTGTGTGTGTGTGTGTGTGTGTGTGTGTGTGTGTGTGTGTGTGTGTGTGTGTGTGTGTGTGTGTTCCTTCCTCTAGGTGTCACATATCATTTTCCTATTTTTTATCCTATTCTCATATGATTTTATATTCAATTCATGTCTTATTTATTGTAGTTTGAGCAAACTGTTCATTCTTTTACACTGGCCTCTATTTTTATTCTATGTTGAGTTGAAAAATTCAAAAATTCTGTGACTGCCAATATTCGTTTAAAATCCTCTAACAGAAATGTTGTTTTCCATTTGTTTGCATACATGATGTATCACAAAAATGTTACAGAATGCTTTATTTTGGAAACTTCAATGTTCACGTTTAAAATGCACAAATTATGGTAAAAAAATTATTAATAAAGCTGATTAAAAATAAATAAATAAATAATTGGTAAGTATCTAAATCCCTGTGACAGCATCAAATATGTATTAATCCGCTGCAGGAAATAGTCCTCATTAGAGGCATTAGTTCTTCCTGTCTGAGCAAATGTTGATGGAAACTACAGTGACCAGCTCAATCTGAATTAACTATGTCTTTTTAGAGGAAACAGGAAGTCAGAAATTAAGGAAGAACACATTTTGATAATGTTATTTTTTCACACAAGAAAACTGTAGTACAATGTCAGACTCTTTCATTTAGATGTCGTCTTCATCTCTTTCCTGTCTCTAATCTTTACAGTTTCCCAAAGCATGCATTCTCATGTCGGACGTTAATGATCTTATAAATGTTTTCTCCTTCACAGGCTGCTGTCTCTCCTCTTTGTTCTCATGCTAACCTTTTATTGTCCTGTAAAATACTCCCCTCCAATTACTTCCTCCCCCCTCTCTCCTCATCTGTCTCCTCTCCCTGTCTTCAGACCCCACCCCCTCCTTTAATTATTCCCTCCTGCATTACCCTGCCGCTCTCTTTGTTTGATCTTGCGCTGGGTTACACTAGTATTTGTGTGGCATTCGGGTAATTGCCTTGATTATCAGTGAATATTCTCTGTGGGGGGGGGAGCCTGCGTTACGAAATATTATTTAAACAGAAACACACCCTTTCTCTTCTAATTAAATACATGTTAAGGCCCTGACACACCAAACTGACACCAAAGAACACGTCCCGACGGACCCGACTGTTGTGTCGCCTCACGTCTCCTGCGTCTTGGCCAAAAAGTCGCACTGGAACAAACCGCAAAGACTTCAGCCGACGGCCAAGTAGCACGTACGCACTGCGCATGCGTGAGTGGCAATAACTCTCCTTAACAGCAGGCGGCGGTAGTGTGTATTCGTCATTCAAAAGAGGCAACAACCGGAAGACAGACAGCGTGATATATACAAACAACAAATAGCGTGCGTTCCATTTTCACTCTCGTCCATCACAGACTGTTTCACATAACGACTTATAATCGAAAACATGTTTATTGCGGTACTGGCGGTATCAGCCCTTGGACTGTTGCTTGTGGCTGTGTGTGCCTTCTTAATCGTTTGTTTGCGTACCTCACTTCCGTCTCGCTTCTCATGCACTGATTCGCTAAGCTGAACAGCCAATCAGAGTGATTTCTTTTGCCGACAGCCTCCGCTCCCGATTCAACAGGTTCAATCAGGAGCGGAAGGTGTCGGCACGGCCGAAAAGTCACGACGGTGCGGGACACACCAATCTGAGTAGGGCGACAGGACGCTCATCGACGGCCAGACATCTATCGACGGCCGAAATCGGCTTGGTGTGTCAGGGCCTTAACACTCAGTGTATTCTCAGTGAGAATAAAGCAAGAGGTTAGAGCTAATTCTCTGTTGATAGCTCAAGGAATCAAATATTTATTATAAAGATAGATGGTGGATCAAACAGAGATAAAAATGAATAAGTAAAGGGCATTTCCTGATCCTTCGTCTGCGCTTGTCTTTTATTGTTCCTGTAGATATCTCATGTTATTGCCCTGTAAATGTAGAAATGTTTCTTGGAAGCTGCTCTGTCTGGGGGGCCATTAGCTAAGACAGCAGAGAGTACATGGAAGTGCAGTGAGTAACAATGGTGCATTATTGATGATGCCATTAGTTCATGTGTACACTTTCCTCAGCCCCCCCTCACCTGTGGAGTAAAACTCTGATTATTACTCTGGCCATTACAGCCTCTTCTCAGCGCTCCCTGGATGTTGTTGCTGGTCTGTTGCTAGATCGATGTTTCTCTGTTTAGAGGGCAGAGAGGCTCTCCTATACTCTCTGTACAACACCAGATCCTCTAATGAAGACAATCTGACTGCTGAAGTCAATCTTTATATTTTCACTGGTAAATGAAACAGAGGAGCTGATTGGTGCACACATGTCTCTCTAAGTCTGTCCTATCTGTCCCTCTGCTCTATAGGAGCTCGCTGATGTTCGCCATGTTCACGCTAAGCTGAAGAAGCAGTTCCAAGAGAAGATGGTAGAACTCGCCCACGCCAACCGGAGGGTGGAGAGCCACGAGGCCGAAGTGAAGAAGCTCCGACTGAGGGTGGAGGAGCTGAAGAAAGAGTTGGGACAGGCGGAGGATGAGGTAGGGACAAGGCTCTGCATCTATTTCTGAATGTTCCTCTAAAGGGACCATCATTGCTTTTGTCCATTTATTGTAAACGTTCAGCTTCTAACTATTCCACCAAACCAAAACTCCACTATCATTCCAACCAACAGTTAGACAGCCAAAGACCAAAAAAAGGTTTTATCTGACAGAAAGTATAGAAGCTAGGAGTCCTGTGGATGTGTACACAGATCCACCTATGGGGCAACCATCTGCCGTACCACATTTTTAATGCCAACTAGCACACTACATAATCAGCAGTAACAACGTGTTCTTTTCGTGTGTGTGTGTGTGTGTGTGTGTGTGTGTGTGTGTGTGTGTGTGTGTGTGTGTGTGTGTGTGTGTGTGTGTGTGTGTGTGTGTGTGTGTGTGTGTGTGTGTGTGTGTGTGTGTGTGTGTGTGTGTGTGTGTGTGTGTGTGTGTGTGTGTGTGTGTGTGTGTGTGTGTGTGTGTCTCTCCAGTTGGATGAGTCCCATAACCAGACCAGGAAACTGCAGAGATCTCTGGATGAGCAGGTGGAGCAGACTGAGAACCTGCAGGTTCAATTGGAACACTTACAGTCAAGGTAAGACACACACACACACACACACACACACACACACACACACACACACACCCCCCCATTGGTCGACCAACCCTATTGAAATGCATGCAATCTGGATTGTGCCCAGGTCTCAGTGTTGCCCTGCCATTGGCTGCTGTATAATAAACACATTCACCTTGATGGCCATAGCTACCTAGCCTGATTACCTGACAGAACCACAACTTTGTTTCACTTTCAGTCTGACATTGTGTTTATTTCAGCCTGATTCTGGTAGGGGGGTTTCATTTGTTTTGTTTCCTCAAACCAATCAGTAGCAGTTGATGGATCTTTGCTGCTGATTTGGTTTGAAGCAGCAGCAGCAGCAGCAGCAGCAGCAGAAGCGGCTAGGAGCAGTCAACTTTTGTCCCACCATTGAAGTAGCATGCCCATTTAAGATATATTACAGCTGTGTCCATCACACAGGTTTCACTTTCCTTTAATGCAGGGGTGGGGAACCTTTTTCCTCTCAAGGGCCATTTCAATTTTTACAACATCCTCCGAGGGCCGTACAAATTATTGACCTCTGCTTAAAAATACTAAAATCACAGCCCATTCATTTCGCCTTTCTTTCATGCTGTGCAAAGAAAAAGCGACCCCAGATATCTTACCATGACTCGCGCATGCATGCACGTGCACGGTGTGGCATGACCACCAAAACAGAAAGATATGGACGCAAGATGTGTGCAAATGTATTTAGTTTCCTATCCATGTGAACATGATTTAAGTGGGGGGTGGACTTAACCTCCTCTAGGGGGGTCCGGGGGCATGCTCCCCCGGGAAGATTTTTTTTTAAATGTTGAAGTTAAAAGCATAAATCTGGTGCACTTTGAGAGCAACATTAAGAGATCTATGGATACCTCTCTCAACACCCATATGAAACAGAACTGTAAACAGATTTTCTTTTTCTTTATGGATATTTTACAAATAACTCCCCTTTCAAACTGTATTCTTGTTTATTAATAACAACTTTTTTTTACTGTCATATAGTATTTTATACCTGTTTACTTTATTCTCTTATTTTTTTATAATTATAGTGATCATATCAAGATGTGCCTTTACCTCACTGGTTGTAGAAAAAGCTTCTTATATTCGTTAGCATAGCTAGCTAACCAGATGCTAACAACAAAGTTATTGACTGTATGATCAGTATGACAGATGAGCAGATCCACTGGGCTTTCAACTTAAGACACAGCCACGCAGAAACTGCGGCATGTGTACGGCTCCTTATGGGTACTGCCATTTGTGAAGTGCCGAAGCCGCGTTCTGGTGCTCTCCGTCAGAACTGCACCCCTGTCAGACGAGACATATACCACATGATGACACATTAGGCTCGTGTTGTGTTCAAGGACCCTGACCTTGGCCAGGAAAACCCTGGCCAAATCCCCACCCCTGCTTTAATGTAACCGTACGCTGCTGTCTGACTGTGGCGAGCCCCGAAGCAGCCGTCTCTGGTGCTTTTCATCTTATGGCGCTTTTCCACTGCAGCACGTAGCATGTTTTTTTTGCTTTTCCACTAGTAGGGGTAGTTCCGACTCAGGGCTACTTTTTCACCTTTTTTCTGGCCCTCCAAAATCGAGGTTCTTACCGGGCCAACAACCAGGCTGAATATGCTAAACTAGTGACATAAACACTCTCGGCTGCTGAATGGTCAGAGAGAATCGCTGGCAAGGGGGGCTACCTACGACTACAACACAATGAACATATTTTACCGTGATTTAATTGTAATACACATTTCAAAATGATGCCAAAGTAACAACATACTGATACAGGTCTGCAGACAAGACGGCAGGCGAAAAACCTTTTTAAATGCGTGTTTTCTGAATGGAGATCGGATCGATCAGGCTAAGCTAACGTTGTATATGCTCCGACCATCCACACTCACAACAACGGCCTACAGACGTAAATAAAGCAGCGACTGTATTCACCATGACACAGACAGTCTGTGGTTTGTACTTGTTTAACTTTTTTCTAGTTTCTGAACAAATATGAGGAGCTGTGAGCTCTGAGTGCTAACAGCTAGCGGCTGATGTTTTGGTTTTGTGGTTCGCATTGAGGATGACGTCACGGCAGTTTTACGCAGCGTCGCTCTGCCCGCCAAACAGCCGATCGCCCCGCCTACACTGCGTTACTATAGTTACTACCCCAGTTCCTAAACTGTAATGGAAACGCAGCATAAAGTGAGCCTGGCCTACCAAGGCCTAACCATACCGTACTAAGCCGTGCTAGGTCCTGCAGTGGAAAAGCGCCATTACAGGCAGCAGGTTGGCATGTGTCAGTGGCAGCAGTGTGTCAGGAGCTATTACCAGCAGCAAAGAGTGTGTGTGTTCTGCTGAAGGCTCTCAGCAGCAGCAGAGTGTGTCTGTATTGTGCTGAAGGCACAGCAGAGTGTGTGTGTGTTGTACTGAGGGGTAAACACGTGGCCGTCACTCACAACTCACACTGCTCGGAGCTAAACTTTATCACACAGTCCTGAGAGAGTTTTTAGCGTGATCCTGTAAAGTGGTTTGAAATATTAAAAGATGAGCAGGAGAAGGTGAGACCTGTCGTCAGTTACAAACCAAACCTAAAAACATAAAGAATATTTTATACTGTATATCTTTTTTAAATTACTGGCAAAACAATATACAAATGTATTAAGGCTGACATTATTCACTTACAAATACATATTTCTTTAGGAATACAGCGGCATAAGATATTCTCCTTGAGTATCTTATCAAAATGCCCCAAACTTTGCAATATCTTAGAAAAGGCTCATGCCAACATGGATTTTTGTTGTTCTTTAAGAAGTGTGTGTGTGTGTGTGTGTGTGTGTGTGTGTGTGTGTGTGTGTGTGTGTGTGTGTGTGTGTGTGTGTGTGTGTGTGTGTGTGTGTGTGTGTGTGTGTGTGTGTGTGTGTGTGTGTGTGTGTGTGTGTGTGTGTGTGTGTGCGTGTGTTGCCTGTCTATCAGCTCTGCACAGTCCTCAGCTCCTCGTTCTCTCTCTCTCCTTTTTCTCCACGTCGTTGCTTCGGCAGCCAACAGCCAATCACAGAGCTCCCAGTAGCAGGTTACCCTAGTAACAGAGGGCTCTCTTGTTGCTCTGCTTTGTTGAGTAGTGACAGGCGTGTCGGCATGGTAACAGCTCAGGCACTGACCCTAAACTGTGTGTTCTTGTAGAAGGCGTAGCTAAAGTGTAATTCAGTTACTCAGAGACTGCTTGACTAGTGTGTGTGTATGGCTGTGTGTGTGCGTGCATGTGAATGTGTAAGTGTAAACTAGTTAGAGCGTCATAGGAAAACGAGACTAAGGGCGTGTTTTTTTCCCAATCTGACGCTCTACACTGTTCTAAGAAAAAGGCGTATACTTCAGTATGAATCATCAAACAGGTAGATTTGATAACCTCAAAAAAACACTTTACTATCGATATGTAGAATACAATATGCTGTGTGTCTGACGTGATGTCAGTGAGGATGGCAATGTAAAAGATAACTATGATGCCATGTAATAGCCTCTAACAATCTGACTATGTCAATTATTTTTTTTAACTGGGCTGTAGCTAACGTTAGGAGACATATTGTAAGATAGGTAACTGTTTATTTAAGAGTATGGCTTAGGAGTAACTCTCACACGTTCCCTTCCCATGATGCTCTGCTGCTCGTCTCCTCAGATGGACAGAGTACGTTCTGCCGCCCCAAGTCTCAGCTGCTCTCAATATATAAATGCTACATTCCAACAGCACTGTGACCTTTTCTGAAAGTTCACAAACTTGAAGTCAGCACTGAGTTCTAGAGGGACACAGTATTTATTTTGCAGTCAACACACAATAGTAAACAACTTAACCACACCTCGCTGTCACACTCACGTATCCGTGGAACATGATATGGAGCATCTCAGCCACACTGAAGTGTTTCTGTAAACCATCCTCCTCTCGGCTCATTCCAAACATTTTCCTTCTTTGGTTTAAAGAGGCAACGATGGAATAACTACTGATGAACGCATATTTATTAAGTGCAGATCGACTACATGTCAGGAATATCGAATAAAATACAAAAAGGGATCTTGTACATCAATAATACTTATTACTGGGGGACAGGTCACTCATTATTTGGAAGGTTTTGGCAGTTCAATGAAAAGTCCTGCATCATAAATGCTGTGTTTTTTCATTGTGATCACAATAAACCCGTGTTATTGGAGACTGAGCCCTTCTGAAGCTGCTGTTTGAATGACAGCACACACGCTGGGTCTCCTGTATACCTCGGCCATTACTGTTGGGGCAGTTTCATACACAGTATATAGCATTATGTTTTCTGCAGCAGGACGTGCGTCTCACTGTGGGTGATGACTATCTGAGGTCAGGATCAGGGCATGGGAGTTTGAATTTTCACTAACATGTGTCTGTTGTGAGCCAATCACATGACAGCCTTAAGTACAGATGTAAAAGAAACGCATGGAGATGCATTGAGGTCCCATCCCTTAGAGTTAGACACTAACGTCTTCAAAATATGGCCATCAGCCCACACACAAAAGAGCATGTTTTTCCTTTAGGCATAGCTAGTTTGATATAAGATTTATTTAGAGTAAAAACTGAAATACAAACACAAGACAACAATAATAAACAATTCCTTTCAAAAGGCTTGAATGGATACGGTGTCTGCGGCCTTCATATGAAAGTTGCTCACTGGCAACTAAGCCAAATGGCCGGACTCGAGCACAGTCATACCTGGATCATAAGGTTCTGGCTCCATAGAGCATGCGTTTCTCTGTGTCACATCTGGGCTGAGTCAAATAAGTGGTGAGGGAGAATAAATGTAACTTTAAAGCCCTAATGATTTTCAATCTCGTACTGTGTAGTTATTTTACCTAAAGAAATAAAATCTGTTCATTTATAGATGTCTCTTTCCCAATGTAAGTCAATGGTAAAAAAATATTTTTGGGCCCAATGACACAGATGTTGTAGTACCACCGTTTGGCCACAGGAAAAATAGCCTACCACACTTCATTGAAGCTTGCTGGAGACACATGTGAA
The DNA here is from genome assembly GCA_031216635.1 of Dissostichus eleginoides. Classification (NCBI taxonomy): domain Eukaryota; kingdom Metazoa; phylum Chordata; class Actinopteri; order Perciformes; family Nototheniidae; genus Dissostichus; species Dissostichus eleginoides. Next base: position 3,586,469 of record CM062264.1, read on the forward strand.
GAAGCATAATGCCCGGTGGGAACTGACGCAGTAAGAGCTGTCCACTTGTGATGAGTTGACACGAGACATGTCAGCGGTGAACTGGCCATAGAGCCACTTCCTGTTCAGTGTCACACCTTTCACACACTGGGTTATTTCGAAGCTGAAAATATGTCGTCAAAACAATTTAAAGCATGAACTGGAAATTGTGAGAAGCATCTTCACAAGGTGTTCAAACTGTCTTGGATGAGAAAGACAGCGACTGAACTGCATAAGAGGATTTCAATGGACTTTCAGAGAGCTGATGCCTCGCTGCAGCTGGTGTGTTCAGGGAAAACGAGAATCTAGTGTGGCCAAATCCATCTTCAGGGTTTGTTTCATGATAGAGCTCGCTGGCATCTTGGAACAAAAATCAATAGTCATTGCATTTTCAAACCAATTGGAAATGCATACAGCTCAGGGAGACATTCAATATTTGTTTCATTTTGAGGCTTGTTTAAATCCATTTTGATGTGTAGATCACATACTCCCTGCTATTTTCAATAGTCCTCTGCATAAATAAATCCAGAGGAATCAAACATTATAGTTATTTTAGCCTAGTCAGTTGGTATAGTGTATTCTTCACGTAGCTTAGCGCTGTCACCTCTAATACTGTACTGAATCCTCCTGTGGTTCCAACCAGTTCACCTTAATGACGAGACACAGTATTCAGTCCTGAACTTATTAAGGTGCCTGACATAACTCTGTTGACCTAATCTATATTTTAGAAACTTTTTAGGTATGTTGCCATGACATTTACTATTTGTGGTCCACAGAGGCAGATTTTGAATCACTTGAATCTGGTGTTGTCATCAAGTCCTAGACTTTAGTTTTCAAGATTAACACTTAGCTCAAAGCACCACTTACCCGGGGTAAGTTACCCTTTTCCCACCAAAGTGGTTCCAGTTCTAGGTCCGTGCTAGTGCTCGTTTGGTTCAGAAGTTGTTTGAAAGTTATTTATCATACTTTTCTTTTTAAAGATTTTAGGTCTTTGACCAAAAACAATGAAGTTGCATAACTCCTAGGAGGGCTATTTCTTTATCATTTCTGCCCTCGCACTTCAACTCACTTTGTTCTCATTCATTGTATTTGATTCGATGTCTCGCTGGGATGCGCCTCGCTGCGTTTTCCTCAGAAGCATCAATCTCATCATGCTAATCCTAATGGTGATTCCTGGCGATCATGCTGGCGCGTCAGGGAATCCACCGACCATTAAAATAGCTTCTGCTACATCCCAGCGCCATTCAAACACCTCTTCTCGCTTCGCAGCATATTCTTGATACACTTCGACTCTCCGTTCTTCACCACAGACCGGAGCATTTATCGGTTTGGATATTAGCACCAGCTGATAACCAACATTGCCTAGCTTTTTTTGAATATAAGCAAACCAGCTGATACACTGTCCCTCTCAGTTAGCACTACAGCTAACTGAGAGGGACACTGTATCCTTCCCTCACATCAGAGGAGATGGAGGTCACAGGGCTCCTCTCTCGAGGCTCATTTCGAATGGCGCTGCATTGTAGCGCAAGCTATTTATAGAGTAGGTGGATCGTTGGATTGGCGTAATGAGATTGATGCATCACAGCAGGGAGGCGCATCCCATAGTGAGACATCTCATCATGCTACTCCTAGCCTGCGAGCTAGTTCAGGCAGTCAACTCGAGCACCAATCATACATTAACACGTGACGCACCTCGTCCCTCTTACAACCAACCAAACACATTCTCCTAAACATGCCGCTCTATTTAAGCTGCCAGGTCTTCCTGCCTCTGCCTCGCTATGCTGCCACTGCTATGTTCACTTGCTATTGCTACGTTCATGTTCCTGCTGCTGTGTTTCATGTTGCTGCTGCTCGCCTGCCCCACCACCACCCCAGCTTCCACCCCAGCTTCCACCTGTAGGCTCGGGGATAGTTATCTAATCATCACTCAATGTTCTTTGTAAATCTGTGGAGTGATGAGGCCCGAGCCTAGACGCCAAACTCAAACTATATGCTGCTTCTAAAAAACATATTAAGAAACACGTGAGTTGTCTGACTGAACTGGAGTTGCACAAGTAACTTAATGTTTTCTTATATTTTGTCTGTATAAATTAATATTGAATAAGTTGAATAAAAAAAAAAACATACATTAATGAACACACTTTAAAAAGGCAGTGTTACGAATGTAAAAATGATATTTCCCTCTGATGCTTTAAAACCTCTCTCTCTCTCCTCTCTCTCTCTCTCTCTCTCTCTCTCTCTCTCTCTCTCTCTCTCTCTCTCTCTCTCTCCTCTCCCTCTCTCTCTCCCCCTCCCTCTCCCTCTCTCTCTCCTCCCTCTCCCCCTCTCTCTCTCCCTCAGACTGCGGCGGCAGCAGCCGAGTCCAGGTCTGTTTGTGAAGATGCGCTCGGCTCGGTTCAGTCCTGAAAGCGCAGACGGTCCAGCCAGCGACGTGGACGAGGAGGAGGAGCAGCTCCAGATCCCATGACGCTCACTCCTGCAGTCATACAGGAAATACTTCACACAAACATCAGCTGACACATGAAGAACTTGAAATAGTTTGTCTTTTGTGCAAACGTTGTATCTTCAGAGACATTCTGCAACAGGAAGCAGCCGTCTACTGCTCAACCAGCAAGTTCTTAAAGGACCGCTGACACATTATGGGAGATATTTTACCCAGATCAAAACATCAAATCATTTATCTCTGTGCATCCATGCAAAATGCTCATTTTAGGCAATTAATGGATGCACATTTTAATAATCAAAATAAAAGAATCATTAAAAAACAGAAGCGTTCATCTGAGTTTAAACATGACCAAGGCAATGTGACAACGTTTCCTCACCGCAGAAAAATGATTAGCACGCACCTAATCCTGATGCAGAACACACACATTCTCATACACACTCACACACACCTCAACAGACTTGCATTAATGGACGCACAGCAACAAGATGAAAACAGCAGGCGTGTGACAGACTTTAAGGCTGTGCTGAATGAAAGGATCTTCTTTACTGGAGCAGTGATTCATTCTTACCTCAGCAGCATCACCCCTGTCCCCTCTGTCCATCCATCAGCAGTATTAATACTCTCCGCTGTGAAGAAAATATGCAGCATTGAAAGCCCGGTCACTTCTGCAATTTAAACCGCTGCATTGAAAAACAAAAATGTCTATTAATTCCAATGGAATCTGAACATATCTGGTATGGTGAACTTTGACAAATAGCTCTATACTCTGTCCGAGTATAAATTCTTACTTTATTAGTATTACCCACAGAGCTGTGCAGCATGCCCACCTGAAAGTTAGCATCGAGGGGCTCCCTCCACAAAATGCAATGGGATCTTTCTAGAAAAGGATCTCTGTGACAAACACACGTTTATGATACTTATGGGTTATGTTCAGATTAATAACCTCCACATATGAACAAGGCTTTATGATTTTTGAAGTGTAAATGCAGTTATCAGAAGTAAAAAGTGAATGCTAGGCTGTAAACAAACTACATCCCATTCCATGAGGGGGCATACTATAGAGGAACTAAAACATGATCAGACGTAATAATGTTGGCTAGCGTATTAGTGCTAAGCTTGCAAGATACAGTATTTCCCTCCTCAGTCCTAACACAGGGGTTCCCAACCTTTATTGTGCCAAGGACCGGCAGATACATAACAAAAAAAATCGTGGACCAGTTGTCAATTTGAACTGATTTGAATATTTACTCACCAGCAAGTAGCAACAGAGGCTAATTGTATGTAACAGCCTGAACAAATACTAGAACAAAATGCATCCCAAACATATTAACAACGTTTAAAAAAAAAAAAAAAAGAACCGGTGTATTTCGGAAAAACGGAAAACCAAAAAACCGACGTTATTCAGTTTTTAAACCAAAACGGGAAAACAGATAAATCAACGTTTTGGTTGTGTGTGAGACACTGGCGTTTGTTTTCAGAAGATATTATGATAGTGTCGTTCGTTCCGGTGCACACACACATCATGCGCCTTGGTGACCGGACATCTCCTTCATATCGGGCAGTTCGATGTGTGTAGAGGTGTGTGTGTGTGTGTGTGTGTGTGTGTGTGTGGTGTGTGTGTGGGTGTGTGTGTGTGTGGTTAACACGTAGCAGCCTGCAGTCACTCTTAAGCTGTTCTGAAGAAGGTAAACAGTGAAGGCGGTGCGTAAAAGGCACAGCACTCGGCCCGCTGGTGCTGCACTTCAGAGGCGGAGTACACGTCCCGCTGCCTCCTGATGTTGCAGCCATTTCATGAAGTGAAGGAGGTTTTCCTTCTATAAAACAGCTGCGGGCAGCAGATACTGTGAGAGTCCCGGACATGAATTCTTAGATCAAAGCAGACTGGTTTACAGAGTCTCCTGTTTTGCCAATCCGGTGCTTAAACAAATAGCTCTACACCCCTGGCCGACATGTCCTTAAAATTAAGTCCGAGTTTGAAACATATCTCAAATAATGTATGCGCTGCCATTTCCCCACATAAACACAACAGTCTGCAATGAAACGGTTGTCTCCTGTGCGCTCCTCTTCCTACTTGGCGCACTGGTAACTTTCTCGTGTGAACGAGAGGCTGAGACCTTAGGCTGAGCCGCCGAATCCCTCGGAACATCATAAAAAACATTTTCAACTGTTTTCTGGTGAAAGTTTAACTAGGCTACTGGATGAAATAATATGACTGGTATAGGTGCGAAAATTAAAAAAACATGATAAAATATTTGTATATATTTATAATTCTGCAAATATTACGATAAACTCACAGCTATTTCGCGGCCCGGCAGTAACACCTCCGCGGCCCGGTACCCGTCCGCGGCCCGGGGGTTGGGAACCCCTGCTCTGACACCTTTCAAACATCCCATTCAAACGCTGGAAATCAGAAGTATTGTGCTTTGAGAGGAACAGATTTCAAGCTAAATATCCATCAGTGAAGCATTTAAGGTTAAAGCTTTTGGTTGAGATTTGAGTTTTTTTTCTCCAGAATTGTAGTCCAATCCTGTGGAAATAGAAGCTTTCTTCACAGCAGAATACAGAACTACATTATGGATGCAAACCTTTAACACAGCAGAGGCTCGAAAAACATCCAAAGCTCTCTTGCTGCTCTCACTTTGTTGCTTCAGGTAAGTTTTATGCTGCGTTTGTACTGAGCTTCAAGTATTTATATCCAGTAATTCCCTCAGGACTGATTTTAGTTTGGACTGAAACACGTCTCAAGCAGCATTCAGACATCATGGGAGAGTGAAACCCAGTATGATCCCTGTAGGTTTAATATTCCCAGGGTCAACAGAGACGGCCATGAATCCAACAGTAGAGGGAGGTTCAGATAAAGTGTGTGTTAAACTGAACACTTAAGTTATTTCTACCAAGCCAGTCCGGGCTAAATCTGTTTCTCTGAACTCTCACGCTGGAAGGGGACCAAGATATTTTACTGATCAGGATTCTGAACTATTTATGTCGTAATGGTTTTAGTTTTTATAAATGATCTGTACCACAGTGGTTTTGTATTAGCCCTATAAATGTCTACTGTATATATAAAGAAACATGTGTCTGTGTCTTCTTTCTACACTTTTTCTGTGTCAGAGTAAGCTCTTTGTACTGTGCACACCAGTGAGGCCTCAGTGCTGCTGACTTTAGGGTTGTGGTCCTCAAGGTTCTCTTAAAACTGGCCAGCAAGTAACCATGGTATTGATGTTAATATTAATCAAATCCTTAAAGAAATTCAGACACTTATTATGGTCAGGATTTCTTCCAGTGTTTTCACCACTGCCATTCTGATATATTCTCACTTGGCAGGTGTAAGCTGAGGATCCATAGAAGTGTGAGCTCTGCGTTTTGGACACACTATGTTGTGATAAGAGACCCCTAACGATAAGAGAATGGTCTGTTTTGTCTGAAAAGGTTCCCAACTTTGTGAAATGACCCTGATATTTTAAGTGCCAGCCATGATAAGATCTGTTTAAATTATTAAAAGGCTAAGGAAAGGTGCTTCAATGGTTCCTTTCTTATCTCCTTTAGCTCAGGAAAAAGTCGACCATCTTTGTGTAGACTGGTGCGTACTTGAGTTTTTCAGTTGCTGAAAAAAAATCCAGAAATAGACAACCAAAATAAACATCCCTTTACTAGTGCTAGTTTCAAGATACAGTATTCTTTAGATTATATTAGCCCTGCGAAAATAGGAGCTGCTAAATCTGCATACTTTAAGGAAACCTGGTGACAAAATCAAGAGCAAAGTGGATCTAAAGTTCTTGCTGTTAAAATGCTGATCTGCTAGTCTGGTGATATTTTATATTTGTATTATTGTTAACAAAACCAAAGGAGACAACCAAAACCAACAACATGTTAATCTGTGTTGCTCAAACAGGAGTAAATGGTGCATTTGTTGGGACTATTTTGTATGGCAGATTAAACCCTTTTTTTTTGCTTTATAGAGTATTTGTGTTTACTGAGTCAAAATAATCTACAGTGTGTTTATGTTAATGTAGGGGACATGCAACCTAAAATAAGATAAGATGGAACTTTATTATTTCAATTACGTTTTTAGTAGCAACAGGTAGTCTTGTAGTCGAGACCACCTTATCCGAGACCAACACATGACCAAGACCGGAGAGTAGCGAGACCAAGACAAGACCAAGACTTTAAGAGGTCGAGACCAAGTCAAGACCAAGACCAGGGTTGCGGTCCAATAGTCCATTTAGCTTAGGAACCTTCCTAACGGAGTGAAATTACCCAGAAGTACCCCAGTGGCAGCCATGACAAGTGCTGTTCGAATTCTCTAGATGATAGGAAAGGAGGTTTCAAACTTCCTTTATAACCTCCTTTAGCTTAGGAACCACTGGACCTTCCCGCAGCATTTGCCGTCACACAACAGTCGGCCGTTCACGGAAACAACCGATTATGACGGAGAAATGATATCATGAAAGTTACGGTGCTTATTAAGCTTTTTAAAACGTATGTGATAAGTTGCCAAAGTGCTTTGTTTTGGACGTTCCTCAGTATTATAATCAAAAAGAGAAATATGAACGTTAGTTTTTACTGATATGATCAAATAAAGTCAACATTTCACAGTGTTTACTGAGCTGTGTGGGGTTTGTTCAACTTTTAAAAGATGTTTGAATGGTGATATACACAGTGATAGATGTTAAGGACTAACGTTTATAATAAATACATTTGTATTGATTTTAAGATCTTTTCATAGTTCATACAATCATACATATTGGGATCATTTGAGAGGGTGACGAGCAAAAGTTTCACTTTCCTTTTTTATTTCAATTCCAACTTTGGTCATGAAGAATATGTTTCTCTGTTGTCCACGTTCATAAAGCATAAAGCAACAGCATCAGAGCACGGTGCAGAGTCTCTAGATGAGTTTACAGTAGTCCCTCGTTCTTATTATACATCCATGTCGTAGTCCGCTGTATAGAAAACTGTAGTTTCCATAGTTTCCCCACAGCAGCAGACGCACATTGATGACGTCCGCTGGCGCATCATAAATACGTCGGATACTGAAAGTGCAGTCGGATTCTCAAAGCACCGCAGTCTCTTCTCCTAAATCCTTTTGAATTCTCCTATCCACTATTCCTTAACCCCGTGACGTTTCACACAGAGGTCAAGGAATAGACGATAGGGATAAACGATAGGAGCTGATTTTTGGACTATTCGACTGCAGCCCAAGACTTTAAGAGGTCGAGACCAAGTCAAGACCAAGACCAAGACCAAGACCAAGAACCAGACTACTGTGAATCCAACACTACACGATACACATATACGTAAGATATAAATTCAACTTCATCCTATTTTTTCAAAAAGTTATCCTTTTCATATAAAAACAGTAAAATAGTAAGAACATATAAAACATTATAATATAAATGTTACGGTATATAGGTCTAAGCAACAAACAAAAAACAAACCAACCAGTGCCCTGTACGACGAATCCAGTTCAACAGACCCTGGATATCTTCGAGTTATCTTAAAGTGCCAGTGAAGTGCATTTTTTTGCGACAAAGTGAAATGGCAGTTTCATTTCTTACATATAATTGTACCTGTTCATGGCTAAAATAATTTTTTAGGAAGTGCGAGGGACGAGATAAACATCGCAAATTTTTCAGAGTCTGAGCCTACCGCTGCTGCAGACGATAGCGGCTGTGACGTCACAAGATGGGCCCAGTTGTGATTGTAAACATGGCGGAGCCTTCGGAAAGTGATACTGGTGCGAGAGAAATGAGTGATTTTGACAGCTTTTCGGACAGGATAGATGAGGAAAGTGGCCATGGAAGTCAATTTAGTTGAGGACAATATTTTGTCATAGATCTAGAGTAGATCTACACACAGGATTGGCCGTCACCTGATCATACATTCATCTGTTCATAGCATGATGCAACATTCATGTTCACATGCAGTGTTGTGCTAGTTACTGAAAACCAGTAAGTAGTTACAATTACTAGTTACTTCACTACTTACACCAAAAAGTAATGCGTTACTGTGAAAAGTAACTTTAGTTACTTAAAAAGGGCACCCATTAATGCCCTTATACTGTAGCCTTCATTTCAGTACTGTTATTGCATCGGAGAATAATACAACCTGTTGATCAACTTGACATGCATTTGCATCACTGAACTCTGCTAAGCAATGTGGTCTATACAAACACAAACACAAAGATATGTTTCAAAGTGCCAATCCAGCCGCTGTTGCTTAGGTGGAGGTGGAATGGCGTCGGATGAGTCTGGGTCTGTGGTCTTAGCTACTAGCTTCGCTACTAGCTTCGTCCCAGCATGTTTTTTCTGCAGATGTTTCAACAGATTTTAATTGCTGTTTTGGGCAGTCGATAGGATCTTTGACCCGCCAAGACACAACTTACATTTAACTAAAACTTCTTTTCTTTGTGCTCGACAAAAGTGAAATAGTGAGAATATCTCCAGGCGGAGAAACTCGACTTGAGCTCTGCCGCCGCCATGATAGTCTTGTTAGTTAACACAAACACAGTGGCGTTTATTTTTCATAAACAATCTACGAATCTACGAAACAATGACACCAGCCACTCACCTTCATCTTTTGGGAACAGAAACATCGCCACTTCGGCAGACTTCACATTACCACAGCCAGCGGCAATGCATCGCTTCCCGTGTGTTTTTCCTCCCTTTTTCGTCACTGTCGCCTCCATTGTCAGCTTTTCTCGATTGGCAATCACTTCCAGTCTACTGCGAAACACTTTCCAATCAAATACTCGCTCAAAAACGTTGGTAAATTCGACTTTGAAATAGAGACAAAATGAATGGTGGTGAATGTAAACACTTCGGCTTGGCCCATCTTCTGACGTCACGCAGTAGATCGCAAGCCACGCCCACGAAGGCGGAGGTCGACTGCGAATTTCCCAGCGGAAAATTCAAACTCGTCAAATTCGTTGCTATTCCAACATCTTTGATATGGGTTCCAATGGACAATTTTGGTCATTACTATACGTATTAGCATAAAAGATCATGCACCGTCGCACACTTCAGTGGGTCTTTAACTAACCCTAACAAACGAGATCTCGCTAAGCGGTCCTACGACGCTGGTTATCAACTCGGTAACTCAACCCAGGGTTTCTCTGTCCAGCTGAGAGCGCGTTCACATGAAAGGGGCGGGGTTAGCAACATTTGACCAATCACAAACATGGACAAGCGTACTGACAGCGCAGCGTCATACTTCATGAATGAAAAGTAAACTATCATGTTAGACAAATATGAAGAAGTTCAACTTTAAACATCCATGAGTTAAACACATAAACGAGGATAAAAGCCACATAGTTGCACCTGCAAGGTGAATACAGAACAGCTGGTTAGAAAATATATATATATATATATACCGAGTGGTTTATGATATCACTGCCCCGTCTAAGACACTAGTGGATCTGACTTTAATTACTCGAATGTTTCGTCAACTTAATGTGTTTCTTAAAATAATACTTCGGCATAAAGTATGTGACAATGTAAGTGTTGCACACATACAGATACGGCTCGCGAAGTTGACACATATAGGGAAATATATGATATATTATGATGTAATATGATGTGATTGATGATGTGATATGAATGATAGGTGCGAAACGTTGGCGTCTTCCCTGCATACGGCAGTTTAAACTGTATTTCCTTTATCCTGTAATATGACTTGATAGCTTTAAACTCCGCACACTGAGCTCTTATTGGTCAGCAGGCGGTGCTTTCACTGAGTTGATCTCTTATCTGGAACCTAACCTGTGCCCTGTACTACAAAGCAGGATTTGCGGTTAGCGAGGTAACTTCAGGGTTAACTCTGGGTTTTCGGTCCTACGACGCTGGTTCACTTCTTACCGGGGTAGCTCTCCATGGTAACTTATGCTGAACACCAAACCTGAGCACCGCCTGCTGACCAATCAGAGCGGAGTTTAAAGCTATCAAGTCATATTACAGGATAAAAGAAATACAGTTTAAACTGCCGTATGCAGGGAAGACGCCAACGTGTCGCACTTATCATTCATATAACATCATCAATCACATCATCGATCATATAATATCATAATATATCATATATGTCGCTATCTGTGTCGGCTATCGAGCCGTATCTGGCCGTGCAACACTTACAGTGTCACATACTGTATGCCAAAGTATTATTTTAAGCAACACATTAAGTTGACGAAACACTCGAGTCAAATGTAATTAAAGTCAGATCCACTCATGTCTTAGACGGTGATATCATAAAACTGTTAATGTACGAGTTCAAACACTCTGTAGTTTTTTTGTTTTTCTAACCAGCTGTTCTGTATTCACCTTGCAGGTGCAACTATGTGGCTTTTATCCTGGATTATGTGTTTACGTCATGGATGTTTAAAGTTGAACTTCTTCATATTTGTCTAACATGATAGTTTACTTTTCATTCATGAAGTATGACGCTGCGCTGTCAGTACGCTTGTCCATGTTTGTGATTGGTCAAATGTTGCTAACCCCGCCCCTTTCATGTGAACGCGCTCTCAGCCGGACAGAGACACCCTGGGTTGATTTACTGAGTTGATAACCAGCGTAGTAGGACCGCTTAGTGAGATCTCATTTGTTAGGGTTAGGTAAGATTACTCAAACATATCCAGGGTCTGTTCAACTGGATTCGTCGTACAGGCAGGGGTTAAATTGGGCCGGGGCTGTCTGGGGCTCAGCCCCGGCACATAGGACGATGCTCTGACGTCATCACCCTCGCACATTTGTCATATGTTTACAAAAAACTATATGTTAAAACTTTTCTCGTTCTTAATATAGACTATATTTAGGGTCGATATGTGTTGACTTTACTTTAAAATAGCAGATCACTGTGACCGGATATAGTTTTTTCGGCTTATTGAACGTGTGTCTCTTCCGAGCAGCATCGCCCGGACTCCGCTGCTCCTCCTCCGTGCAGAGAGTCTGCAGCGGTGTGTGTCAGCGACGTGCAGTCAGGGGAGGCACGGATTGGCCATCGGTAGAGTCGGGACTTATCCCGGTGGGCCGCTGGCCAGCTGTGTGTTCTGGAGAATCACAGAAAGGCCGGACGTCAACGCCAATCACATCTCCAGCAACAGCCGTGGTCTCGACCATGGACGTATAATAAGAACGGTCTCGACCGGTCTTGACATAAAATCTCGAGACCTATAGGTCCGAGACCGAGACAAGACCAAGACCAAATGTAGTCGATTCCGAGACAAGACCAAGACTGTTAAAAAGTGGTCTCGAGTACTACAACACTAGCAACAGGGTCAGAGTGAAAAACTGGATTCACAGAAGGTAAAAATAAATGATAAAATAGAATACAAATACAAATAATAATACAAACATTCAAAATAAAGTGATAAAGTGATATAGTAAGTAACTGTCGAAACAACATATCACGGTAAGTCGTTGAACATTTGAATGGACATATATACATATTTGGATTGTTAAATATATTTACATATAAGTGTGCAGATGGGAGTGCAGGTTAAAGTCTTTCAAAAAACTGCAGGTTTTATGTATGTACAGTCCTGGATACTATTAACGGGTTGTGCAGCCTGAAGGCTACAGGCACAAGGGACTGTCCGAGGAGGGATGAGTCTGAGGCTGCATCTCAAGTCGGTTATTTTCCTTTCCTCGCTCCTCGGTCCTCGGTATCACCGGAAGTTGATTTATCTGCGCCATCTTGAGTAGCGTCCCATGGCGCTTATTTCTGCCGGAGGACCGAGGATCGAGGATCGAGGAGCGATAATGGAGGACCATCCCCCGATGAAATCCTCAGATACTCGCCCCGCCCCCTTACTGTGTATCGCTCACTGATTGGACGATGCAGCGCATGCACTGATCTGATGCTTCTTGACATGAGAGCAGTTTCCCAGCGGAGTGAAGAAAACACATGAAACTCACGAGAGTCACTCCTCAGTTTATACTGTGTTTTGTTTCAATTAATGTTACAATCATTTAGTTACATATATGTGATATATCTGAACAATAAAGTGGTCAAAAATCATTTTATTCATTTATTGGAAACATGTTCATGATCGCTTTTTTCGTTTTACATTTTCATTTATTGTCATTTCCATTCAGTCAGTCATTAAGTGCTATTTCAAATGTTAATTTGCTACATATCCACACAAACAAACAAAGTGTGCAGTCCAATGAATGTTAATCTACCTGGGTTTTGATAGTTAACATATCTCTTTTTCTTCTCTCAATTATTTTATTTCTATTGTGCACTCTAATCAATATTAATCTAACTATTGTTCGTTTATACATTTTAAGAATGGCGTTTATCTTTTTTGAGAATGAGTTATTCTCAAAATTCTTATTATTCTTATCTTATTTTATTTAATGTATTTGGGTCTACAACAGATGATACAAATGTTTAAACTCGCGAAACTCGGGGAAGTGATTTCAAAACAAAAGCACTCGTTTGCTTGGAACGTTGATAATATTATATATAAGGGGAAACAAGGTGAATTTAGCGATCACAACGAAAACGGCCAAGACACACATTGAGCCCAGAAAATGAATGTTATTAAGGGCTGTAAATATAATAAGTCTATGTCTAAAATGGACAACATTGTTAGGAGATTTTTACTAAACAACGATTCTGCAATGCGGTCACTCCGCCGTCTCTCCACTTTGTTTTTTCAAATCAGCTGCTCTTCATTTTTTTTTTACAAATATTTTTTACCACAAGTTCTTAATAAAACTGACACTGTTGGACTCGGTATTAGTTTGACTGCTACTAACAATACATTGAAGTACTTTTACTGTGTATTTTTTGAGAAATACTCTGTCCAAGTCCCCTCCTGAGAACAAAAGCAAGCCCCTTCTGCTAAGTTTGATGAGTGAATTATTTTTTGTTGCCATTAGTTCTTCGTGAGATTGATCCTGTTGGACTCAGTACTAGTGAAACCCCCACAAGTAGCCTACTATGAAGTACTTTTACTGTGTAGTTACTTTATAAACTCTGAATCTTGTGGTGCTTGAAGAAATACAGACTGGTTAAGCCGGCCAGGTTATATATATGCCGTTTTTTGCAATATTTATTAAAATGTCACAAGTTATTTAAACAAACCACTATCTGAGGATAATACAAGCAACCATAAAACACCCTTTATCTCGAGAGCCATTGAAGCCCATGAAGAATTTATCCTTCCACAAATCTTTTCATCTGCTGTGTTAATAAAGTTGCCACGTGTTTTCAAATTCAAGTTAAGGCACTATCTGTGCAGAACATGAACCTTTTAACTGCCAGACCAAGAAAAAAGCTATGGAAAAATTATTTGTTTGCATTTTTTTATCAAATGGGCCACAAATAACCACAAACACATTTTTTTTTTTTGACTGACCACACAGTTTTGTTTTTTGAGCCTCTACCAACTGGTCGAGCTGGCCTATGGTAAAAGTGCATTTTCAACAATCATACAGTACAGTATTTGTATGCATCAAACTCAAATAAAACACAAACTCAAATAAAAAAAAATATTTTATGGAAAATGAGCAATATATAGATATATTCATAAAACATAATAAATTATAATTGTAAAAAAAAGTAATGTTAAGTGTTTTTCATAATAAAAAAAAGACTTGCTCATCTTACTGTATGCTGAACTGGCCTAACAAGAAACCACTGGCCTAACAGCAAATGTCTATATCCTGTGTTGGCCTAACTTGCTCATCTGTGTGCAACTTTGGGCTGAATGCCATGCATGAAAGGTGCTATATAAATTATTATCACTATTTCACTCTGAGAATCATAAGGCAGTACTAGATTTAGTAATATTACCACGAATCCAGCCATTTATTTACCATATTTTATTGGAAAACATCTCTGAAACTCTGAAAAAGTCGTATTGCTAGTTTACCATAAAAGGCGAAATCGACCGATTGGTTGAGCATATTTTCAAAAAAATAATTACACCCTTGTTAAAACTTTTTTTGTGCATCAAGGTATCTAATTATGTTCACTCAGTGCTCTGACACTAAAATATGTCAAAAATGACATGGTTACCTTACAAAAGTTGACCAAAAAGAGTGATTTCTTCAGCAGTGATTTTTAGCATGCCAACTTTCTCAGTTGAAGCTAGCTGAAGGGCATTCTGATCGAACCACAGTGACATCTAGAGGTTGTTTTGTGCATAACATGTCAACCAAATGGTAGAGCTGGCTGAATTACATGGAGTAAAACATTTTTATTTTTTTTTCAACAAGATATCAAGACACAAAATGTGCTGGCGCTGGCTGTTAAAGGGTTAAACATTTTCTTAATTTTCAGTATTTTATTTTAAAAGTGTTCAGAAAGACTGCATCAATGATATGCTATATATATATACAATATGAATATTTGTATTAACTTCAACCAAAGTCAATTTAAATAGCGGGCAAACATGGGTTAATTGCCATGGATGTGGTGTTCTATTTCATCCTTACTGACCGCCAGAGGCGATGCTTAGCACTAAATATCTTCTGTCTCGCGCATGCGCAGGTCGAATATTTATATCAACAAAGTCACGTGTGACCTCGTATGACCCCGGAAGGCATAAGTTCCGGTGTTGTCAACGAGTTCAGTCCTTTTTTATCTTCTCTCTGCACAGGTTACTACTTTATGAGTAGAAGCCAAGCTAGCTTGTTGAAAATTCGATTCTAGCTCATCGCTACCTGTAGCCTTGTGATCGTCTCGATCGGAGCTGCGGGCTAGAAAAAACGCTCGCCCTCCAAAGGCTGTGACGAGCTGTCGCCCTCCCAAGGGAGGGGACCGCGGTGTTCACCGCTCGGACCCAGGAGCTCCGGACCGGTAAAGAGCGGACGCTCCTGCACGTCAGTCGGTGAGATCGCTACCATTTATTGCTGATTGTGCTATCTATTCTCAAGCTAATGAGATAATTGTGTGCAAGTTAGCCGAGTGCTCTCGCTCAAGCTAATTTGTTACTGCACTAGTGAAGAGAGCGTCTCCGCTCCCCTCTCACTGCACACATTTGGTTCCTGTTCCATCCTCCAGTTAGCTGAGTGCTCTCGCTCAAGGCTAACTCGTTACGGCGCTAGTGAAGAGAGTGTCTCCGCTCCCCTCTCACGGCGCACAATTGGTTCCTGTTCCATCCTCCAGTTAGCTGAGTGCTCTCACTCAAGGCTAACTCGTTACGGCGCTAGTGAAGAGAGTGTCTTCGCTCCCCTCTCACGGCGCACAATTGGTTCCTGTTCCATCCTCCAGTTAGCTGAGTGCTCTCGCTCAAGGCTAACTCGTTACGGCGCTAGTGAAGAGAGTGTCTTCGCTCCCCTCTCACGGCGCACAATTGGTTCCTGTTCCATCCTCCAGTTAGCTGAGTGCTCTCGCTCAAAGTTAACTTGCTACAGCGCTAGTGAAGAGAGTGTTCCCGCTCCCCTCTCACGGCGCACAATTGGTTCCTGTTCCATCCTCCAGTTAGCTGAGTGCTCTCGCTCAAAGTTAACTTGCTACAGCGCTAGTGAAGAGAGTGTTCCCGCTCCCCTCTCACTGCACACAGTTGGTTTAATACCTGCTCCATCCTTCAGTTAGCAGAGTGCTCTCGCTCAGGCTAACTCGCTACGGCGCTAGTGGAGAGAGTGTTCCCGCTCTCCTCTCAAGGCATATATACCATTAACTGACTTCATTTTTCTCACCCCAGTTAGCAATGTGCTCACTCCCCTCCACTGCATATATTGTTTACTGGCCCAGTTATTTACAGTCAGCTGAGTGCTCTCGCTCAGAGTGACTTAAGCTGCCAGCAGCAATTAGTCTGGAGTTTTTTCATTGGTACTGTCGCTATGTTTAACGGCTGTAACACCTGTATGGCTCCTCTTCGACCAGAGGATGGCCATGACCTTTGCCCCTCTTGTCTTGGCCTCGAGCATCTGAGGGAGGGCCTTTCGGAGGACCCGTGCATGAATTGCACCATCATGCCTCGTGCGGTAAGAGCTGCTAGACTAGCCGAGGTTGAACTACTGACTGAGGGTGGCCTTCCCCCTGCGCAGGCGACCCCAGCCCAACCTACCCATCCTAGGCGTTGGGCCGCAGAGGCTGCGGGTGCCCCGCCCAAGAAGAGGACTAAGCCTGATAGGCTGTCCTCCAGGGTGGACCTACTCACTACTGAGCTAGCCCAGATGAAGTCACTCCTCTTGGCTCTCCATTCTGGTGCCCGTACAGAGCACGCCGCTGCACCCAATCCACCCACGGCTGAGCTGGTTCCAGATGACGATGTGTTCTCGATGGCAGCTTCAGCCACTCAATTTAATGAGTATGACGGGGAGGGCCCATCCCATGCTTCTGGGCCTGGCTCCTGTACCTCAGCTCATGGATCCTCGGAGGGGGCAGATGACAGCTCCATGGGTACCGTCATTCGCATGGCACTGGCTCGCCAGCAGCTGGATGTACAGCAGCCCGAAACAGCGCCTGCCAGTGCGTTCTTCAGGCGCACTCTGGCACCCGCCACCTTTTCCGTTCCTCCCTCTTGTGAGTATCTGAGGGAGTTACATGCATGCTGGAGGGACACTAAGGCTCTTTCCCGTCTTACGTCCGATGGCCGAGCCCTGGCAGCCATGCAGGATGCGGCAAGAGTCGGCCTTGACCACATGCCGGCTGTTGAGCCTACCATTGCTTCCCTCATAGTTTCCCCTGACGAAGCTCTGAGGTCGGAGGCCAGGTGCCCTCGACCCCAATGTCGGGTCACTGATGACCTGCTCACTAAGGCTTACGATGCAGCGGCGCGCATGGGCCGTATAGGCAATTCCCTCTCTCACCTCATGCTCGCCCTCTCAGCTTCCCTGCAGCAGGATGCTCTCAGCGCTTCCTCTACCAGCCTCAGTGACGCCTCATTACAGGCGTTTGCTCTGATGTCTAGAGAGCTTGGGCGCCTGATGTCCACTCTCGTCCAGACTCGTCGCCAGGTTTGGCTGGCACAGTCACCCTTATCAGAGGCATGTAGGAGGACTCTCCGTGCTGTCCCAGTGGAGCCGGGGGAGCTGTTCGGTTCAGCTGCCGTACAGGTGCTCGAACGGACTGTCCAAGCTAGTCAGACCAGGCAACAGTTCTCAGCTCTTCGCAGAGACATGCCCCCCCGGTAGGCCTAGAGGTCCGCGTCTGCCTCTGGAGGCCGCTCCCATCCACCGGCTCACCCCGGTGCCCGCCATGGGCCTCAGCGTCCCACGAGGGGGCCGGCCCGCTACGGTCCTGTTAACTCGCCCCCAAGGCAGCCTCGGTATCCGGTGCCTAACCGTCGCCCCCCCAGAGCCTCCAGAGGCCGGGGGGCAAGGTACTGAGGGTCTGGGGCCGGCTGTCGGTTATTTCTCCCAGCAGCAGCTCAACTACTGGGTAGCTCAAGCTTCAGACCCCTGGGTGGTTTCCACCTTAACCCAAGGGTACAAGCTTCAGTTCCGACGCCGGCCCCCAGCCTTCAGCCGGGTCAAAATGACCACCATAAGCGACCCGGCAAAAGAGATCGCCCTAAACCAGGAGCTGTCAGTCCTCCTTGCCAAGGGTGCAATCGAGCCTGTGGACCCCATCTCACAGCCCGGGGGCTTCTACTCAACCTACTTCCTGGTAAGGAAGAAAGGCGGTGGACTTCGCCCAATCCTCGATCTGAGGGGACTCAACAAGTTCCTAAAGATTTTACCTTTCCATATGCTGAGCACAGCGGACGTTCTTCGTACCGTTGCCAGGGGGGAATGGTTCACGTCCGTCGACTTGAAGGACGCTTATTTTCATGTGCCTATTGTGCCTCATCACAGGCAGTTTCTTCGCTTTGCCTTCAGAGGCCGTCATTTCCAGTTCAGGGTGCTCCCATTCGGACTCTCCCTCTCCCCAAGGGTGTTCACCAGGTGTGTCGCGGCAGCCCTCTCGCCCCTGCAGTCTCAGGGTATGAAGATTCTGCCATACTTAGACGACTGGTTAATCTGTGCACCATCCCGGTTGCAGTCGACCCAGGACACGGCTCTCCTTCTCTCTCATGTCGCCCGGCTAGGCCTCAAGGTGAACATGGAGAAGAGTTGTCTGAACCCCTCTCAGAGCCTAACCTTCATTGGGGTGGCTCTGGACACAGTCACTATGCGGGCCTGTCCATCTGCTCAGCGCCTGGACGACATCCTCCAGCTTCTTCCCCTCTTCAAAAGGGGCAGGTCTCTGGCATATATCCTGTTTCTCCGCCTCTTGGGCAAGCTGACAGCTGCCTCAGCTGTCGTTCCCTTGGGCTTGTTGTCACTGCGCCCCCTGCAGAGATGGCTGAACGGCCTCCACTTAGACCCCAAGTTGCACAGGCACAGAAAAATCAGGGTGTCACAACAGTGCCTCTCCACTCTATCCCCATGGAGGGAGAGGTCGTATATGTCGAGGGGCGTGGCCATGGGCTCCGTCCCTTTCCGCAGAGAGACCGTTACGACGGATGCCAGCCTCTCGGGATGGGGTGCGGTGTGGCAAAACAGGACAGCCCGTGGGCAGTGGTCTGCTCAGGACTGCACAGAACACATCAACGTGCTAGAGCTGCGAGCTGTGCACCTAGCACTCAGGCACTTCCTGCCATACCTGAGGGGGAGGCATGTGCTTGTCCGCTCGGACAACACTACAACGGTGTATCACGTGAACCACCAGGGGGGCACCAAATCTGCACGCTTGCTAGAGGTGTCCCAGGCTCTCCTGACCTGGGCAGCTCCTTGCCTGGCCAGCCTACGGTCAATGTATCTGCCCGGAGAGCAGAACCAAGTCGCCGACTTCCTCTCCCGTCACAAGCCTCCACCGGGGGAGTGGCGGCTCCATCCAGAGGTGGTGACCAGCATCTGGGGTCTCTTCGGCAGGGCAGAGGTAGATCTCTTTGCCTCGAAGATGTCGACCCACTGCCCCCTATGGTTCTCCTTGACGGAGAAGACCAGCCCTTTGGGTCAGGACGCCCTGGCTCATTCATGGCCAGGGTGTCTTCTCTATGCCTATCCACCCCTTCCTCTGATCCTACCAACACTCCTCAGAGTGCTTCATCAGGGCCACAGGCTTCTTCTGGTGGCCCCCTTCTGGCCAGCCAGGACTTGGTTCTCCCTGCTGCACAGACTCTGTTGCGGGACGCCTTGGCGTCTCCCCAACAGGAAGGACCTCTTGTCTCAGCTGGAGGGTCGGATGTGGCACCCCGACCCCTGCCGCCTCCAGCTGTGGGTCTGGCCACTGGAGGGCCCGACCCGCTGCTGAGCGACTGCATAGAGCCTGTCAGGAGGACTATTCTCAATGCTAGGGCACCATCTACTCGTAGGCAGTACGAAAACAGGTGGAAACTGTTTTCTGACTGGTGCCAAGGGCGAAATGAGGACCCAGTACATTGCTCGGTGCCTACTACCCTTGAGTTCCTGCAGTCCCTCCTGGACGACGGCCGGTGTCCCGCTACCGTCAGGGTGTATGTGGCTGCTATATCAGCTCAACACGCAAGGGTTGACAACAACACAGTGGGGAGCCATAGGCTGGTATCCCTCTTTTTAAGGGGAGCTCTGAGGCTTCGCCCCCCGAACATCCCAAGGGCTCCTACATGGGACCTGCCCTTGGTGCTGGAGGCCCTATGCTCGCCTCCCTTTGAACCCTTATTACAGGCAGAACTGAGGTGGCTCTCAGCTAAGACTGCTTTCCTTCTTGCCATCACCTCAGCAAAGCGTGTAAGCGAGCTTCAGGCCTTGTCCGTGAACAGCTCGTGTCTGAGGTGGAACTCAGATGGCTCAGGTGTCACCTTATGGCCGAACACAGCGTTCCTCCCTAAGGTGCTGGCACGCTCTCATTTTAATCGGCCTATCCAGCTGGCACGGTTTGACCCCCATCAGGAGAGGGGGAAGAGAGGTCAAGACTCTTATGCCCGGTGCGGGCCCTTAGAGCTTATGTCCAGACTACCGCAGGCATACGTCAGTCTGAACAGCTCTTTCTGTGTTACGGTGGTCCTAGAAGGGGCTGTGCGCTCTCAAAACAGCGCTTGTCCCACTGGATTGTGGACGTCATTGCCCAGGCATACAAGGCGAATGACCGTCCCTTGCCACCCAGAGTAAAGTGCCACTCTACCAGGAGTGTCTCCACGTCATGGGCGACCTTGAGAGGTGTGCCCCTGGAGGACATATGTGCCGCGGCCACATGGGCATCCCCGAGCACATTCGCCAGATACTACAGGGTGAATGTTGCCGCCCCTCACCCGCTGGGTGTGGTCCTCCTGCAGAGTCCACCTAGGCCATCCCTATAGGGTAAGTATTCAGACTTCCTCGTGACTCTGTTGGTATAGGTCATCCAGTGCTAAGCACCGCCTCTGGCGGTCAGTAAGGATGAAATAGAACGATAGTTACGTATGTAACTACGGTTCTATGAATCCTGGATGACCGCCAGAGTTCTTGGTCACTCGGAATCTCGTGTTTCCGCGAGAAGATTCCATAGGACTGAACTCGTTGACAGCACCGGAACTTATGCCTTCCGGGGTCATACGAGGTCACACGTGACTTTGTTGATATAAATATTCGACCTGCGCATGCGCGAGACAGAAGATATTCAGTGCTAAGCACCGCCTCTGGCGGTCATCCAGGATTCATAGAACCGTAGTTACATACGTAACTATCGTTTGATATAGTTTACGTTCAATTTCAACTATTTTAGGCAGAAAAACGTCTATTGACTAAACGCTTTTTAATAATTTACTATTTAGAAAGGTTTTTGTGAGAAATCATTTCAAAAGTAAACTTTTTTTTCCTCTTGTATTTAAATTTGAAATGTTTGCACCAAACATTATTAATTTATACATTTTTATCAATTGTTTAAAATTATGAATCCATTTATTTTATTGTATTTCCTTGAGGCTGGAGAAGATACCCAGCATGTAGTTCAACATGCAAATGTTCTAATCAGGGTTCATACACTTTTTCACCAATGCTACTCCATGACTTCTCCATGACCTTTACCTAATTTTCCATGACCAAAAACATTACTCTGTCTCAGCGGTACCACTGAAAATGGTTTATTTTAACATGGAACAGGAAAACAAGGTCTGCATATGAAACATGTTGTGCCTATCTAAAACAAATCAAATAGTCGGCTTACTAGCTTCTACAGGCTAAAGCAACTAAAATATCTCACCAGCAAAATACCTCGTCAGTTACAGTGGCGAGCCGTGACTTTTATACCTAGGCCCTCTGACCCCCCCCCCCCCCCTTCCCCTTCCCTCGAAAAGAAAAAGAAAAAAGAAGAGTTATTACGTCACAGCGTATACTTCAGCGGAATATCAAAACAACGGCCCGGGGTGCAAAACGCATCAACGACAGCGACCCTCTACCACACAGAACAACACCATTTATCTAAACACCTATCATGACAGGGCACCCACAGCCAAGTAACAATTCAAAATGAATGAAGTCGGCACGGAGGCCCACATTGAGAAATTACTTAGTCCTACCTTTGATGATCAAATCACTTAAACACAAAGTCCATCCTCCTGTGCTTTTGGATGAAGCACTTGATGGCGGGGTCATGCAGCTGATCCTTTGCCACTCCAGTTTATCATTGTAACTCAATCTTGAAAATGACTCGGTTAATAATTTCGCAACGATGTCATCACTATCACTGACATGAGCCATCATGAACGAACTTATGCTAATCAGAAATCTATCGATCATAAATCTATCGATTAGATTTATGATTCGAAAATTATAAAAGTAGGGTAGACATGTGGATATTATCTGGCTGAACAAAACGTGCATTTATCTAACAGGTTCGTTTTCCACAGACCTTATTTCGAGCTATTTTCCAAAATCCTATAGAGAAATCCCGTTGCTTTTGTGTCGAGGGAACCAGCAGCTTACTTCCGGGTTTTAGGACGCGTCACTTGCATAGACCTCACAGCGGGCGGAACTTTTCATAAAGTCCGCGAAAATAAAGCCCACCCATTTAGAGGGAGGATATGATTGGTCAATTGTACTGTCATTTGACATTACTCTCTCATTGAGTTACTATAGCGGGCCCTCTGTGAATGTACAGAGGGACCAACAAGCTCTCCCGTCTTCACATAACTCGCAGAGACGGCAACAGGCAGATTCAAAGGATTTATTTCTTTGGAAATGTTATTTTAAATACAATTAAATCAAGTTATTTAGGTAAAACTAATGAAAAATATTTAAAACAAAATATTTAAAAAAAAACATATTTAAAAAAAATGTTTGTTTTTTTATGTTTTCAAATATTATTTTTTAGAATATCTTAGGCCCTCAGAGAGGGCCTAGAGGGCCCTGACGGCTCGCCACTGGTCAGTTAAATGCCATTTTACGTTTCATTACTATACGATACAGTATTTATTATCATTATAGTATTACTATTTTGGCGATTAGATAAAAAATAAATTATATTTGATGCAATTTTAGTCACATTTCCATGACTTTTCCAAAACCTTGGGAAAAATGTTGTTTTCCATAACTTTTCCAGGGCCTGGAATTAGCATTTTGAATTTCCATGACTTTTCCAGGTTTTTAATGACCGTAAGAACCCTGTCTAATACAAGTAAGTATAAGTATAATGGAAAAGTAAATACAATACGTTTCATAGGAGGATGTGGAATTATTTTCTCTCACCTTGTAAGTACACAACGTTCCGAGCCTATAATTTAGCTCTGGCCTTCACTCACAAAAAAACATTTAGTTGAATTGGACACATTTTTCGAAGCTCTATTGACTGACATGCAATGACTGGGACTGATGGAAGAATCTGCGAGGAATGAACTAGGAGCAGAGAAATAATCATATTTTAAAAGACAGCATGCTTCATAAGAGGCCAACAAGAGTGACAGGGTGTGTCAGTGTGCTGAAGGATAGACCAGCTATCCAGGCCAGACTCTAAAGACTTTCCATGGTGTAAAATGCTGCTGCTGGAGTACTAGTTCTGATATCATGTCTACCATCCTCTAAAGGCCCTGACACACCAAGCAGTCACCAGAGAACTCGCCGACGCCGACTGTTGCGTCGCCGTCTTCTCCTGCGTCTTGGCCATGTGTCGCACTGGAACACACCGCAAAGACTTCAGCCGATCACGTATGAACTGCGCATGCGTGAGTGGCAATAACTCTCCTTACCAGCAGGCGGCGGTAGTGTGTATTCGTCATTCAAAAGAGGCAACAACCGGAAGACAGAGAAGAAGAACAGACTGCGTCTTTTAATTACACAGCGATAAGAAACAATAAAAATGTGCCTACATAACTGTCAGTTGCAGCCCTAGCATTAGTATTGGTTATAGTAACAGCTACAACATTAAAATACTTCTAATTAGATTGAGGAGGATAATGGGAGAATGAACAGAGGGACAGAAACATCCATCTGAATAATAATAACTTTATTTGTATAGCACCTTTCATACAGGGGATTGCAGTTCAAAGTGCTTTACATCAGTAAGAAATAAGACATCAAATCAGTGTAAAACAAGCAGCAAGAGCAAAGCATAAAGTGGGATAAAATAATGCAGATATATTATATATATATATATATATATATATATATATATAGTAATCCCAACAGGCCACCTTGTTTATGGTTTGATTCAGTTTTAGTAGAATATAAAATACATGAATGATGAAATGAGCACATAAAGTGCAGACATACTATAAAATCACAGTTAATAGACCTGCATCTAATGATCGCAGTGTTCTGGCGGGTGTGTCTTTTATTAGAGAGTCAGCAATGTAGTAATGTATGTAATGTAATAATGGCCACTTCTTGCTAAATTTATATTTCCATGTGATGCTTTTATCCGAGGCGACTCACAACAGGTAAATGAACAGCGGTAGACAGTATCTCATTTACTAAGGCACTGTACTTAAGGACAATCTTGAGGTACTTGAGACTAATCCTGCAACTTTATACTTCTGCTCCACAACAGTTCGAGAATGAAGAAACCATCACGTATGAAAGGAACATGTGAATAGAGGGGCAGAAAACCCTCTTGCACATTTACATTTCAATCTTGAACAATGAACAGCGGTAGACAGTATCTCATTTACTTAGGCACTGTAGGTACTTAAGGACAATGTTGAGGTACTTGAGACTAATCCTGCAATGTTATACTACTGCTCCACTCCCATTCAGTGTACTTTATACTGCGCTACATTTATTTGATAACTTCAGTTAACTTTGAAGATTCAGAACACTACAAAATATAATGAAGACATATTCTATCATGTATTATTATAGGTTAAGATAAAATGTTATTGATCCCATGGTGAATTTCATAAGCTACCAGCAGTATATAATGTAATTTAAATCAGCTCCTCCGCTTCAGCTCTCTGAAGCAGAAATAAATCATTCTAATGTTGTGTTATCTAATGGCTGTAGTATGAAGGTACGAAATAAAGTTTTGCATTGCCTATCCTGCAGAAACACCCATCTGAATAATGGCCACTTCTTGCTAAATTGAATGTATGGAGGTATGAATGTATGAAGGTACGAAATAAAGTTTTGCATTTTGAGTGTGCTTGGCCTCTCTCTGAGCGGTGCCGGTGTGGTGCAGATGGTGGATTCTGCCAGGGGAGTGCAGGGCTCAGCATCAAAGTGGAAGGGCTCCTCAGTGGTGCTGGTCGAGGTTTCACTGCTGGTGCCACTGCTGGTGCCACCGGGGGGTGATTCTGCAGCCACCGGACGTTCCTTAAAAAATGTTAAATAAATTCACAGTTAGTTGGATTTAATACTTAAACTGTTTACTAAGCATTCATAACAAAACAATACCCTGAAATGTGTGTGCCATTAGTTCGGGGTGTGGTCAAGTGTGAGAGGCACATTGTAGACACATTGTGATGGCTCTATTCAGATGCTAAAGACATACTTCTAGAAGATTCAGAACACTACAAAATATAATCAAGAAATATTTTATCATGTATTATTATAGGTTAAGATAAAAACGTTATTGATCCCATGGTGAATTTCATAAGCTACCCAGCAGTATATAATGTAATTTAAATTAGCTCCTCCTTTACCAGCTGCAACATTAAGGTGATGAGCACATCAATAATTATAATACAACAATATATATATTATTCTGTTATTGTTATATTTACCACTGTAACCACCAAATGAATGAAAATAATGCTTTTGTAAATGAAAGAAGCAAGAAACACTTATTTATACTCAACAAATAAAATAGTTACCGTGATGGTGAGGTATGAAGTACTCTCCTTCCTTTTTGCTTTAAAAACTGCAGCCTGGTCAGGATCCACTGCTGTCTGCCAGTCCTTGATTATTTAATCAGTTTAAAGATTACTGCTACTTCTTTGTACAAAACATTACATGTTTATTTGATTTATGTTAACAAAAAATGATAATACCGGGCCACTGCTTACTGTAGCGCGAGAGGGTAAGAAAGCTAAAGAGTTATACAATTCCAGATAAAGAGTTGGAGTGAGAAAGAGTGCTAAACTCACACACACCAACTCACAAACACCCCTGTGGTGTTTTGCAGTGCAGACTGGTGTAGACGCAGTAATGAGATGTAACCTCAGCCCGACTCCCCCCACACAGCATGGGAGCTCCCTCTGAGATCATATTCATTACTCTGTTCGTGTGCGCATGTGTGTGCGTGTGCGTGTGTGTGTGTGTGTGTGTGCGTGTGTGTGTGTGTGTGTGCGCACGTGTGTGTGTGTGTGTGTGTGTGTGCGCACGTGTGTGTGTGTGTGTATGAGAGAGAAGCCCAGACATAATGAATGTTTTACCCTGCGTAGGCTGGAGGCAGAGTGCCTGAAATCATAGCCACAACTTTGGCTCTGCACTTTGTGTTTATGTGTGTGCTTACTCTGCATAACACAGATAGTTGTGAATCGGCAGTGCACACATACACACTTGTACTAGTAGTCACTATGGTGCCCTCGGGATAACAACACACACAACACGCCCACACACTTAAGCTGTGATCTGGGGATGATGATGGTGTGTGTGTGTGTGTGTATGTGTGTTTGTGTTAATGTTTAGCTACATCCCATGAGTTCAATAGAGAAGATCATTTCTGAAAACTGTTGGCTAAGCATGACACACACTGTTGAGTGTGTGTGTGCTGTTGAATGTATGTGTGGAGGTGCTTGTTTCTTCTACATGATTTCCAGTGACTGTGTGAGCCTGTAGCCTGGCTCATTATGGTAATTATCTGTGTCTTTATTAGGCCAGTAATGGCTGACAGCAGGAAGGCAGAACATTACATTGATCCCTCTATAAATATTCCACAGTTAGCACAGCATCGCCCTGTGTGCACATTCTGTGTGAGAGTGCACACAAAATGTGTATCACTGCAAAATACAAACAATGTGAAAATGATTCCTCTGTTAGAACTCTTCTACTTCTCTGTATTGACTGAAGCCCTGTTGACAGGCTCCCTCTGCCTTTCTCTTAATTTGTATTGCACTTAATTGGCATCTCTTTTGTAATAAATATATTTAAGCTTGGCTGCTTGGGAAAAGGCCAACATAAAATCCTGACAAACGCAGCTGAGAGACATTAGGAAAAGCAAGTGTCTCTAAACCCTTTGTTTGCATCACCATTGGCTGTCTTTATTTGCCTTTCATTTGGTAACTGCACTGTCCCTCATTTTCAGTCGCCCTCCATACCCTCCTTCATGTTATGCGATACAGGCAAATATGTCACAAAAATAATATTTGTTTGTGTTTTGTCAAGGCCAGATTCCAGTCGGATGTGCATTGCTGAGGTCAGCCTATGTGAGGTTGAACCTCACTCTAGTTGAACTGTGACTGCAAAGCTTGGTAACAAATCATTCTTAGAGTCGAGCTAGATGCCCCAACAATCCAACCATATGGGGGGGTTTGGAAAACTTCTGCTGTTTGCTTTTGATTTACCTGTATATCTGGTCAACTACAAAGCTGCTTAGTGCACCTTCAGTTAAAGGTCTCCTATTATACCATTTTTAGGCATATATTATGGTCTCAGATATATAAAAATATATAAAAAACATGTCTATGAAGTGTTTTGCTCAAAATACCAAACAGATCACCCATTTCTAACCATGCCTCATACCCCTCTATTTCAGCCCTGTTACTAAAGTGCTGATTCTGGGTCTGTAGCTTTAAAAAAAAAAAAAAGAGTGGGGGGAGCTTATGCTGAGTGTCTGATCAGGAGAATTCTACCCAGATACTCAGCTAAATGCTGCCGTGATTAAATGCCATATCATGTTCCAAACCACATCAAGGATTATCTCTGAAACAGTATGGAGCTCAAACACTTTTTCTCTCTCAGGTTTACCACAAGGTGAGTTCCTTTTTTTATTTCCTGCTTTTTTACACATACTCTCTCCAGTACAGCGTTAGCTCTGAATGTTAGCGATGCTTGCTAATGTAAACACAGACCATATTACTTCCAGAACACGTCGCGCAGTTTCTGATACAGCGACGTTTCTGATAGGGCCAGAGGTGGCAAAAGTACACACTCTCTTTATTTAAGTAGAAGTACAGATACTTGTGCAAAAAAATACTTTGCTAAAAGTAGAAGTATTGATTCAACTTTTTACTTAAGTAAAAGTACAAAAGTACAGTCTCTGAAATGTACTCACAGTAAAAAGTAACTTTTAAACTGACTGTTTTTGTGCAAAACTAACTGAACCTTACATCATATTAATATAATATTAATATGATTGAAAAGAAGCTTCATTTCAACTTTTATTACTGCCATTCTGAATGTATTCAGCGTGAACAACCACAACAAAGTACCTGTATTTGCTGTCGCCAACATTGTAGATGGGTTACTTTGCCTTAATACAGGCCTAAACAAATCAAACCAAAATGATTATAGTGCATTTTTTTGAGCCCACAACTTCAAACATCTCCCTTAAGTAAGGCCATGGATGCGGGATGTCTTGCTGGTGGTCTGATGAATCGCCTCTGTCGATGTTATCTTCATGTTCAGTCCTGTCGCTGACTGTACTAGCGTTACTCTTGGACATTATGCCGTTAGACCTTTCTCCCTTAACGTCTCAAAATAGAAATAATTGGTAATTCACCTCACATGCATTAAAACGAAAGTAACAAGCTTTTTTTGAAAATGTAAGAAGTAGAAAGTACAGATATTTGTGTTAAAATGTAGGGAGTAAAAGTAAAAGTCGTCAGAAAAATAAATACTTAAGTAAGGTACAGATACCTGAAAAATCTACTTAAGTATAGTAACAAAGTATTTCTACTTCGTAACTACCCACCTCTGGATAGGGCCGTGGGTGTAAAGCCAGCCCACATTTCCGATATTACGTAATATCGGCAGTAAATCTGGATCAGCTCCGTTGTACCCCCGTTTTTAGAGATGTGGGTAAGGAGGAAAAGAGAGAGGGTTGTATTTTCTGACACTTTGTGAGTTCCCTTACACACCGGGGACATATATTTATGTATAAAAGACATCAAAAAGTGCATTTTGCATGATAGGAGACCTTTAACATTGAGTCAAACTATCTCTTCTGTTGGTTACTGGCTTGGTTGGGTTGGACTAAGGTCATGGTTAAAAAACAGTTTGGTTGCGGTGACAAATGTGGCTCAATAACAATGTCATGCTTGTAATTTATCTTATTGTCAAAAACAATATATATAACTTTGGCTCACAACATAAGATGTTGTTCACTAAAAATAAAATAATCCTTTGGGATTTT
The DNA here is from genome assembly GCA_031216635.1 of Dissostichus eleginoides. NCBI lineage: Eukaryota > Metazoa > Chordata > Actinopteri > Perciformes > Nototheniidae > Dissostichus > Dissostichus eleginoides. Next base: position 3,615,549 of record CM062264.1, read on the forward strand.
GGGGAGTGCGTAGGTTAAAAGTGATAAAATCTTGTTGACTCATTGCTTATGTTACCTTCTTAACAGGCTCAGTTTAGAGAAAGATTTAAATCCTACTGATCGGAGTGAAACATTATCATAATGCTAATGACCAAAACTAGATCTTGTTTATAAAATACAAAACGTAATATTTGAAGGCTGTGTGGAATTCAGTAGCCTCCATATGCTATTGTTAGAGTGATAATGATTGCCTGTTTACAAAAAAGCTCATGGTAAACAGATTAAAACCATTAATTAATAATGAAATTATCTTTTTATACTCAATTATGGTACAGAAACGAGCCATGTCTCTTCAAGCCTGAAGAACTGTACCGGTTTTGTGTGTAGAACGACCTCCACTGTTGTAAAGTGCTGCAGCCTCAAGTACGGCTGCCAGAGGAGTCACCTTTTTTGGGATTCATTTTTGATTTAAAGATCTTCACACATTGCAAATAAAGAAAATGCTTTTACAACATAACATTAAAGTGTGTGCATTTGATGTATAGCTGGAGCTGTTTCATATTCAGTTGAAGGTCCATCAGCTTGGTCTTGATCTATTGTTACATTTTGCAATGGTGCTAGCGAATAATATCATAAATCATCTTTACAGACAGGGCTTTAGGTGAGTAATGAGTCAAAACAATACACAGAGGTACAAGAGAATCCCATTTTCCAAAGCTGATATTTCTTGACAGGAGGAGAAGGTCTGCTGGGATGTCTGCACACACAGAGAGATGAAGAAGGGAGGGCGGCAGGAAATAATTGTCACTTTTAGTTCTGTCGGAGCAGAGAGAACAGAGTGTCAGCGCTAACAGTCTGATCGGCACATGAGACAAAATGTACAATTGCCTTTCTGGCAGCTATGCTGTTTCCATGACAGGGTCCTGTAATGTACCTCACACACAGACACACACACACTTACAGTTACACAAATGTATATCTAGGCCCTGGAAATGAGACGTGTGAATACATGATTGTTACGCGTAAATTCAGAATTGCAGTGTACAGATGTGTGTTTTGGCGGGAAAAGCATTGAATGTTAAGCTTGGACCAATGAGAACAGTACCTGTTTAAAGAAGGAACACACTACTTGCTGACATGATGTGTGTGAGTGTTTGTAAGTGGGCTGTTAAGGGTCACGGAGGACAACAAGAACATATTTATTTACTAAGCGTTTAGCTCTCCCTGTCCCGTTTGCAATGTCAAAATAACTGGCCATTGACTGTCCTCTTTTAGTGGCACTGGTGACTTTTTAATCTGCGAGGTGTTGGGCTTATCTTATAAGGTTCGTACAGACAGATGCAGTTCCATTTAACACACAGTTGTGGTGAATGCTGACTGGCATTCATAAATGCACATTTCCCAATTTCAGTTGGTGTTGATGGGGGGCTCTACCAAAATGTAAGCAAACTTACACACACACTCAAAACATATGTCATATTACAGCCCAGGGCTAGCTCAAAGGCACACAGCACTTGATACAGTCTATTATTTTAGTGCCTGTTTTTGTCAACCTCCTTATTATGCTTACAGATCCCTATCCTGTAGCCCTCATTGGACAGCTGTGTTTACTTTCCTAAACATGGCTAGCTGCATAGCATCATCCACGTGGACTCATGGACAGTTTGTTCATGCTTTATAGTTTTTTCTGAAGTAACCTGTATAACCTGTTTCAATAATTATAACCTTGGCCCGACATATCTTAGGCGCCAATAGTCTGTGTAAAATGTATGCTTATGGGCAAATGTTCTCATGGTGGTATTATTTTGCTTGCTGTGCTCATTGTGTGTGCGTGACTTAGGAATGTATAGGACCCAGTCGCCCCCCCGGGTTTTAATGGGCTGGACAGGAGCGTGGGGGGGGTTGCATGGGAAAGTACTAAAACTGACAACATTGAGACTATGCAGAGACTGTGCAGAGACTTAGAGTATACAGAGACGGTACTGCCAGGTGCCGAAGATAAACGAAGATAAAGATTTGTATGTTCACCCCATGTTCACCCCATGAATTGCTTACCCCATGGCTGCCATGAAGATGGCCTGGGACTTATCAGCGGCGCAGTAGATCCAAACCTCCCACGCTATGGCTGACTCACTCTGATTCGCTGCCTAGGGCTCGCCCAGGAGTGAATCCACCAGTAGATAAACACCTAGGGAGGAGCAACCGACACAACTCCTCCCACACAACTCCTCCCCGTTTGTGTGTATAAATATTCTAACTTCCTTATACTCGGGGCCTCTGTTCTGTCTGACTGTCTGATACGTATATCGCACGGTAGAAGAGCCAAGGCCCGAAGTACTTCGTTATATTGTACTGTTGTTTTTACCATTAAATCAGCTTATTGTTAACCTCATATCTCTGTGTCTGAGTCCTTCCTCTTATAGCAGACCACTCATCAAACGAACGGCGCGGAGCGGGCTCGAACCTTCAACTACTCCAAAGGGTGCCCCATCCAACAATTTGGTGACCAACCGACGTGATGAGTAGGGTCTCATAGAAGGAACACCGGCAGCCAGCGGACGAACGGTCCAGGGAAGACACCTCGAATACCTCTGACAACTAAACCAGGGCGCCCTACAACTGAAAGGTGAGCAGATACCTGTTATTATCAAAATCTGAGATTGGCTATACTACAACATTTTAGAGTTGTCAGCGGCATTTTCAGTGTTTTAGTCTTACGGTAGAAAGAACAGTACTACAGAATAACACTTTCCAGTCTCAAAGAGGAGCTGCAGTTGTGTTATATGTGGGGTATTTCAAGAGGAGAAACGCAACTTTCAAAATCAATTTGAAATGACCGGATCTCGCAAACTCTTGCTGTGGGGTTAATCTAGAAGACTAAACGTGACGATAAAGAGATTCTGTAGACTGGGTTTCGACTCCTTGCCAAAAGCCACATCGCCGAAAGGGGGTGTTGAAGCGCTTTTGGAAGTCTCTCCATCTGTTGAAATAAACATCGCACTATAAAAGTCAACTAGACTGTACGGGGAATATAAAAACTGTGTAACGAGATTTCAGTGGTTTTAAATTGTTAAAGGAAGTCCAGCTGCAATCATCGTCCGAGATTTCAGTGGTTTTAAATTGGTAAAGGAAGTCCAGCTGCAAATACTCAGAGAAATAAGATGACACACACAGTAATTCTTAGACGAATTCTGGGGTTGGGGCTCATCGACTAACGTACACAGGCAACCCTTAGACGGATCTGGGGCTACGTTAGGTATATTTATTTTGAGTGTGATTAACTGTGGTTGTATATTATAATATTTTCAACATCAATTTGAAAGGACCGTCCCTGAAAGTATTGTAGAATCTTATTTGTATCTGATAGCATATACGTGACGATCAAAGGTTATTGTAGACTGGGTTTCGACTCCGTGCCTTGGGCCGCATCCTCGTAAGAGGGTGTCGAAGCGCTCTTGGAAGTCTCAGTAACTGGTTGAAATACACCTCGCACCGAAAACTATCAGACTGTATACCTGTGGGAATAAAACTGCAATATTTAGTAAATTATAGTACGCAGAAGTACCTGGTATTTTTTATAAAAACTAAAACCTTTAGGAGAAGCAGATACGAACGAAGTCAAAATGGAAGGAGAATTTAAACGTGAAGAGAGAGAATTAGGAGTCCCTGTTCCGGGTAGTTTAAGGGAACAATGGGGACAGGCGGAGAGATTGATCCTTAGTAGGATCAAACCAGGAGACCGGAAGAAGGCCTGTGCCGACCTCCGTTTCCTACGCAATAAAATGATAGCAGAAGACAGAGTAGGGGGCGACGAGACATTTGGGAATCTAGCTTTAGCCCTAAATATTTATGAACGACAGCTTGTAAAGAAACTCGGAGACCTAAACAAACAAAAGCCCGGATTATTAGGCCATAATAAACTGAACAAAGAGAAAGAGGCGGTAGACAAATTACGGAGGATTTGTCATAATGCGGCACTCGCCATGAACGGAGTAGCTATTACTCCCGTCCCAGCCAAGAATCTCCCAGCCATGGTCGCGGTTCAAACCCCGACCCGTGGAGGGGAGTTTCAACACTCTAGTTACGTTGGCACTCTCCTGTCCCCTCATGACATTAAAAGAACACCTGTATCAACACATACACCTACAGATGAAGAAATACTTGACTTTGTTGCAAAACGCGTCAAATTTTTTAGGACTATAAAAAGATGAAACCTCTGCCTCTGACAGAGAAGACACGGCAAGTCAAGACGGCACAGGGGACTCCACCTTCCTCTGAAACAGGTTGATATAGCCGGTGTCGGACTTTGTTTATGAACACATTAACTGAGGGACAGGTTTCTCCCCATTTGAGCTGACCCACGGCCATCAGTTTCCGGGTCCTGGGTAGTGTAGGGAAAGAAGTAGAGGAAATGAGCTCAAAACCATATTACCAGCAACTTAAGGGCTTGGTATCAGACTTCTCCACCAGGTTGCTGACGCCAAAGGGGGACCGAGAAGCACGAGGCTAACACCGCAGAATTCATCTGGCTGAAGGTCATCCGTCCGAAGTGGCTCAACCCAAGGTTCACCGGCCCGCACAGAGTGACTCAGAGGACATCACAGGCAGTTCGCCTCGAAGGAAAGGGGGAAACGTGGTATCATTGGAGCCAGTGCGCCGTTGGAAAACCTTCAGCAAGGACGTTAGACGACATCAGAACTGACATCGCTGCAGCAGGACGAGAGAACGACACATCTGACGACGACAGCCCAGCAGAAGCAACGACCCATACAACAGATGACAAGGACAAAGACACAGAGGTAACAACAGGCGATCTTGGAAAGGGGATTACGGCTTCCCTTATGGCAGTTCAGAATAGAATGGCCCTTGACATGCTGTTAGCTGAGAAAGGGGGTGTGTGTTCAATGTTTGGTGATATGTGTTGTACTTTCATTCCAAACAATACGGCTCCGGACGGTTCCGTCACAAAGGCTTTAGAAGGCCTTCGCACACTATCCATAACTATGCATGAACAATCAGGGATACACAACCCCTTGGAGGAATGGTTTACAAACATGTTTGGTCAATGGAAAGGTTTAATAATGTCTCTTTTGATTTCTATAGTTACTTTTATTGCCATTTTAGTAACATGTGGTTGTTGTTGTGTGCCTTGTATCCGCTCATTGTGTGTTAGATTCTTCAGTTCCACCATTGAAGGAAAAGCTGCCCCTCCCCCTCCGTACCAAATGCCCTTGTTGGCTTATGCATCGGAAGGAGAGGACAGTATGATGACTCAGCAGACAAGGATGCAGTTTTAATAATTATAACCTTGGCCAGACATATCTTAGGCGCCAATAGTCTGTGTAAAATGTATGCTTATGGGCAAATGTTCTCATGGTGGTATTATTTTGCTTGCTGTGCTCATTGTGTGTGCGTGACTTAGGAATGTATAGGACCCAGTCGCCCCCGGGTTTTAATGGGCTGGACAGGAGCGTGGGGGGGGTTGCATGGGAAAGTACTTAAACTGACAACATTGAGACTGTGCAGAGACTTAGAGTATACAGAGACGGTACTGCCAGGTGCCGAAGATAAACGAAGATAAAGATTTGTATGTTCACCCCATGTTCACCCCAGAATTGTTTACCCCATGGCTGCCATGAAGATGGCCTGGGACTTATCAGCGGCACAGTAGATCCAAACCTCCCACGCTATGGCTGACTCACTCTGATTCGCTGCCTAGGGCTCGCCCAGGAGTGAATCCACCAGTAGATAAACACCTAGGGAGGAGCAACCGACACAACTCCTCCCACACAACTCGTCCCCGTTTGTGTGTATAAATATTCTAACTTCCTTATACTCGGGGCCTCTGTTCTGTCTGACTGTCTGATACGTACATCGCACGGTAGAAGAGCCAAGGCCCGAAGTACTTTGTTATATTGTACTGTTGTTTTTACCATTAAATCAGCTTATTGTTAACCTCATATCTCTGTGTCTGAGTCCTTCCTTTTATAGCAGACCACTCATCAACGAACGGCGCGGAGCGGGCTCGAACCTTCAACCACTCCAAAGGGTTCCCCATCCAACATCACTCAACCTGTCTGGATCCATGCTGGGTCTGGTGCATAGACTGGTCTGAGCCTGACGTTTGAAAAGGGAGGCAGGGTAAGCAAAAATATAGCACTGGTGTTGCTACAGGTAGTTAGCCTTCTTGCTGAACCAGCTCCTTTGAAAGCGTGTATACTGCCTTCCTCTGTCCTCTGACTCCTGCCTAATGGCCATGTCAGACTGATCTGGTCCGATCTATTTTACTTTCAGCTTTCCCTCCAGTGTCCCCCTCTCAAAGGGTGTTTCCTTAAGGCAGGGGTCTGCAACCTTTTTGACCAAAAGAGCCATTTTGCCCCCTTTTCCAACAATTTGTTTTGTCTGGAGCCGCAAAACATATTTGATAGCTTATAAAGTTGTATTTATTGTTATATCATACACAAAAACTACAGTTTTTTTGCATTTATTATTTATAAAACTGTTTACCTCTAATAAGAAACAAAGAACTCTTATAAGGAGAATACAAAAAAATGCACAGGCCTACTTAAGATTAAATTAAACGCAGCACTCGGGGAGTCCTCTGCACATTTGAAGGAAAACAAATACAATTAAAATTGACCCACTTTGAAATAAATAAAACTATAGCTGCACCGTAAAAAGAGCTAACTGATTGAATTATGACTGAAGATCGTCAGCTGTCTTCCTCTTCCGTGTTTTTCTCGATACGTAAAGGCTGCAGCTCCTTTGAGAACTTCTCTCCACATATCAAACATCCCGGTAAGCCAGCATCGTTTGCTGTGAAAGCAGATAACTCTGTCCACGCAGAATTAAACCCTCTGTGTTCCTCCCATACTTTTCTTTTCTTTGATGTATCCATAGTTCGCTCATCGAGCCGGGGGTCAGGTTATTCGCCTGCAAGAAAAGGCGCTGGTGCGGGACCGTAGCAGGATGTGACGCATATTTTAGTTGACCTAATTAAAACCGTTTTGTTTTGTATGATGTGTCACAGTATCACCTCAAAATACAAGATACAAAACATTTTCAACCGTGCAACAAAATATAAATAGTCCTACAAATACTTTTATTTAATTTCCCTCTTATTTATGTCTAAGCTCAAGGGAGCCAGAGTAGAGGGCTTAAAGAGCTGCATGCGGCTCCGGAGCCGCGGGTTGCAGACCCCTCCCCTGTGATTAAACATCATTTTCCTTCTCCATATTCGCTATCTAGTTTTGTTTACACTCCGTCTCCGTCTAACTCTCTCTCACTCAACGTCAATCACTCACTCTGGCGCTCCTGCTGCCCCCTAGTTGTTGGTGGAGTCAACAGCTGCTTTGGGCGCAGTTTGGTGCGCCCCGAGCAGCTCCTATCTGTTGTACTGAAGAGCTGCTCCTATCTGTTGTACTGAAGAAACGAGCCATGTCTCTTCAAGCCTGAAGAACTGTGCCGGTTTTATGTGTAGAAACGATCTTCAGTGCTCCTATCTGTTGTATTGAAGAGCTGCTCCTATCACTTGCATTGAAGAGGTGCGGACTGCGCATGCGCCACTTATAACGAGAGTCAATGGCCAAAGATTTCTGCGCGCCAAGCAGGAAACACGTGACTTATCAGTAACTTTAGACATCGTAAAACTATTTTAATCTATATTTTATCGTAGATTATACATTTTACTGACACCAAATATATAATATGTACCTTGTTAATAAAAAAAAAGTATAAAATTAATAAAGATTTAAGTATTTTTTAATGACAATCTAGAATGTGGGAAGAGGTGGGGCGGCGCCCCTAACGCCCCTATGGGCCGGCCACCACTGGTTGATGCTGTTATATTTTATTCAGGAGTTCACTGCCAGCTGGCTGTCTTTGTATTCCTTTAGAGACAAGTTTAATGTGGGCAGTGCAAAAACTGCAAACCTCATTACATTTTATTTAGCTGAGGTTTTTATCCACAGTTACTTACATTCATACATTCAACCATGAAGATACAAACGCAAGAAGCAAGAAACCTACAAATACTTAAGTTTTCAATAAGCCACATTTTAAATGCTACTGCATTGGCTTCAACTAAGCTAATATTTTGAAGTGCAGACATTTTTTATTTGTTATGGCCAAGGTTTTTCTGTGATTCTGAGCTGGTTCCATTTTGGAGCCATGTATGTGTTTGTTGAGGGGGACATGGGTCCCGCTTACAATGAGGAAGAAGAGTGTCGATTTTGCTGATGGGGAGTAAAGTGCACATGCTGGTTGTATGGTTTAACCACGCCCTGGATGTTGGAAAGGCCTGATCCATTCACACCACGGCAGGACAGTACCAGTGTCTTGAAGCCTCATCATACAACCTCCTTTAAAAACAATCATTTATACTGTATGTCAGACTGTCTCATGAAGCTGGAGCACGCACAGTCTGCAAGCTTGCTAAGCGTGCAGTAAAACTCCCGCATTCACAGGTGGTGTGCTGCAGGCTGACGGTCCATGCAGAGCCACTGTGAGGATTGCATTTAAACTGCTTATGATCAGGGCTGGCCTCTGTGTGACAACAATCTGTGACTATCTGAAACACTCTTTTATTGATTTGAGTTGTTTTATTTACTTTGTTCATACAGAGACATAGACTTCCATCGGGCCAGTCGGAGTGTCTGTCATCATGTCTGCATCATGTCTGTCATCCTGTCTGTTTCCCTGTCTTTCTTAAGCAGTGAGAAGACAGGCTGTCTGCTCTCACTGACTGTAATTACCGGCACTGTCACCTAGCTGTGCTGGTCCACTATTACCACACACACACACACACACACACACACACACACACACACACACACACACACACACACACACACACACACACACACACACACACACACACACACACACACACACACACACACACACACACACACACACACACATTTTCAGAAAATCATTACTTAAAGAGTTTAAATCTGAAAACCAGGCCAACCCACTCCAGGATGAATCGTTGCCGTAGCAAACTTAGATTTTGATCAAAATAAGGCAATGTAAGGCAAGGCAAGTTTATTTATACAGCACCTTTCAACACAAGGCAATTCAAAGTGCTTTACAAAAATGAAAGACATTAAGAAAATGGCATTTAAAAACAGTCATTAAAAAGCAAAGATAATAAAATAAACATTAAAAGACAAAATACATGAATAAAAGTTTACAGTGCAGTTTAAGATATAAATAGTTCAATTAAAAGCAGCGGCAAAAAGATAAGTCTTCAGCCTGGATTTAAAAGTAGTAAGAGTTGCAGCGGACCTGCAGGTTTCTGGGAGTTTGTTCCAGATATTTGGAGCATAATAACTGAACGCTGCTTCTCCATGTTTAGTGCTGACTCTGGGGACAGAAAGCTGACCAGTCCCTGAAGACCTGAGAGATCTGGATGGTTCATAATTTAGCAGTAGATCAGAAATGTATTTAGGGCCTAAACCATTCAGTGCTTTATAAACCAGCAGCAGTATTTCGAAATCTATTCTTTGACACACAGGAAGCCAGTGTAAAGACTTCAGAACAGGAGTGATGTGATCCACTTTCTTAGTGTTAGTGAGGACTCGAGCAGCGGCGTTCTGAATCAGCTGCAGCTTTCTAATAGATTTTTTAGTGAGACCTGTAAAGACACCATTACAGTAGTCCAGTCTACTGAAGATAAAAGCATGGACAAGTTTTTCCAAATCCTGCTGTGACATTAGTCTTTTAATCCTAGATATGTTCTTTAGGTGATATTGATTTAGTAATTGTTTTAATGTGACTGTTGAAACTCAGGTCAGAGTCCATGACTACACCTAGATTTCTGGCTTTATCTGTTGTTTTGAACATTGCAGACTGAAGCTCAGCGCTAACTTTTATACGTTCTGCCTTGGCTCCAAAAACCATTACCTCAGTTTTGTCTTTGTTTAATTGGAGAAAGTTCTGACACATCCATTCATTGATTTGTTCAATGCACTTACTCAGTGTCTGAATTGGAGCATAGTCTCCTGGTGAAATGGTTATGTAAATGTGTGTGTCATCCGCATAGCTATGGTAACTTATTTTGTTGTTTTTCATTATCTGAGCCAGTGGTAGCATGTAGATGCTAACCTGTTTTTCAGCTCTCAGGCTCGAAAATGACATTCCCAGAACAAATGACTATAACTTCACCTCTAAAAGGGGTAAATTAATAATCTTTTTTCTCAAAGCAATGATAAACCTGTGAGTTGGATGTAGAAAAGTCAGAATCAATATAGATTTTTTTTATTTATAGTAAATTCAGATTGAACATAGTAAAGAAATGTAAATTATAGTGTCCGTCCAAAAAAAAAACATTACTTATAGTGAAAACCACCCTTGAATGATGGGATAGTAGACTAAAAGCTTTAGGAATCCAAACTATAACATATAATAAGTACCCTGTATAAAGATTGATGCAAAACAAGTGACATTTGACCTTTTTAGAGAGGTTTAGCAAAAATAAAAACACTTCTGGGGTCATTTGGGTGGATTTTCCATATCTCTGGCCCCCCTCGGTCGATTTTGATGATTGACACCTCTTTTTAACCGTCAGAGCCAATAAAATCGAGGGGGAAGTTCCTAAAATCCATCTAAACATTACCATTTGTGAATGCATGCCAGCACGCCCAAAACCGGAAGATGGGTTGTAGCTCTCACAAGCATGCATATGAAATCTCCGTTTTTGAGGGTTTTTGACAAAAATGGAAGGATGGATTATCAGTAATCATTTCAAAGTGACACAGACACATTGGATTAACCTTCGGCAGCGTTTTTATCGTTTTAATGCCAGGGGGCTGCCGGGTTTAACAGGTTAAAGGAATTCTCCCATTCTTTGTGAGAAATGATTGAGACTATCAAACGTGCATATCCAAATAGGTTGATGGATCCAGATATTCTGGCTAGGGACCAGTTTGTGGAGTATGTACGGGACATGGCTTTGCGCCGCAAGTTAAAGAGTCTCATGAGGCAACGTCCTGCAATTTCCTTTTTATCACTGCGTCAGGAGGGAATCAGGTGGGCTGAAGAGGGTGAGAGGCTTGCCATGCAGTTGGGGTTGGGGCTGGACCAGATCTGGTTTCTTTGCAAGAACAAACCAATCTGTTTCTCGTGTCAATAAGCCCAACTACCAGTTTACTGCAGATGGCCTACCCATTTGCCTCTGCTGTCGGAAGCCTGGACATGTCCTCCGCCAGTGTCGCCAGGGTCAGAGGCCACAAGCATCCAGCGTACCCAGTGACCGGCCAGAATACAACCCGGCTCCAGCTGCTGTAATATCGTCAGGTATGGGTTTTGCAGAAGAATCAATTGCTAATGATGTTAATGATGGTCATCCTAAGCAGGCCCCTCCCTTGCAAACAACCTAAGACCCCTCATAGGTAAATGTCCTGTGGTAGAGGTACAGATGGGTGGTGTAATGGTAAAGTGTTTGCTGGACACAGGTTCCATGGTCACAACCATAACAGAGTCACTCTTTAACCTGTTAAGCCCCGAGTCTGTTTTCCAGGTCTCAGGCTCGAAAATGACATTCACAGAACAAATTACTATATCTTCACTTCTAAAAGGGGAAAAATTAATAATCTTTTTTCTCAAAGCAATGATAAACCTGTGAGTTGGATGTAGAAGAGTCAGAATCAATATTATTGTGTCCGTCCAAAAAAGTTCCACATACACACACACATTACCAAATAAGGAGTCAGAGTGACGCGTAGCCAGAATACCCAAAACAGGAAGCTGTCACCTGGAAGCTATCATTAGCAGCTAATATGAAAACTCAGTTTTTGACATAAAAATTGAATTATGGATTATCAATAATATTTTCATTGGATTAACCTATGGATTAACCTTCAGCCGCGTTTTTCCCGTTTTAATGCCATTGAACACAACATTTGATCAGAATAACAGCAGTTTGTGCAGATCCGATAAGTATATCGATCGATTTATACCTAGAGTTCTGTGCTAAGTGCGTTAGCATTTTTTCGCTCAGGGCTCATTTAGACGCTTCTTGTGAGACTTGTGTTTTGTTTCGGTAAAAATTGTTCATATCGTCAGTTAGCTTAGTTTCTTCCCGTTAAGTGAGTATGAGACATTCATAGTTTATTAAATTCTAAGAAGCCCTGAGACACAGTTTCGTGAAAAAAACGCCTGTTAAGCCCCATAGCCCCCGCTTAACAGGTTAAAAAGGTGTTTCAACACTGGGATGCCCCTAAACTTAAAACATGCGGGTGCTTAGCTATTTGCCCAACAAGGGGACGCATTGTTTGCCTCTTTGTCTGCCATCCAGGCAGAGACATGCTGGGGGCCAGCTCTCCGCTACTGTCACAGATTCGAAGCCTGCCCACTAGTTCCAGGGGGTAGTGTTCGTGTCCTCAGCAGGACTGGGGAGTTTATACCAGCTGGGTGAGTAAAGTTTGTGCAGGTGACCTGCCCAAAAATTCCTTACGCTCCGCCCACCACCATGCTTTTAGAGCCTGGGGGCTCAGATCTTGCTCCAGGACTGCTTTTGTCCCCTTCCCTAGTGGCAGTCGAAAACGGTGTTGTTTTTGTGCCAGTGGTAAATGTGGGAGCCACCGGAGCTGCAGTCCACTGTAAACAGGTGTTTTGTACATTGCATGTTGTTGAGGGGATTGAGGGGTCAGAACTGAGTTTTGAGGAAGAACATGTTGAGGGTGAAGTTGAGGAAGTCGCACCGGTGACGGTAGTCAGCGCACAGGTTGTTGCACATGTTGTAGTCCCAAACGAAAGCTGAGGATTCTGGGTAGTGTAGTGTCTTCTGCCATCCTAAACTCCGAAAAAATATTTGTTTCTCCGAATCGAAGGGGAAAAATACAAAAGCATTGTACACAATTTAAACCAGGGGTGGGCAAACTTTTTGGCCACTATGAGTTTTAAAATTTGACAGACGGGCCGAGCCAGTAGCAGATCGGTGAAAAAATGTTTAGCTGTCCACTCCTCATTATACACTCAGCACTCAATGTCGACTTTTCTTTTCTTTGGTCCACTCATTGTAACAGATGCAGGTTCAAAGGTGAATTAGGTTCAAAGGTGACTTATTGCGTCATTGCGTCATCGTTTACGTGCCTTCTTATGACCCACACAGCGTTTTACGTCGCTGATTTTCTCCGCAACACCTCTCACAACAACATCAATAGAGGACTGCGTCTGGTAGTTTTTAATCATAGGAAGCCAGATTAAATTAAAGAACTACTTCTCCAACCTTATACCTTTCTCCAGAGTGCCGTGGTGCATTGTTAATGAATGTGGTTCAGCTGCATTACTGCCCGCTGCAGTGCTGCTCGTCTACCGGAGTTTATTCTCCCGTTAACTCACAGCAGCGGCCGCTGTAAAGTTTTCACTGTCTGACTGTCACACAAGCAGCTGATAAATATCCCCCATCCCTATCAGTGAATGTGTTTTAGTCTGAAAGCTGGCATCACAACGCTGTTATGAAAGTTTCTCTGCGGTCTACAGGTGATGTTAGCATAGCAACCGAAGCTAATCAGACTATCTTGACTACTTGTTGCTATCATATTGTGGCATAAGCCGTTTTCTACACGCATATTTTACCGGCGTAGTTTTCGTTATGATTTACTTGTGATGGCCACATGTAGCCCATGTATTGATTCCATCCGATAGCTGCAATAATACAAAACAAAAGGAAAACGTCTGCCTCTTCACAATGGTCAATAACAGTGAACGGATGGTTATTAAAGTAAGGTAAAATAAACAGAATCACACTAAGCCTGGTTAGTGTTGCCTGACTTTATATAAGTGTTTTTTATAAGTGTGTGGTCGCGTTCTAGTCACTTTGCTCAGCGCTACTGCTTGTTATAACTTGTATTCGCCATGAACTGTTATTGCTCAGGTTCATCTCGACCCCTTCCAATGTAAGCGTGACGTATTTGGTTCTTGGATCTTGCCGGGTTGCCGAGTGGGGCCAGCTGAGAGAATAGACCAGACTCCAGCAAAGGTCAATTGTGTCTAGAGTGCGCCATCTAGTGGGATCAACTGAAATGCCGGTTATTGCAGGAAAAAGGCAAAATGAATGCGGTCTTTACTATAATTTGGACAATTTTGTACCAATATTCGGCGGGCCGGATTCAAAAGCCCAATGGGCCGTATATGGCCCGCGGGCCTTAGTTTGCCCATGCCTGATTTAAACCAATCAATGTTGTGTAATTAACTAGGATAATCTGGTGTTTTTGAGTTGATGAGTAGTGCAGATATCACTGTAAAATCAATCGACAGTAAAGAGAATACTTACTTCCGGAAGTAAAATCCTCCGTTATCCAATGGGAATGGACGCTCACATTGCCTTTAAGTGCCGCCGACATGGAGCGATGCGGTGCTTCCCTGAGCGTCAAATACCGCCGCCGATGGGAATACATTGCAATCAGTTGAAAGCTCTTTGCGTCCGTTTATGAAGCTGAAGGAGACTCGGCGCGTCACAACTGCACGCCATAGGACCCTGACCAAGCGTCGCTCCTGGACGTTCAGGGAGTGAGACTGTGTTGCCAGAAGAAACAACCAGCTCCTGGGATGGGTGGGTCCAGCAGCATCGGGAACGGCTACAAGTAGAAAGAGACTTGGCACGAAAGAACCTACAACAGGCAGCAGACTACCGACAGCAACATCACAACCAGCAGGCACGCGATACAGGTTTTACAGAGGGACAGCTGGTCTACTTGAAGGATCATCAATGTAAAGGTCGGCGCAAGATCCAGGATGTCTGGTCACCAGTTCTTTATCAGGTGGTTAGAGTGCCCACTGAGGCTGGTGGACCGTACACCATTACCAGAGCTGATGGCACTGCTGATGTTCGGCGGGTGCATAGGGCCGAGATGAGGGTAGCGCATCTTGAAATTCTACCATCTGCACCAATGACACCCAACCCATGCCTGTATTCCAGCCACCAAGACATCCCTGCCAGTGACTCCGGCAGTAGTGAAGATGAAGAGATCCTGGGTTGGATAAGTAAAGGAAGACGCCCTCAAAACCCTGCTTCAACTCCAGAGGATGTCCCATGGCCCTTCCCCAACAGAACATCCAGCACCCAAGGTGCAGTCAATGGCGATTCAATCATACTCCCTGGTAGGCAGGAGGCACTACCAACCCAAAGAGAGGCGTCAGCTCCCAGAAGAACAACCCGGGCTACTGCTGGAAGAAACCTAAACCCACATAACCTTCCAAGGTCCACGGTGACTAGCAACAACGCAATGGGTGTGATGAGGGCGGCTGCTCCCTGGGTGCCTGAAATGTTTAACGAGCAATTGTTTAGACCCTGGTTGTGAGTAACTTGTCGTCGGGGCGACGACACTTTTTGGTGGGGGTGAATGTGGGAATCTTTGTCACATGACGGTGTCACCTGATGCGGTCACATGACCGGTGACCGGGTAAACAGGAAGTCATAAAAAGTTAAGGTGGTTTTATGGTCTTTTAAATTAACTTATGCAAGTGGCTCATTTAGCTTGGGTTTTATTAGGGCGAGTGCAAGACGTGATTTTACCGTTGACGGAGGCAAACTCAACCGACAGGCACAAGACCGGGTCTGTCATGAGCAATTTCCTTTTAAATGCCATTTTAACAGACGTTTTTAATTGTGTTTTAAGGGAAACTTTAAAATCGGTCCACGACATACACTTACATTTAGGGTCCACGGGTACCTCCTGCCCCTTAGCAGGAGGTGGCGTTGTCAGTAGAGCTTTAACAAGGTAACCTCAGTCACGGTTACCACACTTCAAACACTTGGAAAGCTTGAGATGAGCTATGGTTTGTAAATGTGTCTTATGACCATTTCTGAAAGCAAACATGGTCATTGCTGTAAAAAGCCTTCTTGCAGTTGACATTTTATAATACATACATTTTAAAAGTAAAAACAAATGATTCATTCAAAGAGCAGTTTGTGCAGAGATAACAGTGCCAGGTTCAGCTGGAGCTGGTCGTAAGCCAGCACTAAAGCACTGCGGTCACACAGGGCCGCTTATCTAAATGTTTTTGTGTGAAACAAGCATAAAGCACAGCCAACTTTTCCAGAAATAATAAAATAGCATTGAAACGCACACAGAGCAGGGCTCAGGGGCCATTAGCTGCTGTTAGGGTGCCAGTCTCTGGTCCATCTGTTCACTGTGGAGCGATGGGAGTCCTTGCTCTGCAACAGAGCGTTTAATGGCACCCTGAACGCCACTCTGTTATGCCTTCCGATGTTCCTTTTATTCTCTCCATTAAAGCCTCATGCATCTCAGCACTTAAAATCTGCAAGAGGCTTTATGAAGAGAGCTTCATGTTTGCATGAATTGCATTATGATACTAATTACCCCGTTCACTGGCTCTCCCTGAGCTGCGAGCTGCACTAAAATAAATGCCCACGTTAACAAGGTCTCACATCCAACATTAACATTTTATCTAAAAGAAGTAAAAAACCTTCAGAGGGGAGGTAACTCAACTATTTTACAACATTGTTCCAAAAGTTATCAGAAACAGTATTTGAAGAAGGGAGGATAATCCAAATCAGTGCTCAGTGCTGAAAGGCATTTCAGTATGAAGAGCAAATACAAAGGCATTCAGGGGATCATTAGTAGATAATTTTTAACCACAGAAACATTACAAACAGCAGCTATAAGGCAATGAAAGAAATACATAATGGTACTGGAGCAGCTCATAGTAGTTGCTTAAGAGAATTTTACACCCGGAAGTAAGTATTCTCTCCGCTTTGCTCAAACCCCGTGATGAGTCCTCAAGCTCTGTGATTGGATGGTTTAGCCGCAATGCACGCTGGGATATGGTGTTTATGTGATGTGAAATCCGAAAACATTTTAAAAATAAATAATAATACTTTATTCCGAGTGTTCTTGCTTTTCTCTTTGGAAGTCATCACATAACGGCATTGTAATACACGGTTCGGCTGCATTAAATATTACACATCTGCTGTAGTTCTTTATTTATAGAGCCCTGATGAGAAGACTTCTGGACAAACAGGAAGAACTGCCGCCGAAACTGAATATGTGACGTGGATAATAAATATATCAGCAATTAAACAACATCTTCAATTTCTCTCCACACAATACGTCTCCTTGCAGTATCAACATTAATTCGGCTGACTTTTATATTTGATCCAATTGGTAGATAGGCTGTATTTACACCATAACGGTGCACAGCTGATAGAAAGGGACACCTGGTGGTTAAAGCACGTTATTGAAATGTATTATTTTTATTATTAGATATTAATAGGAGACACAGACAGACAAACTAATAAGGCTTTATTTAAACATTAAAGAATACTTTAGGTTAAGGTCTTATTTTGAATAAGAAAATGTTTTAAGCACTTATTTTAACTGATATTATACATATGTATTATACTCTTATAAGATGTATGTAGATAGTATAAGAAATGTGCAGAATATGACAGTTTAATGGTGGAGGTATACACACATATTGATAGATGTCTTGTAATGCACTGTTGAGGAACCTGCGACCCAAGTTTTTCATCTCCGACCTTTTCAGGTATTGAACATTCAATAAATAAAGAACACAAAAATATAAAACACAGAATTTGTGTGATTATACTAAATGATTTACAAATAAACACCACTGCATATTTACAACTGTTACACATGCTGATGTAACGCAAATGTTTCCAACTTGGGATCAATAAAGTATATCTTATCTTAAGATGATCGATGGCTACTGCCATATTTGCAAAATTTGCCTCTGAACCTTGACAAGTGCATGTTTCAGGCTTATCAATTAACAACAGGAGGGGTCACAGACATAAGACCAGCTGTTAAATAAAGCTCTTCTGACCTTAGCTGTCATGTGGGTATATATTATATATGGGGATGTACACAGTTGAATACTGGCAACTTCTAATTGTGGGAAATACGAAATCGTCTTTTAAAACTACAATTCCCAGTAGAGACGTGCCATAGAACATGTTGCGAAACACACAATAGCCAGCATGTGTAGTTCTGGGGACGGGGTAGACCCCGTTCAAATCCAGTTTTGGACAGTCTGCCGTGGTTCCATCCCATTTCAAAGTGCTGTTCGACGCTCGGCGTAACCCTCGGGGCACACTCAAACATCCAATCACAGAGCTTGAGGACTACCACAGGGTTTGTCAAGCAAAGCGGAGAGAATACTTACTTCCGGGTGTAAAATTCTCTAAAGCAACTACTATGAGCTGCTCCGACCCTCGGTCCTGATGGACTCCAACTTGTGTTTATTAATCAAACAAATAAATAAACACAAGGATAATTGTGTTATTGTTGAGTAAATAACAGTGTGTGGTTTAGAAAAGAATACAAAATTAGAAAGAAAAAACGATGAAACAATACAGATTTCAGTATTCTGAGCCCCTACTCTCCCCATAACTGATGGCAACAAAAGTCCTACATTATTCAATTAAAATAAAGAAGTAAAAACAATAAGTTTGGCTTGATATTGAGTAAGAAAAAGGTTGATAAACGCTGTGAGAATGGATCTGCGGAGAGCATTTCGCCGCCATCCCAACTCGTCTATTACCAACGTTCAGGGAGCTCTATGCAAGTCAATGGGATTCCCTGATAGTTGAAACTCGACGCTAAAGGGCCCCCCCTTGCGTTGGAAAGTGACGACAGGGACCCTGACATAACATCAACATAGGCCGAGTTGGGAGTGAGAATGTGTTGAAATATGGGTCTGGGGTAGATATCTTCAGAATTGGTTTGGCATCTTTTGTGTCAATTGGTGGCTCACAACATGTCTTGTGAATAAACCATCAGTGTTTGCCATCAAAGTTCCTGCTCTCCTCGTGTCTCTGAGTCCTGTTTCCATTGCTTCAGAAGTTTCCATCGCATATGAGAGATTTTTACATGTTTGTAAATTATTTTGGTTTCAGTGTGTGTGTTTCACATGTGTGAACAGTATTTCTGAATAATGTCCCTAACGGCCCCTCAGACATAATCCAAAAATAAATGTGAATATTTTTTTGTATTATCACGCCAAGAATTGAAGTTGAAGTGAAGCTTGAATAAATATATAAAAATGACAAGTACAGTAAGAAAGAAAGTGATATGAGTGACATGTTTTATTATTTGTTTACCCTTCATTTTCTCTGTTGATAAGATGTTATGGAATGAAATACAATGTCAGATTAGGGGAAAGTTAGGGGAGTGGATGTTAATGTGTCTGGAGGTGGCGTGTTCCAAAAGTGTTTGGGTTTGTCTGCCGTGTGGGCTGCGTTCCATTTCAAATTGCCGCCTGTACAATGTATGCACCAGTCTGTGATATGCCGATGTGCAGGCCCGCCCCTCCCTACACGCCGATCACACAGACTGCGTCTGCCTCTCGCCCTCATCTTGTGGAGGGAGCCTCATCTGATGCGCAAATGCGGCGCAATTGAGCGCGCCAGTTTCTGCTGCGAGGCTCCACTACCTGTAATCGGCTTGGTGTGTCCGGGGTTTACACACCACCACCACCACCACCCCCCGTCGACGCTCGCGAGGGCCTCATCACATCACAGCCCTGCCGATGTGATATAATGTATAGGACCTTTTTCCTCATGGGTGTCATTCAACAGACCAATCATGACAGTTTTAGAGAATGAGTTTGTATGGATACACTTAAAACATATATTTGTATTTGTCTTGGCTTCAGCTCACTGCTAACATATGAACACAAATAGGCACGACACTTACATAGATGTTTTTTTAATATGTATTTTATTACTCCAATGTAGAAAAAAAAAGTCAGGCATATTTAACTAGGAAAGTTTTCCTTTGGCTCCCAGGAATTTTTCCACTTCGCCCCACTGTAAAACAGAAACACAGCAAAAAGTATTACTTTTTTCAACTGTTTGGAATATGTAGTTCTACAGTATGTTGACAATGCTATTTCAAAGGAGAAGATACACTAAGCAGTGTTGTAGTCAAGTCACCAATTCACAAGTCATAGTCACTCTCGAGTCACCACTCTTCGAGTCCAAGTCCGAGTCACCAAGGGAGAGTCGTAGTCGAGTCCGAGTCCAAGTCCGAGTCACCCAAGGAGTGTCCGAGTCGAGTTCGAGTCATCATTACCTGTGTTCGAGTCCGAGTCCAAGTCCAAGTCACCCAAGGGGTGTCCGAGTCGAGTCCGAGTCATAATTACCTGTGTTTGAGTCCGAGTCCAAGTCCGAGTCACCTAAGAAGAGTCCAAGTCAAGTCCGAGTCACAAGTCTTCATGTATTAATCTTCGTGTATATGTTTTGAAATGTAGCTGCTCCTCTACATTGCTTTTATCCTGTCATGTTATACTAATGTGTCTATTGAACTGCTGTGAAGCCAGTTTGGCTACAATTCTTGTAATAGGTGCTATACAAATATAAAGCTTATTACTAATATTATTATTATTGTAAATGACCTTTAATATTTCTATCTATATTTAAAATGAGTTACTTTTTAGAGAAGTGATTATATTTGTATGCCAATATTTTCCTATGGTAAAGTTTCGTTTTGCACTTTTATTTTGATAGTAATAAGATCGGGACTCTTATTTTGAAGGAACTTTTACCGGTTAAATCGGTTTACGAGAATTCACGAGTCCAAGTCCGAGTCGCGTCAATCAGTGCGCGAGTCCGAGTCGAGTCACGAGTCCCGAAAATCGGCACTCGAGTCCGAGTCCAGGACTCGAGTACTCCATCTCTGACACTAAGTCACTTAAAAATATCATGATGAAAGTGCAGTATAATATATATATTTATATATAACACATACATCATATATAATACAAAGTACATTTTTTATTTCAAAGTCAATGTTTAATTTGACCAATTCTTTGAATTTGCTGTCTTATCAATGCCCAAACATACAGCACTAAACTTAGACAACTGCCTGCAAGACTGCACACAGAAATAATACTACTTACTACTACTAACTATACTTATAGTATAATTGTTAAGAACAAATGTAACAAGTAAGTCATTACAAAAGAGATCAAATACCATCCAGCCTCACATATCAATCATTTAACCTTTAGTGTTATTGATCAAGGATAAACTCAGTTGTATATTGTATTTTAATTTCTATTCCAATGTAGGCTACTTCCCTGCTTATGTGTTACCATCAGACAGCGTTTCTAGGGCGCGATGTCTGAATGACGAAGGGCAGAGAACTTGGATGTCTTACTTTATGGCGCAATCGCTGTCTGAAAGACATAGGCGGCGCGTGAGGCTCAGGTTTGGGAAGGCTAAATAACTTTTTTTACCTGACGCTGCCCGCCTCCGGCGTCTATAGATAAGAGATCAACTCAGTGAAAGCACCGCCTGCTGACCAATCACAGCTCAGTGTGCGGAGTTTAAAGGAGAGGTGTCATGGCCATTTCCACTGATCATAATTCCCTTGTTGAGGTATACTAGAATAGATTTATACTGTGCATTTTTCCAAACTCACATTGGTTTCGCATACAGCATCTCTGTAAAGTATGTGTATTCAGCAGTATTCACTCTCTCCACTAAACGGCTCGTTGCAGCTCTTGCCCCACCCTCCCTGTGAGCCCAGTGTTCTCTGATTGGTCGGGACGTTGTGAATCGCGCTGAGCTCCGTGGAGGTGTGGTTTCCTTGTTTAGCGATACACAGCGAAACACAGCCAAACTCATCCTGAGCACACACAAACTCACAGCCGAAGTAAAAACAATAAGTGTGGCTTGATATTGAGTAAGAAAAAGGTTGATAAACGCTGTGAGAATGGGTCTGCAGAGAGAATTTCGCCGCGATCCCAACTGTCTGTTATCAGCCTGCAGCCAGGGATGAGAAATCAGCAGAGCTGCCTGCACTGAGTGTGTGTGTGTGTGGGTGAGGAAGTCCGTGGATTGGTCAATTTGGACCAATCAGCGGGGGCTTAACGTAACGGCTCCGCGGACGTAACGTAACGGCTCCAAGGATTGGTCCATTTGGTTTCGGGTACGAGCTGACGTCAGCTCGTACCCGGAAGAAACTGAGAAATCTCCAACGAGGCGTTTTGGGGAGGAATTTTCTATGTTAGTTTTACTCGCTACAGGGTGTACTTTGAGGGTTTGTGACTCTGCAGACCGTTTACATGCAGAAAAACCTACATAACACACAAGGGGACGGGGAATAACCAGAAAAGCATGACACCTCTCCTTTAAATCTATCAAGTCATATTACAGGATAAAGGAAAAATACAGAACAACTGCCGTATCCAGGGAAGACCGACGTGTCGCACTTATCATTCATATCACATCATCAATCACATCATCGATCATATAATATCATAATATATCATATATTTCCTTATCTGCGTCAGCTTCTCGAGCCGTATCTGGCCGTGCAACACTTACATTGTCACATACTGTATGCAGAAGTCTTATTTTAAGCAACACATTAAAGACCCAGTGAAGTGTGCGCCGGTGCATGATCTGTTATGCTAATACGTATAGTAATGACCAAAATTGTCCATTGAACCCATATCAAAGATGTTGGAATAGCAACGAATTTGACGAGTTTTGAATTTTCCGCTGGGAAATCCGCAGTCGACCTCCGCCTTCGTGGGCGTGGCTTGCGATCTACTGCGTGACATCACAAGATGGGCCCAGCCGAAGTGTTTACATTCACCACCGTTCATTTTGTCTCTGTTTCAAAGTCGAATTTACCAACGTTTTTGAGCGAGTATTTTATTGGAAAGTGTTTCGCAGTCGACTGGAAGTGATTGCCAATCGAGAAAACCTGACAATGGAGGCGACAGTGAAGAAAAAGGGAGGAAAAACACACGGGAAGCGATGCATTGCCGCTGGCTGTGGTAATGTCAAGTCTGCCGAAGTGGCGATGTTTCTGTTCCCAAAAGATGAAGGTGAGTGGCTGGTGTCATTGTTTCGTAGATTCGTAGATTGTTTATGAAAAATAAAGGTGTCATGATTTGGGTTTTTGTGTGCTAGGTTTTGGGGTTTGTTTTGATTGCTCTGTTCTCCCTGTCTCTTGTCTGGTCCTTCTCCCTGTGTTTTCCTCCCTGTCGTTAGTTTCCCTGGTGTGTCTGATTGTCTGATTGTGTTCACCTGTTGCCCTTGTGTTTCTCCTCCCCTGCCCGGCTGTTTCTTGTCTCGTGATTACCCCTCCCTGTATTTAGTCGTGTCAGTCGTGTCCTGCCTGTCGGTACATTGTTTGTCTTTCCTGTCTCCCTCCATGCTACCGTGTGTTACATGTGAGTTTCATGCCATGTTTTGTTCTCCAGCTTTTGAGAAATAAAGCTCGCTTTTGTTTTGGAACCTGCTTCCCTTTTTTCAACTGCATTTGAGTCCTGGTATTCCCGAACCTTAACAGAATGTACCGACCCTAATGGACTCAGCAGTTTCTCCTTCGTTGGCTCTCCAGGTGGAATGTCTTGGGTACTCTCTGGAGTACATTTTTTATACCTGGTGTGACGCCTCATCTAGACGGGGTAGAGAGGCGGCGTTGAAGGAGGCACGCCAGGAGGTTGCTGGCAAGCCCTGGCTCAGGAGCTGGTTGCCTGAGTGGCTACGCTTTACGAGTACTCCTGAAGACTTGTCTCAAGCCTCTAACCCTTTCCTTGGGTATGACCTGGTCTTGGGAGGTCCGCGGATCCTCCGGAAGGTTTCTGGAGGATGCGAGGCCAAGATTCCAGCCCGTGCTCCAGTGGTTCCGGCCCCAGCAGCCATGGTTCCGGCCCCATTTCCTGATCCTGTCCAGGAGCCGTTCGCGGGTACTCGTCTGGCTTTTGGAGGTCCACGGAGCCTCCAAAAAGCTCCTAAAAGAAGGAGTCGCAAGTCCAGGCTAGCAGCCCGAGCCCAAGTTCTGGCACCAGTTCTGGCCCCAGCAGCCATGGTTCCGGCCCTAGTTCTGGCCCCAGCAGCCATGGTTCCGGCCCCAGTTCCGGCCCCAGCAGCCATGGTACCGGCCCCAGTTCCGGCCCCAGCAGCCATGGTTCCGGCCCCAGTCCCGGCCCAAGCAGCCATGGTTCCGGCCCCAGTTCCGGCCCCAGCAGCCATGGTTCCGGCCCCAGCAGCCATGGTTCCGGCCCCAGCAGCCATGGTTCCGGCCCCCGTTCTGGCCCCAGCAGCCATGGTCCCGGCAGCAGCCATGGTCCCGGCCCCAGCAGCCATGGTCCCGGCCCCAGCAGCCATGGTCCCGGCCCCAGCAGCCATGGTTCCGGCCCAGTTCTGGCGAAACGGCCGACGCCAGCTCCCCGTGTCCTGTCGGCGTACCGGCCGACTCCAGCACCTCGTCTCCTGTTGGCTCTCCGGCCGACGCCAATCCCTCGTGTCCTATCGGCATACCGGCCGACTCAAGTCCCTTCTCCAGTCCCCTCTCGAGTCCCCTCTCAAGTCCCTTCTCAAGTCCCCTCTCGAGTCCCTTCTCAAGTCCCTTCTCAAGTCCCCTCTCGAGTCCCTTTCCAAGTCCCCTCTCGAGTCCCTTTCCAAGTCCCTTCTCGAGTCCCCTCTCAAGTCACCTCTCGAGTCTCCTCTCGAGTTCCCTCTCGAGTTTCCTCTCGAGTTCCGTCTCAAGTCCCCTTTCAAGTCACCTCTCGAGTCCCCTCTCAAGTCCCTACCCAATGTCCTGGTCCGTTGGAGGTTCCGCTGGGGGTCCTGCCAACTCCATGTCCTGTCCCGTTGGGGGCCCCGCCGACTACTCTTCTGCCGGGGGTCCTGCCAACCCTATGTCCTGTGCCGTTGGGGGTCCAGCCGACACCTGTTTCGTCGGAGGTCCTGCCAACTTCATGTCCTGTCCCGTTGGGGGTCCCGCCGACTACTCTTCTGCCGGGGGTCCTGCCAACTCCATGTCCTGTCCCGTTGGGGGTTCCGCCGACTACTCTTCTGCCGGGGGTCCTGCCAACTCCATGTCCTGTCCCGTTGGGGGCCCCGCCGACTACTCTTCTGCCGGGGGTCCTGCCAATCCTATGTCCTGTGCCGTTGGAGGTCCCGCCGACTACTCTTTTGCCGGGGGTCCTGCCAACTCCATGTCCTGTCCCGTTGGGGGTTCCGCCGACTACTCTTCTGCCGGGGATCCTGCCAACTCCATGTCCTGTCCCGTTGGGGGTCCCGCCGACTACTCTTCTGCCGGGGGTCCTGCCAACCCTATGTCCTGTGCCGTTGGAGGTCCCGCCGACTACTCTTCTGCCGGGGTCCTGCCAACCCTATGTCCTGTGCCGTTGGAGGTCCCGCCGACTACTCTTCTGCCGGGGGTCCTGCCAACTCCATGTCCTGTCCCGTTGGGGGTCCCGCCGACTACTGTTCTGCCGGGGGTCCTGCCAACTCCATGTCCTGTGTCGTTGGGGGTTCCGCTGAGGGTCCTGCCAACTCCATGTCCTGTCCCGTTGGGGGCCCCGCCGACTACTCTTCTGCCGGGGGTCCTGCCAACCCTATGTCCTGTGCCGTTGGAGGTCCCGCCGACTACTCTTCTGCCGGGGGTCCTGCCAACCCTATGTCCTGTGCTGTGGGAGGTCCCGCCGACTACTCTTCTGCCGGGGGTCCTGCCAACCCTATGTCCTGTGTCGTTGGGGGTCCAGCCGACACCTGTTTCGTCGGAGGTCCTGCCAACTCCATGTCCTGTTCTGTTGGGGGTCCCGCTGACTACTTCTGCCGGGGGTCCTGCCAACTCCATGTCCTGTCCCGTTGGGGTTCCCGCCGACTACTCTTCTGCCGGGGGTCCTGCCAACTCCATGTCCTGTGGCGTTGGGGGTTCCGCTGAGGGTCCTGCCGACTCCACGTCCAGTATCGTTGCGGGTCCTGCCAACTCCTTGTCCTGTGTCGTTGGGGGTTCCGCTGAGGGTCCTGCCAACTCCATGTCCTGTTTCGTTGGGGGTTCCGCCGGCTTTCCTGCCGGCACCTGGTCCTGTCCTGTTGGGGGTCCCGCCGACACCTGCTCCGCCGGCGTTCCTGCCAACACGGTGTCCTGTCATGTTGGAGGTCCCGTCGACACCAGCTCTTGCTCCATCCGGGGTCCTACTGACACCAGCCCATGTCCCGTCCAGGGGTCCTGCCCGGACAACGCTGGTTCCTATTCCACCAGTGGTCCAGTCGGCCGCAAACCCGGTCCTTCCTTGTGCCCGGCGCCCTGACTATGCCCACCGCGGCCTTAGCCGCTTCTCTGCCTTTGCTCTGCCACGTTGCCCCCGGGCCGTCCGCCCGAGTCCCCGTCCTCGAACTCTGCCTTGCCCCCGGGCCGTCCGCCCGAGTCCCATTCCTCGAACTCTGCTTTGCCCCCGGGCCGTCCGCCCGAGTCCCCGTCCTCGAACTCTGCCTTGCCCCCGGGCCGTCCGCCCGAGTCCCGTCCTCGAACTCTGCCTTGCCCCCGGGCCGTCCGCCCGAGTCCCATTCCTCGAACTCTGCCTTGCCCCCGGGCCGTCCGCCCGAGTCCCATTCCTCGAACTCTGCCTTGCCCCCGGGCCGTCCGCCCGAGTCCATTCCTCGAACTCTGCCTTGACCCCGGGCCGTCCGCCCGAGTCCCCGTCCTCGAACTCTGCCTTGCCCCCGGGCCGTCCGCCCGAGTCCCATTCCTCGAACTCTGCCTTGCCCCCGGGCCGTCCGCCCGAGTCCCCGTCCCCGTCCTCGAACTCTGCCTTGCCCCCGGGCCGTCCGCCCGAGTCCCCGTCCTCGAACTCTGCCTTGCCCCCGGGCCGTCCGCCCGAGTCCCCGTCCTCGAACTCTGCCTTGACCCCGGGCCGTCCGCCCGAGTCCCATTCCTCGAACTCTGCCTTGCCCCCGGGCCGTCCTCCCGAGTCCCATTCCTCGAACTCTGCCTTGCCCCCGGGCCGTCCGCCCGAGTCCCCTTCCTCGAACTCTGCCTTGCCCCCGGGCCGTCCGCCCGAGTCCCCGTCCTCGAACTCTGCCTTGCCCCCGGGCCGTCCGCCCGAGTCCCATTCCTCGAACTCTGCCTTGCCCCCGGGCCGTCCGCCCGAGTCCCCGTCCTCGAACTCTGCCTTGCCCCGGGCCGTCCGCCCGAGACCCTCCTGTTCCTCTGCCTTGCCCCCGGGCCGTCCGCCCGAGTCCCCGTCCCCGAACTCTGCCTTGCCCCCGGGCCGTCCGCCCGAGTCCCCGTCCTCCTGCTGTGCCATCGGGCCGTCCGCCCGAGACTCTTTCCTGGTCCTCTGCCTTGCCCGCGGGCCGTCCACCCGAGACCACCTCCTGTTCCTCTGCCTTGCCCCCAGGCCGTCCACCCGAGACCACCTCCTGTTCCTTTGCCTTGCCCCCGGGCCGTCCGCCCGAGACCACCTCCTGGTCCTCTGCATTGCCCCCGGGCCGTCCGCCCGAGACCACCTCCTTGAACTCTGCCTTGCCCCCGGGCCGTCCGCCCGAGACCCCTTTCTGGTCCTCTGCCGTGCCTCCGGGCTGTCAGCCCAAACCCGTCCTTCGGACCCCCTCCACCCACCCTTTTGGAAATATTGGACTTTGTTTGTGTAGGGACGTCTGGAATCCGTCCCTTGAGGGGGGGGTTCTGTCATGATTTGGGTTTTTGTGTGCTAGGTTTTGGGGTTTGTTTTGATTGTTCTGTTCTCCCTGTCTCTTGTGTGGTCCTTCTCCCTGTGTTTTCCTCCCTGTCTCTTGTGTGGTCCTTCTCCCTGTGTTTTCCTCCCTGTCTCTTGTCTGGTCCTTCTCCCTGTGTTTTCCTCCCTGTCTCTTGTCTGGTCCTTCTCCCTGTGTTTTCCTCCCTGTCTCTTGTCTGGTCCTTCTCCCTGTGTTTTCCTCCCTGTCGTTAGTTTCCCTGGTGTGTCTGATTGTCTGATTGTGTTCACCTGTTGCCCTTGTGTTTCTCCTCCCCTGCCCGGCTGTTTCTTGTCTCGTGATTACCCCTCCCTGTATTTAGTCTTGTCTTTCCCTGTGTTCCCCTGTCGGTACATTGTCTTTGTCTCCCTCCATGCTACCTGTGTTACTATGTGATGTGATTCATGCCATGTTTTGTTCTCCAGCTTTTGAGAAATAAAGCTTGCTTTTGTTTTGGAACCTGCTTCCCTTTTTTCAACTGCATTTGAGTCCTGGTATTCCCGAACCGTAACAAAAGGCCACTGTGTTTGTGTTTACTAACAAGACTATCATGGCGGCGGCAGAGCTCAAGTCGAGTTTCTCCGCCTGGAGATATTCTCACTATTTCACTTTTGTCGAGCACAAAAGAACGTTTTAGTTAATGTTTTGTCTTGGCGGGTCAAAGATCCTATCGACTGCCCAAAACAGCAATTAAAATCTGTTGAAACATCTGCAGAAACAACATGCTGGGACGAAGCTAGTAGCTAAGACCACAGACCCAGACTCATCCACCTCCACCTAAGCAACAGCGGCTGGATTGGCACTTTGAAACATATCTTTGTGTTTGTGTTTGTATAGATCACATTGCTTAGCAGAGTTCAGTGATGCAAATGCATGTCAAGTTGATCAACAGGTTGTATTATTCTCCGATGCAATAACAGTACTGAAATGAAGGCTACAGTATAAGGGCATTAATGGGTGCCCTTTTTTAAGTAACAAAAAGTTACTTTTCACAGTAACGCATTACTTTTTGGTTGTAAGTAGTAAGTAACTAGTAATTGTAACTAGTTACTGGTTTTCAGTAACTAGCACACACTGCATGTGAACATGAATGTTGCATCATGCTATGAACAGATGAATGTATTCAGTGATGGCCAATCCTGTGTGTAGATCTACGACAAAATATTGTCCTCACTAATTGACTTCCATGCCACTTTCCTCATCTATCTGTCCGAAAAGCTGTCAAAATCACTAATTTCTCTCGCACCAGTATCACTTTCCGAAGTCTCCGCCATGTTTACAATCACAACTGGGCCCATCTTGTGACGTCACAGCCGCTATCGTCTGCAGCAGCTGAGGCTCAGACGGCCGTTGACGGGATGAAAAATTTGCGATGTTTATCTCGTCCCTCGCACTTCCTAAAAAATTATTTTAGCCATGAACAGGTACAATTATATGTAAGAAATGAAACTGCCATTTCATTTTGGCGCAAAAAAATGCACTTCACGGGCACTTTAAGTTGACGAAACATTCAACTCAAATGTAATTAAAGTCAGATCACTCGTGTCTTATATGAGGCAGTGATATCATAAACCTGTTAATGTAGGCCTACGCATTCAAACACTCGGTAGTTTATTTATTTTTTAACCAGCTGTTCTGTATTCACCTTGCAGGTGCAGCTATGTGGCTTTTATCCTGGATAAAGTGTTTAAGTCATGGATGTTTAAAGTTTAACTTCTTCATATTTGTCTAATATTATAGTTTCATTTTCATTAATGAAGTTTGACGCTGCGCTGTCAGTACGCTTGTCCATGTTTGTGATTGGTCAACTATTGCTAGCCCCGCCCCTTGAACGGGCTCTCAGCTGGAGAGAGAAACCCTGGGTTGATTTACTGAGTTGATAAACAGCGTCGTAGGACCGCTTAACGAGATCTCGTTTGTTAGGGTTAGTTAAGATAAGTCAAACATATCCAGGGTCTCTTGAACTGGCTTCTTAGTACAGTTTACTGGTGGCTGCATAGCAGCGCTAATGTCAAAGACACAAACATTATACATTATATTTTAATTTTACCAGGATGCAGTGACAAAAATATTTGGGAAGGCTTAGCCTTCCCTAGCCTACAGTACCCGCCGCCCCTGCTGATAGAGCCATTGATGACATGGCTCCCCACCCCCATGTGATCAACTAAATTGAATTTACTGCTGAGGAACCCAAAATGTTTAAGTTAGTGATCTCAGGGTTGATGAAGTTGGTTGGTAAGACTAATTTCTGGCCCCTGTTCTGCCAGCCCCATCAGCTACACTGAAGGAAACTTCAGATTAGATACATACCATCCAGAGCAAGACTGCCACTGCACCAACACCTCGGTATGGCCCTAAAGAAAGACAGATTTTAGGTAAACTTAATTTTTTTCAAATGTCATACATGTAAATACAAAAAGTCCAGTGAAATCAAATGATAATTAGAAATAATAGTAGGTACGATTAACTCAAACATATGAAGGACTGTAACATAGTCAATAGTATTTTTCCCATCAGTTTAATATTTTGGAATACTATTATTATTTTAAAAAATATTTTCACTGCCAAGAATAGGAATTCACCTAAAAATGATTACAAGAAAAAATGTAATATACAAATAAATGGCTGGACATGATGCATTAATGCGACATGAAGCATTACACAAGTACCTCAACCTTAAATTAATAATAAATTATTGTTACTGTAATTTCAATATTTACATTAGCAGTCATGCTTAAGACTGAAACACTCCTTTTAAACAAAGTATACTAAAATCCAATAAGATAAGACTTGGTTCCACGGAAGCATTATTGTCATTGTTTATTTCTTATTTTAAAATATTTTCTAAACAAACCTCCCTGATTCTTTCCCTCAGTAGTTTTTTGTAGGGGAAAGTGGCTGACCCTTGATGAATGGGACATTCTGCAAGGAATTAAAAGATGGTAATACGTTGAAGTTCAGCAATAACCTCCTAAACATTGCCTAACATCACATTGTGCTCAATTAAACTGTTCAAAATGGCACTGAGACTTTTGATACTGCAAAGTCTTAAACAAAACAAAAGGTGGCGTATTCTAATTGTACCGATGATTGTTTTCTCTCTCTTTAACTAATTCAATGTGAAAAATCAAACACAGTTTCAGTCTATGGAAATAAGATCATTACTAATTAACCCGCACATACCATTAATTGACACTTTATTCCTCGTTGGTCTTCTTTTCTGTGAGGAAGACACTGAGGACACAGGAGGAGTCAGGTCGGAGGAGAGAGCAGGAGTCAGGTCGGAGGAGAGAGCAGGAGTCAGGTCGGAGGAGAGAGCAGGAGTCAGGTCGGAGGACAGAGCAGGAGTCAGGTCGGAGAACAGAGCAGGAGTCAGGTCGGAGAACAGAGCAGGAGTCAGGTCGGAGACAGAGCAGGAGTCAGGTCGGAGGACAGAGCAGGAGTCAGGTCGGAGGAGAGAGCAGGAGTCAGGTCGGAGGACAGAGCAGGAGTCAGGTCGCAGGACGGAGGAGTCAGGTCGGAGGACAGAGCACGAGTCAGGTCGGAGGACAGAGCAGGAGTCAGGTCGGAGGACAGAGCAGGAGTCAGGCGGAGAGAGCAGGAGTCAGGTCGGAGGACAGAGCAGGAGTCAGGTCGGAGGAGAGAGCAGGAGTCAGGTCGGAGGAGAGAGCAGGAGTCAGGTCGGAGGACAGAGCAGGAGTCAGGTCGGAGGACCAGCAGGAGTCAGGTCGGAGAGAGCAGGAGTCAGGTCGGAGGACCGAGCAGGAGTCAGGTTGGAGGAGAGAGCAGGAGTCAGGTCGGAGGACACAGGAGTCAGGTCGGAGGACAGAGCAGGAGTCAGGTCGGAGGACAGAGCAGGAGTCAGGTCGGAGGACAGAGCAGGAGTCAGGTCGGAGACAGAGCAGGAGTCAGGTCGGAGGACACAGGAGTCAGGTCGGGACAGAGCAGTCAGGTCGGAGGACAGAGCAGGAGTCAGGCCGGAGGAGAGAGCAGGAGTCAGGTCGGAGGAGAGAGCAGGAGTCAGGTCGGAGGACACAGGAGTCAGGTCGGAGGACAGAGCAGGAGTCAGGTCGGAGGACAGAGCAGGAGTCAGGCCGGAGGAGAGAGCAGGAGTCAGGTCGGAGGACAGAGCAGGAGTCAGGTCGGAGGAGAGAGCAGGAGTCAGGTCGGAGGACAGAGCAGGAGTCAGGTCGGAGGAGAGAGCAGGAGTCAGGTCGGAGGACACAGAAGTCAGGTCGGAGGACAGAGCACGAGTCAGGTCGGAGGACAGAGCAGGAGTCAGGTCGGAGGACAGAGCAGGAGTCAGGCCGGAGGAGAGAGCAGGAGTCAGGTCGGAGGACAGAGCAGGAGTCAGGTCGGAGGACAGAGCAGGAGTCAGGTCGGAGGAAAGAGCAGGAGTCAGGTCGGAGGACAGAGCAGGAGTCAGGTCGGAGGACAGAGCAGGAGTCAGGTCGGAGGAGATAGCAGGAGTCAGGTCGGAGGAGAGAGCAGGAGTCAGGTCGGAGGACAGAGCAGGAGTCAGGTCGGAGGAGATAGCAGGAGTCAGGTCGGAGGACAGAGCAGGAGTCAGGTCGGAGGACAGAGCAGGAGTCAGGTCGGAGGAGATAGCAGGAGTCAGGTCGGAGGACAGAGCAGGAGTCAGGTCGGAGGACAGAGCACAGGTCAGGCCGGTGTGTGTGAGCCGGTACGTCACTATGCCCGTTACGTCACTATACTCAGGAAGAAAAAAATGGAAAAAGAGAAATCCCCAACGAGGCGTTCTGGGGCAGCATAGACAGGTCTTTCCTGTGTTAGAGTTTTACTCGCTACAGGGTGTACTTTGAGGGTTTGTGACTCTGCAGACCGTTTACATGCAGAAAAAGCTACATAACACAAGGGAACGGGTAATAACCGGAAAAGCATGTCATGGGACCTTTAACTGACAAAACAAGACATAACGACATATTTTTACTACTTGGTAAACAGTGATTCACATTTTTTTTTTACATTTAAAACCAAATAACTGAGCAACTAATTTACGAAAAATGTTAACAGATAAATTGCTGAATGACTTAGCTTGAAATATAGCATGCGCATTTGTATACTTTACCGTTAAGAACGCTTTCGTATATCCTCTTAATGGTTATGAGTGCATTTTCCCATCTTCTGTCTCAATGCCATGGACAGATGCAATCGGCCGCAAAACCATTTGTGCCTCTCTTGGCAAGAAGGAGGATGGGACGCCGATCAAGCATTTTCCATTTGTGGAGCTGGAACACAATGGACACAAAAAAACAAGAAATATTGTGTACATAACAGCTCCAAACATTTTCACACACCTAAAGCCATTATAACTCCATTTATTTTGCACAAGTGAAAAGCACTGATGTGATACGTGTGCACATTGAGGAAGGCACCCCACAATTAACCAGGTGTGATTTTAGACCCCTTTTAGGGGAGCCCCTAAAAAAGAACTGTAAAAAAAAAAAACACCATGAGAATAACAAACATGTTTAACGAGCTCAGGTTCACTTTGAGTTTTTTTTACATGGGCATGGTTATTTTTATATGGGTCCATTTAACTCTCACATTCAGATATCTGAATAAGCTACATTTAGCTTTGAAACATGTCAGCAAGCTATAACCTATGTCATTTCAGGTTCAAAGTTCTGCATTAACTCAAAATATTGATGACTAAAGCACTTCAGATGTAAAGCTGGTGTTACAGGGGAGTTTTGAAATGACTGGTCGAACACGGCTCAAAGTCAGAGACTCTGGTAAGCTAAATTAAAGTGCTTTTAAGGGCCTCTTTATTAATACTAACTCTTTCCAGGTCTTGATTGTCTTTCAAGCACTATATTAATATGGGCTGGTTTTGATTCTGTGACATTCTTGGTTTTACCATTTATTCAAAAATGTATTATTTCATTTATTTTACTTTTGGAAACCATAGTCACATAATTATGTGTTTTCCATACCATGAAGTTCCAAAATAAAATATAAAACACCAAAATGCAGGTTTTTTTTAAGATATAATTAGAAAAAATGTACATTGAAGCTCTGATTCTAGGAATTGCCACTGGCCTGAACTATGTTACTTCTGGTTAAGAAATAATGTTTTACTAAAACTGGGCGCCTGCAAGTACAAACACTATCTAACATCAGTTTGAAAAAAAGTGTTATGCCTTTACAGATTTAAATACAACGGTGACAACAATTTTGCTTAACACATTACATGAAGTGCAGTAATCGTGCACTTCTCCCATAAACTTAATTAAGAAATTAGGATTCTTTTTAAAAAGTAAATGAGGGCGACTGTTGGAAAGTATAAATCAATTAAGTAATTTAACAATTTGTATAAAAAGATTAAGATCAGGGATTATTTACACACTTTTTTATGATAACTGACATCTGCAAGAGAAAAAAACGTACCAGTAAATGTGTCGAGTCATAAACCTTGTTTATACTGTGGTTCTTTTGCTGCATGGCCTTCCACTCGTTTGCAACCTTTTCTTTTTGCTTTGCAAGTTTCTCCTTATAGGGTTGGATGGCACCACATTGCCTGCATTTCTTACTGGCTACTCCGATGTTCTGTTTGCATGTCTGGCACACTTTTTGAGTACGCATCTGTAACAGAAACACAGATAATGTTGCATGTCAGGGAATACAAAAAACAAGAATACTATACTACAAATGTTTACAGGATTCATGTATTTTATTATATCGTGAAAAATCTTGTTAAAACTCATGTTTTTTTATCTTTTAGATAGGATGAACACAAATCACAAGAGTAAGGAAAACAATGTTATACAGAGTCAGTCACATGTTTAAAGTGACTGTTATGGACAACCCTAATCTGTCAATATCTGGTTGATCCAAAAGTTGATGCTCCATCATCACAGAACTAATACTAAAATCATCATTACCAGGGGTGTATTGCTAATTCTATAAGTTCTGCATGCGTGCACGCGCAGTTGTGGCTCGTTTTGAAGCTTATGTAACTACTGTCAATTAACACTCCAGCCAGAATCAGCAAAGAATGGTCGTTTATTAAGTCTGCATTATTGAATAAATGTGTGATTCTTACAGTAAATGCTGGACACAGCTGCTTGATAGTTTATAAAGGTCCTTCACTGATCACTTAACTAACTCCCTCCTGCTGAGGTACAAAGGTTACTATATAAAAAGTGTGCACTTTTATTTAGTATCCTATCCATGTGAATATGTTTTAAGTGGGGGTGGACCTCACGTCCTCTAGGGGGGTCCGGAGGCCCCCGGGAAGTTAAATGCATCAATCTTGTGCACTTTGAGGGCAAAATTAACTAAATCTATGGATACATCTGTCAACACCCATATGAAACTTAACTGTATACATTTCAATAATTAAAACAAATGATAAGAATATGAATAATACTTTTTTTTATTTATCTTTGTGCATATTTAACTATTTACTCTTCCTGTTTTAAAAAGTATTTGTTGTATATCCAATAGTATGAATTGTAATGATTTCATCGATGTTTTACATTCATTCGATTTTTTAGGGTGCTGTGTGACGTTGAACCTGCGACCTGCAACCTGTTACCTATGAACCTGTGTTTGTATGCTACCAAAGGAGCTATTGAACCTAAGAACTTGAGGACTGTTTCCGACTCCTATTGTGGAACATTACAATCATATAAAAGTGTGCCTTGGAAATATTGGTTTCCATATATGGTGACCAAACAGTTTCAGACCCACTGAGATAACTTAGACTAAAGTTAACTGTGTAAACATTACATTACCTACATTAGCCTCTCAGCCTATCCGTTATCATAGCTAGCTAGCACCAGATGCTAACAACCATCCCCGTTTTAGGTGCCGGAGCGGTGTTCCGGCAGCATTACACCCCTGATGACTCTTCACTTCATACATAAATAGTATTTAATATAGTTATAAAGAATGTGACGTGTGATAACATTTGGATCAACCGCATGAACCGATGGATCACATAACTTCCATGCTCACGTTAACGTTAGCTGATTCTACTTTTGGCTAACTTAGCTTTGCTATCAATAATCTTAGTCACTGTACTAGACGACAAAATAAAACAACATAATACTGCACATATCCCAAAATAAATATCCTTTTGATATCTGAATACTCACCTTTATTAGCTTGTCTGTAGGAAAATGGATGTTGTCAGTGATGCAGTGACGAGTCCTAAAACCCCAGTGAGTCAGCATTTTACCACTTCCGGTTCCCTCGCCTCAGAGTCAATGGGATTTCTCCATAGGATTTGGGAAAATAGCTCGAAATAAGGTCTGTGGTCGACACAAATGTAAGAGACGGATCACGTTTTGTTCTACGACAGCCGTGATTTTTGAAGAGTGTACGTGTCTGAAAAACGATGGTTGTTAAGAAGTGGCTGAATAGGACTACAGAAGTTGTCGAGGACGTTGTACGTCATTACGCCGCCTCCCGTTGATTGAAAACGCTGCTGTGGGTCGTATTAATGGGTCGAAAACAATCGACCTATTTGGTCGTATTAGTTGGAGGACTTGTTGTTCTGATAGCAACTTTCTGATACTGCCGTGGGTCCACATTTCCGATATTACGTCATATCGGACGCAAATCTGGATCAGCTCCGTTGTACCCCCGTTTTTAGAGATTTGGGTACGGAGGAAAAGAGAGAGGGTTGCAGGGTGAATGCTTACAGAAATTCAGAGTCAATAACAGTTTTTACCCGAGAGCAATAAGAGGACTACATCTAAACTTGAACTACAATTCATACGGCTACAGACACATTGCTGCCCTACACATTTTCATAAGCACATATTTATTCCTGCATTTATCTATTTAATTATTTATTAAGTGAGCAACTCTGACATGTAATTTTCACTGTCTGTTTTAAACACTGTGATTTGAACTGCATTTATTAATTTATTGTACGTGTATATAATTGTTTTCTAAAGTGTATGGATACACATATTTACATATATATATATATATATATATATTTTATTTTTATTTTATTCATGTATTACTTGTTATGCACTGACAGGATTGCTTTTTTAATTTCCGTACCTGTACAATGACAATTAAAGAATTCAATATAAGCATTGTTGATTACATTTATAGAAATACTCACCTGTCTCGAGTTAAGCAGCAGTTTTTACGACTTATTTGAATCCTCGATTGTGATTGGTCAGCAATCTGCTCTTTGTCACTACATATATATAATGTATATATATAAATACATAATCAGATTACCGGCGCATGTTTCATTGTTGCTGTATTGGCTACTGCCTGAATATGCTTAATTAAAGGCAGGTTTTCCTATAAAGAAAATAATTTGATTCGTTCTTTTCTAAGGTAAAATAGTTATGTTGCCTTACATGATACACTATCTTTTTCTCTTGTATTTATTTGCATTGCTTTTGATATTGAGGTGATCAAAAACGGAAACTAATCAGGTTACATTACTTTTATATTGTGATAGCTAGATTAGGTTACTATTTACATTTTTGTAAACAGGGAACTAGTAATTGTAATGGATTACATTTCTAAAGTAACCCTCCAAACCTGACTATCTGGTCAAATTAACGTTAAACATCCTCAACTGTGTTTGTGCTTTATTACCACTCTTTATTTTAGAAACATGTTAGCTCCGACTAAAATGTGTGTGTGTGTGTGTGTGTGTGTGTGTGTGTGTGTGTGTGTGTGTGTGTGTGTGTGTGTGTGTGTGTGTGTGTGTGTGTGTGTGTGTCAGCAGGGTGGACCTCAGTCCCAGCCCATTACAGCAGCTATCAGCCTCGCAGTAACAGATGGCGCTGACTGCCCCACGCAGCCCATTTCTTTCTGGGAGACATAAACAAATAAGTAAATAA
Source organism: Dissostichus eleginoides (assembly GCA_031216635.1). Taxonomy (NCBI): domain Eukaryota; kingdom Metazoa; phylum Chordata; class Actinopteri; order Perciformes; family Nototheniidae; genus Dissostichus; species Dissostichus eleginoides. The sequence goes on from CM062264.1 coordinate 3,652,848, forward strand.
ATAACACCACACAGTAGCCTGTGAGACCCAGACAGAGTGTAAAGGTGTTCAGAGATGTGTGTGATAATAGATCCTGGCGGAGCTTCCAAAGCTCTGGGCAGACCTCCAGCCTGATGATTACAGAGAGCAGAGCAGCAGAGCAGCAGTAATGGAGGAAGTCATAGCCTATATGAGATTTATCTCCTTCTGTTTAAAGTGATTAAAGTGTTTGTTTTTTTAACCCTTTGCTCATTTGTAATGTCAGCATGTGGCAAACATGGTGTCTCAGTGAGCGCTGATTTCCTTCTCAACCCTCAACGGCACTTTGGCTCAGTGTGATGGATCAAAAACACCTTTCACATAACAGCTGTTGAATACATATTTTTGCAGTATAGTTTATAGTTTTCCAGCATGGCACATAGTCACACCACCACTTGGAGATTCCTATACTAAGTATATTTATATTTTCATTCAACATATAGAAACAGCAGGTCTTTTTTCTTGCTGAAAGCCGCTGACGTGTCTCTGGCAGAGCCGGCTCCCAGCCCTTTGGTTTCACCATATCTAGACATGTGTCACCGCTTTTAAAAGAGTAACTTTGCCCACTTGCCTTTTATCTATTTGGGACACTTTAGTTTGTTTATATTGTTGACATTTGACATTGTTCTTTTCACTATGAACACCTAACAGTAGGGGTGTTGAAATTAATCGTTTCTACGATGCATCGCGATGCGGACGTGGACGATTCTGCATCGATGCAGTGACAGAACATAATAGATTATAGCATAGTAACGTTGCTTCCTGATTTTACGGCCGCGGCTTTTTCTGTCACTTTAATATCAAATCGGTCGGTGACGCAGAGATCAGGGAACAGACGTGACAGCGGCACAGCGGCACCAAACACGGAGCAGTCTGCTTTATCCACCAGCAGAAGAACCCGCTCTGAATCACTCCGTGTCGCTGCGGCTCAGACACACAGGGATTTATGTTTTAAAAAAAAACTCGCGTTACAATCATGTCAGGTTTTTGGTGGATTTAGTTAAATCTTGGATTGCAGAGTATGAATGTCCTCTTGCTATTTTCAGACGATATATACGTGTGTAAAGTTTGTGAAGGCAGGAGGAAAAAGCTTCCGCAATCACCGTCTCCTCTCAGTTCCTCCAAACCCCGCCCCCTCCCTGAAAATAATGAGTGACAGGCTGATAGTAACCTGATAGAAACGTTATTATTCACTTAATCACTGATTGAGATATGATGAAGCTAACCTAATCTCATACATTCATGGGATTTATGTAACAGTAAGAAAGAGAATAAGTGTGCACCCACATGCACAATTTTTGTTTTTATAATGCTGTTGTAAATACTCCTGTTGTCTGCTGTGTTCAGACTCAAGTCATGTGTGATGCCACATTCAGGACATTCAGTGTCCTTTTTTAACAGAAGACCGTTGCTAGAAGCTGCAGCTAGACTGCCGAAGCATTAGTTTTTTGTTTTTGAGGATGGAACAATTTGACACAAAGATACTGTATAGGGATGCTAGAGCTATACAATTGATTTATTTTGGTTTATAAATTAATGTCAAGACATTTATGTTATTGATTTCTGAAGCACTTTCTAAATAATAAAAAGAGAGTTCATATGTATTTACAGCATGTATTCATTGATGAAAAAGAAGCCATGTGCAGTAACATAGAAAATTGAGAATGCAACGCATCGGTATGAATCGTGATGCATCGTGATTCATCATGATGCATCGGGATATCGAATCGTGAGACCAGTGAAGATGCACAGCCCTACCTAACAGTAGATGTGTGCTCTCACACTTTGTATATGAGCTTGTCAGCTGTCAGTCTATCAGCCTTAGAGCGAGGACCCAGCTAGAAATGTTTGGTTCTAAAAACATTCTGAGAATGTTACCATTCATTGTTCTAGGAATGTTTTCAGCGGGAAGTTTTAGTTTGGTTCCCAGAATGTTCTTCTGAAAGGTAGGATAACGTTCTCTAAAAACATTCTTAAAATGGTTGGTGATAACCTTCTTAAGATGTTTTTGATAACCTTCTTAAGATGTTTTTGATAACATTGTGCCCTTCTATTCTTAAAACGTTTTCAGCCGGAAGTTTTATTTTGTTGTTCCCAGAATGTTCTTCTGAAAGGTAGGATAACGTTCTCTAAAAACATTTTTAAAATGTTTTGTGATGACCTTCTTCAAATGTTTTTGATAACATTGTTCGAACATTATGCCCTACTATTCTTAAAACGTTTCCAGCTGCAAGTGTTTTTGTTGTTCCCAGAATGTTCGTCTGAAAGGTAGGATAACGTTCTCTAAAAACAACAAACAAACCATTCACGGCAACAATCCGGCAGGGAATGAGTGCAGGCTGCAGGCTTTCATAGTGTGGCTGATGAGCAGGTTGCAGGTGTGGATGATTGGAGATTGCTCCCAGCCGTGTAGAGCAGACCAGCAGGCAGGGGGGGGGGAGAGAGAGAGACACACAGTAGAAACAAACACATACAAACACTAACAGGGGTTTCAGGGACGGGCAGTGACAGTCGGTCCGTTCTTCTATATGTCTGTCGGTCTCAAATCTAAAGGGTGCAATAACGATTTTTATCCACTATGCATAAACAGCGGACACTGTTTATACGCAGCCCTCACAAACCACACACGGCCAGATAGCTTATCTAACAGTTAGAACCTACATACGAGACACAACCTTTATAGTCAGAACAAAGTGTGATTATTTTCTGATATTTTACACATATGATATTATGAATACTGTGGGCCTACATACCTTAGTGTGATTATAAGTGCATGTGAGTGAATATTGGCATGCAAATTCGTTTTTATCCGTCCTATTCATTGTCTCAATGCGCTCATACGGCCATTATGCAAATGCACCAACTCGGCTGCCAGAGGAGAGTACTACCAACGTTAATCGGCGATACTCCTGGCGACTAAAAGTGGCTTTGGGCATGATAAAAATAAACCTATTTGTTTTTCTAAGTGTTATTCTATCAATATGACAATAGATAACATGTACATAAACAACAAAAACACTTGCAGCTAAAAACATTTTATGAATAGTATGGCATAATGTTCGAACCATCTTATCAAAAACATTTGAAGAAGGTTATCAACAAACATTTTAAGAATGTTTTGAGAGAACGTTATCCTACCTTTCAGAAGAACATTCTGGGAACCAAAATAAAACGTCCCGCTGAAAATGTTTTAAGAATAGTAGGGCACAATGTTCTAAAACTGTTATCAAAAGCATCTTAAGAAGGTTATCAAAAACATCTTAAGAAAGTTATCACCAAACATTTACGAATGTTTTTAGAGAACGTTGTCCTACTGTTTTTAGACCAAAAATGTCTAGCCGGGAACTCACACATGTCACCGCAAACAAAACATGCAATATCATGAATTAGATTAGATGATTAGATTAGATAGAACTTTATTAATCCCGAAGGAAATTCTTTTTGCCAGGTTGCTCCAAAATTACAATACAGATAATACTATACAAAAAGTATGCAATATACAATATACAATAGCTCAATATACAAAGTTTTATACAAAGTTTAGAGTAACGTATTACAGTGCCCCAGTAGAAAATAGGTAGGAGCCTGTGACAGTGACAAGTCATATTGCACATTCAAGTAAAATACTACATTTCAAATACTAAAAACGTACTAAATAAAATTAGGTCAAATATTAAATATTAAAACTGCAAATGTTATGAGATTATGACATTAACCTAATATTGCACATGATGTTATAATTTAATTATCCTTCCTGCAGAAGGAGGAGGAGTTATAAAGTTTGATGGCCACAGAAAGAAAGGACCCCCTGTGGCGTTCTGTGGTGCTCCTCGGTGCTCGCAGTCTAATGCTAAAGGTGCTCTGATAGGCCTCCAGAGTGGCATGCATGGGGTGCGAGTTATTGTCCCTGATGCTGAGTAGTTTCCTCAGCATCCTCCTCTCTGACACCTCCAGCAAAGGCTCAAGCTCTACTCCCAGGACCGAACCAGCTTTCCCGATGAGCTTATTGAGCCTATTGGTGTCAGTTGCCTTCAGCCTGCTTCCCCAGCACACTACCGCGTACAAACATCTGCAGCATGGTTCTGCAAACATTGGCTTGGTTGTTTTTTTCAAAAGGAAAATGTGGTGACATCAGATTTTTTAAAACATCCTTTTCAAACAAATGCAACAACTTGTGTTTTATGACAACTTCTGCTCAATTCTGTTTGTTGTAAAGCATTTTGGCACAAACCTGGTTTGTTTTTTATGCGCTCTACAAATAAATCTGACGTTGACGAGGACCGTGTTAATATTTCGCATCACAGGAACGTTTTATAAAAAAAGAATAACCTCCTGAAAACCTATAAAAAACGTTCTGTCATCTCAGGCCTCAATAACATCCTCAAAACATCCTCTGAATGTTGCAGTTAAAACGTTATGTCTTAGTTAACCTTAAACCTTATAGGAACATTATTTAAAATGATAAACATCCTCAAAAGGTTCTTTGAACATTAGATTAAAACGTTTTCTTCCAAACATTATTAGAACCTGTAGGTAACGTTAGCCAAAGTTGTGAGAACGTTCCCTGCTAGCTGGGGAGGACGGTCCCTGTCAGAGTCTGTCAGCTGATCTGCTCAAACTAATGATTTGATCTTTGGAATGATGTGTCTGACAGACACGGCCAAAAACAAGCTACTCCTTCACCTGCAGTGAGGTCACCAGCGCTGTTCTGAAAAGTTGAAATATTTTCAACTCAAAGTTCTCAGCAGCGCTTTTCCTTCAGGCAGCCGCATGCAACGACATACTGTATGCTCACTCCTCATTGAAAACAATTATAAGAGACTGGTGCTCAGAAAAAATGCTATGTGAACACAGGAACATGCTAACAGGGTTTTGCGTTCAAGAAATACACTATATAAATACTAAACTATTTAGGCAGATGACACTCAATTGAAACAGGTAAAAGGAATTGTAAGGATAAATAAAGAAAACCAGTCTTCTTATATTTTTGAGAAGAGAAGCAGAGTGCAGGAAAGCTGCGGAGAGGGTTAAACTAAGTTGTGGTGTTACAGAAAGATGGGCTGTTTATTCTGGAGCAATGCGGACTCTGAAGGTTAATTACAGCTCCAACCTTTACACCTCCCTTATTCCTCCCTCTTCTTCCTCCCCCGCTCGCTGCATTTCAACTTGCTGACTATGAAGCAACACAGGAACAGCAGGAGTCAACCTGACAGGCAGCTCTGAACATCTTCCTGCTTTCCTTCTTTCTCTGATATCCATCTTCTCTTCCTTCACCACCATCTCCTCTTCCTCTTCTCCTTCCATTTGAATTCCCTCTGTCATCTTGTCTTTAATTTATTACTTCACCTCCTTTTCTTTTCTCTCCTGGCCACACAGATTCAGTCTCCCAAAGAGCAATAACATCTGTGTGTGTGTGTGTGTACTTCCCACAAATTAGTCATAATGCTCTTTATTGCTCCATCTCAGTGCAGCTCTAAAGTGCTGCCCTTAATGTGCTCTGCAATCCCAGCCTCACCTTCTTTGTAACAGAAAATATTGGCAACATTGTCTCAAAAACATTTTCAACTCACTCATGGAAGACTGAATCATCCATTTAAAGAAAACAATAAAAGTGAGAACCTGAGCCAAAAATAATGTCAGTTGAAACTGACCTGGAGGACGTCAAAATAAGCAAACAAATAACACTTGACTTGTGTAATTTGTTATTAAGCACATCAAATCCTCTTTTCTGTAAATACATATACAGACTTGATCTCAAGAACATTTTATCTCTACATTTTGTCCCAGATAAAACTATTTTTTTACTCCTGTAGGCATGCAGAAGATAATTTGATAAAAATATATAAATATGGAGCAACAGCATGATCTGGGATGCCATGCCAGCAGTGGCGGAGCCAGAGTATTTTTGTTGGGTAATCTATGGTAGGGCTAATCCATTCAGGGCTCAAGTCAGTATTTGCAATGTAATTACATACACGCTATATCGCCTCCCTTGACAGTGAAACACCATGCGTGAGGTTTAGATTATTTCCCTGTCTCAATCAAATGGAACTGTATGAAATAAAACGGCACATTTGTCTTGTAGTAAATAAAAAGGGATCACTGTGAACGTGACGTATGATAGTACACGTTGAAAGTCCAATGGGGATACTGAATGGCGGTTCCGACTGATCTCATCAGTAATGCATGACGCAGACCCAACGTTTCGTTGCTCTGATTGGCTGTAGGTCTGACTCTATTCAAATTGCATTCGGAGGCATTTTGATCTGACCGCGGCCGCGCTGATATTATCACGCCAGAGAATTTCCACACCTTTAGTGTATACAACTCCCCCAACTATTCCTTGCACCCCTCTTCTAGCATAAGCCCAAATGGTCTAATCCATATTGCATCAGTAACGTGCACTTGTTGTAACAGCAGGATCAGTTTGTGTGTTGTGGACAAGACCCGTATATTTTCGCAAGCCGTGTTCTCAACATTTAGCATTTTGCTTATTATTTAATTTAATTTGCTTACTTTAACATCACCTTTCATGGTGGGGCTAAGGTGGGGCTAAGCCATTTCTTGGTATGGCTGTAGCCTACCCCAGCCATACCCTGGCGCAGCCACTGCATGCCAGACGGTCCGGTTTCCTGCAACCGGACCTCTTTCAGGAGCAGGCTGGTTAGTGGACAGTATATCATTTCTAAAAGTACTGTACCTGAATCAACACTATAATTAATATTTTATAAAAACAATTTATCATGTCATTTAAAAAACTAAATGACAATGGGAAAGATGTGTTTGGTACTTGCGATGCTACAAAGATAGATCTTCTGAATCTGCAGCTCCACTCAGCTTTAGGCAAAGAGGTAACGGTGGGTTTCTATGCAATGAGTGTCATCATACAACCCAGGGTTGCACAATGTGAGCTGTAGTCCCTGAATAGTTATTGTGATTGACAGGTTGCTACTTGTGACTGTGAGTTGTTTTGTTCTTCAAAGGTCTGTTTAATTTAAAGCTGAGTTTCTGCTGGTAGACAGACGTTCCAAAGGGGCGTGGCCAGCAGCAGCTCGGTTAAATGGGTTGTATGATGACACTCAACAAAACGTGTTAATTGGTTTATAAATATTTTTAATATGTTATAATGGTAAATTGAATAATTACATTCCTTTATTCTAAACTATGTTGGTTGTTGGTAAGGTTTATGGTATAACGAGGTTGACAACAATTGTCATGCCTGCATCCCCGGGAGTTTATCCTGCAAGCCTTTCGCTAATTTACTGATGTCCCCACAGCATTTTATATATTGGATATAATAAGCCATGGTTGTAGAGCATTTCTTTATTAGGAGAATTTTGCAGTGATTTTTTTTTTATTTGATCCCATAGCAAGGTATTGTTTTTTTCCTTTAAAAGTAGCTATTCATTGTTTAGTGAGAAATACATGTGAGGATTAGAAGATGCTGAATCAGTTTTGTGCTCCTGTGGTGTCAGAGACAGAATGATGTCTGAGAGGCTTCACTGTGTTATCAGCTGTTTCTGCTTATGCTGCAAAAACTGTCCATTAAAAGTACAGGACTGCTCAAAATAAAAATGCAGTCATTAGCCTTACCAATTAATTCATCTGAAGCAGTTGGGAACAATAACAACATTGAGTTTTTACCCATGATTTCATCTTCCATTCCAAACTATTGAAGAGGCTCCTCCTCCTGCTGCATCAAAAAAGGAAAAATCAATCAGATTAAAGAAAATTAAACTATTATTTGTCCAAACTATTCCAAAAGTCCTCTTTTTCCTCTATACATATTAACTTGCTATAAGTTCTGAACACTAAATCACGTTTATTTATATAGCCCAATATCACAAATGTTAAATTTGTCTCAGTAAACTTTACACTTTGTACAGAATATGAATACGACACCCTCTGTCCTTGGACCCTCACATCGGACGAGGAAACAACCCCAAAGAAACCCAGCAGTTAATGGGGAAAAATTGGAGAAACCTCGAGGAGAGCAACAGAGGAGGATCCCTCTCCCAGGACGGACAGACGTGAAATAGATGTTGTGTAAATAAAACAAGTTAACACATGTACAACATAGATAGTGCGGATGCGTGAAAATGCATATGTCTATAATAAGAAGATGAATCCAGGAGGATGTCAACAATCCTGTGGGAGCCATCAGAGAAGTAGTATGATGAGAGTCAGGCAGGACCACAGTGACAGGTTCAGCCACGACTCAGGATGCAGGATTCAGGATCCAGGACTCAGGATCCAGGGCTCAGGATCCAGGAGTCAGGATCCAGGACTCAGGTTCCAGGACTCAGGATCCACGACTCAGGATCCACGACTCAGGATCCAGTACTCAGGATCCAGGACTCAGGATCCAGGACTCAGGATCCAGGACTCATGATCAAGGACTCAAGATCCAGGATTCAGAACCACAGCAACCCCGGCGTAGACAGACACCAAAAAGAAATGTATATATTGCATGTGGACAGATGTTAATACGACCATGAGCCTGTTGCTAGGTAAAGAAGCCTGGCTGCTGCATTAATCAGAGTAACAGTAAAGGGGGTGGGTGGTTATGCTAACTACGTTAGCCACTATGCTGCTACCATTACACACAGAATATTCAATACAGTAGATTTATTGAGGGCCCTTGTGATTAAGGTTGCCAGTTTTTGACAACTAAGAAATGTATAGAATAAAATAAGAATTTCAACTGCTGATTGTGTTGTTACATTTCTAAGGAGTGTAATCTTTAAATGTATCTGAGTGGCACACTGTGGGTGTTTCTCAATGTCGAGGACGCGTGCTTGGTAGCACATGTCTTCCGAGTCACTTGCTTCAGAAGCGAGGCAAGAATCCTTCCTAGCCTCGGAAAACGAAGAATTGTGGAACAGGCTAACAGGTGTGCAGGTGTGCGTCATATGCGAGGCCCCGCCTTAAATGGAGCACGATTTCCGCCAAAGATTTGGAAATTGGTCCGTGCGCAAAGTATTGTGGGGATTTTAAGACCGCGGAGTCTACACACGTGCAGCCTCGAAATTTCTCGCTACGAAGTACGTCGGCCTCGGTAGAATTCCAAGTATGCTGGACATTGGAACAGTCCTTCGGCGGCACTCGATGACGTAGTATGCTTGAAATAGTGGCTCTGGAGCAGCCTTCCTCGAAATTGAGAAACACCCTCCGATTTAAAGTTTCTTTAATCTGCTTCTCGCATTATGTTTTAATTTAGGTTTAGGCTTATAACTTCCAGTTTGGCTGTGGTACAGTGTAGTCTCTGTGATTTCCTCACTAAAGAACTGAAGAAGACTGTTGGGGCTAAGTATCAACTTATTTCACTCTTTCTCCATACTCAGACCGGTGTGTCCTTTCCATTCCTGTTCATGTTTCTACAATATTACAGGTCTCGCACAGTTTATCAAGACTTCCACTTCAACTCTCTTATCTTTCCAGCTCTCTCTACTCACACACAACACCTTGTCACCGGTGGCCTGTGGAACTGCCAGTCTGCTACTCAAAAGACAGAGTTCATTTCACATCCACCCCAGCTGCTTTCCACTGCTTTCTCCTTCAGCCACACCCCCAGGCCCAGAGGTGGTTGCACTGGTCTCCTTAATCCTTGTTGTTGTCTTCCGCCCACCAGGTCCACTAGGGGAATTCATAGAGGAATTAGATGTCCTCCTTTCGAACATCCCCGACACTGGCCCGACACTTGCCCGCCGCTGCATCTTCTCGGTGACTTCAACATCCACACAGAGAAGTCATCTGATTTACTACTTGTAGATCATTTGGCATATGATGAATAGTTTGTCCTTTGTAGGCCACTGTAGCGAGTGCGCCACCCAGTGGCGTGTTTAGGTTATAGCCAGTTTAGACTTTCCGTTGGTAGCCGGCATGCAATGAACAAGTTTCTTGTCACATGCTGTGGTTCTGAATAAAGCAACCACTTTGCTAATACATTGTGTATTCATTGCACATACAACCAGGGTGAATTACCCTAATGTGGGACACTCCCTGTATGTTAAAGAAGTAATGACAACTTCTACATGGTGTCAGAAGATGGCACGAGCCTCCCCTCTCATATGTGAGTAATTTTTCAGACGGACCGTGCTAACGCTGTTTAGCTGGCTAACGCTAGCCCGGGTAGCAATGGCAGACGGATGTTGCCGTTCCGATCCTGTTGTGTTTGATGGGAACGTTGCAGAGAGCTGGCGGATCTTGAGAGGGAGTAGGAACTCTCTATGCTGCAGCACGCCCAACAAGCCTGCCAGGACTAAGGCTTATACCAGTGGCGGCTGATGCATTTTTCTCCAGGGGGGGCTCTACCAAAATGTAAGCAAACTTATACACAAACTCAAAACATATGTCATATTACAACGCAGGGCTATCTCAAAGGCACACAGCACTTGATACAGTCTATTATTTTAGTGCCTGTTTTTGTAAACCTCCTTATTATGCCTACAGATCCCTATCCTGTAGCCCTCATTGGACAGCAGTGTTTACTTTCCTAAACATGGCTAGTTGCATAGCATCCTCCATGTGGACTCTAGTTTGTTCTGATATGTGCTTTAAGTCACTAACATCTGTCTGGATCCATGCTGGATCTGGTCCATAGACTGGTCTGATCCTAACGTTTGAAAAGGGAGGCAGGGGAAGCAAAAATATAGCCCTGGTGTTGCTACAGGTAGTTAGCCCAGTTTTCTTGCTAAACAGCTCCTTGAAAAAGAGCACATATACTGCCTTCCTCTGTCCTTAACTCCTGCCTATGTCAGGCTGATCAGGTCCGAGCTCTTTTACTCTCAGCTTTCCCTCCAGTGTCCTCCTCTCAAAGGGTGTTTCTTTAAGTGATTAAACATCATTTTCCTTCTCCATATTCGCTATCTAGTTTTGTTTACACTCCGTCGCCGTCTAACTGTCTCTCATTCAAACGTCAATTACTCACTCTGGCGCTCCTGCTGCCCCCTAGTTGTTGGCGTGTCAACAGCTGCTTTGGGCGCAGTTGGGTGCGCCCCGAGCTGCTCCTATCAATTGTATTGAAGAGGTGCGGACTGTGCATGCACCACTTATAACGAGAGTCAATGGGCAAAGATTTCTGCGCCCCAAGCAGGAAACACGTGACGTATCAGTAACTTATCGTAAAACAATTTTTATCGATATTTTATCATAGATTATACATTTAACTGACACCAACTATATAATATGTACCTTGTTCATAAAAAGAAAAAAAATAATTTAATTAAAAAATTTAAATATTTTTTAATCTAGACAATCTAGAATGTGGTAAGAGGTGGGCGGCGCCCCTAGCGCTCCTAGCGCCCCTATGGGCCAGCCGCCACTGGCTTACACCCTCCTCAATCTTGCTGGACCAGAAGCCATTCAAGAAATCAGATGCAAGGTGAGAGCATTGAGTCATTCATCAGTGATCTGAAGATAAAAGCTAAAAGTTGCCATTTTGGAGACCTAATCTGTGACTGTATAGTATGTGGCATTATCAGTGAATCTTTAAAGGTCACCGTACTCTCATCAGGATCCTAGCAGCGCTGTTCTGTATGTATTGCAGCTTCTGGATGTTCTTGCTAGGAATCCCGATGAGAAGTGCGTTACAGTAGTCCAGCCTGGAGGAGACAAATCCAGCTAGAAATGTTTGGTTCTAAAAACATTCTGAGAATGTTACCATTCACTGTTCTAGGAATGTTTTCAGCGGGAAGTTTTCTTTTGGTTCCCAGAATGTTCTTCTGAAAGGTAACGTTCTCTAAAAACATTATTAAAATGTTTGATGATAACCTTCTTAAGATGTTTTGGATAACATTGTTAGAACATTATGCCCTACTGTTCTTAAAACATTTTCAGCGGGATGTTTTATTTTGGTTCCCAGAATGTTCTTCTGAAAGGTAGGATAACTTTCTCTAAAAACATTCTTAAAATGCTTGGTAATAACCTTTTTAAAATGTTTTTGATAACATTGTTAGAACATTATGCCCTACTATTCTTAAAACGTTTTCAGCTGCAAGTTCAATTTTTTTACGATGCCAGAATGTTATTATTTTAGAGTAGGATAACGTGCTTTATCGTTCCGATTTATCAGAAGTCTTTTTCTTTCTTTTTTTTAAATGCGACCAGCAGCTAGTACAAGTCACTGTCGGTGTCACATGTACTGGAGGGGACCCAGAATCAGACTCGGAATCAGCTGGTGAAAGTAACATTTGTTTATTAGAAAAGGGGAGCTGGGAGTGGAGGTTGGTTATGGCGGCAGTGGGAAACAGTTGTTCCAGGGTGGGTAGAGAGGCCTGGCTGGTCTTGGGAGTGTGGAAGGCCTTGGATTCCTCCTGGGAGAGACATAAAAATGAGTGTGAGGCAAAAGCAGGCAAAGTTGTCAAAGAATATGCTGGCAAAAAGCTAGAGCGACACGCAACAAACCGTTCACGGCAACACTCCGGCAGGGAATGAGTGCAGGCTGCAGGCTTTCATAGTGTGGCTGATGAGCAGGCTGCAGGTGTGGTTGATTGGAGATTGCTCCCAGCCGTGTAGAGCAGACCAGCAGGCAGGGGGGGGAGAGAGAGACACACAGTAGAAACAAACACATACAAACACTAACAGGGGTTTCAGGGACGGGCAGTGACAGTCGGTCCGTTCTTCTATATGTCTGTCGGTCTCAAATCTAAAGTGTGCAATAACGATTTGTATCCAATATGCATAAACAGCGGACACTGTTTATACGCAGCCCTCACAAAGCACACACGGCCAGATAGCTTATCTAACAGTTAGAACCTGCATACAAGACTTTACACACATGATATTATGAATACTGTGGGCCAACATACCTTAGTGTGATTATAAGTGCATGTGAGTGAATATTGGCATGCAAATTCGTTTTTATCCGTCCTATTCATTGTCTCAATGTGCTCATACATTGTAAGAAAGTTATCACCAAAAATGTTAAGAATGTTTTTAGAGAACGTTATCCTACCTTTCAGAAGAACATTCTGGGAACCAAAATAAAACGTCCCGCTGAAAACGTTTTAAGAACAGTAGGGCATAATGTTCTAACAATGTTATCAAAAACATCTTAAGAAGGTTATCAAAAACATCTTAAGAAGGTTATCACCAAACATTTCAAGAATGTTTTTAAAGAACGTTATCCTACCTTTCAGAAGAACATTCTGGGAATAAAACGTCCCGCTGAAAACATTCCTAGAACAATGAATGGTAACATTCTCAGAATTTTTGAGAACCAAAAATGTCTAGCTGGGAACTCACACATGCCACCGCAAACATGCAATATCTGCTTACAGCTTATCATGAATTACGTGCTTGTTTGTTTTTTTCAAAAGGAAAATATAGTGACAGATTTTTTAAAACATCCTTTTCAAACAAATGTTTGTTTGTTTTATAAAAAAAGAATAACATCCTGAAAACATTTTCAGAATGTTTCTTGGAGAATGTTCTTCATTTGTTATCATGTAACATTGAGGGAATGTTTTATAAAGAACATCTTTAATGTGTTACCCCACAACGTCCAAAACACATCCTTAGAATGTTGCAGGCAAAACGTTCCACCTTTGTTAACATATCACATTAAAGGAACATTTTATAAAACACTTTCTGTCATCTCAGGCCTCAATAACATCCTGAAAACATCCTCTGAATGTTGCAGTTAAAACGTTATGTCTTAGTTAACCTTAAACCTTATAGGAACATTATTTGAAATAATAAACATCCTAAAAAGGTTCTTTGAACATCAGATTAAAACGTTTCTTTAAAACATTATTAGAACCTGTAGGTAATGTTAGCCAAAGTTGTGAGAACGTTCCCCGCTAGCTGGGAAAGGCGTGGACAAGCTTTTCAGCATCTGGCAGACTGAGTGTGGGGCGGAGTTTAGCAATATTTCTCAGGTGGTAGAAGGAGGACTTGCATGTTTGTTTGATGTGGGCCTCAAACTCGCCTCGCAGGTGAACATGCCAGGACAGAGTACATCTGACTCGAGACAAAACTTGCTGGAGTCCAAGTCGGAGCGTCAATGTACAAGTCGAGTCCGAGTCATCGTGGGTGAAAAATTAACGAGTCCAAGTCAGATTCATTGTGGGCTAAAAATTCAGAGTCCGAGTCCGAGTCAGAGTCATCGTGCACGAGAATTCACGAGTCCGAGTCAAGTCCGCGTCAATCAGTGTGCGAGTCCGAGTCGAGTGTCCCGAAAATCGGCACTCGAGTCCGGGACTCGAGCAGATTCGGACTCTGGGCAGAGTCAGAGAGTCCAATTGTAGAGCGAAGACGATGGAGTAGAATGTCATGGTCAACGGTGTCAAATGCTGCAGTTAGATCCAGGAGGATGGAGATCCGGTGTCAGCTGTCATCAGCAGGTCATTGGTTTAGCTGAGTATCTGGGTAGAATTCTCCTGCATTAGCTCCCCCCCTCTTTATTTATTTTTTTAAAGCTACGGACCCGGAATCAGCACTTTAGTAACAGGGCTGAAATAGAGGGGTATGAGGCATGGCTAGAATGGGTGATCTGTTTGGTATTTTGAGCAAAACACTTCATAGACATGTTTTTTTATATATTTGTATATATCTGAGACCTATAATATATGTCTAAAAATAGTATAATAGGAGACCTTTAAACATGTGTTCACTGGATGGAAAAAAACTCAAAAATAATCTGTGGTTTTCCAGATTCTTGAAGTGATGGAGAAGGTATTCAGATTAGATTCATTGTTATTGTCGTTGCACAGTACTGACACAATACTGAGACAATGAAAGGCAGTGAGCATCTAACCAGGAGTGGAAATGAAGCAGTAAAGTGCAGAGTTATTTATAGTATTATTAATATATTTACGGAGGTATTCATAATTCTAAATAAAATGGTCTCTGAATACTATATCAAGTTTCAAGGTTTCAAGTTTCAAGGCTTTTATTGTCATGTGTGCATAGCTACGGTGTAGATATGACAATGAAAATCTTAGGTCACAGGCTCCTCCAACAGTGCAACACAATAAACAGATAAAATAGTACAAGTAAATAAAATAAAATAGAATATAATAGAAACAGAATATGATAGAAACTGTTCAGAATAGTCTACAGTAATTGGAATATTGGTATGATATATGTGAGTTGCAAACAGATTAATGTTATGTATGTTCTTCAAAAGTTCAGGTGTTTAACATTCTTATGGTCTGTGGGATGAAACTGTCCCTGAGTCTGGTGGTTTTAGTCCTGATGCTGTGGTACCGCCTGCCAGACGGCAGCAGACAGAACAGTTTGTGGCTGGGGTGATGGGGGTCTTTGATAATCCTGTGAGCTTTCTTCCTGAGCCGTTGGGAGTAGAGGTCCTCCATGGATGGCAGCTCCGTCCTGGTGATGTGCTGTGCAGTTTTCACCACCCTCTGTAAAGCCTTACGATTGAGGGCGGTGCAGCTGCCGTACCAGGCCGTGATGCAGCCAGTCAGGATCCTCTCTATGGTGCACCTGTAGAAGGTCACGATGCTCTCTATGGTGCACCTGTAGAAAGTCAGGATCCTCTCTATGGTGCACCTGTAGAAGGTCAGGATACTCTCTATGGTGCACCTGTAGAAGGTCAGGATGCACTCTATGGTGCACCTGTAGAAGGTCAGGATACTCTCTATGGTGCACCTGTAGAAGGTCAGGATACTCTCTATGGAGCACCTGTAGAAGGTCAGGATACTCTCTATGGTGCACCTGTAGAAGGTCAGGATACTCTCTATGGTGCACCTCCTCAGCCTGCGGAGGAAGAAGAGCCGCTGTCAAGCTGTTTTGGGGATGGTGTTAGTGTGATGAGTCCATGTCAGGTCCTCAGTGATGTGGACACCGAGAAACCCGAAGCTGCTGATTCTCTCTACCGTAGTCCCATTGATGGCGATGGGGGCGTGTCCCTCTCTCTGCTGCTTCCTGTAAGCCACAATCAGCTCCTTGGTTTTGCTGACGTTGAGATGGAGGTTGTTATCCTGGCACCAAGATGTCAGGTTTTCGACCTCCTCTCTGTACGCCGTCTCGTCTCCGTCGGTGATCAGGCCGATGACGGTCGTGTCGTCAGCAAACTTCACGATGCTGTTGGAGCTGTGTGTGACCACGCAGTCGTGTGTGAACAGGGAGTAGAGGAGAGGGCTGAGCACGCAACCTTGAGGGGCTCCGGTGTTGAGGATCAGGGTCGAGGATGTGATGTTTCCCACCCGCACTGCCTGGGGTCTGCCCGTCAGGAAGTTCAGGATCCAATCACAGAGGGCGCTGTTGAGTATGCTTCAAATCCTCCACCATCATCCCGGTTCCCAAAAAAACAAGGACCACAGGATTAAAGGACTACAGACCCGTAGCCCTGAACTCTGTGGTTATGAAGTCCTGGACACAGCAGGAACCTAAGCCAGGATCCTGTTTGTGGACTTCAGCTCTTCCTTCAACACCATCCTCCCGGCTCTGCTGCAGGACAAGCTCTCCCAGCTGCACGTGCTCGACTCCACCTGAAGCAGCAGCGAGGCTGGGGAAACACGTCTCTGACCCCCGGACCATCAGCCCTGATTCCCCTCAAGGCTGCATTCTTTCCCCTCTGCTCTTCTCCCTGTACACCAACAGCTGCACCTCCAGTCACCAGTCTGTCAAGCTCCTGAAGTTCAGACGACACCACGCTCATTGGACTCATCTCTGGTGGGGACGAGTCTGCCTACAGGGACAACCACCTGGAGCTTAATGCTCTCAGGACAGTGGAGATGGTTGTGGACTTTAGGAAGAACGCAGCCCCACCCGCCCCCATCACTCTGTGTGACTCCCCCATCACTCTGTGTGACTCCCCATCACTCTGTGTGGCTCCCCAGTAACTGCTGTGGAGTCTTTCCGCTTCCTGGGCACCATCATCGCCCAGGACCTCAAATGGGAGCAGAACATCGGCTCCCTCATCAAAAAAGCCCAGCAGAGGATGTTCTTCCTGAGCAGCTGAAGAAATTCAACCTGCCAAAGACGATGATGGTGAACTTCTACACCTCCATCATGAGTCCATCCTCACCTCCTCCATCACCATCTGGTAAGCTGCAGCTACAGCCAAGGATAGGGCAGGCTGCAGCGTGTCATCCGCTCTGCAGAGAAGGTGATCGGCTGCAATCTGCCATCCCTCCACGACCTGCATGCCTCGAGGACCCTGAGGCGGAATACTGGCCGACCCCTCCCACCCAGGACACAAACTGTTCACCCCCCTCCCCTCTGGCAGGACCAAAACCTCTCTCCACCTGAACAGTTTCTTCCCCTCTGCTACCGGCCTCATCAACTAGGCCCGCTCCCCTCCACTGACACTTTACCTCAACGCAGACTCTATGCATTACATTAATGCACACAATGTTCAACAATATCTGTTTTCTTTTTTTAAATGACTGCCGAATTGTATTCCATATTTTATTCCAATCTATTTCTATGTAAATACTGCTATATTTTACAATATTTTTTATTATTTTTAATATTTTTCTAGTTCTCTATCTGTGTTTTTAAATGTTGTTTTACTTTTATGTATGCACCATGACATCAAGTCAAATTCTTCGTACGTGTCAACCTACCTGGTAATAAACCTGTTTCTGATTCTGACTATAATTATTTCCTATCCTTGCTCTTTCCCTATTAAATATGTTGCCTTTATTCTCTCCTTGTTTCCTCCTCACATCAGAGATAATTTAGCTTTTTTTCAAATCCTTTCCATTTGACGACACTTAACACTTAACACCGTCTGACAGGGGTGATATTTCTCTCCAACTTCACCATATGGAGCCCATTACACCCATTTATGAACGTTATACATCAGCCACACACACACACACACAAACACACACAGTCACTCACGCACAAACAGAGTTGCTGGAGAGCACCACAGCGACGGCATAAAAGGAACAAGTGTCAAATAATAAATAAAAGAGCGTCAACACTTACCCCTGCAGTCTGCTCACAGTGTGTGTGTGAGTTCATGAGTTTGAGCATGTCTTTGTGTGTGCATATTGTGTGTCCTAAAGGCCTGTCAGATGGAATCTGCATATCTGTGTTTTGTCCCATGCGCCTCCTTGTGTCAGTGCTATAGCACCCTTATCAGCTCACTGGCACCAAGCTTCACACACACACACACACACACACACACACACACACACACACACACACACACACACACACACACACACACACACACACACACACACACAAACCTGTTTATACTGTGGAGATGAGGGTTTGTTATTAACCCAACCGTAACTCTTGTAATACAGCACCCCTTTATTTGATGGAAATCAGGTTTGTTAAAAACATTCATATGGCTTTAATTCTTTTTTTAATTCTTTATTTATTTGGGGTCACATCATATTAAAAGTACAGTTTTTCAAATCATATATTTTTAGAAACCCTTATGGCTTTAATTCTAACATACAATTTAAGCTGAATTTACTCAGCCTTTTGACTTGAAATTAAGTGATAATAATCCAAAATTCCCAAAGATCAAGATAGTTTAGTCGTGATCTCCCCGATTATTTTGAGTACCATCAGAAGGTCAGGGGCGACATGCAGAGCCAAGTGAATGTGGAGGTATAATGGCCCTCCAGTTGATGGAAGGTGGGCGGCTTGATCCCTGGCGCCTGCAGTCTACATGTCAAAGTTTCCTTGAGAAGGATAAGCCCTCAATTGTTCTTGTTTTAGGTATGTTTATCATCCTGGCACATAGTATGGCAGCCTTTGCAGCCACTGTGGCAGACTGTGGCAGAGGCCATGGATGTGTTTGGCTTGCTTGTGATGTGATGCTAAATTACCAGTTAGCGCTAGCTAGTTTGGGTATGAGTAATTACCTCGTTAACATTTATTTATTTATTCTTTTTTTTTTTTTTTTTTTTTAAATATCTCCAGTTTTAAACGATATTTTTGTTTTACTGTCCAATAGTATACATTGGAATGATTTCAAACCTGTTTTTATTTATCCTAATAATTATAAAGGAGTGCCTTGGAAATATTTGTTTACATAATTTGTGACCAAACCGTTTGAGACCCACTGAGATAACTTAGACTAAAGTGAACTATCTAAACACTCAGAGTCCTTTACCTCACTGAGCTGTAGTTATCAGCCTCAATCCAACAACAATCCGCGGTACCGATGCGCGCCCTCTCTCTCTCTCTCTCTTGCTCGCTCGGAGGCTCACTCGCACTTTGGCTGTGAGCTGCGGGCGCCAGATAAGTCAACATCCCCCACTTTCATCACTTACAGCGTCCATCGTACAGGGCAAATGAAAAGTGTAACCGGGGTGAAAAGGTGTTACCTTGACTTATTTATGAATGTTGTTACATCAAGGCTGAAAATTAGGAAGAGCCAAACAGTCAAAAATGTTTTTTTCCCTCCCAGAACTACCAACGCAGCGCCCCGCCAGATCTGGCGCCCTAGGCGACCGCCTATGTCGCCTATGCCAAAGACCGGCCCTGAGTGTAGCTATAATACAAACCTGACCTTTTTTTCTGGTTATTTTATGTTTCATTTCTTTAAAGGAACCTAGAAGACAGTTAAAAAAGAGATTACAGCAGTTTGGGATATATTGGTTTTTCAATATTGTGTGGGGGGTTTTGTCCTCTCAGATCAAAACACATTCTTGCAAATGATTTTGTTTTTTAATATCAAAGCATGTTTTAACTAAGGTCAGAAAAGCTATATTATCATCATTATTTCAGCGGTCAAACTTTTGTGATAGAAGAAGTTGAAAGCTGAGACCAAGAAGTTGCACATTAATGTGGAATGATAAAAAGATATCAGATTAGACTCCGTCTATTTTCAGTACTTTTTTTTCACTGTTAAATTTGCTTGGCCAATATTTTTTACATATTTATCAAATTCGAGATGTGAATTTAACACAATATAGATATGTTCTGTTATACCTATTTAGTATAAATAGATTAACCTTTAAGCTTGACCTAATTAATCACATGCTTGCCGGTCCTTTATGAAAGCATATAGACACTGTAACATTTGATGTCTAAAGCTGTATAGGATGCTAGTTGCTAAGTAAAGATACGGTAAGATACAGGAGGATGGGAAAGAAATGTCCACACCTGCAGGAGGACTCTAACTCTAACTTTATCACAGTGGCATCCTGTTCGATCAAATGGCAGTTAGCAGCATTTGTCAGCTCCGTCTGGAATAAGAAATTGATGTATGAGTTTTTAAAGAGACAACTACTACAAACTCTGCAGAGTCTAAAGCATCTATAGCTGAACTTTGGGAGCATATATCAACAAAACTATAAAACTGTCAGGGTAAACAGTCTGAAAACTCAAGTCCCTCTTCAGGACCAACTCTCAGTTAAAACATTGCCTAATTGGTCTGTTGTAAAGGATGAAGCTTCACAATGACAGAGCTGAGTGTTCAGTGCACAGCAGGTGAACACTTTCAGCACCACCGAGCATCATGCCAACAACCCACATTTTTCACTTGTACTCTTCCCTGATTGGCTGGTTGATTGATCGGCTGTCAGGGTGACTGATGGTCTCGGTGCTCATATCCAACACATCCAAGGTAACGCACTGATGCGACGCCCGAAAGCTCCCCAATCAGCATTTCTCAGTGAGCAGAGCGAGAAGGAGAGCGCTGTGTTCATCTATCATTCTGATAGTAATTGGTACAGCACAGTTGACCCCATTCAAAACCGTCTATTAGTGAAACTGAACTGTCCCCACACACAACTGATGTGGAGTTCCTTTGACCTTCTCATGTAGGCTAATAGAACTCCATAATAACCTGGATAACATGTGATTGGTTCACAAAGGTTGAAATGACATGGATCATAACTATCACTACCTCTATTGTTACAGCAGCTATGTTTTATGCATTTTCGTTGGAGAAATAACACTTTTAAGTAGACATATTCTGAAATATAAAACTAGGCTGTAATTAGAAGCCTCAATGCGGCCATATGGAGATTGCTGTGTATGCTCAGATTTAGTCGAGTTTCCTAAAGATGTCTCCTCCTGAGTGAGTTTCTAATGTTCACTGATCTGTTCATCAATCTTATAATCTAAGTCTTAGTAAAACAGCAAATGCAAGCATATTTCTCATAGTAGCCATTATTATTTTTAGCCAATTTGAGGCATCAATGAACTTCAGGACCCAGAGTTCAATCCTTTAACCTGAGCCAGCTCACAGCAGGAGAAGCTACGGTGAATTTGGAGAGAATCAGGAGGTGCTGGAAGCCTGACAGCGTGACTACGGATGGTTTATTTCAGTGGTTCTCAACTGGTGGGTCGCAGACCCGTTTCGAGTGGGTCGCAGATGTGTGAGTGAAGACATTTTTTTTTTTTTTAAAAGTGAAACTTTTTTTTTGAAGGCCCGATTTTCTAACGCTGTGCATGCAGTAGGCATTGGACTGGAAGTACCGGAGACCATAAACGGTTTTGAAAACTTCTGTCACGTAGTGATCATCTTCTCACATCTTTGCTGATGTTTTTTTCGAGTCTTCTGGCCAATCAGAATCAAGATTGTTGCCCCACGGAGAATAACTTTGTACTAGGGGTACAACTCTAAACACCCATATGAAAAAGATCGGTTTACATTTTATTAATCAAATAAGTATGTGAACATAACCAATAACCTACCAGGGCCAATAACAAATAAATGTAACTTATTTTATTTTTGTGGTTCATTTATATCTTATTTTACCTCGTTAACATTCATTTATTTATGCATATTTTTTAATATCTCCAGTTTTAAACAATATTTTTGGTTTACTGTCCCATAGTATACATTGGAATGATTTCAAACCTGTTTTTATTTATCCTAATAATTATAAAGGAGTGCCTTGGAAATATTTGTTTACATAATTTGTGACCAAACCGTTTGAGACCCACTGAGATAACTTAGACTAAAGTGAACTATCTAAACACTCAGAGTCCTTTACCTCACTGAGCTGTAGTTATCAGCCTCAATCCAACAACAATCCGCGGTACCGATGCGCGCCCTCTCTCCCTCTCTCTCTTGCTCGCTCGGAGGCTCGCTCGCACTTTGGCTGTGAGCTGCGGGCGCCTGATAAGCCAACATCCCCCACTTTCATCACTTACAGCGCCCATCGTACAGGGCAAATGAAAAGTGTAACCGGGGTGAAAAGGGTGTTACATTTACTTAATTATGAATGTTGTTACATCAAGGCTGAAAATTAGGATGAGCACCAATGGTCAAAAATGTTTTTTTCCCTCCCAGAACTGCCAGCGCAGCGCCCCCCCAGATCTGGCGCCCTAGGCGACCGCCTATGTCGCCTATGCCAAAAACCGGCCCTGGACCAGCATACAAGTGACCAAAACACAACATATTCTGGTTTTGCTAGTCAGCTGGTCTATGCTGGTCAACACCATGCTGGTCTATGCTGTTTTTTTCAGCAGGGTATATATTTGTATACCAGTTTATGTTAGTATTAAATATACAATGTATTCTATGGGATTAGTTTTGTTTCATAAAGATAAAGCAACACTTTCTCAGAATCAAGGAAAACTAAGAGTTTAAGAGAAAAAAAACTGAGTCAAGTAAAATAAATGTAATTTCAAAAATGAAACTATAAATTGCAAACAAATCATTTGTGTAATCCTGAAAACTATAAGTATTTTTTCTTTGTTTTAACATATCTTTTTGTTTGCAGTTCTTGTTGCTTCTTTCTCAATGATCAGACTTTTGCTCTCGCTCCAGCTCTTCTCGTTTGCGCTCCCTCATTTTTTGTTTTCGATTTTGACACAAACGTCCCAGGTGGGCGGGACTTTCGGGGGTGCGTCCCCATTGGCTACTCAGTTTTTGAGTGACAGCCCACTACACCACAGATCATACAGTGCAACTCATGCAGCAAACTCCGGAGTCCACTCGGCCACGTTAGTGTTGGTGCCTCCTGGGGAGTTTCATGAACATATCGGACTTATCTTATGGATTGCTGTGCATTATACTTGTGTTCAGTGGCGTAGCCAGGAATTATTGTGTGGGTGGGCCTGGAGAAATGTAGGTGGGCCAGGAGGAGACTTATTAAGCGTGGGGTCTGAGCTGAAACTTCATTAATGATTTTAATGATTTTTTAATGCACTAATTGAACATAAGCATAAACTAGCAGTGAAAACAAAAACATAGGCACGGCGGCTTCAGAATGTGTGTAAAACTGACATCCACATGACTAGGGATGGGTATCGTTAAGGTTTTAACGGTAGGCCTACTACTACTTTAATCGATACCGCTTATCGATCCGGTGCTTTAACGGTACTTTTATCGTTTTTTTTGGAGAAAAAAATAAGGTAAACTAACAAATTGTGAACAAAACTAACATTGCTTTTTATTTTAATTAAATACATAATATTTCACATCAAAAGAAACAACAATGTTTTAAGAAATAGTATTAAATAATCTGATGACAGAACTGCAAACAGAATAGCTGAAACTTTAACAAAATAAATAACTCAGTTACCTCTAATCATTAGCCCATGTTTGTATAATTGAGTTAACTCTGTGTGTGGCTGCTAGCATACATAACACCTGACATGGAAAAGTTACTTGTGGATGTGGCTACAGAGCTACTAGAAAGACAGTCGAACCCGGTGCATTTCTCCGTCTGGATGTGGTGCACTTTTGCTAAATGTTCAGACAAATTGCTCGTGTTACCGCCCTTACATGCTAAACTCTTATTGCACTTTTGGTAACGAGCATTGTCCACATCGAGACGGGTAAAGTTTAACCACACCTCGGAGCGCGTTCTCTCCGCCATCTTCTCCGTGTGTGTGTGCTGCTGCATGTAGCAGCTGCGTGTTTGTAAACTGCCCCGCCCCCTCGCACACAGACGGGGGAGAGAGATCTCTCGTCTGGATTGGAAAGATCTAAAATACTAAAAATAATCATAGACGCATTTTGCTGTCTTTTTGCATATTAGAAACGGAGTTGGCGACACTAAAACTGCAATATAATGTTTGTGTAGCAGCAATAATACATATGAGATATATTTTTTACATGTCTCCTCCAGTACCGACCGATAACGTCGGAGCTTAATGGTACAACGGTCTTTCATAATTCAGTCCCGGGGCCCGTTTAATACCGGGGCTCGGTACCCATCCCTACACATGACTGGCTCGGCGGCCACAGGTTGTTTATCCTTGACAGTCGCACAGTGGGCACATGAGAGTCTTTAGCAAATGTGTACACGCTTCACTGCAGACCTCAAGAAGAAATAAGACTTTCATTCACTCACGGCAAAACTTACTTTACTTACTAATTTACTCACGGTAAAAAAATGCACTCCCTATTCCATTGTCATGAAGGTGGAATCTAACTATATCCAGAATAAGTTTGATTGGATCCAGGCTAGAAATATGTTTATTTCTGCTGTAAAGTTGGGCATTTTAACATGGGGTCTATGGGAATTGCTCCTTTCTGCATCCATCCCCTGTTGGCCACTAGAGGAACTGCAGTTTGTGGCACTTCCTTCTGGGCTTCCCGGCTCTGCGCTATAACGCGCTGATTGGCTGTGGGTGGGCCAGACGTGCATGTGGGTGGGCCCAGGCCCACCCGGGCCCACCCACAGCTACGCCACTGCTTGTGTTGTGTAGTTTATACTTTATTCCAACTTTAAATATTTGAATACCTGAACACACTGCTGCTGTTAAATAATTTCCCAATATGGGATTGATAAAGTGTCTGTCTGTCTATTTATTTATTTTATAGATAAAAAAAAACACATCTATGTATTTTCAAGCTAAAGGTGATACACAATATAAACTGTATACTGTTATTTTTTCAAAGACATGTTACATTTCAAAAGCATATATTGCTATGTTTAGGACAAACAATTAAAGACTGCTTTCATTTAACAAATTCTACAATATAAAAGTGGCAGATTCGCTTTATGAAACAGACCAGACCTAGGCTGCATACCAACACAATTAGGAACATGCTCACATCTTACTATGTTGGTCTGAAGAGCTGAAGCATTCATACACAATGGATACAAACTGTGTTCTCATTCTATATCATGTGAGAAAATGATATACATTTAGCATTACAAATTCGACATACTATTCCTAGCCTGAGGAAGATCTGAATAATCAACAGGTTTGAATGGAATCTCTAACATTTTCATGTAGAATAAAGACAAAAGAGTAATTATACAAATGACATTTATTGAAATTTGAACCAGAAGATGAAGTCTCAAAGAATGTTTTAAATAAAAGGACATAAAACAAAAAGTTGGATAATAATAAAATATATTAAATGTATATGTAAAGACATTTGGTCAAATGAAATGACACTGAGCCAGTGATAACAGCAACGCCCAGTGTGGATGAAGCTGGTGCAGGTCTCTCTTCATGCCCCCCCTCCGTGCTGTCCCCTCAGAGGAAGTGGGAAAACGGGATAAGACCTCTGGACACCACGCTGTCTCAATGGTACACTGTTAATATGAGAGGAAAATAAATGTTTTAGGAAATGAAAAATATGAAGTTAACAAATAAAACACAGCTCAGGGGCAGTCATGGAAGGTAGGTTTTCCTACAAGGTTAACTCAGCCTCCATTGATTTTCATATCAAATTAGCGTGTTAATAAAATAAGCTATCATGGCTTATACTTGCATATCTAAACAGAATCATGAAAGCCTGTTGGTAGAGTCAGGCACACGAGTCCGTTTGAGTGTGTGTGCCGGTGTCTGAACGCTCACTCACTGCTAGCTATGTAGCTAACTGCTACTTAGCTTGCATTATTATGGATCTAAAGGTAGCAAAAGCTAACTTTCATAGCACAGCTTTTCTTTACTTCTCACTTAACACAATAAAGAAACAGACCGTATAGTACAGCACAAACAACACAAATGATCAATACTTACATATATTTTCACTTGTATTATAATAATTGAAATGCGGGTTCTTCTGGGGGGGTCTATCCACGCTCAGCTACCGCACCGCACCTGCCTGCACTGTACAATCGCTGGAGGACTGGGCTGTCACTGAAAAACTGAGTAGCCAATGGGGACGCACCCCTGAAAGTCCCGCCCACCTGGGACGTTTGTGTCAAAATCGAAAACAAAAAATGAGGGAGTGCAAACGAGAGAGCTGGAGCGAGAGCAAAAGTCTGATCATTGAGAAAGAAGCAAAGAGAACTGCAAACAAAAAGATATGTTAAAACAAAGAAAAAAGACTTATAGTTTACATGATTACACAAATGATTTGTTTGCAACTTATAGTTTTATTTTTGAAATTAAATTATTTAGCTTGACTCAGTTTTTTTTTCTCTTAAACTCTTAGTTTTGCTTGATTCTGAGAAAGTGTTGCTTTATCTTTATGAAACAAAACTAATCCCATAGTATTCTGGTGACTATCAAAATAAAGACATTGTATGGTGTTCATAACAGTATTTTTATTTCATAAATTATACATTAACAATACAATAATATTACAAAAAAACCCTATATCTAAATAAATATATAATCTAAAATAGATGCATTTGATTTAAAAATAACAAATATAATTCAAAATTTAAATAGCAACAAAGAAATTATTAAACACATTTTTTAAAGTATTTTTTTTCTTTTTCTTGTTAATATCCATTATCTTCTCTGTTATCTATCTTCCGGTCTTTGCCAATCTGGCCAGCATTTCTTGGTCCTCCACGTCTTTCTCGTACAGCCACTGCTTGAAGCAAACTGAAAATAAATGAAAAGATCAGAGTATCAAATATCGTCTAGAAATGTACGGTACTTCTACTTTTATCGATACCGCTTATTGATCCGGTTCTTAAACGGTACTCTTATCGGTTCTTTTGAAAAAAAAAGGTAAATGAACTAAACATATTGTGAACAAAATTAACATTGCTTTTTATTTAAATTAAATAAATAATATTTCACATCAAAAGAAAAGACAATGTTTTAACAAATCGTATTCAATTATGTGATGACAGTACTCGAGTACTTTTACTTTTGGTACTTGAATATATTTCGATGCCAATAGGCCTACTTTTTAGTCTTCATTGAGTACACTTTTAAATGAACTACTTGTACATGTGTCACTGAGTATTTTTGCACTGTAGTGTAGCCTATGTTAAAATGTCTAAAGTAAATAATAAGTACTTCTTCCACGGCTGGATATATATCTTTCTACTTGAAAAAAAAAAATCTCATATGCAA
Organism: Dissostichus eleginoides; assembly: GCA_031216635.1. NCBI lineage: Eukaryota > Metazoa > Chordata > Actinopteri > Perciformes > Nototheniidae > Dissostichus > Dissostichus eleginoides. The sequence goes on from CM062264.1 coordinate 3,679,983, forward strand.
TGCCTTGTGGACATGCTGCTGTAAAAAAGGATTCCAAAATGTGGTTCCATAGAGTAAATCTAACCTTATCTCATCTTTACGCCGAGGCTTTTTACTGAGCATTACGGTAGTGGGCGGGGCGTGTTGGAGCGTGGTTGTCCGGGGGCGTGGTCTGTTTTGTGTATGTTCTGTCGGCTCCGCGCCGCTCGGCCCAGCGTCGCAGACTCGTCCGGCGGCAGAGAGAGGGTCGGTGAGCCGCATCAGCGCTGCCGCTGCGTACGAAGCAATCCCTCCCCCCCCCTTGTTATAACACACACTGCCGGCGGTCCGGCTGGATTTACTGGGGCGTCTGCTGCACCTGGAGGAGGCGGACTACAGCTGCGGCAAGGCTCAGAGACTCGTCCGAGCCCCGCGACCCGCCCGCCCTGCCGCAGCCTCCAACAGCTGGAGCTCAGCGACAGACAGCTGGCATCCAGGTAACGTGGGGGACTAAAGCGTTTCAGTAGCTGAGGGGGACAGCGGGGTCTAATCTGCGGTGCTGAGTGCGGCTCCATCATGCTGAGCAGATGCGGATGGATGTTCTTCATTCACTGAACGGTTAGTTTCCTGTCATGCTACTGTCACACCAGTCAGCTGTGAGCTTTTTCTTACTCTAAGTTATTATGAATTGACCGCTTTATTATAGTCTTTTTTTTATTGTAAAATAATATATTTCTTTAAAAACCCAGAGGAGAATTTTGCTGTGGTAACGAATTCCTAATATATGTATTAGATTTAGGGTAATGCCAGACTCAAAAATAAAACAAGGTCGATATATAGAAAATAAATCAGCAAACATTTTACAGATTATTTGTATTAATAAAAAGTTGTAATAGCAGAAATGCTACTGGTTGTGTTTTTAAAACCAACACATTAACTCTTTATCTAGACCAAACAATTGATTGACAAACGGAGAATTTTTTTTCTTATTTGATTTGCATTAAATTATTTTAAGTCTTCTGGTTCAAATAAATACCAGGCTGACCTCAGTCAGTGCATTGTAAAGCAAACACACACACACAACAAAAACTTGACTTTTCCTGCAGGTTTTTCCCATCTTTTATTTAAAAAATGTTGCAAACAAATTGTTCAAATTACTGGTAATCACATACCCACAGATAGTTCTTCCTCATCCTGATTTTACAACATAACTCACCTCCTCTTTGTCCCTTGCGAGGCAGCTGGAAAGGCAAAATTGTGATACAGTGAGATCAAGCAGAAACAGCTTCAGTGGTAAAAGGTTTCTAAAGAGTGTCTGCAGGTGGGCACATTATACTGTTGCACGGTATCGATAGCGACCTTATATTTAGTTTGAACCAAGTTCATTGCAACCTTATTATACTTATGTAGTATTTCCGGTCACTTTATCTTCCTATAATACTATTCCTCACCTGAAAATAACTTGAGTGTAATGTTTTCTCCGGGGACAGTTTGAGTGTTGTTTCTTAGGGAAGCTCCGATCGATTTCTATAAATGCAGATCGGGAGAGCCGATCACATGACGTAAAATACAGGACACTTTTCTCTGTGCGCGGCAAAACAAGCTCGCCAAAATGGCTTCACCAGTCTGGCAGTATTTTAAGGTGTCCGAAAAAGACAGTAAAATAGCGGTATGGAACATGTGTGAAGCAGAAATCCTGCAGCTCCACCCGCTGTGACGGACCGGTGAGCGGAGCAAAACACACACTAAGAGTTAGACCTAACACACTTAGCTATGTTATCTACCTCTGGAACAAGCTAAACTAGTTATAAATATGTTTATTCTTCACTGTCGGGTCACTCATTACTGGATCAGCGAGCTGCATGAGACGGATATTGACGGGCTTTCAGGGGAGGGAGAGATGAAAAGTGAGCACTTCCGCTAATTTCTCCCGTGTTATTATCCAAAGTTAAATGGAAGATCCCCATAGCCCCCACCCACTCGATCGGATCGGCGATCGGTATCGGCCGATATTGGCGATCGGAGCATCCCTATTGTTTCTGAACTGCAGCTCTCTGTTATCTCAGCAGACATAAAGGAACCTGCTTAGATCCTGGTACGTGAGTTAGATGCCGCGGTCAGAAGCGTTAGTAATCCACATGTCATTAACCTTTGAGGAAGATGAGGACAATGCACGCATGATGGTTATGGTCATACTAATTCCAGAGTTCTAGCTACTGTACGATGAAGATATTATCAATTTCAAAAACATAAAAGGTGTGTGTCTGCTGTGTAGACCTTATCCTTAAAGATCTATAACTGTCAACTCTGTTGCCTTTGCTATGTCATTTGAGGACACACACACACAAACACTCACACATACTGTACACACACGATACTACTGAGCAATCCTCCTCTGCTAATGGATGACTTGTCACAGTTAGCATGTGTGTGTAATCAGTTCTACAGGGCTAATGAGGCACACACAACATTCACCAGTGTATTGTGATGTTCCCGCATGCTCTAACAATATTTGTATTCAGATTCAGGTGGGTGTGTTGAGTCTCAGTCCCTGGATGAATGAGGAGAGAGGGGATACAGTAGGGGGAAAGAAGGTATAGAGAGAAGGCGAAAAGAAAAGGATGAAGTGGGGGGGGGGTGGCTTCTCTCCAGTGTTTTTCCTGCTCTAATTAGCTTTGACAGCTGCTCCATTGGCTCAGGCTGTGAACGCTGTGTTGGAGGGAGAGAGAGACTAAGTATTTCTGCTCTCTCTCTAACATGGTTTAATTGGGGAGGCTACAGTAACAGTCAGTGCTGTAGTGTCGCTGCACACTCTCTGTAGCTCAGGCTTCCTGCTACTTATCCAATAAAAAAACAAACTGAAACATATTTACTGTGAGGATAATAAGGGCAGCGAGGGCACAGTATATACATTCAGAGTTGCTTTTAACCAAAGGAAATGTAAGAGTTATGATTGGAGCATAAATCTCACGGCACACAATGTCACACAGAGCGTGTGTGAGTGTGGAGAAGAAGAAGAAGAAGAAGAAGAAGACAACATACTTTATTAATCCCTCACAGGGGAATTTCTTTCTCCACTCTGTTGTGTTTACACACATTACACACAGGGAGGATATACATGCACACACACAACCAAATGCAGAGGAGAGGAAGCAGAGAGTCAGTTAACTGGCAGCAGGGAGCAGTTTCAAGGTTAGGTGCCTTGCTCAAGGGCACCTCGGCAGTGTACTGGCACCTCTCCAGCCACCAGCTCACTCCATATTTTTTTTTGGTCCGATCGGAGTCGTGAACTGGCAACCTCTCGGTTCCAAGACCAGGGGCCTCATTTATAAAGCTTTGCGTCGGATTCACGTGGGAAGGTGGCATACGTAAGGACAAAGCAAGTAAATACGCACAAAAATATTCCGATTTATAAAAACACTGCGCACGCCGGTTTCCCTTTTATAAATCACAATCAACTCGAAATGCGGCGCAGCTTTTGCGGGCTTCACGTAACGCCCATATTTGCCTATACATAGTCAAAGAAACGCCCCGTATTAATATTCATTTTGACTGACTGCATGAAGAAGATCGCAGGAAATAACGACAGAACAGCTAAAAAAACATTTCACACCGTGTCAGATTTTGGTTCTTTTGGGGAGGTCGAGACAAATCACATTGTTTGGTGGATGCAGTTTGAACCAGAGTAGCAGCATGGAGGTCGGATCGTCACCAAAATAAATAAATAAGTGGTCCGAAAAAAGTTAATGACACAATACACATAACCTTCCTCAGGCAGTGTGTCAGTGTGTTTGTGCCGGGGACAGGAGACCCCCCATGATGAGAAACTGTAAGAAAGGATCGGGGAATCCCTCCGTAGTGAAGTCATGACGACTGGATCTGACTTTTTAATTTTTATTTCGTGGTTTGTATTCCAGCTGTCAATCAGCTGTGCGTAGCGTCTCCACTGCAGCCTGTGCGTCTCAACCCCCCCGCTGCAACTAAGTCCACCACTTAAAGGAAATAAAACAAATGTGTTGTGTTATATCAGCTGCACAATTTACCAAATATGGTGTTCTTAGTTTCCATACCTCGGCAAACGGCATAAAGCATGATAGTATATAAAACCATGCTTGTATCTATACAACCTTTAGCAGTGGTTTTCAAAGTGTGAGGCACGCCTCCCTGGGGGGGCGCCAGAGAGCTTCAGGGGAGGCGCAGCGTGAGAAAAGAATTACGAGAAAAAGATGAGTAAAGTGTCACTTGCACACTTTTGGCTGTCTGTGGAGACCGAGTTCCCCCACCTCGCCAAAAAGGCTGTAAAGTGCTCATTCCCTTCACCTCCACCCAGGGGCGGACTGGCCATCTGTGTGTTCTGGAGAATCACAGAACGGCCGGTCGTCAGCGGGCCGTTGACGGCCGGCTCGGTTCGCTGACGGCCGGCCCTTTATTTTGTATGTCTTTAAACAGCATCATTTAAAGGGGACCTATCATGCAAAATGCACTTTTGTACGTCTTTTATACATGAATATGTGTCCCCGGTGTTCCAGGGAACTCACCAAGTGTCAGAAAACACAACCCTCTCTCTTTTCCTCCATACCCAAATCTCTAAAAACGGGGCTGCAACGGATCTGATACAGACTGATCCAGATTTGAATTCTTTTCTACGTCACAAAAGTGGTGCTCCGCTTAGTGGTCAATTTTCCACCTATCAGGGGAATGTGGGGTTGGGACACGGCCGGCCATTGCCGCTCAAAAGCGCTGGAGACGCTGTAGTACATATGCCAGGCCTGTAAGTGGCGCTGTAGTCTGACAAAAAAGCAGCAAAGAAGACTTCCCTTGCATGGTTTCCATGGTAGCCCTTCTGTTTATTCTCCGCTGTTGCTCTTTTTCTCCCTCCCCGAGGCAAGCGTTTGCGCCTCCTGCTGCTGTAATTCAATGCAATCCCTCCCCGTCGAGGCAAGCACTGTAATTCTCTCCGGTAGTCCACCAGCAGATGACAAACACCCACCTCTCCGCCTCTTCCAAGGAACGAGGGGACCGTGCGGCAGAGTTTCAGTTAGTTTTTTTTTTCGCCGGTCAACATGTCCGTTAAAGTTTAAATCTTCCGGACAAAATTAGAAAAGTGCCGGTCAAAGGTCTTCTTTGTTATTTATTGAGCTTTAAAACAAATGAATAATGACTCTATATAATCATATATAAGAATAAAACACGGAGGACGGAGATCTCTTTTTCTCCCCTCTTCTGACAGCCCAGAAGCTGATCTCAAAGCACGCTCCCCTCTCCTGCAGGGGGGCGTGGTCAGCTGCAGCTCACAGAATCAGCCCCCTGCAAAAACAGGGCTGGAAAGAGCAAATAGAGCGAAATGAGGCATGGCTAAAATGCAGGATCTGTTTGGTATTTTGAAAAAAAAACTATATTTACATACTTTATATAGGTATGGCCCTACAATATATTGTTCAAATATAGCATGATATGTCCCCTTTAAGTTGCGCTGACAGGCGACAGAGGTCCGTTCAGCGGGCCGTTTCCACGCAGCGAGGCCCCCCCCCCCGTTGACAGTTCACGAGCATGCTCTAGCAATTTGTGTGGGCTGGGATGGGTGAGATTCCAGGGCTGATTTTTAGTCCCAGTCCGCCCCTGCCTCCACCTACCTGTGTGAGTGCGGGTTTTCCGTATTGACTTTGATCAAAAGCAAGTACCGGTCAAAGCTGCAGCCAGAGGATGACCTGCGTTTATTCCTGTCTACATTGCATCCCCGCATCATCCGCCTGTGCGCATCAAAGACGCAGACTCATTGTTCCCACTAAAGTCGGGGTGATTGTAATAAGGAGGCAAAGTTGTGTTGTTCAGTGTGTTGCCGGGAGCATATAAGGATTTATCCACGATGTTGAAAATGTTAAAAATGTTTAAAACATAAAGATAAAAAGGTTTAAAAAAGTTAATTTTTTTATGTTTTAAGGAAGTTACGCTACTCAGCCAATCAAATTGGTGGAGTCAGTGAGTCAGCACGATAGATTCAAACACACACACAGAGACGAGACAAGAAGAGAGAAACAGTCGGACGAGAAAGGTAGACAGCGAAAACAGAGCATTTAATGACATTTTCTCTTACTGGATCTCTTTGAAATGCAATTGAATACCCCTGCATTATAGCAACAACAACAATAATAATAATAATAATAATAGCAATAATAATTGGGAGGGGGGTGCGGCTGTTCTTATGTTCTCTGAGGGGAGGCTCTCCTTCCCACACTTTGAAAACCCCTGACCTATAGAAATGCAAATAGGCCTCAGTTTAGACGTAATTCTGTCCTTCTGCTTACCGCATCATTTATGAGAATACATGTCATAACATTAAGACAACATATTCGAGGTGGTTTTCAATAACATATCTGTATTTATTTATTTCTCGAAGTTATGTTTTTGTGTGCACTGAGGAGTCTCAAACAGGCGTTTGTTTAATCATTTTAAGATTGGCTTTAATCAATTTCTGCAAAGGAATTCTTCATATATGATAAATGAGAGGTAACATTCTATTTATGGTATTATTTTCACATGTTTTTCTCCATTCTTCTTTCTGCCAACGGTGTCGCAGTTTCTCATCTCTCCCGTTTTCGTGCGTACGGATGGGTCAGAGTGTCCGTGGAGGACTGCACATTTTCCCGTCAAGTTTGTTTTTTATAAATCGCAAAGATTGCTTAAAAATTGGCGTACGCCATCTTTTGAGCGTATTCCACGTTTATAAATGAGGCCCCAAGTCCCTACAGACTGAGCCACTGCCGCCTTAAAAATGAAAGCCTGATACATCTTTCTGTGTGTCGCAGCCCTCCATTATTCTCCCAGAACTATTTCATAAATGAGCCTCACTGTTGTAATGGCTGAGATGTTACTTTATTATCATGAACATGCATATTGTTTCATAGTTTATGTTGACTAAAGTTACATACATCATCTGGCAAGAAATGTTGATTAATCCGCACCTGAAAAGAGGACCATACACTGTAGCGTTTTGGGAAGTAGCACACTATATACATCTATATATAAACCCTTTAAGAATTCTGCTATTTTCACAAATAATGTTATTAATAGTGATCCCGCTGCTCCTAATATTATGGTAGGTAAAATGCAGAGTCAATATTTATTTTTTGACGTTTAAAGTTACTTTGATTCCAATTATCTGATTCTAGATTTTATTCACTTAGTAGCGTGCTTGCAAGACCAAATGCTAGATTGCATAACTTTATAGCTTTCAGTGTGGCATGTCTTTTGCTTAACTTTTTTCAAGAAGCAGCTTGTAGCTTCGCTAGCACGCTTCTCTTAACACTGGAAATTGCTCAACTTTCTTAAATAATTGAAGTCTTTTTAATCCTTATCTTAAAGACTAGCGTCTTTTGAGAGAACCAACGGGCTTAGTGCTGAGAGCCACAGACAGTGACAGGAAGTTTCAAAGTATTGAGAGATTTTACCACGTTGTTCATTATTGTCTTTCCATTTGGGATTTTTTAACTAAAGGAATTTTTGATAACATCAGACTTGCTCTTTAAAGCATGTAGAATGGAAATAAAAACCTCAGTGACCCTCCCTCCCTGTGTTATGCAACAGTGTGACGGTTTGCGGTGTTGAGTCATCTTTTAACTCATGCATGATCTGACCATTGACACCCAAATAACCCCTGTGTCCAAATTCAAAGAATGTACCTGAGCTCAGTGAATGTACCTGAGCCTGTGAGGAAACATTAGAAGTGTGTGTGTGTGTGTTTGTGTGTTTTTTCTCGTCCTGCACACTGTTATTTGAGCTTATTACAACTCAAAGCCTGTTTTTACATGCACACAAAGGGACAATTAGACTTAAGACAGAGCTCTGTTTTTTATGTTTACCAGACTTGTGTTAACATGCACACACATTTGTTCACACACACATCTTTCAGAGGCTTTAGCCTAACTGAAACTGTATATGTGACAGTTTCTTTACTCTACATCGCCTTCTGTTTAGCTCATTACAAATTCTTAAGTGGCAAAGAAATGATATGAGTACACAGCGATCCACAACATATTCAGTGAAATCCCTGTGTGTGTGTGTGTGTGTGTGTGTGTGTGTGTGTGTGTGTGTGTGTGTGTGTGTGTGTGTGTGTGTGTGTGTGTGTGTGTGTGTGTGTGTGTGTGTGTGTGTGTGTGTGTGTGTGTGTGTGTGTGTGTGTGTGTGTGTGTGTGTGTGTGTGTGTGTGTGTGTGTGTGTGTGTGTGTGTGTGTGTGTGTGTGTGTGTGTGTGTGTGGAGATGGACGATGACAGGACATGGTGATGGATGGCTCAGGGACAGAGGATAGTGTGTCATCATGTAGCAACCTATGGGCGTCATACGTCAGCTGTCCACCCATCCAGCTGCTAATCTTCTCCTCATCCACACCGGACAGTTCCTCTGAGCTTTGAGAACCCCAACCTAAAGTCCTACTGCCTCGTATATAGTACATAGCAAAACAAAAGCAACATGACACGAACATGAGTCTAGATTAACATGAATTGGCTGGATAAATTAAATAAAGATAAATGTTATAATTATTATGTTTTTATTAAACAATGCCCAATAAAATCATTGATCTCAAAAAGAGAAGAGTTGATTTATACCAGAATAAGATCTTAGATAATTTAATCTACAGTTCCTAGGCAGGTAGTCATCAACACTTAAAAAAATCACCTAGTCTCTATAACGCTAACAATATTAAACCACATCAAATGGATTTGATTTGCAAGCTCCTTATAGCGGAGAAGATAAGCACCATGTGGGCTGTATCTTTAATACCAATCAAACCTTTCAAAACCGAAGTCTTGTCAACTCGGGCTGTGTAGTTTACCTTCTGTGGCCTTTCTACCCCCATTTCCAGTTTCCCTTCTGTTCAGTATAGTAAGACCACTGAGTCTGGGCGGGGCTGTGGGCTTATTGGTTGGTTTAATGATGGATATGTCACTGGATGCTGTTGTAGTTTATTTATGTGGGATATAGTGTCAGTGTGCTGATTGAGAATTGTGCCATGAGTAAGCTTGGATTGGGAAGAGGTTTATTACCTAGTTGGTTTGATAAATTAACTACAACGCTCTGAAATTGGATGCTAATTATTACCAATTACATTTGATCATATGGCCCTTGAGTTTAAGTTCTCGTCCTCTTAGCTATTGCCTCTCACTCCTCTGTCTCCTGCAGGCCGATAGCTTTAGCATTCTCTCCCCCAGCTGTGTGTTGGTATGTCCCTGATAGTTGATGAGGCTTGCCTTTCATTCATAAAACAATCTGTTCTTCAGATAATCACAGGACAAAGCAGACGCACAGTGTCAGAGCAGTAAGGACATCCGGAGCTTATCAAATGTATTATTCTCTTAGGAATAGTTAAATATTGAAGAGACAGCAAGAGAAACTCAGAGTTGTTGGGCAGAGGCTGTGTCATTAGGTTTCCCAGCAGATGTCTGTGTCAATTCTCCGGCCGTTACGGAGAAGTGTCTGACTGACATCAGTTCAAGCTCTCCTGTGTGCTCCTAGTAATAAACTCATCGATAAATATGTAAAAATAGAGGAGTTGCATTTTGAAAAAGTGACTCATGATTCACAAATCATATAAATTAGAATTGGAAGGAAGTAAAACCCTCAAACTTGTCATTCAAAACACACATTTCAGTATAAGTGCACACAGTGTTCACAATGTGGGATGATTACCAACACATAGAGTATGTGTAGCAGTTTGTATTACATTGAAGTGTGTGTCAGATCGTCGGTCTTCTTGTGTTTCTTTTGACTTTGCTGTATAACTTAAAATCTCAGTAACTACATTGTACAATATACATATAACCAATAGGATGGATGGCCAACACCCCAAAAATACAAAAAACAGCGTCATGCCCTCACCCTGGTCCTGATCAGGCCTTCTTTCAGCCCTGAGTGCTTTGTTGTCACCATGTTGTCAATATGTGGCTGTTAATTTCCACGTGTATAGTGTTCTAAAAGTGACGCATTCAGTGTACTGATGTGGTGTTCTTCTTCTACTCTTTACATGTAGCGTTAGTTTGTGGGAAGCTCTGCTTTTTTACATTTTATTTCCTCTTCAAATTAACAAGCTCTGCAACCTCATTGCTCAGTGCTTGTTTTCTGTCTCTGGGGGCTGGACCTCGGAGCAAAGGACTGTGGGTGCAGTCTGGTTCTGGTTGAATGGCCCTGACAGAGCGAGGGAGAGAGAGGGAGAGATGGTCTGCAGTTAGAGTGACAGCCACATTCCTCATCTGTCAGAGTGCCGCTGGAATCTCCGTCTGTTTGCTCAGACCAGTTGTTTCCACATCACGACGTTCAGTCCTCAGAGGATGGAGGAGATGAAGGCGGGTCATCGTCCTCCTCCTCTTCTGCCTCCATAGCCGCTCGTCCCCCCCCCATCCCTCTCTCCCGTCATCTTATCCAGAAATAATAACCCCAGCAGATCACTGTATTAGTGTCTTAATGCTACAAAATTATTGAAGCTTGTACATTTGATATGCTTTGACACAATTACTTGATATATCAGGCTGTGCACGATTAGTTACCAGTGATTCAACATGAGATTTTTTAATGTCAATGGGGAGGTCAAACTTGCCTGGGGTGGGCTGTGATCATTTGTACAAAACAATACATTTCCCCATATTCAGCGCATCCTGTCATCCAGGTTGATGACACTGTGTTCAGACCCATTGAGCATCAAAGCAAATAATACAAAAGTTATTTAAAAAAAGATATAGTATATGAGTTTCTATTCCGATCATTCCTTTAGCTCCATGATAAAGGCCTGTAAAAACGTATTAATGCTCATATGAGTAGGAAGACCTTTGATGTAACATTGGATAATGCTTACAGGTTAAGGAAAAGGGAATAGACTTTTGTTCCCATGTTTAGGGTTAACCTTTCATGGCCTCTGTATGCAGAGCTTTCTCTCTCTACTCATTGGGAACATTTGAAAGATCTAGCTTGCGCTCAAAAACGCTACGTGGACACAGCTCCCCAGGTCAAACACTCACACGCGCAACACAATGAATTCCATTCTCAAGTTGAACTCTTTAAAGTTTTTGACGGGCTTCTTTTAACGTTCATTGGGTACTTTTTCACATAGTAAATAGTTTCTCTCTAAATTCACATGAACCACTCTTTAAATTATCATAACTTATTTAACAATACAAAAGGTGCCTCTGAAAGCTGGTTTGCACTCCCATGATCCCCTTCCTACTCAAACAGTGTTGAAGTACATCAGGGGCGAAAGCCAGGAGTTGAGTTTATTATTAAAACCATGTTATGGCTGAATCAAAACAAATGATCAAAGTGACTGACAGTGTTCATTCTACCTGAACCCCGCAGGGCCACCTTACATCTCTGTCAGTATACGGAGGCCTCCTGTGTGTTTGGTACCAGCCACTGCTCTGTGTCAAAGGCATGACATGTTCTGTTTCATCTCAATGGGGTCTGATGATTTCTCCAGGAAATATGTGCAATTGCAAGGCAAGTTTATTTATACAGCACTTTTCAACACAAGTTATCCAGAGCTAGGCCTAAGTCATTTTCAATGTGGGCCGCCGTCAGGGCCGGCCCTGACCAATTTGCTGCCCTAGGCAAGATTTTAGCTGGCCCCCCCCCCCAAAATGCAGACACTCACTATGACTCGCGCATGCATGCACGTGCACGGTTGTGGCATGACCACCAAAACAGAAAGATATGGACACAAGATGTGTGCAAATGTTTTAATTTTCTATCCATGTGGACATGATTTAAGTGGGGGGGGCCTAACCTCCTCTAGGGGGGTCCGGGGGCATGCTCCCCGGGAAGATTTTTTTTAAATGTTGAAGTTAAAAGCATCAATCTGGTGCACTTTGAGAGCAACATGAAGATATATGGATACCTCTCTCAACACATATGAAACAGACTGGAAGCAGATTTTCTTTTTCTTTATGGATATTTTACAAATACTCCCTTTCAAACTCTATTCTTGTTTATTAATAACAACTTTTTTTTACTGTCATATAATATTTTATACTATAAGAGAATAGATGAAAATCTATTCTCTTATTTTTTTATAACTATAATGATCATAAAGGTGTGCCTTTACCTCACTGAGCTGAGGTTATCAGAGCCGCTCAGTCTGTCAGGAGAGTGCTCTCTAAAGCTCTCCCCCCCCCCCGCGGCCGCTTACACGGTCAATTCCAATGTTAATAAAAGCTGTATACGTTTTTTGGGAGTTTGATTTATTTTAAATGAACACAAATACAAAATGAAAACCTATAACTGCACTAAAACCATTATTTCAAAAAAAGAACTATTTCACATAAACCTCTGGTTTTTACTGGGGCTGGGGCAGTTCAACTTGATTTTTGGGGGGGGTGCGCCATAGTTTATGGGCGCTGTACGCAATATAGGCGTAGTTCTGTTAGTATAAGATAATAAGATGTACTTTGTTGATCCAAAATCGGGAAATTGTGTTGTTATGAAATGAAATAAAAAATATATTTTTAATTTCTAACTTTTTTTAAAAAAAAAATTAATTTTCGGCACCCCCCATAGATTGATGCGCCCTTAGCATTCGCCTATACTGCCTATGCCAAGGGCCGGCCCTGGCCGCCGTGCCGACTTAATTCATTTTTAATTGTTACTTGGCTGTGTTTTGTGTGGTAGAGGGTCGCTGTCATTGATGCGTTTTGCACCCCGGGGGAGGGAGCATGTTTCTCTCAGTGATTGTGATGTTACGTTAAATGTCTGTTTCCTTGTATCTTGTCTTAATATCTGTCCTTGTTGATGTTGCAAATGGAGCTGCTGTGATGCAGGAACCATTTCAGACTTTTTCTGACAATAAAGTATAATCGCATAGTAAATAATGACAGCAATGTGGATCCTTCCTACTGTGCTGTGTGTGTGTGTGTGTTTGTGTGTGTGTGTTTCTGATGATTTACTGTACAGTTTTCCTCCCGGGTGCCCCCCCCCCTCAGTGATGGATAGCAGGGCTCCTGTCCTCTGTGACTCTCCATAGAGAAAACATGGTCGATGTCAATTTTCACAAACTCATGTTGTCAAAGGCACAGAAATGGAAAATAAAGATACTAAATATCTTGGGCTGAATTCTCACAAGATAAAATTTCATTTCCATGCATACATGATATATAACCAAAGGTCGGTGGTTCAATCCCCAGCCCCTGCAGTCAACATGTTGAGTGTACATGTGTGTTAGTCTCTGAGCAGGTGCACCTGGCAGCCTCTGCCTCTATATGAATGTGTGTATGCTGACTTGTATGTGTAAAGCGTTTGAGGGATCACAAAGACTGGAAAAACGCTTCCTACATACAGACCACTATCCATTTACTGATGTCATCTTTGGTTTGAATATTTTCAGTATGCACATCATTACGAGTTCTGGGATATTACTCTGTGCCTGTGGACGGCACAGTAACTATCCCATATGTGATCAGGCTTGAGGACAGCACTTTTTCGTCTGGTTTTTACCTGGTTGTCTCCGTCTATGACATATGATGTCCAGATGCTAACCAGCTAGTTCTTGTGCTCAGTGTGATAGCAGAGATGATAATACACAGGTTCAGTGAAGTGCTGTGTGATCTTGTTTTTCTAACACGGGTCCCTGTAGTGCTGATCATACAGGATGGCATCATTAAACCTGTCCAGTGTTTGTGAGTATCATGAGCCCATGAACCAGAACACAGCTGGAAGGCAACACAGGATATTTTGTATTCCTTTGTCTTAACCCACTCAATCAAGTTACAAGTGTCACTATTAGCCTCCATACATTTTACAAGTCTGATAGTGTTTTACACAATGTATACATTTTACAAGTAGTGACTACACTAAAAGTCTGTAATAAATACAAAAATAACCTAAAAAAAAAAGATTAGAATTTAGAGGGTTTAATTAAATGTTTGAAAAAAACTTTTTTTTTTTCATTTTCACGGGGGCCACAGGGGGGTCCAAAGTCAGTGTTAAGGGGGCAGGGGGGGCCAGTGCCCCCCTAACACTGACTTTGGACCCCCCTGTGGCCCCCCTGAAAATGAAAAAAAAAAAAAAAAAAGGTTTATGATTAAACGATTTCTTGGCTGACGGAATAGGCGTAACTAACGCTATTTGTCATTTTAGTCGGACCCATTAGAGCAGGGGTCTCCAACACGTCGATCGCGAGCTACCGGTAGCTCGCAAGCCCTCAATAAGTAGCTCGCCAAGCAAATCCAAAATGTAAAAAATACACACAAAAAAAAGGGAATGTAATTAAAAGAATCTACCCTATGCATAAATGAAACCTCAATCATAGAGAACTCTATCTACTTACTACAACTCTATATCTATCTAACACCCCTCCTCCCCCCACCCCCCACAATGAATATCGACCAATCACGTTCTTGCAACAGTTTAAAAGGGGAGTGATTAGTAAAATATGCATAAATAATAAGAAAGAATGCTAACTATAGGTAACATAAGATAAGAATAAACAAGTTTAAATGATTTGTTATTGGTTGTGATCATATTCTAAAGATGTTTGGATTATTGAAAAGTATACAGCTCCCTTTCATCTGAGTGTTGAGAGCTGTATCCATAAATTCATGTTGTGCTCAAAGTGCACCAGATTGATGCATTTAACTTGGTGCATGCCCCCGGACCCCCCTAGAGGACGTGAGGTCCACCCCCAAATAAAGCAGGTTAAAATAATTAAATTGCATACATTTTCTTTTAGTAAACACTGAAAACGGGTCCCACAGACCCAAACAGGTTAAAGTTAAGCATATCATAATGTTAAAATGTGCTAAATATATACACTGCAAAAAAAACAAAAAGAGGAGTAAAAGTAGCTCACGACTTGTTTTATTTTTTGAAAGTAGCTCTCATCCTAAAAAAGGTTCGAGACCCCTGCATTAGAGCGTAAAAACTGTAACTATAAGTATCTGAAATAAATATGTGTGCTGAAACAAATACCAATAACTTTATTGCATTGTTTTCTTATGCGCAATTACTTCATGTCTTTGTCTTTTTCATCCTGCATTTATTGTGCCCCCCTCAGAAAATAACTGGCCCCAGCCTGGCCCCCCCAGTCAAATTGGTCTAGAACCGCCACTGCAGGGTACTAGCATGTGGTTTCTATGAAATGCACTGCAAGCAGGCACAGTCAAGGGAAGATACTTAAGTTCACTGTTGATGAGATATTAGAGCCAGAGGTGCTGCAAAATGACTGCTGAAGCAGTTCCAAATAAATGATATCATAATCATAATATCTATATATCTTTTTAACTTAGGCTACATCAGACAGGTTGTTTTTTTTGTAACATACACTGTGTGTGTCTTACATCCCTTCACTTCCTACTTCCATCCTTCTACTCCGCCTTTATTTTGAAAAGTTTTTCTTAACATTTAACAACCTATTAATGTGTCATACCCATTTAACGGGAAGAAACTCAGCTATCAGACAATATTAACCATTTTTACCTAATCGAAACACAAGTCTAACACCAAAGACAACACACAACTTCACTTTACTGGGCCAAAACGGCAAATACGTCTTACCTTTGCTGTTTTCTGATCAGAAGTTGTGTTCAGGGCATTAAAACGCATATAAAAGCTGCTGAAGGTTAATCCAATGTCTCTGTGTCACTTTGAATTAATTAATGATAATCCATCATAACATTTATGGCAATAAACGCATTTTTCATATAGTGTAACGGAGCTTCCGGTTTTGGGCAAGCATACATCATTCTAACTCATCAATGGTAATGTTTATATGGATTTAGGAATGTCCCCTCGATTCTATTGGCTCTAACGGTTACAAAGAGGTGTCAATCACCCAAATCGACCAATGGGTTCCAGAGATACGGCAAATACACCCAAATGTACCCAGAGGTGAGTCCGCCTGGACCTACTTTTTCTAAACCTCTCTAAAAAGGTCAAATTTAACTTGTTTTGCATCAATCTTGATACAGGGTACTTATTATATGTTATATAGTTTGGATTATAGCTCAGGGCTTAAGCCAGTGTCTCCACTCCTCTAACGCCAGCTTCACTGCCAGAAGCTCCCTGTTACCCACATCATAGTTACGCTCTGCTGGAGAGACGGCGTGAAAAGAAAGCACAAGGATGTAGGTGATCACTGGGGCCAGCAGTTTGTTAGTAAACTGCTTACCAGGATCTGGCTGGGTGAGGATGGGGGCAGAGGTGAACAGGGACTTCAGTTTGAGAAAAGCCTCATTAGCTTCTGTGGTCAAGAAAACTATTGCCACGAAAGTCTATGCAAGGTCAAAGTGACTTATCTTTTTCGCGAAGAAGAACCAAGCACCCAGGGGACAGGAGAAGGACGAATTATCCCAGCGGCCACAGAGTATGTGATATATAGCTTGTGGTAGGTTGCAGGAACACCAGTTAGGTCTACAGGAGCAGCAGAGCAGGAGGCAGGAATGGGGGGGGGAAAGAGACAGATGGCAAGGCAGATAACAAACAGAGAGACAGTATTGATCCCATTCAATGATTTTACCTCCAGCCCAGTCAGTCTGGGTTGTGGGTGCGAAGCCAAGGATAACCGGTGACCCGGAGGAATACAGCCAGGGTAAGGGCGGACTGGCCATCTGTGTGTTCTGGAGAATCACAGAACGGCCGGTCGTCAGCGGGCCGTTGACGGCCGGCTCGGTACGCTGACGGCCGGCACCGCCCTTAATTTTTTTAAACGGCATCATGTAAGTTGCGGCGACAGAGGTCCACAGTTTCCCGAAGCGAGGCTCCCCCCGCCCTCCCGTAGACAGTTCACGAGCTCAGTCACTTCATAACACCAAAGATGGATCGCAGTAAACGGTCTAAAGTGAGGCTCCACTACACTAAAAAAGAAAAAGACAAGGCCTGTTAATAGCTTGCCACAGGCATAGCTCAGTTAAAATAAAGCACAGCTATTGTGCAATACGTATATTTTTTATTTGTACAAATGTCAGTTAAAGCTGAAAAGAATAAAGATATTTTTGTTATCTAAACGTTTTACCTCTTTCTTTTACAATTTTGGAATCGAAACGGGGAATCGATAAGAACCGGAATCGATAAGCAGAACAGGAATCGGAATCGATAAATTTCAAACGATACCCATCCCTAGTTAACACAGATCTTGGAGGAAATAAGAAAATGGCTCAGAGACGGAGGTTGAGATGAAGGCTGTTGGCTCGTCAGGACAATCTCACTGACGAGCTCCCACGTTTGGCCGCACCGGGCAGTTGGCAACCAAATGCCCAGCGTACCACAATACATGCACTGACCAGAAATCGTCCAACGCTGACGCTCCTCCGGTGAAAGTTTAGCACGTCCCAGTTGCATAGCCTTCTCCTTAGAAGTGGTGGGCACGCTGGGCAGCGAGAAGGCGGCGGGGGGCTGAAACACAGAGGGAGCAGAGTAAGTGAAGAGACTGGGCTTACCGTGCAATGCTGGTGGAGAACGTTCTGTGTCCGCTCAGCACGGCACTCCTGCAAACAACAGTCCAGGCGAGACACAAGGGAAATCAGAGCTTGAAGGTCTGCTGGCTCATCTCGAGCTGCCAATTCATCCCTGAGCTGATCCTTTAAACCTCTGACTTCACTGCATTTAGAGCCGCGTCGTCCCATCGGGCCTCTGCAGCAAGTGTATGAAACTCCATGGAATATTCGGCCACAGTCCGGTTTCCCTGTTGTAAACTGAGCAGACAATTAGCAGCTGAGCCTGAATAATTGGGTGATCAAACACGGCTGATAACTGATCTGAAATACACTCGAAAGACAGAGAGTCATAATACACAGATTAACATAAAGCCTCTCCCAGGTTAAAGCCTTGCCACGGAGCAAACTCACCACATAATTAATCTTGGTGACATCAGATGAAAAGGAAACCGTACGCTGGTGAAATACCTTGTTGCACTTGAAAAGAAACCCTCTGCATTTCTCCTCTTCACCGTGGAACGGCTCTGGGTCGGTGGCGTGCAGTTGAAGTAGGTGCAGGTTTGGGAGTGGCAGGAGAAGCAGCGGCCGAGGCGTATTCAGGGCAGAGATCTGGCATGCTAACTCCAAGACATGATGAGCCATGGCTTGATTGCTCGTGACTAATGCCCGGATGAGCTGGTCGTGTTGACCCAGAAGGGTGCCCTGACTGGACAGGGCATGATGGACTGTGGCGGGATCTGACCCAGCGTTTGCGGTGTACATCCTGGCCAGTTCGTACTGTTAAGCTCACGTGGAGGGCCTGGAGAGAACCCGCTGAGCAAGCACTGAAGACAGAAACTGTAGTGAAGTTATCAAACGGCTTTATTGAGAACCAGTTAGAGTCAAGGAGTTGGAGAGGGAGCAGACTGCACAGAGAGGGGAGACGAGGAGCAGGGCAAACGAGAGAGGTGGCTGGACGTGGCAGGCGGAGGGGCAGGTACGTTGATCTGGAACGGGAAGCAGGATTAGAGTGGCGAAAAAATCTCAGAAGGAGCATCAAAAAGTAACTAAGCTAAGAGCAAAGTCAGCTAGACGTTTACCACTATAGGTTATACGACGAACGGGAGAAGACTGACGATGAGAACCGGGACTTTATACAGGTGCAGGTGATTAGTGGCAATCAGTGAGAGCAGCAGCTGAGGAGGTGTAGAGGCGGGAATCCAAATGTAGGTCAACCAAGACCAGCCAGGGAGACAGACACACAGACAGACAAACACAAACACAGAGGGAAAAAGATGGAGGCAGTACCGTGGATCCTCAAGCATTAATTGGTTCCCTTATTATGGAAGAAAACACATGACGCAATGCCCTTTAGATTGTCCTTCCAGTAAAGAAAACATAATGCTGTTCCTTGATCAATATCCATTAAAAGTTTTTAAAAATGTACACATTGCATTCATGAATGCCCTTAAAATTGACAAAATGTATCGCCATATCATCTGGAGTGACCTTCAGTGGAGAAAACAGGAAGCAGCACTACTGAAATGTTGTTAATTAATGTTACTTACGACATCCAAATGTACATCAGCACAAAACCCTCTGCCTATCTCCCCCCTCAGTCACTAATCAACTGCCTACACGAAATTAAAACCTGGATGACCACCAACCTACTCAAACTAAACAGTCATAAAACTGAGCTCATGGTTGTGGCCCCCAAGGCACTGCTCGGGAAGGTTGGAGATCTGCTCCTCAACATCGACGGTTCCATCTTCTCCCCATCCCCTCAGGTCCGCAACCTTGGAGTTGTCTTGGATTCAACCCTCTCATTTCAAAACCACATCAAGTCCGTTTCAAAATCAGCCTTCTTCCACCTCAGAAATACATCAAGACTCCGGCCATCACTGTCCACTCTGTTGCAGAGAAGCTGATACATTGTTTTATTACCTCACGCCTGGACTATTGTAACGGACTCCTGTCCGGGGTTCCCAGCAAAACCCTGGACAGGCTCCAGTACATCCAGAACTCAGCTGCTAGGGTTCTCACACGCACCAAGCCCTGGCAGCACATCACCCCCACTCTCTTCAACCTCCACTGGCTCCCGGTCAAGTCCCGCATCACTTACAAACTCCTCCTCCTCACCTACAAATCCCTCCATGCCCTCTCCCCTCAGTACCTCACAGATCTCCTCCACACCCATACATCCCGTCCCGCACCCTTCGATCCTCAGACTCTGGCCTGCTCTCCATTCCACCTTCACGCCTCCGCACCTTCGGGGACCGTGCCTTCAGTGTCGCTGCCCCCACCCTCTGGAACTCCCTCCCTGCAGAAATCCGCAACGCCCCTTCTCTCAACATCTTCAAAATCAACCCTTAAAACTCATCTGTTCAACATCGCCTTCCAACAATAACTCAATCTCCCCCCCACTTACACTTCCATTTCTGCCCCCTGTTTTATGTTTTTATGTTTTATGTCTTATCCTTGTATGTTTCTTTGTAAAGCGACCTCGAGGTTATGAAAGGCGCTATATAAATTCAAGTTATTATTATTATTATTACTTAAAGGGCCCATGTCATGGCCATTTCTACTGATCATCAATCAATCAATGTTTATTTATATAGCCCAATATCACAAATGTTACATTTGTCTCAGTGGACTTCACAGTTTGTACAGAATATCAGTAGACAATACGACACCCTCTGTCCTTAGACCCTCACATCGTACAAGGAAAAACTTCCAGAAAAAGGAAAAACCCCACAGTTTAAAGGGGAAAAAAATGGGAGAAACCTCAGGGAGAGCAACAGAGGAGGGATCCCTCTCCCAGGACGGACAGACGTTCAATAGATGCCGTGTGTAAATTGAGAAGATAATACATTTACAACATAGGTAGTCCAAATGTTTGGAAATGCATGTGTCTATAATAAGAAGATGAATCCCCGAGGATATCCATCCAGGACTTATGATCCAGGACCACAGCAACAGGCACAGCCATGACTCAAGATCCAGGGCTCGCGATCCAGGACTCAGGACCACAGCAACAGGATCAGCCACGACTCAGGGTCCCGGCGTAGATAGACACCAAAAAGAAATTTGGGGAAGCTGGGTTATTCGGAACATGAAAGTACACAGGTACAGACAGAGAGAAGGAAGAAGTAAAGTAAAGTGTCCCCCGACAAACTAAGCCTATAGCAGCTAAACTAGGGGCTGAATCTAATCAGCCCTAACTATAAGCTTTATCAAAAAGGAAGGTCTTAAGCGCACTCTTGAAAACGGATAGGGTGTCTGCCGCCCGAACACAAACTGGAAGCTGATTCCACAAATGTGGAGCTTGATAAGAAAAGGCTCTGGCTCCCATTGTACTTTTAGAGACTCTAGGAACAACCAACAACCCTGCATTCTTGGAACGCAATGCCCTAGTAGGACAGTAGGGTATAATGAGTTCTTAAGGTAAGATGGCGCCTGCCCATTAAGGGCTTTGTAGGCGAGAAGAAGAATTTTAAATTCTATCCTATGTTCTATAGGGAGCCAGTGTAAGGCAGCCAGAACAGGAGTAATGTGGTCCCTTTTCCTAACTCTGGTTAGTACACGTGCTGCAGCATTTTGAATCAGCTGAAGCGACTTAACTGACTTCTTGGTACACCCTGATAATAGAGAGTTACAATAATCTAGCCTTGAAGTAACAAATGCATGGACTAGTTTCTCTGCATCGTTTTGAGGCAAGATATGCCTGATTTTTGCAATGTTACGTAGATGGAAGTAGGCGGTCCTTGAAATAGATTTTATGTGGGCGTTAAAGGATAAATCCTGATCAAATATAACACCAAGATTCCTTACAGTCTCACTGGAGGCCAAATTAATGCCATCCATAGTTAGTATATCTTTAGATAATTTGTTTCGTAGATTCTTTGGGCCGAGTACAATAACTTCAGTTTTGGCCGTGTTTAACATCAAAAAGTTTAAAGTCATCCACGTTTTTAAGTCCTTAAGGCAGTCTTGAATTTTATTTAGATGATTAATTTCATCAGGCTTGATTGATAAATATAGTTGAGTATCATCCGCATAACAATGAAACTGTACAGAATGATTCCTTATAATATGCCTAACGGAAGCATATATAATGTGAACAAAATAGGTCCAAGCACTGAGCCCTGTGGCACTCCATGGCTAACTTTGGTTTGCATGGAAGATTTATCGTTGACACATACAAACTGAGAGCGTTCAGATAGATAGGACCTAAACCAGCCTAAAGCAGTTCCCTTTATGCCAACTAAGTGCTCTAGTCTTTGCAATAGGATATCATGGTCGATAGTATCAAATGCAGCACTGAGATCGAGTAAGACAAGAATAGAGACAAGTCCTTTGTCTGAGGCTATTAGAAGGTCATTTGTGACTTTAACCAGAGCTGTCTCTGTGCTATGATGTGTTCTAAAGCCAGACTGAAAATCTTCAAATAAATCATTTTTTTAAGTAATCACACAACTGTTTTGCGACCGCTTTCTCAAGAATTTTTGAGAGGAACGGAAGATTAGAAATAGGTCTATAGTTGGCTAAAACCTCTGGATCGAGGTTGTGCTTTTTAAGAAGCGGTTTTATCACTGCTACTTTAAATGATTGTGGAACATAGCCCGATAATAAAGACATATTCATAATATTTAATAAACAGGTGCTAATTAATGGAAAAACTTCCTTTAACAGCTTAGTTGGAATCGGGTCTAAGATACACGTTGATGGTTTAGAAGAAAGAATCATTGAATTCAATTGTTCAAGGTTTATGGCTGAAAAGCATTCTAATTTACTATCTAGTCTAATATTAGAACTTACGTTTCCGGGAGCTGTTGATAACACTATACTGGTCGAAGCAAGAGGTCATTAATTTTGTTTCTAAGAGTAACAATTTTATCGTTAAAAAAGCACATAAAATCATTACTACTGAGTGCTATGGGAATAGAAGGCTCAGTAGAGCTGTGGCTCTCTGTCAGCCTGGCTACAGTGCTGAAAAGAAATCTTGCATTATTCTTATTCTCATCTATTAATGAAGAGTAGTAAGCTGCTCTCGCTTTACGCAGTGCTTTTTATATTCATTGAGAGTAATATGCCAAATTAAACGAGATTCTTCGAGTTTAGTGGAACGCCATATCCTTTCAAGTTGTCTCGACTTTTGCTTTATTTTGCGAGTTTCGGCATTATGCCATGGAGCTAGTCTATGTTGTTTTATTTTCTTCTTTTTCAAAGGAGCAACAGAGTCTAATTTTATTCGCAGCGCATCTGTAGCACTATCAACAACATGATCAATTTGGGGTGGTGTACATTTTGTATAAGTTTCCTCCCTTACATGCAGACATGCTATCAAGTTAAGTATTGGTGGAATCTCTTCTTTAAATTTGGCTATAGCACTAACAGATAGGTTTCTGCTGCAGGAACTTTTGACTAATGGTTTGTAGTCTAGTAACAGTACTTCAAAAGTTACTAAGAAATGGTCGGATAAAGCAGGATTATGCGGTTCGACTAATAGTTGCTCAATTTCAATACCATAAGTCAGAACAAGGTCGAGAGTGTGATTATAGCAGTGGGTTGGTTTATTTACACTCTGACGGAAACCAATAGAGTCTAATATAGAGTTAAATGCAACAGTAAGGCTATTTTTATCATCGTCAACATGAATATTAAAGTCACCTACGATAATTACTTTATCTGTTTTAAGAACCAAAGTTGATAAAAACTCAGAGAATTCTGTTAAGAATTCTGAATAAGGACCTGGTGCACGGTACACTGTAACAAATAAGATTGGATGCAAAGTTTTCCAGGTCGGATGCGTAAGACTAAAAACAAGACTTTCAAAGGAGGTATAATTTAATTTTGGTTTAGTATTGATAAGTAAATTTGAGTCAAAGATGGCTGCAACTCCACCTCCTCGGCCTGTGCCTCGAGCAATATGAGTATTGATATGGCTGGGTGGAGTGGCTTCATTTATGCTGACATATTCTTCATGTCTCAACCAAGTTTCAGTGAGACAGCAAATATCAATATTATAATCTGATATTAAATCATTTACCAATATTGCTTTAGATGCTAGAGATCTTATATTTAAGAGACCACATTTAATCTTCCTGTTTTGTTGCACTGTAGTAGTTGTTACATTTACTTTTATTAGGTTATTATGTATGACACCTCTATTAGGCTTCATCTTAAATTGTCCTTGGGCAGACACACACACCGTTAATATTGGGTATTTTATTGGGTTCGGGATTCCTATAGATGACTGCCCAGGAGAGAGCGCAGAGAAGCGTGTAAGACTGCGACTCCGCCTCCTGGTCTCAACTCCAGTTTGTCATGGATTAAGTCCACAAATCCCTGAAATGTTTGCCGAAATGAGATGTGCACCTTCCAAAGTAGGATGAATGCCGTCTCTCTTAATCAGACCAGGTTTTCCCCAGAAGGCTGTCCAATTATTTACGAAGCCCACATCGTTTGCTGGGCACCACCAAGACAACCAGCGCTGAAATGATGATATGCGGCTATACATGTCGTCATTGATCAGATTGGGGAGGGGACCAGAGAAAATGACGGTGTCCGACATTGTTTTAGCATATCTACACACCGACGCCACATTAAGTTTAGTGCATTCTGATTGGCGTAAACGAAAATCATAATTCCATTGTTGAGGTATACTAAAATAGATTTATATTGTGCAATTTTCCAAACTCACATTGGTTTCTCATACAGCATCTCTGTAAAGTATGTGTATTCACCGGTATTCACTCTCTGTCCTAAATGGCTTGTTGGAGCTCCTGCCCCCCCTCCCTGTGAGCCCAGTGTGCTCCGATTGGTCAGCTCCGCCACTCTGTTCTGATTAGTCAACCACCAGAGAGGCTCCGCCCATGTCTAACACAGTGCATTTTTCGGCTCTGAGCGGAACATCAGTTTTACAATGGCGTCGGTACAGCCGTATATGTTTGAACCGGAGTCCGATCCTGAAAGTGAGACCGACCAACGTGATAGACCTGATCCACCGTCCCAAACTAGACTAGAGCAGACGGTTTCACAGTTGAAAGTTTTTATTTAGTATCACTCTTACATTTCAGATGTTAGAACTGCATCATTTATCTACATCACAGTAACAAGTTTGTCCGCTAACTAACCGAACTGTACCTACAACTGTTGTTATTTAAGTGCACTTGTGGAAACTGCGCCATGATGCCTACCGAAGTGGAAAACGTCTGTTGCAAAGAAATGAGAAAGGTAGCCTAGCTGACAGTTACAACATTATGTAGCCAGCTAGCTGAAAACACCAACAGTAGCACACAACATTATATACAATACAATACAATACAATACAGCTTTATTTATAAAGCACTTTAAACCTCCAGACCAAAGTGCTGTACAAGCAAATAAACAAAACAAAACATAAAAAAAAATAACACAGCACAGCTCACACACCATAAAACAAGTACAAGTAAAAACAATAGACAATTTAAAAGCAATAAAAGCGACGCTCTAAAAGATGTTAATACGCTAAGGAGAAGAGGTGGGTTTTAAGAAGCGATTTAAAAGCAGGCAGTGTGGCGGCCTGTCTGATGTGCAGGGGCAGATCGTTCCACAGTGTGGGAGCTGCTACAGAGAAGCGACGGCCCCCTCTGAGCTTTGACTTGGTTCTGGACACATTCAGGAGCAGTTGATCAGCTGACCTGAGAGGGCGGTTGGGCGTGTAAGGGTGTAGCAGCTCAGAAAGATATGGTGGGGTCATGCAATTTAGGGATTTAAAAGTAAACAAAAGGATTTTGAAATGAATCCTAAAATGTATTGGCAGTCAATGGAGCGAAGCCAAAATGGGGGAAATATGGTCATATTTCCGTTTGCCAGTTAAAAGCCTTGCTGCTGCATTTTGCACCCACTGCAGACGAGCGAGGGAGGACCCACTGACCCCCATGTAAAGAGAGTTACAGTAATCCAGCCGAGTGGTGACAAAGGCGTGGATTACTGTCTCAAACTGCTGTCTGGAGATAAAAGGTTTTACTTTAGCTAGCTGCCTCAGGTGATAAAAGCTTGTTTTTACCACAGATTTAATCTGACTCTCAAGTTTAAGTTCACGGTCCATTTTAATGCCAAGGTTCGTAATGGTGGGCTTGGTGTACTGAGCCAGGGAACCCAGGTCTACAGAAGTGGTGCCAGTGGTGCTACCAAAAACCATAACTTCTGTTTTTCCTTCATTCAGTTTTAGGAAGTTGCACGCCATCCAGGCCTTTATGTCCTCTAGACACTTTAGCAGTGGACTAATTGAGTAACCCTCCTTCTTTGTTAGTGGGACATAAATCTGGCTATCATCAGCATAGCAGTGGAATGCGATGCCGTGCTTTCTAAATATGGACCCAAGAGGGAGCAGGGGGCCTAATACTGAGCCCTGTGGGACCCCATACAGGAGTGGAGCAGAGGATGACTCGGAGTCACCAAGGCTGACAGAGAAAGTTCTGTCCTTCAGATATGACCTGAACCATTCCAGGGCTTTCCCCTCAATGCCCACCCACTGCTCCAAGCGAGAGATCAGGATGTCATGGTCGACTGTATCGAAAGCAGCAGTTAGATCAATAAGTAGAAGCACAACGCAGTCCCCAGAGTCAGTAGATAAAAGGATGTCATTAAAAACTCTTAAAAGCGCTGTTTCAGTGCTGTGCATAGTTTTAAAACCGGATTGGAAAACCTCCAGTATATTGTTCTCTTCCAGAAAAAACATAATTTGACTGTAGACAACCTTCTCCAGGATTTTTGACATAAAAGGCATTTTGGAAATGGGCCTAAAATTAGCCAGAACTGTGGGATCCAGACTAGGTTTTTTAATACGAGGTTGCACTACTGCATGCTTCAGGTTTTCAGGGACCTTCCCTGAGAGCAGACTGCTGTTTATAACTGCCAGCACAGATGGTCCAACAGTGGGGAAAACCTCTTTAAAGAGTTGAGGTGCGACAGGGTCATTTGGAGAACCAGAGGGCTTTAACTTGGAGACAATCTCCTGTACAAAAGACAGAGCTACATGCTCAAAATGGTTAAAGACAGCAGAGCACAGTGCAGGAACTGAGGGGTCGTTTGCAGGAGCAGAGATTTGAGCTCTAGTGGAGTTTACCTTATTAATAAAAAAGTAAAGAAAGTCTTCACAGGCCGCAGTAGAGGTCTCCATAACGGTATTCTGGGGGGCATTAAGGACCAAATCAATAGTCTGAAACAGAACGGCTTGTGACGGTTTGATAGAAAGATGTCAGATAAATGTTTGCTTTTTGCCTCTTTCACAAAGATCTGATAGAGACGCCAACACTCCCTCAACATTTGAAATGAAACTTGCAGTTTGTCCTTTTTCCATTTACGCTCAGCTCTACGGCAATCCCGTCGGACAGCCCGAGTCGTGTCATTTAACCAAGGCTCAGATTTAGTTTTAGGTTGCCTGGTTTTTAAAGGAGCAACAGTGTCTATGGCAGCTTTGCAAGTGGAGTGAAACCATGAGCTAAGCTCATCCGTTTCAGGTGACATAGGTTCCCGATTAACACAGTTATGTTTAAAAGTGACAGAGAACTGACCAGCAGTGGATGGGTTAATAATACGAGCGTGCCGAGGAGCAGCGCGCGGTTTAACAGTTTCACAAGCAAGACTCACATCAAATAATACAGGCATATGATCAGAGAAAAAAGCTTCACAAATCTCCAGGTTAAGAACAGGCAAGCCATAAGATAAAACAAGATCAAGTGTTTGTCCGCGTTCCTGCGTGGGGCCAGACACAGACTGCACAAGATTAAAGGAATCAACAAGGTTTAAAAAGTCCTTTGCCATAGGTTTGTCAGGACAACACACATGAATATTAAAATCCCCAACAATAAGAACACGGTCATATTTTGAAATCAGAGAAATCATTTAGAAATCCCTTATTGTATTTGGGAGGTCTATAGACCACAGCACACAGCACTGTATGAGAGCGACCAAGCTCGAACACGCTCAGTTCAAAGCTGCCGGGTGAGAATGACAGTGAAAGTTGCTGGCATTTATAGTCACTCTTAAAAACAGTCGCTATGCCTCCACCTCGGCCTGACGTCCGCTGAGTGTTAAAATAGCAGCAATGCTGCGGTACAAGTTCGGTAAACGCGCTGGACTCACCAATACTGAGCCATGTCTCAGTCACACAGAGGAAGTCCAAACCCTTAGAAGTGAAGAAATCCTTTAGGACAAAAGTCTTGTTTGTTAGCGATCTTGCGTTGATCAGGCCAAACCTGGAAGGGGCCGGCAGATCGGTGGCGTTAGAGGTCCGGGGAACCCGACACAGAGACCTCAGGTTATGCAGATTAACCCCGCGGCAGCGGGGACGAGGGGAGCAGGTCCCGCGGTGCAGGAATGCCTCATCCGGTCCAACGACAGGTACCAGCCAGGCGTCGACAGGGTCCAGAAAACGCCTCGAAAAAGAGAGACGAGGCTCATACTCAGTATGAGAGAAAAGATGAGCTGAAGAAGCCTTCATTCTCACCAGTCGACCACTGCGTTTTCCTCGGCGGCGGTGGCGTTTACGGCGGGTAGGTGGAGCCGGGGTGCGGCACAGGTAAACTAGTCCCCATGATAATAACGGAGGCAGTGTTTTATCTCCACTATGAGTAGACTTTGCTGGATTAATGGCAGAAAACCGAAGGTCCAGCTGTGTTTGGCGATCGTACACAAGTAGAGAGTTGACATTTTGCATTACAAATGACACAAACAGTACAAAAACACACAGCGTTGGCAGCGACAGACGGCAGGCCACACACACTGGCGCCATCTTGCTTTCCATGCCAAGATATACACCATACATATTTGTCAAGTCAATAGACTATTATATGCCCTTTTATTTCTTCCTTAGTAATTGAATGTTTATTTTGTAAACCTTGCCATAGTTGGTTTAATAGCTAAACGTGTCATGTTACAAATATCTTACCTTCCTATAGGTTGTAACACGAATGAACCAAGTCCCAGCACCTATTATGTGCATGGTACACCACCCAGGACTAGAGCCAAACTGTCTCAACCCATACACCCTGCAGAACCTCCATAACATTTACAGATTCGATTATGGACCTTTGAGGCATAGAACGGAAGAAGAGTAAGTTATTCTTACCTGTAATAAACTACTACTGTGTTTGATGAAAAATCTAATCATGGTCTGCTATATATGAATGATATGTTATAGGAGCAAATAATTCAGGGAAGAAAGGCTACTAAGTATTTCCATCAAACTTTATTTTTAGAAATGTACAAAATGAACATGTCGATTAAAATATTTAATCGCGATTAATCGCATGATTGTCCATAGTTAATCGCGATTAATCGCAAATTTTTTATCTGTTCTAAATGTACCTTAGAGGGATATTTTTCAAGTTTTTAATTCTCTTATCAACATATGAGTGGACAAATATGCTTTATGCAAATGTTTGTTTATTATCATTTGAACAATGACAAATATTGTCATGAATATTAAACACAACAACCTCTGAACATTACAAATATTCGCCTCAATTCAACCTGGAACCTCTCATACAATACAAAGTGTGTGTGTGTGTGTGTGTGTGTGTGTGTGTGTGTGTGTGTGTGTGTGTGTGTGTGTGTGTGTGTGTGTGTGTGTGTGTGTGTGTGTGTGTGTGTGTGTGTGTGTGTGTGTGTGTGTGTGTGTGTGTGTGTGTGTGTGTGTGTGTGTGTGTGTGTGTGTGTGTGTGTGTGTGGATATCTGCTCTCTGAGTTTTTGTGTAAAGCAGTTGTTGGTTGTTGCATTGCGCTGATGAAGAATCACATGATGAGGAGTTATATCATAATAGGCCTGTTATATTCCTATAACCATGCTGTTGATGAGCGGTGTGATAGAGCAGCTGCTGCCTGTGTGTCTGAGTGCTGTTGCAGCATGACCACAGATAAGCAGTGGAATTCAAAGGAGCATTCAGACATTTGGGGAAATATGCATGTTTGTCTTTTTGTCCCAGGGTCAGATGACACGATTAGTTTTGTTTCAACAACACTTTTAATTTAGCTTAGCCTAGCTCAGAGGCTGGATTGTGGTGAACTCAACTCAAAATATTTACTCTTCTCTGATTCTGTTATGGTGTTGTGTCCATTCAAACAACATATGTACAACACCCTGACTAGTTTAAAATGGAACATAATGAGTGTTGAAACGAGCCTCATGTGGAACTATTTCAGATCTAGCTTTTGCATGATGCATTCAAGCTCTCCCCTACATGAATGTACTCAAGCTGCTTTTAATATGTGGTATCATAACTGTCTCTGTCTCATTTGAGAAAGTATCCAATGATTTGAATATGAACAAAGAGAAATACATGTCAGATCAGATGTGGACTGGGAACACAGTCCTGCAGGGCAGAGGACGTCTGGAGCATTCTGCTCCACTTCCTGCCTGCGAGCTTACGGGACTGTGACACTGGCCTTGATGTGAAAATCAATGCGAACGTCATTAATAATTCAAAAGTGTTATATAGGATGAAACTCATAATGGAAGAATGGACATGTAGAGGCAATTTAGCTGGAAACTACAACAAACAACCTTTTATTTATCTTTGGTCCAAAATGTCCATTAATGTCCCTGATAAGACATTCACACAAGTGTGTGTGTGTGTGTGTGTGTGTGTGTGTGTGTGTTTGTGTGTATGGCTGCGCATTTTTTCCTTCCTTCCTTCCTTCCTTCCTTCCTTCCTTCCTACCTTCCTTCCTTCCTTCCTTCCTTCCTACCTTCCTTCCTTCCTGCCTACCTGCCTTCCTTTCTACCTACACTGAAAAAAGGTTTTCGAGCTATACTCCATCCAATTTATAATTGTCCTTCCATTCAATTTAACATTATTTGTTTTATTTTTTCAAGTAATAATTTGTCTTTCAATACATTTTTTTTAATGTCAATATTTTTTATTAAGAGCTCAACTAAGAAATATCCTTTTTGACAAATATACAATTTTAAGGTTACGCATAGGCCCGCACATGCGCATTAAACAGAAAGCTCGACAAGACAGGACCCTCTTCAGCCGTTTTCAAACAACCCAGGTCGCCCAGGAAGAGCGCCATTTTTCCACACGACAGTTAGCTTGATCTTTTACTGCACCGGAGAGACAGAGAGCAACCACTTGCATCACTGATTAAATTCTGGTAAGTGAAAACAACAATTTAATTATGCTGCTGTATTTCGTAGCATACTGTTATTTCCATGCCAGATATTTGGCCATTTCTCTGCAAAAACACTTTCTAACATTACGTGATGTCGATGTTGGTAAATGTTACATACGTTAACTCATTTTATCTGTGACTTATTGTACAGGGGTAACGTTAATTAGCTAGTTATTAGCTAGCTAGCAGCTAGCATACCTGGACATTAGACGGCCCGCGGGCCAGGCCTGGCCCACATGATGGTTCTGCCTGGCCCGGGAGGTCTCAGACAAACCACACAAATGTACATATGAGGCTAAAAAACGATGAAATTACCGAAATTGGCTATTATTTTGAAGGCGTGTTTGTCGTGAGTGTGCTTCTTCCTGTCACACTTTACATTGAGGTGAGTGATGTTAGCGTCACCTGCTGAGGTTGTTGCTAGTGGAGATTCTTCTAATTCTGTTCGTGGAACGCAGTAGATGGAGGTTCAATTTGAGTCCCCTGCTACGAATGAATGCTAAAAAGTGTAGGTTGACGGCGAATGTAGAGTGTTTAATAAGTCATGGACTGCTTAGTATTTTTTCACGGAGGTTGGAAGTAAAGCTGTGTGCTTATGCTGCGTTCCAGACAACTTCAAGTTGTATTTTTTTACCTTGATTTTTGGACCTGCAGTGCATGTTTTTATCTTTTGGCATGCTGAGAGATTTTTTTGTTTTGTTATTGGAAACATTTTTACAGTCGGTTCAAAGACTCCTGCATATAATGTAATTATCTTCATAAGATACTGTGTGGTGTGATTTCCAATATAATGAATGCTGAAAAATAAGTGCACAGTATGTTAAGCAATATATTCAAGTTTAAGGTTTGCCTAAAGTAATATCTGTTTGGGGTGGGTCAGAATCAAAGTGGATGTGATGAATTATGCAGGTTCATTGTGTTTTCACTGTAATTAACATGAATGATCATATAATTTAAATTCAAAAAAGCGAATGTTGCACGTAAAACAATTTGTTCATAGCACAAACTCATTAGTCAACCGTGAAAAATGCACATCTCTAATATCTCTTTCTCTCTCTCCAAACCCCACCCTTCTCTCTTTCCCTCCCACTCAGAGGATCTCCAAACATGGCGGGCGTCATGTGGCTCCTGGTGATATTTAGAAGAGGACAGTCGCATCAAGCTGGAGCTTCCTAATGGCATCCCATCCTCGGTTGACGAAGTCATCCAAGAAATAAAGAATTTCTGCTGTCTAACTAATGAAATACGGCTTCAGTACATATACGCTGATTTCGGCACATGGGTTAACTTAACTGCAACTTCAGAACTCAAGGATCTTGCCTTACTTTGAAAGTTATTCATTATTACCCAGTGTGACTTTATTCTTAGAGCCAGTGGACTACTTTATTCATAATATGGATCAATATATGTGTGTGTGTTGTTGGAGCACCACCTTTTGGAGTGGTTGAAGGTTCGAGCCTGCTCCGCGCCGTTCGTTGATGAGTGGTCTGCTAT
This sequence comes from Dissostichus eleginoides, assembly GCA_031216635.1. NCBI lineage: Eukaryota > Metazoa > Chordata > Actinopteri > Perciformes > Nototheniidae > Dissostichus > Dissostichus eleginoides. Next base: position 3,711,981 of record CM062264.1, read on the forward strand.
AAGAGGAAGGACTCAGACACCGAGATATGAGGTTAACAATAAGCTGATTTAATGGTAAAAGCAACAGTACAATATAACAAAGTACTTCGGGCCCTGGTTCTACTACCGTGCGATATACGTATCAGACAGTCAGACAGAACAGGGGCCCCGAGTATAAGGAACTTACAATATTTATACACACAAACGGGGAGGAGTTGTGTGGGAGGAGTTGTGTCGGTTGCTCCTCCCTAGGTGTTATCTACTGGTGGATTCACTCCTGGGCGAGCCCTAGGCAGCGAATCAGAGTGAGTCAGCCATTGCTGCCCTGGAGACCGTCTTCCACTCCCGTACAGAGCGTGGGAGATTTGGATCTACTGCGCCCGCTGATAAGTCCCAGGCCGTCTTCATGGCAGCCATGGGGTAAACAATTCATGGGGTCAACATAACAATCTTTATCTTCGCACCTGGCAGTACTCCCTTTTCCTAGGGGTCAACATGGGGTGAACATAACAACCTTTATCTTTGCAAAAAGCCGGTGCGATGTGCTGTTCTGACTACCTCTTTGTATACTCTAAGTCTCTGCACAGTCTCTGCACAGTCTCTGCACATGACCTTGCTACTTTCAATGTTGCAAGTTAAACACTTTCCCATGCAACCCCTCCCCACGCTCCTGTCCACCCCATCAAAACCCGGGGGGGGCGACTGGGTCCATCCATTCCCAAGTCCCGGCACACACAATGAGCACAGCAAGCAAATAATGCAACAATAAGAATATTGCCCTAGTTTCATAAGCAGTTTCATAAGCATACATTTTACACAGACTATTGGCGCCTAAGATATGTCGGGCCAAGGTTATAGTTATTGAAACAGGTTATACAGGTTACTTTAATCCCCCTTTTGATCTCACCTCAAGAGATCAATTCACACAAAGCATTCGAAACATAACCACTGTCATTCTTTTCTACTGCGTCTGTCCCCCAACATTATATAAATCCATCAGAAGCTGGGATTTAGAGTACTTTAAACCTTCGGGAACAGCCCACCATAACAACCTCTTATGACAGTGGAGGGAGACCAAAGTATGTTAAAACTGCATCCTTGTCTGCTGAGTCATCATACTCGTCCTCTCCCTCCGACACATAAGCCAACAAGGGCATTTGGTACGGAGGGGGAGGGGCAGCTTTTCCTTAAATGGTGGAACTGATGAATCTAACACACAATGAGCGGATACAAGGCACACAACAACAACCACATGTTACTAAAATGGCAATAAAAGTAGCTATAGAAATCAAAAGAGACATTATTAAACTTTTCCATTGACCAAACATGTTTGTAAACCATTCCTCCAAGGGGTTGTGTATCCCTGATTGTTCATGCATAGTTTTGGATAGTGTGCGAAGGCCTTCTAAAGCCTTTGTGACGGAACCGTCCGGAGCCGTATTGTTTGGAATGAAAGTACAACACATATCACCAAACATTGAACACACACCCCCTTTCTCAGCTAACAGCATGTCAAGGGCCATTCTATTCTGAACTGCCATAAGGGAAGTCGGCCCCAGCTGTTCAGCGAGTCCTTCTACAGCGTCCCTAGTGAGATTAGCTAAACGGAGCACATTGTAATGTACATAGTTGATCCTGTCTACATTTTGTTACGGGTGATGGGGAAGATAGCTGCGAAGAAGGGAATGTTCTCAAAACCTGCGGCAACTTGATCAGCGAGTTTATACTCATTGGGAACACCCCGTGGCACCCCTATGGAGTCCATGTAAGTGGGAGAGTTGACAGATAAATCAAAGGAGTCTGGGGCGTAGCGCTTGGACAACACGTGTCCCCTACGTCGAGTGATTAGGTTGATGTTGAGGGAGGCTTTAGGGTCCGTGTGCACCAGTTTTTCGCCTAGTAACATTAGGGGTGCATGGAGGCGCACCATAGCACACAACCCTACAGATAGTTCGGGGATACGGGTGAACAGGCGGTGGCCCCCACAATAATAGTAGAGACCAGCCCTGGCCCAATGTCCTATACTAGTACTAGACACGGTGTGGTTACACCAATCCGCAGAGACATTTCCTAGGTCAAAACGCGGAGATTTTGGACCATGGCGAAAACATGTGTACCCACCGGCGCCTCTGTTAGGCGTGAATGGGCCTGTCCTAGTACCATTGTCAATTGGAGGGAAAACATTGGCCAGGGTGGTGCAGTTAGGAGGACTACCCATTTTGGTCAGTTGTAACATACAGTTGTAACCCCAGGTATCTGTGGAAAACAGGGGCGCAGGGTCAGTGACTAATTGCGGGTGGGCTGTAGCACAGGCTAGGCAATCCCCTGCCACTTGTTCTTGGGCTGTTCGGACAACCATTTTAGCCATAGATTGTCATCTATGTATCCTGGGCCATTTGGATGATGTTCTAGAGGTTGAAGTTGGCTATAATCCCCCGTACATTTATCCGTACATGTGACTTTAGACAAGTATTTAACATTAGATGCTCCATGAAGAAGGTTTTGCTCTATCTTTGGTATAACTTTAATTTCGAAGAGGCCTTGTGGCGAACCCTTTCCTGCATGTACCGCGAGGACATAAAGTCCAGCGTCGGAGAGCACGACCTTCTTTAGCGTTATGAGCACCGGATTACAAAACATGGCGGAGCACGGGACGTCTGGGTTTCTCCTGACCACGTTCATTCTATATTTGAGGGATCTAACAATTTCCGCCGATCGGTAAGATGGCGTGTATCCCCAGTCATCAGGACCCGAATTTGCTAGGACATTGGACCAGGACTCGCAGGAGCAACCGTAGGTGTATGTGACGGACACATAGGGGTCGCCTTTGGAAAAGTATGTACTGCCTCTGTAAGTGTAAGGATCGCCTTTGACCTTATCTTTGATGCTTCTGTTACATACCGCAGGGGCTAAGCAGACGTATTTGGCTAGGTAGGAATATGTCCTGTCGAGGTTTCTGCAGGGGGCAATTTTGCACAGGTCGATTTGTACTATTCCATCACTACCTGCTTGGAAAGTGAAGGTTTGTTTAGGAGACATTTTGGTAACTACTACCTCATATTTGGCCCGTTTGACCCTAGTTACGGACTCCTCTGGCGGGGGAATGGAGTCTGGGTGGTCAATGGAATCACTTAAAACAAAAACAAAGGCAAGGGTGACGATCGTGACCAGGGCTAGCCCTAGCAACCATCTCCAACTCCCATACATGGTTAGGTTGTTATTTTCAATGTAACACAACAAGGGTTATTTCTGTTATTAATAATAGGAGATTTACTAGGACGCAAGGAATTAACACCCAATCAAATAATAAGGCTATTCGCTAATGGGCCATATAACTAAGAATGGTGTTCAAGATACAAACAGTGTCCCAAGTAAACCACGATTCCCACTAGCAGAGTACACCAACAAACAATAAGGAAGTGTAATCCACAGTCTGTCATTATTGAGTACCTTTAATCAGTGGTCCGTGTTATTGTAATTAGGTTCTTCTGAACACAATGCTAAAATCTCCTAAGGAGATTCTTTAAAACTAGGGTGTAAAATAGTACCCTGTAATGGTAAATACTGTGCTCCCAGAACCTGTTAAGTAGAAGGTCTGGTGAGTGGGGAGACTTTCACTGCCCTTTAACTATAGGGCTAACCTCTCGTTATATATAACCTACTACTCTTATTAGAAAGAGGCCCTATAGGTGGGCATAAAAATGCTGCTACTTATTGGAAAGTGCCCCTAAAGGTGGGAGTAAAAAAGTCGGGTCCTATATGGAGCCGTGTGTTTCAGGGGGCGGGGTCCCGTAGACTCGTGTCCGCCTCCTCGCCGGCCGTAATCCCCTTTCCAAGATCGCCTGTTGTTACCTCTGTGTCTTTGTCCTTGTCATCTGTTGTATGGGTCGTTGCTTCTGCTGGGCTGTCGTCGTCAGATGTGTCGTTCTCTCGTCCTGCTGCAGCGATGTCAGTTCTGATGTCGTCTAACGTCCTTGCTGGAGGTTTTCCAACGGCGCACTGGCTCCAATGATACCACGTTTCCCCCTTTCCTTCGAGGCGAACTGCATGTGATGTCCTCTGAGTCACTCTGTGCGGGCCGGTGAACCTTGGGTTGAGCCACTTCGGACGGATGACCTTCAGCCAGATGAATTCTGCGGTGTTAGCCTCGTGCTTCTCCGGTCCCCCTTTGGCGTCGGCAACCTGGGTGGAGAAATCTGATACCAAGCCCTTAAGTTGCTGGTAGTATGGTTTGCTATCCATCTCTTCTACTTCTTTCCCTACTGCTAATGCTCCAGGTCCAGGAAACTGGTGACCATGTGTTAGCTCAAAAGGAGAGAAGCCTGTGCCTCTGTTTACAGAACTGCGAAGGGACAATAGGGCCAAAGGTAGTGCGTCTAACCAGTTCATGCCTGTGCCATCACAGGCCTTACTGAGCTTCTGTTTGATACTCTGATTCATTCTTTCTACCTTTCCCTGCGAGTAGAGGTGAGTCTGTTGGGAATCAGAGAGACATTTCCTATCATTCTGAAATTCCCTCCCCTTCCGACGTCATATTCTAGTTCTGATTCAGAAAATGCGTCTGTAGACAGCATCTGAAGGTTTGTCATGGGAGGGGAATTGGGTGAGGGGGGGTAGAGGTGGAGGGAAACGTATAGGGAGGGGGTTGGGTCTTAAAGGGGTTGTACAGATCTGGATAGAGGAGGGGACTGCCCTCTGGGATGTCTGGGAGGGGCCCACCATATGGCTTCTCCTTCCTGACTGGCTCTATCACTTCTGTGGGAGGGGCTGGTGCAGGACTGGGTGGGGCTGCTATGGCGGGCAGATTTTTGGCGGGAGTTTTGCTCAGAGGGCAGGCTACTGCCACTCCGTTCATAGCTAAGGCTGCGTTATGGCCTATTCTCCTTAGCTTGTCGACTAGCTCCCTTTCTTTGTTAGATTTAGAAGCCCTGATAAAACCTGCCTTCTGCTTGTTGAGAGTGTCTAATTTCTGAACCAACTGTCGCTCGTATGTATTGAGTGCTGTGGCAAGGAGACTTATTGCCTCGTCACCCTCTACTCTATTCTCTGCGATCATCCGATCGTGTAAGAAACCCTCTGCTCGCCTTTTCACGATCTCTGGACTTAAGTCCGCTAAGTATCAATCTCTCTGCTTATCCCCACTGTTCCCTTAAACTACCCGGAACAGGGACTCCTAATTCTCTCTCTTCACGTTTAAATTCTCCTTCCATTTTGACTTCGTATCAGCTTCTCCTAAAGGTTTTAGTTTTTATAAAAAATACCAGGTACTTCTGCGTACTATAATTTACTAAATATTGCAGTTTTATTCCCACAGGTATACAGTCTGATAGTTTTCGGTGCGAGGTGTATTTCAACCAGTTACTGAGACTTCCAAGAGCGCTTCAACACCCTCTTACGAGGATGCGGCCCAAGGCACGGAGTCGAAACCCAGTCTACAATAACCTTTGATCGTCACGTATATGCTATCAGATACAAATAAGATTCTACAATACTTTCAGGGACGGTCCTTTCAAATTGATGTTGAAAATTGCGTCCCTTACTGCGTATTTTTCACATATAATATACAAACACAGTTAATCACACTCAAAATAAATATACCTAACGTAGCCCCAGATCCGTCTAAGGGTTGCCTGTGTACGTTAGTCGATGAGCCCCAACCCCAGAATTCGTCTAAGAATTACTGTGTGTGTCATCTTATTTCTCTGAGTATTTGCAGCTGGGCTTCCTTTACCAATTTATAACCACTGAAATCTCGGAGGATGATTGCAGCTGGACTTCCTTTACCAATTTATAACCACTGAAATCTACAAACACAGTTTTTATATTCCCCGTACAGTCTAGTTGACTTTTATAGTGCGATGTTTATTTCAACAGATGGAGAGACTTCCAAAAGCGCTTCAACACCCCCTTTCGGCGATGTGGCTTTTAGCAAGGAGTCGAAACCCAGTCTACAGAATCTCTTTATCGTCACGTTTAGTCTTCTAGATTAACCCCACAGCAAGAGTTTGCGAGATCCGGTCGTTTCAAATTGATTTTGAAAGTTGCGTTTCTCCTCTTGAAATACCCCACATATAACACAACTGCAGCTCCTCTTTGAGACTGGAAAGTGTTATTCTGTAGTACTGTTTTTTTTTACCGTAAGACTAAAACACTGAAAATGCCGCTGACAACTCTAAAATGTTGTAGTATAGCCAATCACAGATTTTGATAATAACAGGTATCTGCTCACCTTTCAGTTGTAGGGCCCTGGTTTAGTTGTCAGAGGTATTCGAGGTGTCTTCCCTGGACCGTTCGTCCGCTGGCTGCCGGTGTTCTTCTATGAGACCCTACTCATCACGTCGGGGTCACCAAATTGTTGGAGGACCACCCTTTGGAGTGGTTGAAGGTTCGAGCTGCTCCGCACGTTCGTTGATGAGTGGTCTGCTATAAGAGGAAGGACTCAGACACCGAGATATGAGGTTAACAATAAGCTGATTTAATGGTAAAAGCAACAGTACAATATAACGAAGTACTTCGGGCCCTGGTTCTACTACCGTGCGATATACATATCGGGACAGTCAGACAGAACAGGGGCCCCGAGTATAAGGAAGTTACAATATTTATACACACAAACGGGGAGGAGTTGTGTGGGAGGAGTTGTGTCGGTTGCTCCTCCCTAGGTGTTATCTACTGGTGGATTCACTCCTGGGCGAGCTCTAGGCAGCGAATCAGAGTGAGTCAGCCATTGCTGCCCTGGAGACCGTCTTCCACCCGTACAGAGCGTGGGAGTTTGGATCTACTGCGCCCGCTGATAAGTCCCAGGCCGTCTTCATGGCAGCCATGGGGTAAACAATTCATGGGGTCAACATAACAATCTTTATCTTCGCACCTGGCAGTACTCCCTTTTCCTAGGGGTCAACATGGGGTGAACATAACAACCTTTATCTTTGCAAAAAGCCGGTGCGATGTGCTGTTCTGACTACCTCTTTGTATACTCTAAGTCTCTGCACAGTCTCTGCACATGACCTTGCTACTTTCAATGTTGCAAGTTAAACACTTTCCCATGCAACCCCTCCCCACGCTCCTGTCCACCCCATCAAAACCCGGGGGGGGCGACTGGGTCCATCCATTCCCAAGTCACGGCACACACAATGAGCACAGCAAGCAAATAATGCAACAATAAGAATATTGCCCTAGTTTCATCAGCAGTTTCATAAGCATACATTTTACACAGACTATTGGCGCCTAAGATATGTCGGGCCAAGGTTATAGTTATTGAAACAGGTTATACAGGTTACTTACAGGTTACTAGTGTATATACATATATATGTATATACAGTGTATATATTTGTGTAATCAAATGTACGTAAAGCTAAATCACATGCTTTTGCATGAGGCACATATCATTTGTCTGTCTTTGATATATACATACTACCTATATTCCCTAGGTGAATAAAGACTTCCTCAGAGTAACCACAATACCCCTTGAAGCAAGGTTCATGCAGAAACTTGACAAGAAGTGCAGTGAACTGATTCAAGTCGTCAGAAAGAAGGGTGGAGCTATCCGGGAGAAGATAAAGCTCCTGCCAATTGTGGAAACGGTATGTACAGATGGTTTTTACTTTACTGCTCACTTACATATATGCCTCAATAACAATAGATATATTTTTCAATACATAATCAATATACATTATTTATAGCATTGGTCACTGACTCGAGACGGCAACCTTTTTAGGTTTAATAGACTTGGCACATTAATTTTTCATGTTTATGTTTTTCTATATGTTTATAGGTGCAGACATCCATTGTGGCGTAAATGGGTATTCTTGGCCGTTTTTTCATGTCCTAATATGGTTGACACACTAATTGACTGATATTGTAATGATTATTTGATCGACTGATATGAAAAAGTGTCCAGCCCTACCTTCACGCCAAACTATGCTCTTTTTTCATGTCTCTACTGTCTAATGCATCCTTACTCATTTACCACCCAAACGCCCGTGTGCATATATGAACATTCCCATGCATTCATTCCTACATACACTAGCTCTCAATCCCACATTAACAAACCGTGGCACATTCACACTGATTGAATGGACGAACTGAACAATTAACATTAATTATTGTGACTGTCTTTATGCAGGATACTGACACCACTACGAAGAGGGAGATTGCTCTCAAATGTCTCATCTTCAACATGGGAGAATCGGTGGAGGACCTGATCAAAGAATTCCTGGTAAGGCAAGATTACTGTAGAGGTGTTAAAATGCTAGCTAAGGCTGTCCACTTTATATGATGTGTGTCACATTTTACATAACATTTTAGTTATTTAGCAGGTGCTCTTATCCAGATGGACTTACAACAAGTGCAATAATAATAATAATAATACATTTCATTTTAGGCGCCTTTCATGACACCCAAGGACACCGTACAATTTGTTAAAAAAAGAAAACGCTAATAGGCAACAGAACATGATACAAACACAACAGGATATCATGGAGGGGACAATCAAGTGGACACAAATGAAACATATAATGGGGAGCACTACAGTGAGTAGGCAGATTTGAACAGGTGGGGGGGGGGCTGCAGGTTATGTAGGGCTTTGTAAGTGAGCAGTAGGTTTTTGAAGTTGATACAGGATTGAACAGGGAGCCAATGGAGTTTGATGAGGATGGGGGTGATGTGTTCAGAGGCCTTGGTGCCGGTGATGATCCGGGCTGCAGAGTTCTGTATGATTTGAAGTTTATTGATGAGCTTGGTGGGAATGCCTGAGAGGATGGCGTTACAGTAGTCGATGCGGGACGTGACAAATGCATTGACCAGGACTTCAGTGTTTGATTGAGAAAGGGATGGGCGGAGTACAAGTCAAATTCAAATATCACCAAAACAGCGAGTAACCAATAGGCAGTCCTAGTAGCGTTTAAAGACGTGCTCAGACAATAGCTACAGACAAGAGCCAAAGCAATGCATCACATACAATGCCTTCTTCCAGAGCCACCTACAGCCAATTATGGCCTTCCAGGACGTCCACGATATGTCTAACAATTAGGCTATTCATCTGGGGGGGAACCCAAGCTATATCAATTTCAGATTTTTTTTTTTCTAAATTATTTTCCAGGTGTCGGAGAAGGAAGAAGCTGGACAAATTCTTCAGCAGGAAACTATTTCAATCTTCGTCATCAGAGATGCACAAGCTGCACCCAAAGACATTGGCATCATACTTGAGGGACAAGAGGTTGTGAATAAATTGGCGTAGGTCGCAAATGCTGTCGCCATTCTCCTAGGCTTCCTTTATGCTCTCAATCTGGAATATCCCAAGACATTGAAATTGATATTTGACTATATCCAGAAAGTCTTCATGGAGCTGGACCCGGAAGGCATGCCCACCAAGGTCAAGAAGCTCTATGACCAGCTCTACAATAGAGCTTGGTTCAGGTTTCCCACACGTCCAAGTTTTCCAGTCATTGAAAATGATAAAAACTATAAAGAGTCACAGAAAACGTATGTGACTGTCCTGGAGAATGAAGCGGTTGTATGCCTCCGCCAACCAGTTGCTGTTTACATCCAAGTCTGTCTGATTTTTCGATATTATTGCTATTGACCTTTGAACCACCAAAATCTTATCAGTGCATCCGTTCATCCTAATTGTATCTCATTGGACATTTGTGTGCAATTTTGTCATAATTAATCGCATATGAACTTCTGAGTTATGGCCAAAAAACATGTTTGTGAGGTGGTTTTTCTATGTTTTATTTTATTATTTTAAATTGTTACATTTTATTTGATCAATGCAGATACCCTGTAAATATGGTTGTTTTATAAGTAATAAACCCGTTATTAAATATCACAATGTATAGCCTAATGAGAATTATTGATGTAATCTATATTTTTTAGATTAGATTAAACATTGAGTTTATGTTCCTTAAATGAGAAAACTGTTAATAGTTTAACAAAATGTATTTATTTTTGATTGGATAAAACAAATAATTTTTTGTAAATTGTATTTCTTAAACGAGAAACAACTGTTTGATCAATCTATATTTTTTTGTTTAGATTAAATATAGAATTTAAATTAATTGACTTCCTTCAACAAGAAAAATATACTTTGCGCCAAGTCTTATATAATAGTTTCCATGGACATAAGAAATATTGTTTGAGGCAAGTTATTTATTTTTCATTGGCTCAAGCTATAGAGTATAGATGTGAACTATTACCCTTACCCCTTTTGTCTTCTGAGACACAACCTTCCCCTGGCAGGCCTCGGTTCCCCTTTCTGGGTTGATACGAACAAAGCACCTAAAAAACCCAGAAAAAGCATACAAGATATTGATGTGGTGGGTACAAATGATTTACACTTAATACAGAGCTGAATACTTATCAAAAGCTCTTGTGCATTCAGGGAAACCACACTTAAATTATGCATCGGGAAGACAAATGCTGCGAGATATCATTTTTACACTGCAGCCTACTGTATATGGTTAAAGCAACATAATCCCACAGTTTAACACATACAATATTTAAACTAATCTCTCACCGGACAATGGTATTGTTATCAAAACAGAGACAGCCAGTTAACTGACAGTTAACAAATGCTTACTGAAGAGCACATTTCAATCAACGTAGCACATTCTAAAATAAATTGTAGTTAAAGTAGCCACACAACAAATAGCAAAAAAGAGTCCAGTTCGTCATATACAGTAGGTTTTGCAACAAATCAATTGAGGACAGACAAGGCTAAATTAAAGTTTGAATACTTAATAATTCAATGCTGTGGCTCTGAGAAGAAAATGTTAAAACATGTAACTAGCTAGGTAGCCAGTTCAACATTTGCAAGCAGTAGACAATCATTTTGGCAAAAATCTTTCAAAACTATGTAATTTCAGATTAAAACTGGGCTAAATTAACTTTGACAAAATTGGTATTACCTTGGTAAGAGCAGGATGGATCCTGATAGTTGAAGAAGAAATGTAGCATGTGGTAAAATGACGACTTCAATGTGCAGCCAAGGTTGTTTCCAAGCAGAAGAATCTTCCTCTTCTTCCTTCTACCTTGACAAAAATCTGCAATCTTCTATATTATATGCATTTGGAGTAATTACTTTGTGTTTAATGTAAGCTAAATAAGATGGTGTATCTTGATGCACTAGGATTATTTCCAAATGAATTAACCTGTTAAACCCGATAGCCCTTGAACAATTTTCACGAAACTGTGTCTCAGGGCTTCTTAACATTTAAGAATGGAGCAACTCTAGCAAACTTAACTGAAACACAAGAAATACTGTATTATACTGTAATATTGCACAGTAACTTACTGTTTATACTTCTTTCCTCAAAGTCATGAACATTAACAGTATTAATCTGTATTTACTAAAAACGATAGATTACTGTAGAAAACCCGTATTTTTACAACTATTTGTTACAGTGCAGGTTCAAGCTTAACGTTCTATACCCGCACACAGCAGCACCAGTTTCTATCTTCTTTTCTCTCTTTCTCTTGCTCTGGTTTCAGAACAGGCAGTCCTGACCAGCTGTGAAATGAACATGATTGGCTCTTTGCTGCATAAACATCGCCCTCCCTCCCCCACATGCATTGACCACATCACATCTTGTCTGGTGTTGTTTTGGATCCCTTTATTTTGTCTTTTTATTTCACAATATATGTTTCACAAATCCAAACCCTGTCCCCTCTGAGGTCGTGCACAGATGTTTAGTGGCTTCTCCTGAAGATAACAGTGAGTGGAGGCTGTCAGTGTGTGTTTGAAGTGAATGCATACAATCATCTGATATGAGGCTGGAGACTGAGTGTCTTGTCTGTCTGTGGACCAGCTGTCCAGGGACGTGTTTGTGGGTGAGCAAGGATGTGTGTGTGTGTGTGTGTGTGTGTGTGTGGTGTGTGTGTGTGTGTGTGTGTGTGTGTGTGTGGTGTGTGTGTGTGTGTGTGTGTGTGTGTGTGTGTGTGTGTGTGTGTGGTGTGTGTGTGTGTGTGTGTGTGTGTGTGTGTGTGTGTGTGTGTGTGTGTGTGTGTGTGTGTGTGTGTGTGTGTGTGTGTGTGTGTGTGTGTGTGTGTGTTTATCCCTACTGTTATCTGTGACAGATAGTTATGAGCAGACAGGCTGACGCTTTCCCAAGTGTTAGCCTTGGGGCAGGCTGGGGAGAGGCATCAGTGTGTGTGACTGTGTGTCCGTGTGTGTGTCCGTGTGGATGTGTGTCTGTGTATGTGAGAGAGAGATAGCGAGAGAGAGAGAGTAAGAAAGGAGGAAACGAGCTGTTTGTGTTTTCTTCCTTTTCTTGCAGTTTTTCTCATGATCTGACTTTCAGCAGAAATCATAATTTTCAGACATTCTCTCTCACTATACAGTATTCCATTTTTTTTCTTCTTTCAAGGCAAAACTGCCTACATTACTTTAGAAATGTTATTATTGTGGAGTAGAGTTATGCCAAAATAAAATATGAAGCTACCTCTCCCCAGTTTTGCTCAGCTTTACATATAAACTACAACATCAAGGAAATAACTAGCCCTCTGTCACGAGGTAGCACAATTGACATACCTGCACCTCTACACCAACACAGTACTCATTTGTTTAATCGTACTATTGTTTTGGGTCCTGGAGATCCCATGCTCAACAGATGTTTTAAGCGTTGGACAGAGCCAGGGGTCCCGTTCACCCGGTTTCAAGTATTTAAGCTAAGCTAACCTTGCTGGCTGTAGTCTTTTATTTAAAAGACAGAAATTGGACTTACATTGGTCACATGCCAAGAGACACAGTATCTGCTGGATAATTTATAAAGTTATAATATACCAGTATTGTGCTTTATAACTTGATGGAACACGCCTATGCAAGGCCGGATTAGTACCTCCAGGGGCCCCTGGGCACTGAGAGCTCAGGGCCCCTCAACCCACGTACCAACACGTAACAACACGCCTACCCAACATGACCAATATTTTAAATTTTCATTCAATCTGGCATGTCAATCGCACACCTATTTGTCAAAAGCAGGGGTGCAGCTACATAGTTCAACCAAAGTAGGTCTAGCCTTTTCAATCAAACATCACAAGACGAGAGAGAGAGAGAGAGAGAGAGAGAGAGAGAGAGAGAGAGAGAGAGAGAGAGAGAGAGAGAGAGAGAGAGAGAGAGAGAGAGAGAGAGAGAGAGAGAGAGAGAGGAGAGAGAGAGAGAGAGAGAGAGAGAGAGAGAGAGAGAGAGAGAGAGAGAGAGAGAGAGCTTGTGCCCTCCACAAGTTGAGTGGAGGGCAGCACTTTCAGTAAGCCCAGAGAGGAAGATCTGTCAGTCACAAACCAACTGGTTAAAACAAGACAAATCACAGTATGTCTAACTACAGAGCGTGTTTGTGCTGCTTAAGGATGTGATGCTTTCATGTAAATCACTGCTCATATATTGTGTTTTACAATTGTGCGGTTTAGACTGTTTCCAGGTAGCAGTACATATACCTGCACATGCTTCATAACGAACATAAAAAATACCCAAAGAAAAGGATTTGCTCTGATGGAAGCTTATTTGATTCTCTAGGCACCGGTCCTGTCTGCAGCCTCTCTGGTTCCTCCTCTCAACACCTCCCTGGATCTTATAGGTGAGTGCCTTCAGTTCAACCCAATCACACCTTCAAATGCTTTTACTGTATTTAGAACATTTTATTTGCTTTAATTCTTGGATTTATTTATGAAAGCTTGTAGTATTTCATTTTTTACCTTAATGCAATTGTGAATTATATAATAATATAATAATAATAATAATATTAGAGAGTTAGACAGTTTGTTGTAAGGGGTTACCGGGTAAAACTTGGTAAGAAAAGCTCAATTCCTCACACAGTGAAGCCTGCTATAAATCCTGTACGGACACACTTTTGTAAAGAAATAAAGGATTGGATGTGGCCACAGTTTCATAATTGTTGGAACAAGGAAATTCAATCAGCCAATCAGAGTCATCTGAGTTGCTTTGATTTATCACCAGCTCTCTTCCTCTCCCTTTGTTAATGCTTTCTGTCCCAAGCTGACTTTCTTTTCTCTGTTGTCTCTCCTTTCTTTCTCCTAAGCTAAAATGGGAAAACCTCAATCTGGGGTTTAAAAGTAAGGTAAATACTGGAGCTACTTCTTGGTAAACAACATGGGGAGTGTTATGGTTCCCCTAGTATACAAATGTCTGGACGTATATGACTATAAATGCCCATTTTAATTAACTCCTTGTTTCAGTGATTTATTGGATGATGAATTCAGCACATTTTTGTGCAGAGGATCTATGGAAGCTGTGTCACAAGCAGGCCAAAAACATCTGCTTCTTTACTCAAGATAAATCACTTTGATGAATTGTTGTAGGAATATTCATAGTGTCCAGATTTGAATGAAAATGTCTAGGCCACATCCAAACCTTTACCCAGGCATCAGGTCCACACTGGTGCAGTGAGCTAAAGGCGGCTAAAGTCCCCGTGACTACTTTGAGCAGTCTCTTTTACGACACAGTAGCTTCCTACTAGGGCTGCCCTTGACTAAAGATTTTTCTAGTCGACCAATAGTCGTCAATTAAGGCGATTAGTTGACTAATCTTCGCACGTTTATATATTATGATTATAAATATATATATTTGTTTTAATTCTTATTTTCTTCTCCCAAAATGGTTTCAGTTTCAAAGGCTGATAAAGAGCGTTATTATAACAGCATGGTACGTTGTGCTTCCCATACAATATAAAATAAAACTGTAATAATGAACCTTTGAAATATAAATTAAATGTAGAGGGCGCATGAGAGTCACAGCGCACGGACCAGCGGTATAAACAGCAGAAGCTCCGGTAAGGATTCTTATTGTGTGTGAACAAGCAGCGAGTAAACACACGGAACAAATATATATGAATATAACAACCCAATAAATACTACAGAGAAAACAGAAACACTGAAAAAATGAGCGTCGGCAAAAATCCCTCCGCATTACGCCCTCGTCATGAAATTAAAGCTTTATCGTTTTCTGAGGTCAGAATGTTTATATCTTATGGGTCTATAAATGTTGATACACAGCTAGGCCACTGCCTGTGTCACTGCTGCTGTTTTACTCCGAGTCTGAGAAAGTAACACACGTTGTCATCGGGATAATTAAGCTCTGTGTTTTGTTCTGAAGCCGGCATTCAGGAAGCTGCGCTGTGATGGTGTCGATATGGAGGAGACTTTTTGCCGTCGTAGTCTGCATGTCACCTTGTGGGACTCGTCCTTTACTCGCTCAGAAAGATCCACACTTTGGATGTCCTGCCCGATGTTGCTTTTCTATAATTTGAGGTAGGAGTAGCTGAAAAGAATCCAGGAAGCTTCTCGTCAAGTTAATGATACGATAAGTCTGCAAAAGTACTCGGCCGAGGTCTTCTCCTATTCCTCTGATCCACAGTCCACATCAAATGCAGTTATCTGTCTCTCAGATTCACAGGAATAAGTCCCATTTTCTTGTGTACATCACATTTTATTCTCTCTGTAGATTGAATAGAGTCTTCTCCCATTGGTTGGCGGGGAGGGGCCAGGTTCTATTGGCCCCTTTGTCGGCGCATAGGTGTGACCCAAGCCCCCAGGAAGTGCGCCGGACTCTGAGGAAAATATTAGTTGTGGCCAAACGGCGGTACTACAATTTCCGTATCAGTCCGTGACGTCACCGGGCCCAGAAAGACTTTTTCCCATTGACTAACATGGGGGAAGAGACGGCTGTAAATCAGTGCATCATTTTTTTTAACTACCCAGTATGAATACTTTTATAGCCCTTATTAGGGCCTGAGCACGAAGTGTGCGAATACCTATTGTTCTGCATAGAATTATTATTCTTTCCCGTCTCGTGCTGCTGGTAAAACCTGTTTTTGAGGGCTTTACCACGCCATTCATGTAGCGATATTTGGCAAAGCCGGCGGGGCGGGTGAAAAATTCGACATTCCGGAGTCGATGGGTTCAAAATTTCCAACATACTCACTAGCGCCACCTGTGAAAATGCAGTTTTCGAAACATTTACATAGTCGCAACGTAACTCTGATGGACCTGAAATGTTGCACACTTATCCGGGTGGAGCTGCTCTACATATTATCCTCTCGTATCCCTAAGCTCCGCCTACTTTGATTTTTTTTAAATTAGCATAATGTTAAAAACAGTGAAATATTAACTTAAATTTCAATTTTGGTTTTCAACACCAAACTTATTGTACAGCATCAGTGGAGGGTCAAACACATTACCGTAGGAAATGAGCACGATGTGTGGAAAAATGTGGCCGACATCAATCGCAACGTATTAGCAAAAAGGTGTGGCTTAGACATAAATGCTCATAATTCATCAACAATTTATCCAAATATCACTGATTTTGGTGGATAGGTTCAGTCTGTCTTGGGGAATACGCACAAAAAAGCATGTTCATTATGTACAATAGGGGGCGCCAAAAACACAAAAGATGTATACCTCAAGAACGGATGGCTGAAATATATATATTTTGTAATAGATATACTGGCAGGATGAGTATAAACTGAGATTTAAAGTGTCACAACCAATGATGAATGTGGGCGTGTCCTACACAGTTTTTTTATCAAAATCGAAGGGTTAAAAACACTTACTGACACATAACTTTGTGTTGAAATGAGTTACGGCCTTAACACTTGGAACACACGTGACAGCCCACCACCTTTTCCAGACTGTACAAAAAATGTTTACGTTTTTGCAAATACGGCTCAATAGCGCCCCCTATTGTGCGGTAGTCACATATAGTTTCTCCGAGCTACCCGAATCTTGGCAGAGACATTCCTCATGGAATTGCGGACATATTTCAAAATGGCTTCCATTAGCCCCGCCCCCCATAAAGTTGGCCATTTTGGTAAAGGTGCGTTTTAAGCGCGTTTTGGCAAACTCCTCCTAGGGAAAAGATCGGAAAAATTCCAGTCCAGGACAAGTTCAGCCCATATCCAATATCATGCTAAATTGCGAATAAAATAGTTGCTAGCTCAATCGGGGAGGTCGTAAGCTAACAGAGAATATACCATTTTTGACGATTTACATGTCGCAAATGACTCCAAACTACTCGCATATAGTTTTCCCGATATTCACGAAACGCTGTATACACATTGCTATTATGATGGCACACATATTTCAAATTGCTTTGCATTAGCCCCGCCCCCCAGAAAAATGGCAATTTTGAAAGATGGCCATTTTTCATGCATTTTGAGCACATTTTTGCACACTGCTCTTAGGCAAATTATCAGAACAATTCCACTCCAGGAAAAATTCAGCCCTTATCCACAGCCATGCTAAATTGGGAATAAAAAAGTTGCTAGCTCAATCGGGGCAGTCGTAAACTAACAGAGAATACAATTTTTGACGATTTACATGTCGCAAATTACTCCAAACTACTCGCATATGGTTGTTCCAATATTCACGAGACGTTGTATACACATTGCTCTTATGATTGCGGACATGTTTCAAATTGCCTTCCATTTGCCCCGCCCCACAGAAAGTCGGCCATTTTGAAAAATGTGCAGTTTTCATGCATTTTCTGCACATTTTTGCAAAGGCCTCCTAGGGAAATGGCCGGGAAAATTCAATTCCAGGACAAGTTCAGCCCATATCGAATGCGATGCTACATTGCGAAGGAATAGTCAGTCGCTCGAACGGGGAGCTCACAGGCTAGAATGTACCATTTTCCAACATTTAGATGTCAGATAAGCTACTCTGCCTTCCACATCATCTATCTCTCTCTCTCTCTCACACACACACACACACACACACACACACACACAACACACACACACACACACACACACACACACACACACACACACACACAGACACACTGCTGGCAATGATGTTGAGTGTTACTCCAGCAGCTCCCTCTGCTGGCAGCACATGCAATTACAACAGACACATAATATATATATATATATCAGGCTACAGCCCTTGTATATGTTATGATGTGAAGCACTATTTGGTTTCATGAAAAATATCAACTGTTTATTTGTAGATATCTACTAAAGCATACAAATAAAGTGTCTAATGTCGGCCTGTTACTTATATTATTGAGTGATATATATTATACACACTGTTCTGCTTTCTGCACTGGCCTCAGCAGCTGTTCTCACTGTAAATGTCGGCTCAAAATTAAAGCAGTTGTATTAAAAACATACATAGCCTAATATCCAGAGGAGATGCGTTTATTGAGTAAACAAACGGTAAAGGGCAGAAAGTCTGCACAACCCACTGGGCCACACGCCACGGTTACTGCTCCTCCAGACAGCCTCCGCGATAATCGATCCCCGACGAGCCTTTACAGAAATTTGTTTTCCTTCGAGGCGGCGCGCCCACATCCGTTTCCGGGTCGCTGCCGGAGGACCGAGGAGTCCGGGACGCGAACATTTGCGAAATTACGAACGGCTCATTTCGGAGGACTCGCGCACGTCTGCTTGACGCCGGGACGACCGGCGACCCTCCCCGACAGGCGCTCGGAAGCGAAGGCCCGCCCACAACTGCGTGCACGTCTGTGACCGCAGTTTTAATTAGATTTGTAGTGGCATCCAAGGTTTCCTTTTGCCACTATAGAGCGGGGTTGACGACACGCAATCCAAAGCAATAAGCAGCCAAAGGTTTTCAGTCAAAAAAATGAAAATTAATTAACAAAAAATGATTGACTTAAATAGACTCAAAATAAAAAATCGAAATCAATATTTCGGCGATATACTTTCTTATATTAATTAAACTTTGCAGTCCAATTTGCAACACTAATTTCCAATGACAATTTGTGGTCGAAAACTGTTCCGCTCCCCGTCTCATCAGGTCTCATACACAGCGGCTGTCCTCAATTGCCTCACTCAAATAAACACCCCTTGGGGTTGCACCGGAAGGTACAAGAAAACAGATAATATTTACGATTTAAAATAAACAATAATTTCATCAAAAGATATTCACCATGGCAATATAAATCATTTTCCTGCTTTTATTTAACGTCATACGTCAAACGCGTCATATTACGTCACATGGGGGAGCAACTTTCTCGGACTCATCTCTGCCCAATCCGTGGTAGTAGTTTGTAGTTGGTTTGAGCGGTTGTGATTTAGTGAGCTGGTATTTTTTCGGTAATTTTACATTGCATTTCACCATTTGTAATCATGGTGAGCTTGAGTCTGTCAGGACATCGAGTCCACTGTTTCCCTAACAGGAAAAGGACCGGACCTAGCTTTCGTTCCTGGGTGCGTTGTGCGAGGTGCATCCACCTCCCTGCAGCACATAGGCCTACTCTCCACAGCTGAGGCCTATCAAACAAAACGTTTATCAGGAAACCGTATTACATCTCTCTCCCCCCCTTCGCTGCTCTCTCTCTCTCCCCCATTCGTTCCTCTCTCTCACCCCTCCGGTACACAGCACCGTAAGACGTAGTGTGGAGTTGCATTAGGTAACGCGAGATACGGCTGATACTTGCGCATTAGTTTCTGTTATGGATCAGTATCAACAGTCCTGCCAGTAACGTTACTATATAATCAATACTACTTTAGTTATAGCCTGATATATGATAGCTAACTTTACAATGTTGTGATGTGACCGACGTTAGCTAACATTAACTGTAGCTAACGCCGGTCACTCACCAAGACAGCTGCCTGTTCTCCACTGGTTCTCCTCACACCACAGCTCAATTTCTCTCCGATGGCCGTTATTTCTTCTAATCCTTGGCTGCTCCTGGTCTCTTGGCCGCCTAGCAGGCTCATAATTATATGGTTGTGGTCCGTCATATGCATACGAATATACATTTTCTACCTCTTCTGTGTCAAAACTAGCATTGTGATCCATGTTTATTAATACGTTAGACCGGCCGCTCTCCCCCATGTGACGTCACACGCGGGTGGTCTTTTTTTATGCGGAAGTAAAAATGTCTTACAAAAACGACGCCAGATGTCACTGTAGTGTATATTTATGTATATTTTTTTGAAAATCTAGTGTATACATCATTTTCCTACACATTTATTCACTGGGGTATCTAACCTGCAAGTTGCTCTTTAAGGGGCGCATGCTAGGGATGTTAAGATTCACCGATTCGCATCGGTGCACCGGCATAAACGTTCAAGATGCGAGTGCACCGGTTGAAAGAGTGCACATCGGCTACAGTTTGGGTTGAACTCGCGATGCATCGATTGTAGCGTCTTTGCATCGGTAAAAAAACGATTCATTCATATAATATCCCTCATCCTGTCAGCACTCAGCAGAGACGATCTTTGATCTTTGCTTCGCCCTACGGAGGCCGAGAGTCTCAGTTATCAACACACATGGAAGTCGAGGAGAAAGAGAAACACAGCGCACCGAAAAATACCTACAAATCAAACGTTTGGCAACACTTCGGATTTTTCAAGAAAGACAGTCAACTTGAAAAATGGCTCGCAAATTGTAAACGATGCCGTGCCGCTTTAAAGTACACAAGTAGTACGAGGAACTTAGCGACGCACATAAAGAGGCATGGGGTCTGCGGCTGAAAAGAAAAACCTGAAAGTTAGACATATGAGTTAAATCACTCAGTGAGGTGTTATGTCAGAGAGAGTGGTGTTTAGTTTAACAGCCTGTGACTGCCAATAATAGTTTAAATGTCTTCCTTACTGTAAGCAGTTATGAAAGACCTGTTTGTGAAAGGTTATTTGTATTCTTTATTGTTCATATAGAAACCACTGCTTTCTGCTCACTGGTGAGTTAGCCTATGAATGAGTGTTAAGCTCATCAGGCTGGCAGTTGTATGGGCATTGCACTATGGTAGTTGTTATTTGCACATTGTTAATCATGGGCAATGCATCCTTAAATTGTTTAACTGTGAGGTGTTATATAATTGTACTGTAGCCACTCTGGAGAGTTTTTTAAGGTACAAAAGAAACAGCGTGATGGGATGCGCAGTACTAGTAGAGAGAACCAAATATGTAAAGCACTTTTTTGTTAATTTATGATTTGCTGCATATAAGGAATAAAACCAAAATCCTCTGTCGTACCATATTGAAGTATCATTATTTTGCATCGTGTTGAATCACATCGTATGCCCCGAATCGCATAATGTTGAATCAAATCGTATCGAACTGTATCGCAACAGGGGTGAATTGTATCGTATCGCATCGCCCGGTGTTTCAAATGTATCGTTAATGTATCGTATCGTTGGCAACGTATCGAGATGCGCATCGCATCGCCTCAGTGATGGAGATGCACATCCCTAGCGCATGCTCTATGATCGCACATACGGGTACTTCTGCTCTGACAGCCAGGCATGACGGGTAATCTGTGACGTATTGCTCTCGAAAATATCAGGCCATTTTGTCCTCATGTGCCAATGAGCAGCTCTCATAGGGAAGAACGAGACTCCGCCTCCGACGCTGTATCCAGTTCTTATTATACATCCATGGTGTGACCACGCCTCTTAGCGCTTGCTGCTGCATTCAGATCTTCTGTCGCCCTCTAGTGGCGTAGCAATAACATTCTTTCATAACATTTTATATGGCCAGATAAATTACCCAGTAAAACACATAATAACAGTAGATATATTGGTTATTCTCACACTACTTGCCTGGACATGAAACCTGAGTGAGGTAATCCTCATGTTTGTTTATTTGTTATCGACAGCATGATTAAAGCAAGGCTCTGTTAGTTATGATGACATTATGTCTTGTGAATGAAAAGAAGTGAGTGATCAATCAATCAGAGGTCGAATCATCATCTATTATCTTCCTTTAAGATCAGATAAGCCTGTTTTATGACCAGAAGGGAGATTTAGATGTGTGTCCCAGCATAACAGATAAATGTCAAATTGGCTTTCATAACATATTATATGGCCAGACAAATGACCCAATAAAACACATAATAACAGTAGATATATTGATTATTCTCACATCGACCAAATTAACTTAATGACCAGGCACAGCTCTGAATTAAGTCTGAGGGGGTTTACGCCTGACGTGTCCTAGCATATGCAGCGCACGGATGGAGCTTTTTTTTGTTTTGACTAATTGACTAATGAAACATTTTCGACAAATACTTTTTTCGACGACTAACGTTTTGTCGACTAATTGGGGGCAGCCCTACTTCCTACATTCACAGTGGGGTATTTACTGACGCATTTTATGTCGTTGAATAAAACGTTAAAAAAACAAGAAGTGGTCAAATGTAAACTAATGTCCTGTTTTTACTCATTCCTGCAGCACTCTATTTCCACTACAACATAATAAGTAACACAATATAGGTGAGATTGCCATGAAATGTAAAGTCCTTTGTTGTAGAACGAGATTATCCATGAGTCTAGTAGACTGCTTTATAACTCAATCCCTCATTAGCTCACCTGCGATGGCCTCTGTCCCCCAGTGAGCTGCTATGTGCCAGTCATTTGCTTAGTGACTGATTCACATGTCCTAAACCGGGAACGTTATCCAATCCAAATTGAGTTGCATTATTGAATTGCAGGTCAATTTCTTTGGTGTTTATGTGTTTTCTTTGTGTCTGTGTTTGTCCATGCATAGGATGGGAAGCTTGATGTATGTGTGGGCTGCACTATTTAAAAAATGGACCAGCGGATCAATGCAGATTGGAGTTTTTAATTAGTTCAGCTCAATAAGTTGAAGTCTGTGTGTGGGTGTGTTTTCTGGGTTTGAGTGTCAATACTCTAATACACTTTGTGTGTATGTTAACAGGAAATGGGATGGTCAGGGTTTGGTGGCTTAATTACTGAAAATACAACAGAATATGATCTGCATACAATGAAATATCTTGTTAGACACAGGAATTCTTGGAGACCTGTGAATGTATGCAGTTATGCAAATAAAAATGCAGTAACTACTCAACAGCTGTTAGCATAAAGAACATGCTCGAGTCAGTAATTCATTATCCATGTTAAAGTTACCACTGGTATTAAATGGCAAATTCATTTCCGAAAAACTGGTATGTGAAACGATAGTTACGTCTGTAACTACGGTTCTATGAGTCCCGGATGACCGCCAGGGGCTGCTTCGAGGCTGCTTCGAGTACCAATAACAACAAACTCACCTGTGACACCGGCTATATATGCCGGTGTCGTCAGAGGATCTGTTCCCAGAATCTTCTCGCGAGCACACAAGAATTCTGAGTGACAGGATACTCAGCCCAGGATGTTGAGATGCTCTCGTAGAGTGGCATCTCACCCCTGATGGCGGGGGGCGGCCACTGGACCCATAGGCATGCGAGATGGCATCGGTAACCCAGTGGGACAGCCGCTTTTTAGAGAGAGCACGACCCTTCCTAGTGCCGCCATGGCAAACGAAGAGCTGCTCTGACCGCCGTATACAGGCCGTAGCATCAATATACGCCCTTAGGGCACGCACAGGGCACAGCAACTCAAGCGTGCCGCTCTCTGGCATTCAGGATAGTTTCCCTGACAGATGCCGTGAAAACGCTCAACAGCGGGTTGGGCCCCGCAGAGGCCAAGCCCAAAGCTGAAGGCGGTGAGGGTCGGGATGCCAGATCTGACCCCTGAGCTGTGACAGAAGGTCCTTCCTGTCGGGGAGACGCCATGGTGGGCTGTAGCAGAGACTGCACAGCAGTGGGAACAAACTCTCCCCGGCCAGCGGGGGGCGACCAGAAGGAGCCTGTGCCCCTGAGTAAGGACCCTCTGAAGCGTCTGTAGTATCAGAGGCAGTGGCGGGAAGGCATACAGGAGACTGTCTGGCCAGTCGTGCGCCAGAGCGTCCTGACCCATCGGGCTGGTCACCTTTGCCCAGGAGAACCAGAGGGGGCAGTGCCTTGACTCTTCCGAGGCAAAGAGGTGCACCTCGGCCCTGCCGAAAAGGCTCCAAATTGTCTCCACCACCTCTGGATGAAGCCTCCACTCCCCTGGTGGAGTCTTGTGCCGAGAGAGGAAATCTGCAACCTGATTCTGGTCTCCTGGTAGAAAGACTAGCCGCAGACTGTCCAGGCGGGGGAACGCCCAAGACAAGAAGCTCTGTGAAACCCGGAGCAGCTGTGCGGAACTGGTGCCCCCCTGGTGGTTGATTTGGGCCACAGCGGACATGTTGTCCGAATGAACGAGCACATGCTTGCCCGCCAGTTGGGGTAAAAAGTGCATGAGTGCAAGCAGCACAGCCCGAAGCTCTAGCACGTTGATATGGCGTGCACCTTCCTGGGCAGACCACTGACCCTGAGCAGTCCTGCCCTGCCACACCGCACCCCACCCTGAGAGACATGCATCCACGGTGACAGTCTCCCGGCGGGTTGGGCTGGCACCCATGGGCACGCCCATAGAAAGATAGGCCCTGTCCCTCCAGCGGGACAGAGAGTGGAGGCACCGCTGAGACACCCTGACTCTCCTGTGCCTGTGCCACTTGGCGTCCAAGTGAAGGATGTTCAGCCACATCTGCATGGGGTGCAGTGACAGCAGGCCTAAGGGCACAACGGCTGAGGAAGCCGTCAGTCTGCCCAAGAGTCGGAGGAACTGAATGTAAGGCACCCTCTTGCCCAGCCTGAAGATGGGAAGAAGGTGGGAAATGTCGTCCGCACGACGAGGTGTCAGGTAGGCCCTCATGGCGACTGAATCTAGGACCATCCCCAGGTAAGTGACCTGTTGGGAGGGGTCCAGGCAACTCTTCCTGGTGTTTACTGTTAGGCCCAACCGGGCTACGTGAGATAAGAGCGCGCCGTATCCTGGGCCACTTGAGGCCGGGACGGCGCGCAGACCAGCCAGTCGTCCAGATACGGCAGGACCTTCACGCCCTGCGCCTGCAGGGGTGCGAGAGCTGCCGCCACGACCCTGGTGAACACCCTTGGAGAGAGGGAGAGAGCAAAGGGAAGCACCCGGAACTGAGAAGGAAGTAGACATCCCTCAAGTCCACGGTTACGAACCACTCCCCCTGTGCGACAACACGAAGGGTGTCTGCTTTGGTTAGCATATGGAAGGGCAGCACCTTCAGGAATCTGTTGATTCCTCTGAGGTCCAAGACTGGACGGAATCCGCCGACTTCTTGCTCACAAGAAAGTACGCCGAGTAGAACCCCCCGGACTTAAGCAGAGGGTCTACTGGCTCGATTGCGCCCTTGGCCAAGAGGACGGACAACTCTTGAGCTAAGGCCTTCGCCGGATCGCTGACAACTGTCATTTTGACCCGGCCGAAGGCTAGGGGCCGGCGTCGGAACTGCAATTCGTAACCCTGGGTTAGGGTGGAAACCACCCAAGGGTCGGAAGTACAGGCAGCCCAGTAGCTGAGCTGCTGCTGGGAAAAGCAGCCGACGACCGGCCCCGGGACTTCAGGGCCTAGCCCCCCGGCCTCCGGAGCCTCTTGGGGGGCGCCGGTAAGGCAGGGCAGGAGGGGCAGGCGGCATGCTAGCAGCCCCTATACCGCTAGCACGCTAGCAGCCCCTATACCGGCCCCTGGCTGAAGGGCCAAGAGGAGCAACTTCATCATGTCCATGTCGGCAGCTAACCGATCCACCTTAGAGGACAGCCTGTTTCTAGTCCTCCTGTTGGGGGGTGAATCCATAGCCATCGCTTCCTCGAGTTGCCGGGAACGGCCAAACTGATCTGGAGGAAGATGTGACAAGGTGAGGTGTCCGTTGGCTACTGCCAGACACTCCACCTCTGCGACTCTAGCCACTCTGAGCGCCCGAGGCATGCAGCTACAGTTCATGCAGGCGCTTTGCGTGAGACCCTCCCTCAAATGCTCAAGGCCAAGGCAAGAGGGGCAGCGGTCATGGCCGTCCTCGGGCTCAAGAGAAGCCATACAGGCGCTACATGAATGAGCCATTATGTAGGTAGCCAGACGCAGCGTAACCGGGAGCGGGTGCGAGAACACAGCCTTCACCAGCTGCTCCTACTCGCCGAACACAACGAGGGATGTAATTGTCCTACACCCACGTTACCAGCAGAGGGAGCGGGAGCGAGAGCACTGCCTTCACCTAGCTGGATTAAATAAAGAAGCTTAACAGGACAGCTTAGCCAGGCGGCTGCTGCTAGAATCAAGCAACACGTCTACCAGGAGCGGGGGCGAGAACACTGCCTTCACTGGTTGAGTTAATAACGAAAACACAAAGCTAAGACCAGAAAACTGGCTTCTAAAGAAAAAATAGCACGGGTAACTCCGGTGCTTATTCCAAGCGTCAGCCAAAGTGGCTGCACAGGCAGGACATAGTTAGGCTGAGCCACGCTACTGCTAACTAGCTAAACAAGAAAAAGTACAAAAGAGCACAACAAGGGCAACTCCTGGGAGAAGGAGCGGAAACGCTGCCGTCACCAAAAAGTTTAAGCCAAACAGCAACAAGACAGTAATCAGGACAACTTAGGTCGGAGAGGGAGCGGAGACACTGCCATCACCGACCAAGCCGACACCAACCTGTCCGTCGAAGTTTCTGCGCAGCCGGCTACAGCTCCTGGAGAACGGAGTAAGCCCGCGGCTCCGACTGGATCAGTCGCGAAGCTGCACGCAGCCAGCTGTTTGCAGAGAAATCCTTAGATCAAACGTTCCAACCGAACGCTGCAGGCTACAAGAATGTAGCCACGGTACTCTCGCGCAGCGAGAAGATGAAAGGAACAGATCCTCTGACGACACCGGCATATATAGCCGGTGTCACGTGGGTCACAGGTGACTTTGTTGTTATTGATACTCGAGCTGCGCATGCGCACGATGGACATATCCAGTGCTAAAGCACCGCCTCTGGCGGTCAGTAGGGACGAAATAGACAACTACATGTGTCTGTGTCATTGTGGATGTTGCCTTTAAAGAATGGGCTCATTTTCAGACTTCTCAAAAATACGTGAGAATGAAAGGAGGAGCGTGAAGGCTTTAGTAACATACAGTAAGTGGAATAGAAGAAGAAGAGGCAGGCAGGGAGAGGGGCTGACTGCCTGACTGATTTAATGAGTCACTTCTCTTCAGGCGAGAGGCTGGAGAGACAGGTGGTTGTGTGTGAATGTGTGTTTGGAGGTGTGTGAGTGTGTTTGTTAGTGTGTGTGTGTGTGTGTGTGACATCTTTGACGTTCAAAAATGTGAAACCTGAACAACACACAGAAACACATTCACGCTCATCTGCTGTACATTTGCATGGACATCATTAATCAAAAGGCTGTTGATGGCTCCAAAAGTAAAAAAAAATCTATATTGCTCATGTGCCCTGACAAAATAATGACCCCATCTTTAATGAAAAAGCACATCATCGCTGGTTTGTCTGCAGGACGATCACTTGTCTGCTCACCTCACACACACACACACACACACACACACACACACACACACACACACACACACACACACACACACACACACACACACACACACACACACAAACACACACACAGCTGGAGGCATCAGGGTCGGCTCTTTGTATCCTTGGTGCAGAACGTTCCCTGTGAACACACAGAGCCACGCTGCCTGTGTTTAGAAGCCATCAGCTGACAGATGAGTGACTGATATTGATGTTCAGCACCTGCTAACACTGGCTGCTATCTTACTGTTTTTACTCAGAGCCACTCAAATATCACTGACTGCAGTTGTAAGAATCTATCACTGATAATGTGTGTTGTGAAAGATACACTGTCCACTGTGTTCAGTGTCCACAAACACTGTACCTATGCATGTCAGTTCATCTGACACTCATACACACACTTTTGTCTTTGTGAGAAGAGTTGGAGCTGTTGCTGGATGTGTGTGTGAGGGCTGCTGGCTTGTCAGTCACATTGAACACTCCATTGATACAGTTTCATCACACACACACAAACACACACACACACACACACACACACACAGGAAGAGCGATCACAGGATCAATGAGGGTGCACCATTGAATCCATGTTGTGACTGAGACTGGTTGTGTTATTCAAAATACTAACACATGTAATAGTAATGAGACACCTATATTTGTCATAGTCTTTGATGTAATATTATTTAAACACCTTCTTTTATATGAAGAGGAGAGATGTGTCAAATAAGTTTTGAAGGGTACTTCTGTTTTTTACAGACTCCCTATTCTGTTATCCCTAGCGTATTAGCATAGAATAGTTTGATTTCTGCTGTGAGGGTCACAGTAGTTTGTGCGGAAGTCCCCAGATGCCAATATTACAATTTAATAATGAAATCAAACTGAAATGTAATCTGTATTTGCATTAATTATGGGAACATTTTAAAATAACCTTTTTATATATAATAAGATTCAAAGTTTTTACTTGTCACAGGCTTTTTCAAAATGGGCAGTAAAGTACAGGATGGAACTACAGTTATGGAACAATATAGGCTATTAATTATGAGCGACCTTGATAGCCCTAGGCTTGCACTTTTTTCTGAAGTTCATGTGATCAAATACTGTACTGTAGTCACATCTGTGTATATGCAAAGGAAGTAAAGGTACGTTTCAGGAGAAGGCCACCAAGTGCATTGCATTTGCTCCTCGTGATGGTACTTATCCAGCCTGCATCATTATGTCTCTTTAATGCCAAAACTGAAGCTCATTGGTTCTGTCCCAGTAAACTTAACAGCATATCATCAAACCTGAGTTATGATAGCAGAGTCAGAGGAGCATTGACTTCTATATGGGACAGGTGACCTGAAACAGGAATACTTAAAAAAGTGATATGAAATGCACTGGTCTGGTTTCATGAGCTCATAAGCAGAGAAATCAAAATGGTACAAATCCAAGCACCCATTTCAGCTGTACCGTTTCTTCAAAGTTTCAGTTCTGCTTTGGGTGAGAGAAGCTCACATTTTTTGCACCAAAGCATTCCGCAATTGTATTGTAAAATTAATCTGATTGACAGAGAGCTGGGACACTGTTTAACCCTCCTGTTGTCTTTCGGGTCAAATCTGACCTATTTACTACTTTCATCAATCATAACTTTTCTGTTTTACATTCGATTGCATTAAGGCTTTATGATATCCTTCACAGTAGACATTTGAACATATACAATTGCTGATCACCACTTTCATTGAATTTTCGATGATTTAGTCAACTTTGTAACACCCATGGTGTTCCCGCCATAAAGAAAAGGAATTAGTAACCATCCGGATCATATAAAACACACACACAAACACCCACACACACACATACTCTAGATGTGTTCCCCCCCCCCCCCTTATGTGCCCATCCTCCCACATGGATCACACCTGGCACACGCAATACATGTTCAGTGTCTATTCTTTGTATATTTACTGCAGTTTTTCATGTATACCAGTAGTCTGATACAATATTTACAGTTTGAAAGGGTGTTAAATTACATTTGGTGTCACGATCTGTCTGTGTTGTGTTTTGTCTTTTTCTGTCTTTGGTTTCCTGTTTTATTTTGAAAAGTGTTCACCCCCCTGTCTTGCCTGTAGCTTTCTGTCTGTTTTCCCTCCTACCTGATTACCCGATTGTGTTCACCTTGTGCCCCTGTGTTTTCTCCTCCCTCCTCACCTGTGTCTTGTTTGTGTGATTAGTCTTGTGTGTATTTAAGTTCTGTTTTTTCTGTCTGTCATTGTTGGTTCATTGTTTGTCTTTGACTGTGTCACGGGGTAGTGTTCTGTTTTTTGACAGTTTTGCTTTGGAATAAAGGAGTTTTCTTTGAAATCTGCATTTGGGTCCTGCCTGCTTCACTCAACCCTGACAGAATGAACCAACCAGAAATGGACCCAGCGGATGATCCATTTGAGGTGGAGTTACGTCATTTTACCTATTGATTGGCTTGCTGCTATGGCAGGTGGAGGAGAGCGTCCAGTGTTCAGCAGAAAGAGGCTGCTCTGGCAGAGGCTCACCAGGTGGCAACAGTGGAGCCATGTTTAGTGAAGTTCTTACCTGACTGGATATTGGACTTCCTCTCGACATGTGCTTGCCGGCCTGCTAGCCCCAGGCATGCTAGCCCCCTGCCTCCCAATTCCCAACCTGACACCATACGTCTCGGTGTGTTCTGTCTGGAGTCAACCCCTGCTTCTTCCCCATTTCCTGTTCCTGTCGAGGAGCCGTTCGCGGGTACTCGTCTGGCTTTTGGAGGTCCACGGAGCCTCCAAAAGGCTCCTAAGAGAAGGAGTCGCAAGTCCAGGCTAGCAGCCCGAGCCCCAGAAGCCATGCTTTGGGCTGCAGTACAGGCCCCAGCAGCCATGGTTCCATGCTCCAGTGCCGGCCCACACAGCCATGGTACCGTGCTCCAGTACCATCCCACACAGCCATGGTTCCGTGTTCCGGTTCCGTGCCCAGCAGCCATGGTTCCGGCTCCAGAACCAGCCCAAACAGCCATGGTTCCAGCCCCAGTTCTGGCCCCAGCAGCCATGGTTCCGGCTCCAGAACCAGCCCACACAGCCATGGTTCCAGCCCCAGTTCTGGCCCCAGCAGCCATGATTTCGGCTCCAGTACTGGCGAAACGGCCGACGCCAGCTCCCCGTGTCCTGTCGGCGTACCGGCCGACTCCAGCACCTCGTCTCCTGTTGGCTCTCCGGTCGACGCCAATCCCCCGTGTCCTGTCGGCGTACCGACCGACTCAAGTCCCTACTCAGGTCCCTTCTCAAGTCCCTTCTCTAGTCCCTTCTGTGGTCCCTCCTTTAGGCCCTTCTCTAGTCCCTCCTCTAGTCCCTTCCCAAGTCCCTTCTCCAGTCCCTTCTCAGTCCCTACTCAGCTCCCTTCTCAGGTCCCTTCTCTGGTCCCTCCTCTAGTCGATCCTCTAGTCCCTACTCTAGTCCCTTCTCGAGTCTCCTCTCGAGTCCCCTCTCGAGTTCCCTCTCAAGTCCCCTCTCGAGTTCCCTCTCAAGTTCCCTTTCAAGTCACCTCTCGAGTCACCTCTCGAGTCCCCTCTCAAGCCCTCTCTCAAGTCCCTTCTCGAGTCCCTTCTCCAGTCCCTACTCAAGTCCCTTCTTTAGTCCCCTTTCAAGTCATCTCTCGAGTCCCCTCTCGAGTCACCTCTCGAGTCCCTTCTCAAGTACCCTCTCAAGTCCCCTCTCGAGTCCCTTTCCAAGTCCCCTCTCGAGTCTCCTCTCGAGTTCCCTCTCGAGTCTTCTCTCGAGTTCCCTCTCGAGTTCCCTCTCGAGTCTTCTCTCGAGTTCCCTCTCAAGTTCCCTCTCGAGTCCTCTCGAGTTCCCTCTGAAGTTCCCTCTCGAGTCCCCTTTCGAGTCCCCTTTCAAGTCCTCTCGAGTTCCCTCTCAAGTCCCCTCTCGAGTCCCCTCTCGAGTCCCTTTCCAAGTCCCTTCTCGAGTCTCTTCTCGAGTTCCCTCTCAAGTCTCCTCTCGAGTCTCTTCTCGAGTTCCCTCTCAAGTTCCTTCTCCAGTCTCCTCTCGAGTCTCCTCTCGAGTTCCCTCTCAAGTCCCCTCTCAAATCCCCTCTCGAGTCTCTTCTCGAGTTCCCTCTCAAGTTCCTTCTCCAGTCCCCTCTCGAGTCTCCTCTCGAGTTCCCTCTCAAGTCACCACTCAAGTCTCCTCTCGAGTTCCCTCTCGAGTTTCCTCTCAAGTTCCGTCTCAAGTCCCCTTTCAAGTCACCTCTCGAGTCCCCTCTCAAGTCCCTACCCAATGTCCTGGTCCGTTGGAGGTTCCGCTGGGGGTCCTGCCAACTCCATGTCCTGTCCCGTTGGGGGCCCCGCCGACTACTCTTCTGCCGGGGGTCCTGCCAACCCTATGTCCTGTGCCGTTGGGGGTCCAGCCGACACCTGTTTCGTCGGAGGTCCTGCCAACTCCATGTCCTGTCCCGTTGGGGGTCCCGCCGACTACTCTTCTGCCGGGGGTCCTGCCAACCCTATGTCCTGTGCCGTTGGAGGTCCCGCCGACTACTCTTCTGCCGGGGGTCCTGCCAACTCCATGTCCTGTCCCGTTGGGGGTTCCGCCGACTACTCTTCTGCCAGGGGTCCTGCCAACTCCATGTCCTGTCCCGTTGGGGGTTCCGCCGACTACTCTTCTGCCGGGGGTCCTGCCAACCCTATGTCCTCTCCCGTTGGGGGTCCCGCCGACTCCTCTTCTGCCGGGGGTCCTGCCAACCCTATATCCTTTGCCGTTTGAGGTCCCGCCGACTACTGTTCTGCCGGGGGTCCTGCCAACTCCATGTCCTGTGGCGTTGGGGGTTCCGCTGAGGGTCCTGCCAACTCCACGTCCAGTATCGTTGGGGTCCTGCCGAGACCTGTTCCGCTGAGGGTCCTGCCAACCCCATATCCTGTCCTGTTGGGGGTTCCGCCGACACCTGTTCCACCGGCGGTCCTGCCGACTCTGTGTCCTGTCCTGTTGGAGGTTCCGCCAACACCTGTTCCACCGGGGGTCCTGCCAACTCTGTGTCCTGTCCTGTTGGAGGTCCCGCCGACACCTGTTCCACCGGGGGTCCTGCCAACTCTGTGTCCTGTTCTGTTGGGGGTCCAGTCGACACCAGCCCTTGCTCCATCCGGGGTCCCATTGACACCAGCCCATGTCATGTCCAGGATCCTGTCTACGCCTGTCCCGTCGGCTCCGGTTCCTGTCCGGCCGACACCTGGTCCTGCCCGGCCTCCTGAGCTGTCCCGGCAGCGCCTTCCTGCCCGTCCTCCGGAGCTGTCCCGTCATGGCCTTCCTGCCCATCCTCCAGAGCTGTCCCGTCACCGCCTTCTTGTTCGCCCTCGAGCCCGGCCCCCTGAGTCCCCCAGCTGCGGCCTTCGCCCTCGGGCCCGGCCCCCTGACTCCCCCAGCCGCGGCCTTCGCCCTCGGGCCCGGCCCCCTGACTCTTCCAGCCGCGGCCTTCGCCCTCGGGCCCAGCCCCCTGACTCTTCCAGCCGCTGCCTTCCCCCTCATGCCCGGCCCCCTGAGTTCGCCCGCTGTGGCCTTCGCCCCTTTTTGAACTCTGCCTTGCCCCCGGGCCGTCCGCCCGAGACCCCCTTCTCGGCCTCTGCCTTGCCCCCAGGCCGTCCGCCCGAGTCCCCCTTCTCGGCTTCTGCTTTGCCCCCGGGCTGTCCGCCCGAGTCCCTCCTCCGGTCCCCCTCCACCCGTCCTGCTGGATGTTTTGGACTTTGTTTTTTCTTTTAGGGACGTCTGGGATCCGTCCCTTGAGGGGGGGGGGTAATGTCACGATCTGTCTGTGTTGTGTTTTGTCTTTTTCTGTCTTTGGTTTCCTGTTTTTATTTTGAAAAGTGTTCACCCCCGTCTTGCCTGTTGCTTTCTGTCTGTTTTCCCTCCTACCTGATTACCCGATTGTGTTCACCTTGTGCCCCTGTGTTTTCTCCTCCCTCCTCACCTGTGTCTTGTTTGTGTGATTGGTCTTGTGTGTATTTAAGTTCTGTTTTTTTCTGTCTGTCATTGTTGGTTCATTGTTTGTCTTTGACTGTCACGGGGTAGTGTTCTGTTTTTTGACAGTTTTGCCTTGGAATAAAGGATTTTTCTTTGAAATCTGCATTTGGGTCCTGCCTGCTTCACTCAACCCTCACATTTGGTGATGATTAATGGTTTTTGTGTTAATGTAATAGCAGTTTAAACAGGAGCGGTCAAATTTGACCGCGAACACCAAAGTAAGGGGGGGAACACGAAGACAATAGGAGGGTTAAACAAAAGAAAAGTTGGTAAAATGTTCAAGTAAAGGCGTACCTGAAAGGCCTGAAAGATGAATGTGTTATGAAAATTAGATTTCAATGAGGCCAGTTTTCAAACCATAAGAGCTGTGATTTAAACTAAAATATTGTTATTCACTGAAAGTTTACACACTGATTTTTGTGAAAAATCTATTCCTCCACCGCTGTCAGCCATTGTGGGTTAAAAAAACTGCTTTCAAATATAAATGCAAATATTGTACCTTGTGCAGATTGCTAAGGTCGCTACAAATGCTGTGTGCGAGCAGGCAGCTACCGCTACACGCTAGTGTTTGCCATTGCTGACGATCCAATTAAAGGACGTGAAAATGCCGACGTCATCGTACGCCTGCTGGATGGCCGGTGTCGTCAACTCTAAATCTGATTGGTCAATGCAACAGTTTCATTGCCATTTATTTTAAGCTACAAGGCCCGCACTGTTGATTCGGAACTATATTAAAAGGTTAGTCAGGGATTCTGATAGTGTTTAGGCCAGCAGAGAAGGCCTTGGTGGCCCTGACGGCCCCCCACCACTGTCATCACGGTATTTACTGACTCATGTAACTGGTTTTCAGCTATAGCAGTGAAGTACCCTTTATGCAGAATAATGTATATTACGTTATTGTATCATCATAATTGATGCATTCATGTGTTTATTACATTTATGTTAGCTGGAAAGCTGGTGACCTGTTTTGAATTACTTGCAAAAGTAAAATCCGGTTCATGCAGGGTGCAATTATCAGAATTTGAGAACATAACACCTTGTTCACAGTGCATCAGAACCAAAATATGTATTATAGGTGGCCTATTGAACACCTCTATTAGGACAGACAGATCTTTTATTTACACATTTATATAAATGTTTGTTCTAGTAATTGACATCTGTGTGTGTGTGTTTGACTGATTGTATGCTCTTCCATTCCGTCTGATTCTGTGTTTGTTCAATGTTT
The DNA here is from genome assembly GCA_031216635.1 of Dissostichus eleginoides. Taxonomy (NCBI): domain Eukaryota; kingdom Metazoa; phylum Chordata; class Actinopteri; order Perciformes; family Nototheniidae; genus Dissostichus; species Dissostichus eleginoides. Next base: position 3,746,336 of record CM062264.1, read on the forward strand.
AACCTGTTCAACCCGGGGGCCCCCGCCTATTAATTTGTCATAACCACTTAACGGGAAGAAACTCAGTTAACTGACGATACGAACCATTTTTACCAAAACAAAACACAAGTCTCACAAGAAGCGTCTAAATGAGCCCTGAGCGAAAAAATGCTAACACACTTAGCACAGAACTCTAAGTATAAATACCCTTATTACATATCGGATCTGCACAAACAAGATATCGATTAGCAAGCTGAGATTCCACAGATACTAGGGGTATGAGTATCATCACTGAGCGATCAGAACTCGCGACAGGGGAAACAAACACAGACATCACAACACGGAGCTTTACGGAGCAAAAGCGGGACATTGTCTTACCTATGCTGTTGTTCTGATCAAAAGTTGTGTTCAATGGCATTAAAACGATAGAAACTCTGCTGAAGGTTAATCCATAGGTTAATCCAATGTGTCTGAAATGATTACTGATAATCCATCTTCATATTTATGTCAATAATGGAGTTTTCATATATAGTTGCTATGAGAGCTACCAGAGTGTATGACAGCTTCCGGTTTTGGGCATTCTGGCTACGCATCACTCATTCACCAATGGGTAATGTTTAGATGGATTTTAGGAGCTTCCCCTCGATTCTATTGGCTCTAACGGTTAAAAAGAGGTGTCAATCATCAAAATCGACCAAGGGGTGCCATAGATATGGAAAATGTACCCAAATGACCCCAGAAGTGGTTTTCTTTTGCTAAACCTCTCTAAAAAGGTCAAATGTCACTTGTTTTGCATCAATCTTGATACAGGGTACTTATTATATGTTATAGTTTGGATTCCTAAAGCTTTTAGTCTCCGATCTCATCAGTCAAGGGTGGTTTTCACTATAAGTAATGTTTTTTCTTTGGACGGACACTATAATTTACATTTTTTTACTATGTTCAATCTGAATTTACTTTAAAATAAAGAAATTCTATATTGATTCTGACTTTTCTACATCCAACTCACAGGTATATCATTGCTTTGAGAAAAAAGATTATTAATTTACCCCTTTTAGAAGTGAAGATATCGTAATTTGTTCTGGGAATGTCATTTTCGAGCCCGAGACCTGAAAAACAGGCTCAGGGCTTAACAGGTTAATAGTCTTTGTGTCTGCGCCTCTTAGCTAAACCAACACTGCCATAATAATAAGCCTCCCCGTCTCGCTTTTAGCCAGGCTTCTCTGTGTGTGTGTGTGTGTGTGTGTGTATGTGTGTGTGTGTGTGAGTGTGTGTGTGTGTGTTTGTGTGTGTTAATGATCACCTTGTTAAAGTTTAATGTCTTTGTTCCACTGTTGTCGGGGAGATTTACCACTGAGCCCTATGGGAAATGTGTGCCCCCCTGCTCCTAGCCTGATGGCAAACTCATAAAGATGTGCCTTTACCTCACTGGTTGTAGAAAAAGCTTTTTATATTCGTTAGCATAGCTAGCTAACCAGATGCTAATAACAACAAAGTTATTGACTGTATGATCAGTATGACAGATGAACAGATCGCCACTGGGCTTTCAACTAAAGACACAGCCACGCAAAAACTGCGGCATGTGTACGGCTCCTTATGGGTACTGCAATTTCTGAAGTTCCGGAGCCGCGTTCTGGTGCTCTCCATCAGAACTGCACCCCTGTCAGACGAGACATATACCACGTGATGACACATTAGGCTCGTGTTGTGTTCAAGGACCCTACCTTGGCCAGGAAAAACAGGCACTCGCTTGTTTAATTATTTTGCGGTCTAGATTTCTTTAATTTTTTTCTTTTTTGCGTGTGTTTATAAATTACCTCGAGGGCCGTACCAAATAGTCTCGCGGTCCGTATACTGCCCGGAGGCCGGAGGTTCCCCACCCCTGCATTAGAGAGACAAGATGAGATAATTTCAGTGTTTTTCCCGTGTATAAAGATGACCGCATCATCGGCATACATTTGCACATTCAACTCAGGACATACATTAGGCAATTCATTAATGTACAGTGAAAAAAGTAACGGTCCAAGAATGGAACCTTGTGGAACCCCAACAGGGTTGACAAGGTAGGGGGATTTGGCTCCGTTGACCAAAACACACTGTTTTCTGTTCGATAAGTAAGACTCAAACCAATGTATCGAATCTGCCGAAACATTGAAATGAGTCAGCTTTGTAAGGAGCACTTGGTGGTCAACAGTGTCAAAAGCCTTCCTGAGATCAAGGAAGACAGCACCTACATATGGGCTCGTGTCCAACATACATTTAACCTTTTCCACAAAGACACAGTTATGGCGCGTTTCCACTACAGCGCGGAGCCCGGCCTCGCTCGGCCTCGCTCGGCCTCGCTCGGCCTCGTTAGGCCTTGTTAGGACCAGCTCACTTGATGGCGCGTTTCCATTACAGTTTAGGAACTGGGGCAGTAACTATAGTAACGCAGTGTAGGCGGAGCGATCGGCTTTTTGTCGGGCGGAGTCACGCTGCTTAAAACTGCCTTGACGACTTATTTGTTAGAAGTGAGCTTTAGAACAGATAGGGACACAACGCTTTCAAGCAAATAACAGAGCGTTAGAAAAAACGTACCATGCAGAGACTCCAGTAACGCTGTTGCAGAGTCCAGGCCTCCATCCCTCCCAACGCTAGCCGGTCTATGGCCGTAAATGGTGTCCATTAGCTCAAACCACTTCCAGTTTTTCCTACTGGCACCACTCGTGTTGTTATTATCTTTGACCAAGCGATATTCACTCTTCATCTTTTTGAGTTTTTCCCTACACTGCACGACAGTCCTCGAGTAGCCGCTTGTGGACATCTGTGTAGAGACCTCCTGAAATACTTTAATATTGAGAGTTGTCCCGTCGAGCTCCCGCTGGATCTTATCATCTGCAATGTAATGTAGGAACGTCGTCACTTCCTCGACCAACCACGGCGTGCTTTTCTTTGCCATTTTAGCTCCTCTGTTGACAAAAATGCTGTTTATAAAAATGCTGCAAGCTTCGCTATATATATATGCGACGCTAGGGATTATCTCGCGCGCCGATTGCGTCGATTCTCTCTGACCAATCAGCAGTCGAGAGTGTTGACGTCACAACTCAGCCTGGTTGTTCCTGGCCCTAAACCACGATTTTATGAGGCCAGAAAAACTGTGAATTAGGACCCGCCGGCCGGTACTAGGCCAAGTGGAAACGCAACCAAAGTCAGGCCGCTGACGTCACAGCCCTCTTAAACCGGGCTCCGCGCTGTAGTGGAAACGCGCCATTAGCTGTCTCAGTGGAGTGGTGAGCACGAAAACAAACTGCATTGGGTGGAGTGGAGCGAAATCTTTTGTCTAATGTTTGGTGATTAGTTTTGACACCCATTTCTCAGCAATCTTAGAGACACAGGGGAGGATGCTGATTGGTCTGTAATTGGACATCATTGCCTTATCCCCAGATTTAAAGATCGGTGTCACCGTGGCCCTCGTGCTGATAGATTGTTCACTAGCATAGTAATTGGTTTTATTAGACCGTCGATATGTGTCTTTATTAAGTTGGTGTCGAAATCATCTGCATCCCTGGCCTTAGAACCTCTTAACCCTAAGATTATATGTTTTACCTCAACCTCTGTGATTTCCACCAGGTCAAAAACGGGGTGTGTATCCACAGTCGGGCTAGGTGAGACCTCAGATGGCGGGAAGAGCTTTGTAATGTCCAGAGCACTATTTATGAAATACTCATTGAGAAAGCTGGCCAACACTGCAGGGTCTTTTATCAGGGCATCATTGATTTTTAATTCTAGAACATTATTTTCCTGTTTGGTTTGTTTACCTAATAGTTTATTTAAGATTTGCCAAACGTTTTTACCGTTACCTTTCGCACCTTCAATTATTGTGTGTGTGTGTTGTCGGTCTGTCAGTCTGTCTGTATGTCAGTCAGTCAGATATCGGATGCCTTTCCCTGTAGTTCTGTACTGACTTTGGAGAGTCTGGGTGACAGGCTGACTTTTTCTTCCATTGCCAAAATGAGGTCTTTTTCAAGACGCCTAACTACTACTGACTGTTTCACTTGTAACTTGTAGTTTTTTCCTACAGTTAGCACTGTGTTTCTGTTAGAGAGTCTCTCTGCTTTTTTTACATTTCATCTGGCTAGCACTAATTACTTTTAGATGACCTTCAAGAGGACTGAAATCAATCCGATTGACCCATGAAATGTGCAACACACAGTGAACAATATGACTGTGGAGTGGTAATGATTGGCCGAGTCAGTGTTGTTTTTAATGTTGAATTAAGTTATACATTTTTACAGTTTTTTTCTTACTCTATTTTGACAGATTTAATTGTTTTCTCTTTGGAAATATTTTGTGTTTTGTTTCAAACACTGACTGACCTCGTTTTATTTGTTTTTTGTCTGCTGGGTCAGGAGGCGTCTCCGCTGGTTGCAGAAAGTAGTCTCATTGCATAGAAGCCTATGAGAAAATGACCCTGCTTCTCACTTGATTTATTATCCCAGAAAAGTATTTCTTATATACAGTACAGCTGTGACCAGTGTGTGGGAAGATGGCGCCTGTGTCGGCTCGCCGCTCCCTCAGCTCTCTGCCTTTAGCTATCCTGCTTTTGTTTTATGTTGTCAGAATGTCTCTGCTCTGCTCGTCTACGATCGCCAAGCTCTCCTCCACCTCAGACCCTCCCTGGAGTTTATATTGCTGCCCAAACCTACATCTGGCAACCATAAATCGTCCCCCCCCCCCTCTACTGTCGGATATTCCCACCTACCTGCGCCGGTTGCCCTGCATCCTGCCTCGCCGAAAGCGCTTTAGACAACGGGGAAAGCGTGGTGGGGCACTGGTCCATCAAAAAGCACACCTGACGGCTTCTTCTGGGACTTATCCACGCATCAGATGTCATGGCCCTCCCGCTACACGCCATGTGAGGGACCGATGGATTCGCCCTGTCTTTCCGGAGCTGCGGCCTCTGCTGGCTCCTCCTGCCCGACTGATCCTGCCCGACTGACTGCTCCCGGCCCGCCCGCGCGGCGTTCAACACGCACTTCTTCGTCAGCTGAGACGCACTACACCTTCGGCCAGCCCGGAGCGAAAACTTTGCATGGCTTTGCTAAACGCTAGGTCGATAGCAAACAAAACGTTCCTGTTAAATGACTTCTTCACCTCTCGTGAACTGGATTTTATGTTTCTGACGGAGACCTGGGTCCACGCTGGCGAGTATACACCGTTCTCTGAACTTCTTCCTCCTGACTGTACATTCTTCAGCTCCCCCCGTGCCACCGGCCATGGTGGGGGCATAGCATCAGTGTTTAGAGCTAGCCTCCAATGCCGATTGCTTCACCCTGTAACTAGCTACGCTAGCTTTGAGTTGCAGCTTTTTGAACTGAACCCGGCCTCGCCTGTGCTCTGCGCAGTCGTGTATCGTCCGCCAAAGTGCAATAAGGATTTCATAAATTACTTTTCTGACTTTCTGTCTGGGATCATGGTGAAATACAGTGACGTGCGGTGAGGTTCATGGCTGGTGAGGCACTGACTCTTTCAGAGTCAGATTTACAAATATTATATTTTGACCTTAATCGAAATATTCGGTTGTTTTCAAAAGCTTTTTTAGTCTGATGCTATGATTCATTTTAAACAAAAGGATACCCAAAATCTAAATATTGGATTGCTCTTTCTTAGTAAGATCCCATTTTCATTACAATTGTGGTCTTACTTTGACTTGAAGATGAAGTCCATGCTATCCTTCTGGACAACAATCTCTATTACTTTTTTGTAAAAGTCCTCCTTATCTTCCTGTAGTTTCAAAAGTCTAGTTCGTTGTTTGCGTCTACCGTCTCTGCGTAGAATAACGGTAGCAACAAGAACCTGTGGGCTCACGTGCGCCCCCTTCAGTGCGGCAGAGGTTATGGCTGCCTCCCCTGGTGCTTTTTTCATTGCCGTTGTACGATGAGACCAGCGAGCCTAAATATCATATATACGTGAAATAAGTTATTTAGAGACTGGATGGCGAGGATAAATGTAATAAAGGGATCTACAAACATTACATTGGTGACCTACAGTGAGATGGTAACAGGCATGTGCTTAGGGCCCGCGCTCCAGCCAGTTTCTGTGGGGTGACGCATTCTGAGGTGAGGCAGACCTCATCTGTGCCTCACCTTACCACACAGTAACTGGCTTGAGCGTGCTCACAAAATAAGTGCCCGCGCTAAATTAGTGCCCTCGCTCCAGCCAGTTACTGTGGGCTTACGTGAGGCAGAGCTCGTCCCTGCCTCACTTCTCATCGCTCCCCCTAGTTGTAGCGGAGCTCGGCAAATTTGCTGATTTTGACTATAAAAAGCGATTGGAATCATACATAAATCACACTTACAACACAGATCAGTGGAGACATTTTATTATTATTACTATTTAGTTTTTCTTTAGTTGTTTTTCCGTTACATTGGAGTATGACAGGTGAGGCTCTGCCTCCCCTGCCTCCCCTGACTGCACGTCGCTGGTGAAATTTGATCGTGTTTTGATCTCCGGCGACTTCAATGTCCATGTGTGTTGCGAGTCCAAACCTCTGGTTAGGGACTTTTTAAATCTCCTTGATTCTTTTGGTCTCGTTCAGTCCGTGGCTGGCCCAACACACGAAAAAGGACACACTTTGGACTTAGTATTATCGTTTGGACTGTCTGTCTCTGTGGATGAAATCTGTGTAGCAACGCGTATCTCAGACCATTTACCGGTTCTGTTTACAACTTCGATCCCTTCCGCAGGAGTCGAATCACGTGTCCCTGCGCGTCGTCTGCGTTCAATTAACCCCTTGACTGCCTCACAGTTTTCTGATGTTTTTAATGCTTCCCTGATCTGTAAATTAGAGGTGAACTGTGCTCTCAGTGCGGATGAGCTTATCTCCATGTTTGACTCGACATGTACACTAATACTGGATTCTGTTGCTCCTTTTACGCTTAGACGCACCAAAGTTCTCTCAGAGCCGTGGCTCAATGACTGTACTCGTGCTCTCAGACGCACCTGCAGGCGTGCAGAGAGAAAATGGAAAAAGGATAAACTCCATGTCTCCCTAGAAGTCCTTCGTGCTTGCCTTTCCGACTACCAGACAGTCAAAGCAGCCAAAACAGAGCAAATTTTTCTGTTAATCTCCAAAAACAGCCATAAACCTCAGGTTCTTTTTAATGTCCTCAACTCTATTATTAATCCCTGTGATGTTTCTTCTATTGTGCCATCGACTACTCTCTGTGATAAGTTTCTTAATTTTTTATTGAAAAAGTATCTGCTCTTAGGCTAGCCCACACTAATGCTACCCCAGATCCTGCTCCTTTTCTGTGCCCTGCTGTCCTCGACCACTTTGAGCCTGTATCCCTCTCTTCTCTCTCGGATGTAGTCAAGCACCTGCGGCCGACAAACTGCACCTCAGACAGCATTCCCTCTCGCCTTCTCAGAGATGTTTTCAATCAGTTGGAGCAAGTATTTTATTACTTATAAACACCTCTCTTAGCTCAGGATGTGTCCCAGCTGCCTTCAAACATGCCGTGGTCAAGCCACTACTTAAAAAGAAAAATCTCGACCCCTCCATTCTCGCAAATTTTAGGCCCATCTCCCACTACCTTTTTTATCTAAAGCCCTGGAGCGAGTAGTCTACGCCAGCTGCAGTCTTCTTAACCACGCATGGATCCATGAAAAGTTTCAGTCTGGCTTCAAACCTATGCACAGTACTGAAACAGCCCTTTTAAGAGTTTTTAATGATCTGCTCCTAGCCGCCGACTCAGGTAGCCCAGCTGTCCTGGTGCTGTTAGACCTGACAGCTGCCTTTGACACTGTGGACCATAGCATCCTGTTGTCACGGCTTGAACAGTCCGCAGGCATCACAGGCTCTGCCCTTGCATCGTTCAGGTCCTACCTGACAGACCGTAGCTTCTCAGTGCAGCTAGGTGCCTTCTCCTCTGCCAAAGCCCCTCTTACCTGTGGGGTTCCCCAAGGCTCTATCCTGGGCCCCATCCTCTTTTTACTGTACATACTGCCCCTAGGTTCAATTCTCACTAAACACAATATTCCCTTCCACTGCTACGCCGACGATGTACAGATCTATCTGCCTCTCAAAGCAAATGTCAAACACTCACTACAGCAGTTGATGGACTGCTTGATAGAGATCAAATCCTGGCTGAGCCAAAATTCCTTAACCTCAACGAGAGCAAGACTGAGGTCATCTTTTTTGGACCCCAACCTCCAGCCTCTCCGGTTGATATTCTGGGCTCTCTCAATGAAAACATCCTCCCCTCTGTCATGAACCTTGGAGTGACCTTCACTAGCACTTTTAAAGGTTTAGGATAGAGGGATGGGGTGGAATTAATCCAAAATGTTGTGCAACCTGAATTGTCTTCTGTACTGTGTTGTTAATTGAAGATGTTGCAAAAAAAAATGTATGATACATTTTTTTTTTGATTTTTGAAGTAAAATTACCAACACTACAGAGTGATTTAGGGACTTTCAGTTATTTGCTTTGGTGTTGGGGCCTGCAGCTTACATTGTACAGTGGGTTTATCTGGGCTCAAATAGGCTGAATATAGCTACCTGGAGCTTAGAGTCATGGCTGACACCTCACACACTTATTGTATAAAGCGTAAACAAATGAGGACAACTGAGGGTGAAGGATCCATGTTTGCATGTAACAGTAACCTTGTAACTACATCGGCTTTGCGAACCATTATATATTAAAGGTAAAAGATGAAGGGATCAGCGTGTATGAAATGGAAATTAAACTAGATGGAAGCAGGGAATAAACAGTGTGGCATTATGGGTAAGCAGGCTGTGATTAGAGAACAGATCAAACTTTATGCAGTTTTATTTCCAGGATACAGCACCTCCATATACATGCTGCCTGCTTTGTAGAGAATTGCAGTTAATGCCATAGTCCACACACAAACAGAAGCTTACACATGCTCATTGAGTTTAATTCAAACACACACAGTGAATCAAACTGAGAAAATCAGCAGACACACAGCAAACAGCACATTACAGCACAACATGTCACAAGCTGCAATCCCCAATACTTCTCCTAAATAATGGTGTGTGCCACCGGCATGAATAATGGACGATAATGTTTTGCTCCTCTCTCTACGATGAATAATGTATAATACAGTATATATCCATTTCTGCCTCTCCGTGTTTGTCTGTACAGTTCTTAGAGATGCCGAGGAGGCCGTGGAGGGACGAGCCACATGCTGATGAGTGAATGAAAAAAGGACGGAACGAAGGAAAAACAAACAAAGAAGGAGATAAATCCAGCGGAGGACAAAAGGAAACATAAGGGAGTTGAAGTTGTGAAGCTCCATGAAAGAGGAGAGACGAGTCCAATCAGGAAGTGTAACACACAAAGTCCTGAGAGACACGGAGAGGATTGGAAGTGAAGGAGAGGAAGACGAGCAGGACAGAGACGCTTGGGAGCTGGGGAGTGGCAGGAAGAGACGGAGAGGGACGGGTTGAGGTAGGAAAGAAACTTCTGGATGGTCTCCACAGCAACACCCAGCTGGTTACCCCCCCTCCGAAAATGGCCTCCAACTTCAACGACATCGTCAAGCAGGGCTACGTTCGCATGCGCAGCCGCAAGCTGGGGGTGAGTGTTTGTAGAACATTGTCCATTAATCAGCATATCATTGCATTTGATGACACATCATAATGATGCACTTTATGTTTAGCAGTATTTCAAAAAGTTTATCTTTCCACATATTTTCTGGTTTCCGTAATCCTGCCACACAGGTTATTTTGTTTCTATTTGTTAGGTTTGGACAAATACAATGTCTCTCATAATGACAAGTAGGATAATGATAGTCTATAATGAAAAAAAGAAAAAAAGAAAAAAAAGAATTTCTGATTCTGATGTAAATTAAAGTGGACCTATCATGCTATATTGGAAACATATATTGTAGGGCCATACCTATACAAAACATGTCTGTGAAGTTTTTGCTTAAAATACCAAACAGTTCATCCATTGTAGCCATGCCTCCTACTGCTCATTCCCCTCTTGTATTTTGGGTCCTTAGCTTGAAAAAAAAAAAAAGAGGAGGAGGCGGAGCTAATGCCTGATCAGAATTCTACCGGAGATAAAGTTAAATTCTGCTGTGATAAAACGCCATCCTGTTCTAAACCACATCAAAGATTATTTCTGAAACAGTATGGAGCTCAAATGCTTTTTCTCTTGCGGGTTTATCACAAGGTGAGATCCTTTTTTTATTTCCTGCTTTTTAAACACATGTGCTCTACAGTACAGGTTAGCGCTGAGTGTTAGCGAGGCTTGCTAATGTAAACAAAGACGAGATTACGTCCAAAACACGTCAGGCATTGTTTCTGATAGCAATTTTCTGTGGGTCCGCTGCCGATTTGACGTCAGATTGGCAGCAAATCTGTATCCGCTCGTTGTACCCCCGTTTTTAAAAGATTTGGGTACGGAGGAAAAGAGAGAGGGTTTTATTTTCTGACGCTGCGTGAGTTCCCCGACGTACCGGGGACACATATGTATGTATAAAAGACATCAAAAGTGCATTTTGCATGATAGGTCCCCTTTAATGTATATTTTCTTGTGTCTGACCTGTTGTGAGAATGAACGTGCATATATATTTACTTGTGTGCGCAAGCGTGACACGCATTGCAGACCGCAAGTTAACCGCAAGTTTACCTTGACTTTCTAATGCTTCTAATGCCATTTTTGCCGAGGTTCAAGGCATTGGCTACAGACAAACAGTGCCATTTCTCCCACTAGTTCAAGCCATCATACTGTATGTATTTATTGAATGTGTGTGTGTATCAGTGGCGAACCGTGTCGATCACAACTGGACCTTCTGTAGACACACACACACCCCGCCGCCCCCCCCCCCCCCCCTCGGCATTATAATGTCCGTCTTTTCACTGAATTGTCGACTTGAAAAGGGTACTCACAACAATTCCGCAACAACTTCATCTTCACCTGTTGCACTTGCCATTTCAACGTTAAAAACAATAAAAAGGCATGAATTGCTTCGTCGCATTCATCTAGATCAGGGCTATTCAATTAGTTTGGAATGGGGGCCGGTTGATGAAAATTATCCAAAGCAAGGGGCCGGGAAAAGAATTGCTTGAAATATGAGCAATCATATTAAGAGCTTCAGATACAGTAAATACTAAAACAGCATAGCGGAGTGCATATATTTTGTTTAATTAAATCAAACATAGCCCCAAGGCCTTTATAAATGGCAAGTTCAGAACTCAGTACATGTGAAGCTAATATAACCATCAACATCATTAGATTTAGATTAAATGATCTAATAATTCACACAAAATAGCAATTTAGGGCCATACACAAACAACAGTGCATATTATGGTTTAATAACAATAAAGACATGTGAGCCATACCACATCAATTGCTTAATTAAAAGCAAAAACAATTATCAAAAGACTTGTATTAATTACCAAACCACAACACACAGCCTTTTAAAACTCAAACCTTTTTTGATTAACATAGTGATAACTGACATACAGTATGCAACCATCTTGGCAGATATGTGCCATCTAATGAGAGAAATGGCATTTTTTCGATTTAGCAAGGGCAGGGAAGTCGGGAGTATACGTTGTCATGGCAATATGCTGGTCAGTGAGGGATGCGCGATTATTAGTTTTTATGGCATTCATGTGTGAGAATGCCGATTCGCATGTGTAAGTCGAGCCAAACATTGTGAGGACAAAAAGTGCAAGACCCCTTGAATGAGGGAATTTCTCGTGGCTGACTTCATGAGTCCAGAACTTTTCAGAACCTGCCAGCTGAAAGGACTGTCGCAGGTCATCTGATGACTGATTTAATGTCACAATCAGCTCGTTTGCTTTCAGTGCAAACTCCCCCTCTACATTCACAGAGAAAGGGTCCTTCACAAATCTCATCACTTCAGTCGGGAGACTGAAATGTTCAAACCTCGCGGCAAAGTTGGTTTTCAATGCGTCCATAAATCCAGTCATCACCTCGGTGATTTGTAAACCTGCAGTGCGCAGTGTTGGAAAATGGAGCATTTTGCCTGGACATAAATCCGTTGAAAAAAGTGTGAGCTTTTTTTTAAACGCATGGAGTCTCTCCACAAGTTGTGTGACCATTTTATCTCTGCCCTGCAGCTCCAAATTGAGTTGGTTCAGATGTTGGAAAATGTCGCTCAAAAAGCAAACGGCAGCGTAAAACTCATCATTCTCTATCAGACACAGAAAGGCGTTGGCTTTTTTATGTTTTGAATTGCGGAGAAACGCCATGATCTCCTCCTTAAGTTCACAAAATCGTTTCAAGACGTTTCCTTTGCTTAGCCATCTAATGTCACTGTGCATGAGCAAATCATTATATTGAGCTGACATGTCTGACAACATCTGGCGGAAAAGGCGGTGCTGTAAACTGGAGTTACAACGAATAAAGTTAATAATCGCCATGACAGAGTCCATTGTGTTTTTTAACTCACCACTTAGTTTTGCGCACAGGAGGCTTTGGTGGATGAGGCAATGAAGCGATCTCAGCTGTGGAGCCACATCTGCCAGCCTAGCGACAGTCCCTGTGTTCGGCCCGACATCGCAGGTGCCCCATCCGTTACAAGCATGTTAATATGATCCAATCCCAACTTGTGCTCCTTGAAAAACGAAACCACTTTGTGGAACATCACCTCACCGGCAGTGTTGGGCAAGTTACTTCCAAAATGTAATATATTACATATTACTTATTACTCTCTTTTTAAAGTAATAAGTTACATTACAATATTACTGTCTCTGAAATGTAATGAGTTACACTACTTTTTAGTTACTTTTTAGTTACTTTCACCAAAATAACCGCAAAAGAATGGCTAGGTATTTGAAATGCTAACATGTAGTTTAGTGCAGCTCATTATACATCCAGTGAAGGGCAATGTGGTATAGCATAACAACTGTGTAGGCCATTAAGGCTACTAACAACTTTTATTACACGGCTTAGTTAAATACTCGATTCTGATTGTAAATTCTTAACATGTGACACGTTGTTAATACAGTACAGACCACTGTCAAGGACTATAATGAAGGTTGCTAAGGAGGATCAAGAAAGAGAAAGGAAAAGAGGTTAAAAGACGGAGCGCTGGACGTCAGATAAATCACCAGAAGAAGGCAGAGAGGAAGTAAACAATAACAGGAACACGGAATGGGCTCTGTATTTTGTTTAGTATATGGCCATGTACTGTACAGGCCCGGTTCCAGAACAAAATGACTTGGGGTGCATCTGAGATTACAGGGATGCAGCACTAGTAGGTTTACATGAGCAATAGTGGCCGGCAACAGCAATGAACAATAGCATGATGTTATGGTCCCCAATGAACAGATTATGGCATTTGTTATGTTTTGAAACCAAGCAAGTGAGAACATTTCAAGTGTGTTAAAAGTGCAATCCTGAAATATTTCATATAGTCCAAAGTGGACTATGGCAAGGAAAAGCACAAAAGCTTCAAAACTGTACTGATAAAACAAAAGAGAACATATTGTAAATCAAGGCAAATATTATTTGAACCAGCTCATGGTTTGAAATGGCAAACATTGAAAAGCAAAAGTATTATTAAAACCATGTACTACATCATCACCTTGGTCATCATATACTCTGGGAAGAGAATATTTACTGTGCTTGAAAAAGTGGTATCACATCATCATGTGAGGTTGACTTTGTGACCTGGAGAACATTTCAGCTGCAACATTAGCTTGTTGATAAGCTTGGGATATGAGATCTTTTTGTAGCCATTCGTGGTGAAGGCATCTGTGCTATTGTATGCATTATTTTTTGACCCAACATTTCTACAGGCATGGCAGAATATGGCACTATTTTCACATGAATATTCTAGCCATTGTCTATTTTATACCACGAGCTGCAAAATGACCGCCTTACCCCACTGTGCAGGCGGGTACTTGTTTAGATATACCTGGGCAGGCTCTGTTTTGCCGTGGTATCCTGGCACCTGCGGGCCGCAGAGGGGCGGCGTAGTTTCGGGTGACGAAGACTGCTGCTCCGGGGCGAGGGCGGCGAGTCAGGCGGGGTAAGCTAGTGTCCACAACAGAGGGTAACGTGATGTCCCCATCTGACCTGTTGCTATTGTCTGCAGTAGATGCAGTGTTGCTGGCGTTTAGTGATGGTTGCTTTAACCATTTTCGTATAAATGATTATCCATCTGTGTCACTGCTGTGGAAGCACTTTGGAAATGATGCACGCGCAGCGGAGCAGGTCATGCGCACCTGACACAATTTGTTTTTTTTATTTTTCGCTCCGTTCTCTTTTTTGAATAGAGGGTGCATAACATTCAACTGGGGTGCAATGCATGCCTATGCACCCCCGAAGATCCCGACGCGAAGCCTGAAGGGTAAACACCAGGTTTACTAATCTACCCGCACAATTTTACTCTGGTGTCGGAATGTCTCGCTATAAGTACATTCTTAAAAAACAAAACACCATTTAATTTCGGGTTAAAATGTGTTGTAACTGCGTTACTGAGCATTGTAACGGGTAATATATTACCCAAATTTCATTAGTAATGCGTTACATTACTTCGTTACAGCAAAAAGTAATATATTACTGTAACTCCGTTACTTTTGTAACGCGTTACACCCAACACTGCTCACCGGTCGTGTGTCCATCCAAAGGAATTCATCCAAGTAGATCCTCCCGAAAGCACTCACCATCAAAAAATCTAACATAGAGGCACAGCTGTGCAACATCGCTGCTGTCAGTGGATTCATCAATAGCTAGCGACATAACCTCCGCCTTTTTCAGTTTGTCGAAGAGAATCTCAAAAAAGTCCGATGCAAGGGTCTCCACTCTCCTTGATGTTGACGTGTCAGAAATCGGAATGTTCTTAATTGAATCAATAACGCTTTTTCGGATTATCTCATCTGCAACCACTTCCTCAATTGATGCAAGCCTACACTCTTTGACTGTCTCTGCTTCCTTGCCTAATATCCAGGCCACTCGTGGGGATGCTGCGGTAGCTCTCTTCATCAGTGCAAGCCCGAAACAGGGAGCTACATCTTTGGTCATAGCACGAAGTTAGCCCCACAATCTTCTGGCAGCGAGCATCAGAGCCCGCTGGAAAAGTGACGTCAAAGTTGGCGTGAGCTGTCTTAAAATGCCTTCTCAAGTTGTACTCTTTACACACCGATAAACACTCATTGCAGATTAAACACACGGGCCTCCCACTGACATTTACCAACAAGTACTTCTCTTTCCACTCGCTGTTGAATTGCCGGTTTTCGGTGTCAACCTTTCGTTTTTTTAACGTAGAAAGAGACATTTTGATATCCAACTATGCTGACCAGGTTTGATGAATCGTACCATTGGCGCGAAACCGTCGAAGGTGCGCGAGCTTGTAGTGAAGGGCAGTGCGAGCCGCGAGGACGCGCGCAGAGACGCAATAAATGACAGGAGTTGTCACTACAGTAGCTAGTAGGTGGGTTTGAAACCCGAGCCCGCCAAAGTTTTCAGGCAATGTCTTCCCCTCTATCTCTCAATTTAACACCCTCTCTGGAATGAAGGCACTCTGGCCCAAAAAAAGAAACATTTAAAAAGAATTAAAAAAAAAATTAAACTTTTTAAAAAAAATTAAACTTTTTAACATTATACTCAAAGGGCCAGTAAATATCACCCGGGGGCCGGATTTGGCCCGCGGGCCGCCAATTGAATAGCCCTGATCTAGATCCTCTGTCTCGAGCCAGTTAACTACCGGGCCTTCGAGAGTACCCTGGAACCGAGGGAAACTCTGAAAGAATACGCTCATTGGCTACAAATCAATATATGATTGGTTGATCAAACTGTCAGTCCAAACGTACGCTCTCATTCAGTGCAACGACCAGGGTATTCTATCAAGGATATAGAATACCTTGGTTGAAGGATATTCTACCCAGAGACCCAGAACAAGATCTGATTGGTTGCTTTCTTTTCTAACACAAAACCACTGAAATGCGTAGTGCATGGTCCGAGAAGGACAAACAAATCAACGTAACACTGTAATATTACAGATCAACAACACAGATACCATTCTCATTTATTCATTTTATATACATTTTATTACATTTTATTTATATAATTAAATCGATTTTTTGTTTGTTTTATCTGAGTGTTCCAGGGTATTCTCTGAATACCTTGAAGGCCCTGACAGTTCGCCACTGGTGTGTATACAGGGGCGCCGTTTACCGACAGGCAAGTGCTTGGACCAGAAGGGGGCCCCCAAATAAGGTAGATTAATCCAATCCAATCCAATCCAACTTTATTTATATAGCACTTTAAAACCTCCAGACCAAAGTGCTGTACAGAGAGAAACATAACATATAAAATCACACAGCTCAGCTCACAAAACATAAAATAAATAAATAAATTTAAAATAAAAGATACAAACACAAGACAAACCAGAATAAATGTAACAATTTCAAAATTAATTAATTATTTTTTTTTAAAACATAAAAAAAGATTAAGAAGGTCCACAGCAACGACAACATGAAATACCCTTTAATTTACTGCAACGACATGTCGGGAAACCCTCTCAAGGGGGCCCCATGCATAGCGCGCCGAAACTGCTTCTTAATTTCAGTTTCGTTGCTCCGCTCCGGGGGTGGGGGACTTTACTGGCATTGATCCGGACCATTGACCTTGCATAAATTCACAAGTGGACCTTTAACAAAAAAGTTTGAGTACCCCTGGTCTATAAGAAGGCTCATACACCAGATCATATTTACATTAATTATATTTTAGCATTTTAACAATATTTACAGAACATTCAGAACAATTCACAAAAGATAGTAATTCTAAATAAATAAAACATCTAACATGTTAAGCATTATTAAACTTGTTGTGTTATATACCACACCCTTTTTTCATCTTTCTTCAAAGATATGAACATGATTTCTAATGCAAATGTATCCAGGACATGTTGGTTATTTAGCAAGGTGTAAAACTGTGTGGATAATTTAGCTAAAGATTAGCATGAAGGACTAAGCTAGACAGTTTCTTTCCAAAAAATTAGCTTAGGGTGAGCCAGTGGTTCAACTTAATCCCCCAGAGGCACTGAAGTGAAGTCTCTGTAGTATAAAATGCTCAATTTACCCCTCGACTCGGATCAACTTCCCCCTGAGATGGGGCAAGTTCAGCCACAAGACCCCTTGTTTTTTAGAAGTCATATTTTCATGGCCCTTTGTGATAGATGCATTATTTTAATTGTGATTGACCGAACACATCCTGAAGTGAAGGTCGTTATTGTCATTTCACTTCTATCTAAATTGTCCTTGCCCAGAGGACAACATAAAATAGGCTGATCTTACCCCACTCTCCCCTATATTAAGCGTGACCTCCTGAACAGAGTTAACATACATTTCTGCCTGTGGCTTGAGCTGCATGGGGAATGCTAATTTGAGTGAGTATGAGTCATATTCAGATACTGTAGGCAGGCAGTGGAATTCAACTTCGCATGACTCATAGTATGGAAACCTAATGAATTGGAGCCAGGTTCTGTTCAGCAGCTCACTTCAAATACTGCTGTGCTGTTTTGAAGTCAATCCGGTGTTTGATGGGGAGCCAGTGGAGGTCCTGGAGGATAGGGGTCGGAGCGTCGGGTGGAGGTTGTATATATGATTTGATTATATTTAGGGTGGATGGCCACTCCCTAGGTGTTGTTGAGTCCGGCGGTTGTTTGTGTTTACGTTTTACGACTTTTACTCTTTCACAATGTGTTTTCTCTTCTTATATACATTTGATGCTTTCTGCTGATGAATTTAAGACCAGCCTTCCCTCTCTCTTTAGCTTTGGTTTAGTCGTTACCAACTCCCAGGGGAAATATCTGGTTGGTTCAGCTGCTAAATGCTTACTAAAAGTGAACCAGTCACTAACTAAATGTGTCTGTCTGCTGTTTGATACAGGAACATCAAACAGTATCTGATAAGCTTATCAAAGGTCTCACCCAGACCATTAATGGAGTGATGTCAGTGAACCAAAACACTAAAGTTGTGAGTTGTGAAACCAAAACAATAAGCTGAAAGATGCTAAAAAGTTAAGCGGAAATGTAGCTTTGCTGGGATAATTTTGTATGTCATTATTCACATTACAAAAAATTTCATTTTATCAATTGTTAATATAAAAATGTTTATAATTGCAGCTTTGTGCTTGTGTTTTTGAATGGTGATAGCATTAACAAAGTCTTAATGAGCCTCAGCTTTGTCTGGACTCAGTCTGCAGGGTAACGATGTGCGGTGGAACAGGCAGGCTAGAGACAGGGTGGAGAGGAGCACAAAGAGTGGTTCGAGAGTTATCTGCATCCTCGGGCGGAGAGGGCATGCACAGCTGAGCTCCTCCTCAAGGCTCGGTACAAATACTACTATAATACTATAAGTCATGCTTAAATTAACTCTACAGGAACAACAAAGCCAAAAGAAAAACCTGAGACATGCGAAATCCCAGCGTACACTGACTGAAACTAACCCCGTTTTTTCCACAAAGCGTCTGTTTCTTCTTTCCTGCTTTAGCAGTGCAACACTCCTCTGAGCGTAATGAACTGTATTGAAATTCTACTGATGCGATTGATATTGATCAGCCTATGGGCATGGAGCAAGGGTCAACCCCACACTCTCCTCAAGCAACGTCCCACCTCATTCGTATCCTGTCAATGCCCGGCACAACAATGGTTAATGACGTCTGAAGTCTGCAAACATATGTGTTCATAAGAGGTTTATTCCATCCGTCCAAATGGGAGTGGGTATAAGGAAACAAATTCAGTAGTAGTAAAACACATGTCCCATCCTTCAAATGCATACACACACTAAAGAGTTGGATGTATTCCAAACTATGAGATTAGGATAAACACTCCTTGGTGGGTATTGGAATATAGAGAGAGCTCTACTAATGCATGACACCAGCATCGAGGAGTTCATGGACATCATTTCCAGTAATGGCCGATTCTGGAGAGATGAGAGCACCCTGAATAATTCATCCAATCACCAACCAAGCAAAAATGGTCAGCTATAATTTATATTACCAAAATGTTTCTTTAATAACTTTTTATAGCTTGCCTCTCTAGGCAGATATATAGTATGTTGTGTTCAGAAAAACAAATTGTAAATTATACATATAGATTAATAGAGGAAGAATACCTCAGTGTGTCCAAGAGTGTCAAATGTGGAATTAAATGTGACATTCCCTGAGGCACATGCTGCTGAGAGCTCAGCTAACATGCAGGATGTATGAGTGCAGACAGCTCCTCTGATACCGGACTATCCAGCACGGACATCTCTAAGACAATAACATGTGTTTCATAGTCAGTTTTTCCACTGCCATCTGCAGATGCACAGTAAAATAGATTCAGAGGACAGCTCTCATTCCTTCAGATTTTTAAAGATACATTTGAATGAAATCATTTAAACAGCATTTGTATCAGTGTGTGCACTGAACAAAAATAAAAAATGACATGATATATTAAGTCCAGAGCAATCTCTCACACAGCCTTCCACATCTAGCTTCCTCTCATCAGTCCAGAAAACCTGCAGAGGTGTTTTGTAGGCCCTGAAGGCATCATTATGTAAGCAGCCCTCTGAGGCTAATAGGTTAGCCTGCTCTATCTGGTGTGAGCTCCCTGATCTGCCTTCAGCTGCAGGCTCCGACCCCCCCGCTCCTCCACAATATATCTTGCTGCTGTTCCTCCTCAGCTGGTCTTTATTTTCTCCGTCTTCACAGATTGCTGTGGTTATCAAGAGCAAGCTTTAGACATTTTATTGCACTGCATGAATACATTAATTAAATTAATTATAAAATATACATAAAGCCAGATTTCTCTCTCCAATGAAAGCTTGTTTTAACCCATGCATCTCTCTGAAATTGAGGTACACAAAGGCCACTATTTGAGGATAAGATCAGACCAACATGTTTATTTGGCTGGTTTGCATTTAGATTTGCAAAGTCCAGCGAGATCAAACACACTGATGTTCTCATCAGACTCAATAACAGTTTTCTTTTAGCTGGTCATTATCTCACAAACAGTTAAAATTCATAAAGGATGAAAATATGATTTCCATGTCTTTCTTTTGGAACCTTCTGAGGCACATTATGCTGCGAAGAATTCCTAAAGAATGCAGAACATCTGTATTTGACTTCATTGTGCTGGTAGTATTGTTCTTCAGTAAGTTTATGTGGATATTAAGATCACCAACTTGAGCTGAAATCTCTCAAAACTCTCTGCATGGTTAAAGATTGTGAAATGGGTTTACTGGTTTCTGTTCATAACTTGGGTGAACTGCCCATCTCTAGATTTAAATAAACAAAATGTGTTTAGTGATTTTGAGACTATTCAGCCAGTTGAAATAAAAATACCTATTAGACAAAAAGTGGTTGCCAACATGTGAATGTTCACTAGAGCTGGTGTGAAATTTACTAAACAGTTTCTGTCAGTTTTTTTAACATCAACATCTCTGTTTGCATCCCATGATGCATTGCATTCCTCATTTCCCTGTGCAGACTGATGAAGCTGCTGTCTTAAATGCATGAGCAGTAACTTAGTGATGTGCAGCACACAGATATGATGGCATAGTTATGGCAGCTGTTAAGATGAATCTAACTGCGTTTCTCACAAGACAGTCAAATTCATTATCTCGGTAGCTGTTAGCACTGACCTCGCTTTCAAAGAGGAGCAGGCCAAAGTAATTGCCAAACATACCATCTTGACAATTACAGAGCCACTGGTGCTGAAAGTCATATGCTGCCATTAGTCTGCAGGTGTTAGGGGGGGTGCTGAAGTTTACTGAAGCAGGTAGGATGAGATCAGATTAACCTTTGATGATGCCGGTGACATCGGGCAGAGAACACAGCATTCAGAGGCACGAAAACAGCAGATCCATCCGCCGGGCCCAAAGCTGATTGTCCTGCAAAGATCTGTCTCATCAGGTAGGAGTGCTCACTTATTTACCTATGTGAAATAAAAATCTGAAATATATTGATACGCAATTTAAAAAGCTGTTTCAATTTTTTTTACTAAATAAACTACCCAGTATGAACATTTGTATAGCCCTCATTAAAAACATTCGGTCCTCAAGTTGTCAAATGTGCTAATAACGTTATTCTGAGTTATTTTCCTCGGCATTATGAACTCGGATCTAACCCACGGCCGCCCGGCACGTTCATGTAACGTGTTCTGTACTACATGAGTTTTACCCATGGTTTTACCTTTACCCATGGACGCACAATAAGAACGGATTATATGATTATATGAATACTTTTGTGACGTCTCGCTCTCTCAAAAGTTGGGCCATTTTGTCTTCATGCGCCAATGAGCAACTCTCATAGGAATGAACGAGGCCCCGCCTCCCACGCTGTATCCAGTTATCCAGACAGGATAAGCAATCGAGCCTGAATGCAATCGAACCGATTTCTGGCCTATCAGAGCACGGCTTTGTCAGTCATGTGATCAAAGCAACGAGAAAGATGACGGAGAACAGCGGGGGTGTTTCTCAATGTCTAGTAAAGCTGCTCCAGAGCCACTATTTCAAGCATTCTACGTCAGCGAGTGCCGCCGAAGGACTGTTCCAATATCCAGCATACTTGGAATTCTACCGAGCCCGGCGTACTTCGTAGCGAGAAATTTCGAGGCTGTACATGTGACTCCGCGGTTTTAAAATCCCCACAATGCTTTGAGCACGGACCAATTTCCCCAAATCTGTGGCGGAAAATGTAAGGCGGGTCCTCTCATATGACGCACATCTGCACACTTGCTCGCCTGTTCCACTCTTCGTTTTCCGAATGCCAGGAAGGATTCTTGCCTCGCTTCTGAAGCAAGTGACTCGGAAGACATGTGCTACCAAGCAAGCGTACTCGACATTGAGAAACACCCCGTGGCTCCGGTAAGTAGTCAGTTTGTGCGGTTTATTTTACAAGCAGTGAGGGCTCGAGAGGAGAGGAGAGGGGGAGGGTGAACGATCCTGCCTGACGGTTTTCAAAGTAACGTTACGATACATCATGTCTCACAGGAGTGAATAACTTTAGGAAATCGGTTAGATAAGTCATATTGAATGAGTTAAAGGTTGGGGATGTAAAAACATGCATAAGTTGTTAGAAGTAATCGTGGTGAATGTAGTTTTCAGATAATTTACTTCAGTAAAAGTACTAGTGCTACACTATACAAATACTCTCTTACAAAAGCCCTGCATTTAAACATGTTAATGTTACTTTAGTAAAAGTATGCTAGTATAATCAGGAAAGTGTTGTTAAAGTAGAAACAAGTTATACTATTATATTATATCATTTTTTTTAAATTATTATTATTATTACCCATGCATTAATGTACAAGAGTTGACTTAACTGTTGTAGTTGGAGCTCATTTTGAACAATGAGCTAACTAATGATTACTTTCATAATGGTTTAATGTGCTGATTATTTTCTACGTTAATAGACGAAGGTCTGGTTTGTTCAAACTCTCAAAATAGTAGGACATGCTGTCAGAAGTCCGAAGTGACACCTTTACAATGTTAAAGCTGTCAGATAAATGTATTGATGTAAAAACTAAAAGACTGTATCATTCAAACTATAAGTAACAGTTCTAGCTACTTGACTTTAGACAAACAATTCAAAAGACAAAATCAACACAATTTATTGAAAGACCAATCTTTATTTTAGGGTGCCTCTTGTTTTTTTAAATTGTATTAAACCTTCAGATGTGATATATTAGTAATACAGTAATAGCATTGTCAATCTAAAAAAACTGAGCAACTCAACATTTAACTTTTATTACACTATTTTTTCCCCTCTCATATTCACAGGATGGATGATTAGAGACTTTGGGGAGAAACCTCAGCTTTATGAACGTCCTGTCTGTTGGTTTGGCCGGAGAGGACCGAGGGTCTTTACCCGCGAGGAGGACCAGGCCTGAGGGAGGAGGACCTGCACCAGCTGCACCTACAGAACTTAGCCCATGCTGGGCATAGCTGTTACCACCTGCACAGGCAGGGCCGGCCCTGACCAATTTGCTGCCCTAGGCAAGATTTTAGCTGGCGCCCCCCCCCCCCAAAAATGCAGACCCTCACTATGACTCGCGCATGCATGCATGTGCACGGTTGTGGCATGACCACCAAAACAGAAAGATATGGACACAAGATGTGTGCAAATGTTTTAGTTTTCTATCCATGTGGACATGATTTAAGTGGGGGGGGACCTAACCTCCTCTAGGGGGGTCCGGGGGCATGCTCCCCCGGGAAGATTTTTTTGTTAAATGTTGAAGTTAAAAGCATCAATCTGGTGCACTTTGAGAGCAACATGAAGAGATCTATGGATACATCTCTCAACACCCATATGAAACAGAACTGGAAGCAGATTTTCTTTTTATTCATGGATATTTTACAAATCACTCTCCTTTCAAACTGTATTCTTGTTTATTAATAACAACTTTTTTTTTACTGTCATATAGTATTTTATACTATAAGAGAATAGATGAAAATCTATTCTCTTATTTTTTTATAACTATAATGATCATATAAAGGTGTGCCTTTACCTCACTGAGCTGAGGTTATCAGAGCCTCTCAGTCTGTCAGGAGAGAGCTCTCTAAAGCTCTCCCCCCCCCCCCCCCCCCCCCGCGGCCGCTTACACATTAAATTCCAATGTTAATAAAAGCTGTATACGTTTTTTGGGAGTTTGATTTATTTTAAATGAACACAAATACAAAAGGAAAACCTATAATTGATATAATATATAATAGAAATATAATATATAATAGAAATATAATATATAATATATAATAGAAATATAATATATAATAGAAATATAATATATAATATATAATAGATGAAAATCTATTCTATAATTGCACTAAAACCATTATTTCAAAAAAAGAACTATTTCACATAAACCTCTGGTTTTCACTGGGGCTGGGGCAGTTCAACCTGATTTTGGGGGGGGGTGCGCCATAGTTTATGGGCGCTGTACGCAATATAGGCGTAGTTCTGTTAGTATAAGATAATAAGATGTACTTTGTTGATCCAAAATCGGGAAATTGTTTTGTTATGAAATATGATTTTTTTTTATTTTTATTTCAACTTTTTTTTCTTTTTCTTTTTGTTTTATTTTCGGCGTCCCCCATAGATTGATGCGCCCTTAGCATTCGCCTATACTGCCTATGCCAAGGGCCGGCCCTGTGCACAGGCCTAGTCTGTCACTTTATTTGACAAAATGTGTTTACAATTAACAGGTTAACATTTAGTGTAACTTATGTCTATTATGTTGTTTTTATTTTTAAAAATTGTGATGGTTCATCCTTGATAACTTTTAGTTCACAATTCAATAAAATGTATTTATATTTGCACTCCTTTTGTCCGTTATTCTTACTGAAAATGTTAAATTACACATTCACATCTGACTGAAGATTGGCACCATTTATTTGTGACGTTGCAAACTCTACGGTACAAGGCACAGGTGATGTGAAGCTCATAAAGTGAGGCAAATGCATTTGATCAGCTGACTTTTTTTTTTGCCAAACTTTATAGTCCTGACAATAATCACACTGTCTCTGAGGTGCAACGTAAAACACAAAACAACACAAAAATTAAGTTCCTGTTAGACTAAAAACTATTCAGTGTGCAGGTCTTTGTGTTAGAATATAAGTGTCTCTTAGTGAATGTCCTGTACTGCTCTTAAATCTCATAACATCAGCTTTTCCTTTCCCTCTTGGATGTTCTTCTGGACCCTCGGAGAAAGAGAAAATGGTGAAGCAGTCCTGTCTCTCAGGCCTGTCCTTTCCTAACAGAAATATCAAAAAACATATTGTGTGTTATTTAAGAAAGAGGTGTGTTTGTTTGTTCAGGGGCTATAGATATAATGATTTTTTTTTTATTGTAATGTTTTTTTTTTAATTCAACAGTACTACAAAGATAATCAGGTTATGAATAAACTGTTCTAAATTCATCAACATTGAAATAAATGTATTATTAAAATAATATTGAACTGTTATCAAAACTTAGTGCAACTGTAGAAGCTTGCTCTGTTCGGTTGTCTCACTGCAAGAATCACTTTTAACATGTGTTTTACAGTCAATATGCAGAGACAAAGGGTCGCAGTTCTCACTATGTTCATAATATTTGCCTTAAATACATTGAAATGTGAAAGTTGAACAATAAAGTGATGTTGCTTGGTAAAATGTAACCTTTTGCTGAGAAAGTACACTCAACATCACTGATGTGTAGGTGATCTAGTATTCAGTCATGTTTAATGGCATGTATATCAGTGTATTAGAGTCATTACTTTATTTTTTAAAACCAATAACTTTATGCATTCTTTGGAAATGATGAAAAAGGTATATGTACCTTGGAATCCGTGCTGAAGTTCTCTGCTGTTAGGAGTCCAGATCTGTCTCTCCTCCTCTGGTCCAGCCTGTCTGGATCACCTTAAGGACACTTTAAACAAACAGATGTAAAGTTACATGTGTGGCTTACAGACTTCTTTACATGCAAACAACTTTTTATCTTCTTTTAAAAACAGGTCATAATCTTATTGTTATACTTAAGAAATGGCTGGATATCACAGTCCTTATACTGTATCTTATCAGTTTGATTGTGTAGGTCCTTTTTATTTTACTGTTACTTTGGAAGAGTTTTTCATGAGTCAGTCAAAGAATTTTTTTTTCATATGCCATATTCATATGTATCACACACGTAAGGGTAAGACACAAAACTATTTAAAGGTCCCATGTCATGCTTTTCCGGTTATTACCCGTCCCCTTGTGTGTTATGAAGGTTTTTCTGCATGTAAACGGTCTGCAGAGTCACAAACCCTCAAAGTACACCCTGTAGCGAGTAAAACTCTAACACAGAAAAGACCTGTCTATGCTGCCCCAGAACGCCTCGTTGGAGATTTCTCTTTTTCCATTGTTTTCTTCCTGGGTACAGTGACGTGCCCATACCCAAATGGACCAGTCCGTGGAGCCGTTACGTTACGTCCGCGGAGCCGTTACGTTAAGTTGATCCAAATGGACCAATTCGTGGAGCCGTTACGTTACGTCCGCGGAGCCGTTACGTTAAGTCCGTGGATTGATCCAAAAGGACCAATCCGCGGACTTCATCACACACACACACTCAATCTTTTCTCAGCTGCAGCTCCGCCGATTTCTCCTCCCTGAGACGGCGAGGCTGTGAGTCTGTGTGTGAGCACACACACAAACTCCCAGCCAGGCTGCGGGTTTGTGTGTCGGCTCGGGCTGGTTTCGGGCTGGGTTTCGCTGTGTCTCGCTGTTTCGCAGACGGCCACTAGGCTCACAGGGAGGGTGGGGCAGGAGCTCCAACAAGCCGTTTAGGACAGAGAGTGAATACACATACTATACAGAGATGCTGTATGAGAAACCAATGTGAGTTTGGAAAATGGCACAATGTAAATCTATTTTAGTATACCTCAACAATGGAATTATGATCAGTAGAAATGGCCATGACATGGGACCTTTAACAAATGCAATGCAATGGATAAGCTTAATTTTCACTGAAGTCACAGATAACGTCATATCTAATATTTAAACTAGTGCTGTCAATAGATCAAATTATTTAATCGGATTAATCACAATAAAATTCTGTGATTAATCTGATTAATCACAAGTTTAAAAGAAACATATTTGCTTGTAGTTTTGTTTTTTGCGGGTGGCAAAACAAATGCAGGTATGGAAGAATACAATTCTAAAAGCAGTAGCAGTTAGAGATCAAGATTTTTATTATTTTATTTGTTAGTTTACACTTTAGTTTTTCTGAGCTAAAAGGTCTCAGGGAGTACCTAGTATTGCCCAAAACATCAGTGTTGGGCAAGTTACTTCCAAAATGTAATACAATACATATTACGTATTACTGTCTTTTTTAAGTAATAAGTTACATTACAATATGACTGTCTCTGAAATGTAATGAGTTACACTACTTTTATATTACTTTTGAGTTACTTTCCCATGTCATGCTTTTCCGGTTCTTACCCGTCCCCTTGTGTATTATGAAGGTTTTTATGCATGTAAACGGTCTGCAAAGTCACAAACCCTCAACGTACACCCTGTAGCGAGTAAAACTCGAACACAGAAAAGACCTGTCTATGCTGCCCCAGAACCGCTCGTTGGAGATTTCTCTTTTTCTTCCTGGGTACAGTGACGTGCCCATACCCAAATGGACCCATTGGTCCAACTGGACCAATCCGTGGAGCCGTTATGTTACGTCCGCGGAGCCGTTACGTTAAGTCCGTGGATTGGTCCAAATTGACCAATCCGCGGATTTCCTCACACACACACACTCAATCTTTTCTCAGCTGCAGCTCCGCCGATTTCTCCTCCCTGAGACGGCAGGACGCGGCGAGGCTGTGAGTCGGTGTGTGAGCACACACACAAACTCCCAGCCAGGCTGCGGGTGTGTGTGTGTTCGGGCTGGGTTTCGCTGTGTCTCGCTGTCTCGCAGACGGCCACTGGGCTCATAGGGAGGGGGGGGCAGGAGATGCTTATACTTATTGGCATAACTTGTAAAATGCTTAATAGGCACCGTAACTTTCATGATACTAATTTCTCGGTCACGATCGGTTGTTTCCATGAACGAATGTTGTGTCACGGTAAATGTTGCGGCCGCAGGGCATTGTGGGACAGCATTTTGTCCTTTCCTTTCGTAAAGGAAGGTCCAGTGTTTAAAGAGGTTATAAAGGAAGTTTCAAACCTCCATTCCTATCATCTAGAGCAGTGGTTCTCAACTTTTTACACCAAGTACCACCTGAGAAAATAGTTGTCTCTCCAAGTACCACCATATGACCAATGTTAAAATACAGTCTATGCACAGTTCATGCAGGACTCCGAGGCAAATGTATTCATAATAACATTATTTATTGTCAGCCACAGCTACATGTACAAAGGACAGTCTCTCTCTCTCTCTCTCTCACTCATTCACTCACACACGACAAGTGAGAACATAAAGAACAAAATAATAACTTATTCTCACACAACAAATGACAACTGTACACACATGTCATTTCCTATACCAAAGTTTGAATGTAGGCCTCCTGCAACAACCTACATTGTAACAGAAAAGGTCCTATTGGGAATTCAGTTCCACAATAATAATGAAAGCCTCCAGGGCAGATGAGCCTAAGGGCTAATAGCTCATCTTCAGTCTGCTGATGTTTGCTATTGCCATTTCTGTGGTGGCAAAAAAGAAAAGAAAAAAGATAACAATTAAGGACAAGTGTGTGCTTTTTCAGCTTTTGACCTCGGTCACAGCCTTCTCTCCATTCTTTGCGCAAATGCCTTCTTCCTGAGTCACTTCTCTCCTCCATCACAGCGTTGTGACTGTGCATATCACTTTTGCGTTGCTGGCGGAGCCTGCGCTTGTGCTCGGTTGATGACTGTCCTCCTCCTCATTCACTTGTTCACTTTCGCTGGTAATATTCTCCTCTGTACCTCTCTACTGAATACCTCCCGTTTTGATCCACGTTTTTAACATCATTCCGCTTTCTTCTTTCATAGCTTGCTTGCAACGTTCGCTAATCGTTCGCGGGTAGTATGGAAGTCATTAGCAACGCCAGAAATAAAAAAATGTGTTTCTAAATCTAAAAACAACAATAGCCTATTAGAACTTATTTAAACCACAGTTTCAATAATCTCAAGCTTATTTTCATTCGTTGTAGTATTTTGATAGTATGATTTATTTTTTAATTAACGTTATTCAATCAAGTCTCAAACTGAGGGCACTTGTCCCTATAGCCTGTTTAAATTGAAGTTGTCTGAGGTCCTTACCACCAGCTGCTCTTGCAGTAATAAGTAGTGTACCTTTCTTACTGTCCCAAATGTGCACAATGTAGGGACTGCTTTTCGTCTTTTTGTTTACTTAGTTGTGTTCTCTGTATTTTATATGTCTGTGTTATGTGTAAGAACGTGTAATGTTGCTGCCTTCTTGGCCAGGTCAGCATTGTAAATGAGATTGTGTCTCAATGTTTTCATCTGGTTAAATAAAGGTTAAATCATTTTTTTTTTTTTAAAGATTTTTTCTATTTCAGATTCCTCCACGTACCACTAGCGGGAGCTGGCGTACCACCAGTGGTACGCGTACCACAGGTTGAGAACCACTGATCTAGAGAATTCGAACAGCTCTTATCATGGCTGCCACTGAGGTACTTCCGGGTCATTTCACTCCGTTAGGAACCTTCCTAAGCTTAACTGACAATTCGACCGCAACCCTGTTTTATATCTTATTTAACTTTCCTATTTGTTGTTCCACAAACCAAAGGTTAGCCCAGATCACTCCCCTGCAGGCGGCCATGTGCTTGCTTGGAGTCCTTATCGCAGCGGACCGGGGGTCTGATTCCGACCCATGGACCTTTGCTCTGTCATTCCCTCTCTCTCCTCTTTCCAGTCTGTCTCTCTGAAATAAAAGGAAAGACTCGACAACAAAACAAATCTAAATTTGACCACCGTTGTGTTGCTGCACTTCTGTGTGTGTGTGTGTGTGTGTGTGTGTGTGTGTGTGTGTGTGTGTGTGTGTGTGTGTGTGTCTGTCACTTGATAGTAGCTCTGCAGCTGTGTTGACCTGGCCTCTGCCTCTTTGTCCCACTATGTCTTAGCTGTGCTTTAATAGTTAACATTGTAGGTCAGTCAGGTTTCACTTGGATTTCTGGGGTTGGCAGTTTAACAGTTTTCTGTCGGTTTTCTGTGTAAAAGTTTCTGAGTGTTGAATGTTGATTTCGCATGAATGATGGACCTCAGGATATATCAGCGTTTATTCCTCTTGTTAAGATGTTTACAGGCTGCGTTTGCTCCTTCTCATTTCCCATGAACTTGTTTATAGCCTCCCATTCTATTGATCCTTATGAATCCCTAAACTCATATCATTTTATCAAACTCTTCTAAAGTAGGACTGTGGAAAATATGTTTTTTTGTTATCAAGATCACTTCATTATCATATATTTTTTCAAGCTTAGTGAGATTATTGAAATCCCATCACTGAGCTGCACCAGGATCAGTTCAGGAGCCAACTCATAAACGGGGCTTGTTTGAAGCGGATACGTATATCAGTACTTTTCATAAGATTAATATTTAAATATGTGTCATATTGTATTTATTAATGTGTGGTGGAAGTCATAGTTTTACTCGGTGAACATCCCTTCTGCTTTCATGTCTACTATCTCTCTTTAGCACATCCTCCATCTCCCTCCTCTCCTTTCCTCATCCCTCCTCTCCTTCATCCTCCTCTCCTTCCTGTTTGAAGTAGGCGGGTCTCAGCAGACAGACTGAGGAGCGCTCAGTGAAGTTAAGAGAGAGGGCGGGGGGGGGGGGTGGAAAGTGCTAATTGCTCCCTTCTCAGATCTTCAAAGATGAATTGATGTGCAGCAGTTTGGAGTTCCTCTCGCTCCAGAGGGCTTTGCTCACATTAGAGTGTGAGGAGACGATGTTTTTACATGGGCATGGCGTTAGTGCTGTGTCGGCACTTTAATGGATACATGGCCATTCCAAACACAAGTCAGCTGATTTTCCTCTTTATCACCCACTTGCCCTTTAGTTAAACTACATTGATTTATTATTATTTCTTAGAACTCCTTATGTATGTGTTCTGAGTCATTTTAATGAAAAAATGTGTCTTCAAAAACAGGATTATTTCAGACATTACAATAGAATGTATAGATTACAATGGATTTGAAAATGTGAAATTGTAATAATGAGCTGCATCTTTCAGATCTCTCTTTTCACACCCTGTAGGAAGAGTCCCTGTCCAGCAGTGTGAACAGCCACACATCATTCTGTACTAAGAAATGTCACATATATCAACTGCTCTAAAAAAGTACACATCAGTCATCTCCCTTGCTAAAAATAAATGTAGCATATTTATGCCAATCATAACACATCTGTTAGATCAGCATCTTGTCCTGCTCTGTATATATCCCTTCACTTAAATAAGAAAGTGAGGGATAAAGAAATGAGTTTATTTCACTTTAGATTTGAAATAAAGGTTCCCTTTTGTTTGTGTGCCTCTCAGTTTGTTGTTTTGTAGTGTTTTCTGAGACATCACTAGAGGACATGTCATGTTGTCAGAAAGAGCTGCAGGCCACTTCTTATTCACTGGACAAGTCCCACTGTGGTGCGATCTCTATCTTCCCATAAACCCACACCACACTCAAACACAATTATTATTGAGAATATTTATATCAAATGATATCATTAATAAGGAAAATAATAAAGACACATTGCATCATGCCAGAAGGTCCACATGTGAAATAATAAGAAGCTACTGTTAGTAGTGGCATTGACCTCCAATAATCCCTATGTGCATGTTTGTATTTATGTACTTATTTGTGTTCTAATGGTAGGGTTTGGAGTATTTATACATCTTAATAGAAAAGTAGTAGTAATACATTTTATCCTAAATGTGTGTGTGCTTGTAATAGATCTATCGACGCTGCTGGCTGGTGTTCAAGAAGTCATCGAGCAAAGGACCTCGTCGTCTGGAGAAATACCCTGATGAGAAGTCTGCCTACATCAGAGCCTTCCCCAAGGTGTGTGTGTGTGTGTGTGTGTGTGTGTGTGTGTGTGTGTGCTTGCGTGCGTGCGTGCGTGTGTGTACATGCGTGTGTGTTGACAGAGTTGACAGGCACAGTGAAATGAATGAAAGCCGAGTTGTAGAGTGACTTTGCTCTATCTTATTATTTGAATCTGTAGGCAGTTGTACAGAAGGTTTCTCTTTCTTACACATTAAAGTGTTATTCCATAAAAAACAATGAAGTGGCTAATCCTTGGAAGTGCTCCGACTGAAAGTCACCTCACATCATCAATGAATAGAGTTCTATTCGAGGAATCAAAACATATTTTGATCATTACCGTTCTCTATATCCAGACAGTAGTGCACAGACAGATCATCTGAATACAAATACTACCTCTGCCCCCCCAGTACTCCTATTCCACCTTATGGAAAACAACCAATCACAGCAGAGGAGTGTAGTGCAGTGTACACTGCTCAAGAACTCCGATCAAACTTTCAAACTAGGCAGCACTGATCATAAATAAAGACACCTCTGTCATTGCCTGCCTGTTTGCTCTGGCAGAGGGACGGTGCTTGGTCTGCCTTTAGTGGTCGGGTCCCAGACACACTGATCAGCTTTCCTTCGGTTTTCCTTCGGCTGCATGGAATCTTCCAGATGCTTTTAGATATCTCATTCACAAGTGTCAGGATATAGTAATATATCAACTATGATCAACTATTTCAAAAAAAAATTGAATTACCAACTGTTGCTTTATTTAAACCCTATTCCTCACCATTTTACACATCAAGCCATGCTAATACATGTAGTGTAATGATACATGTACAATTATCTTTAGGTGTCAGTGACTCCTCTCCACCCCTGTATGAGTCAACATTTCATCCTAAACATAGATATCCAATTTTAAGGCTATTTAACTGAGGTGTCTTCACATTAATTAAACACTAACAATAAGTCTTGATAACCACTTTAACGACTTTGCTTTCCACCTGTTACCTAGGTGACAGAGATAAGCAATGTCAAGAATATCACAAGGTTGCCTCGAGATACCAAGAGACAGGCAGTGGCCATTGTGTTCACAGACGACACCTCTCGCACCTTCACCTGTGAATCAGGTAATGTACACACACACACACACACACACACACACACACACACACACACACAGCTCTGTGCTGTCAGGGATGGACCCCAAACTCACCCTCAACATTCACCTCACAAAACATAATTAGTCTTTTAGTCCCTTTTGGTGTTTGTATCTGTACCATTTCACACATCGTGTGTGACACGGATACAAACACAGTGTATTCTTACTGTCGATGCGCTCATTGCTGTCATTAGAATTAGTTTTATTAGACTTATATTAAACTTTAAATGCAGTATGTAATGCATGTACTGTGGCTCAGTCTCTGCTGCGATGGACAGTTTGATTCCGACCAGGACCATTTACGCATCTTATCCCCTGTGTATGTGAAGCTGTCTCTATTACAAGAGACTGGTGGCTCAAAAGTCCTTAGACTGTTATTCAGTAGTTACTATGTACTTCACTGTAACTATTCAAAGGCGTTGTAGCATGCTCAGTCCACCTGATTGTTGTTCACCAAGAAATTCCAACATCAAGAATAAACTTTCATAATCCTAATGACAATTCTATCCAAAAGGCAGTAGGTTGTTGATATTATTATTATTATGTAGATGTGTGTTCCTCCTTAGCCCAGTGTTGTGCTGTGAGCTGCACACCTGATGTGTGCAGCAGTAACTGTTTCACATAGTCCAAACACCCGGCCTGACAGGGGTAGAAGAGGCCTTCATTTCACCATCTGACCCTGTCTCAAATTCAACTCGCTTTATTCCATTAATAATAATGACACATAGTTTTTCCAAATCATTGAACCATTAATGACATTTTCAGCTTGGAACTATATACATCTCTCCCTCCCTCTCTCTCTCTCTCCCCCTCCCTCACCCTCTCCCCCTCCCCCTCTCTCCCCCTGCAGAGCTGGAAGCAGAGGACTGGTTTAAGACCCTGTCTATAGAGTGTCTGGGCACCCGTCTGAATGACATCAGTCTGGGGGACCCTGACCTCCTGGCAGCTGGAGTGCAGTGTGAACACACAGGTGAAGGAGCAGCAGAGTAACATCTGTCTGTACTGTTGAACCTTCTGCTAGCTGCACTGCATACAGTGGTTCAGACTTCACCTCCTCGTTCCATGGGTGGCAGGCCAAATGAAGCATGGTGTCTAGAGGAGAGTGTTAAGTTACGCTTAGTTCTGCAGCTTAACGTTGCATTCGGAGAAAACACGGAGATGTAATCCATTTAGCCAAGCCTGGCATATATTATTATAAGGGCTGCACGCATCACTCTCACGGTGACAGCCTCCACTGGAATGAACTGGTTCCACACACACGTGGCAATCAAGAGCTGTGATTAGCCTATAGGAGGCAGGCATGCATCCTATACCCCTTGTCCTTGCGCCTCACTGTGGCACAAGCACAACATTGCACATCACATGGAACAGTACAGTACCACATACAAGTGAGGACATATATCCCATCAAATCTCAACACCCCCACTTGTTCTCAGGTTGTTATAATCTTAAACAAGAAAAACAAAACAAAAACATCAGAAAAAATACAGAATGAATGTGAACCCCTGTGTCTTGTTACACATTTCAAACTCCAAAAATAATTGCACCAAACCTCTTCAGTTTTAATTTAGTTGCAGGTTTCGTCATCAGCAACCATATCATCTGTAGGACAATACATCAGAATGACTCTCCCCTCACTCACAGTGGATCTGATAAAGTGGTACTTTATGTCCACGTGCTTACTCCTCTGTCTGTTTACAGGGTTTTTGGCGAGAGCAATCGTTCCCTGATTATCCTCATGTACTACAGTTTGTGTGTACTTGTAGTTATCTATACCTTCTAGTAACTGTTCTAGGTATAGACACTCCTGTATGGTTGAAGCCAGTGCCATGTACTCCGCCTCGCATGTGGAGAGCGCTACTGTGGGCTGTTTTCTAGTTTTCCATGAAACTAGACAGCTGTTCTTACTAAGACTCACACAGTATCCTGTGGTACTGCGCCTGTCGCTGACATCAGACGCCCAGTCAGCATCACTGTAGGCCTGTATACCTAGCTTCTCACTGTTGTTTCTTTTGAAACTTAACCCTTTCTCAGAAGTACCTTTGAGGTATCTTAGAACATGTTTCACAGTAACCCACTGCTCTTCTGTAGGCTCAGCAAAATACTGTGATAACCTGCTTACCACAAAGCTTAAGTCTGGTCTGGTACAAGTGGTTAGGTATATAAGGCTTCCTACAGCCTCCCTGTACATCCTGACATCATTCATTTTTACTGCATCCTCAGTATATTCTAGTTTTGGTTCACAGGGCGTTTCTCTGGTTCTACAGTTTTCCATATTAAAACGCTGTAGTATCTTGTTAGTGTACTTTTCCTGTGACATGGTTACACATCCATCAGATTGGCTGAAATCGATACCCAGAAAATGTTTGAGTCTGCCTAGATCTTTCATTTGAAACTTTCCTGCGAGCATCTCTTTCACCTCTCTCAAAATCTTCTCATTGCTGGCTGCAATGATCAAGTCATCGACCCATATGATTATGATCGCCTTTTTGTCTTTTGACTCTTTGGCATAAACACAGTGGTCGGCTGGATTTTGTGTGAATTCGTTTTCAGTTAAACAATCGTGCAAGACTCTATTCCAATTTCGCCCTGATTGTTTGAGACCATAAAGTGATTTTTCTAGCTTATACACTAGACCATCATCCTTCTCTTCATAACCCTCTGGTGGATTGATATATATATCATAGTCTATGGGAGCGTGCAAATACGCTGTTTTCACGTCCATCTGGTGTAGGAGCAGGTCCTCCTGCGCTGCTTTCTGTAACACCACCCTTACACTCGTCAGGTTTGCTGTGGGTGAAAACGTCTCCCCATAGTCTATTCCCATTACCTGGCTGTAACCCTTGGCCACAAACCGTGCTTTGTATTTGTCTCTTCCCTCTACATCGCTCTTGATGGAGTAAACCCATTTACCCCCCACTGTTTTCTTGCCTATTGGCAGGGTTGTTGGGGTAAATGTCTTGTTCTCATTTAATGAGTGGACCTCCTCATCCATGGCTTTTACCCACTCTTTTGAGTTAGCCGACCTCATAGCCTCCCCAAAAGTCTGTGGAACACCATATACCGCTCTGTAGCAGTAGTCTACAGTGGTATGAACCCCATCACTATCACTGTCTTCATCTACGAAGTCATCTAAGTGACTAGGTTTCCTCCTTTCTCTAGTTGGATACCTCCTAGTCTCAGGTTCATCACCTGTCACACTCTGTTGTGTTTGGTTATGGCCATTTGGCCTCATAACTGCACCTGGACCACCACTATGTGTACTTCTACTCCGCACACTTGGCTCTTGAGCATTCTCCGCTCTCCTATTGACCTCCTGCGTGGTCTCGCTAGTCCTAGGCTGTCTCATATGGCCATAGCCATCATTTGGGTCTGTCTCTCCTGTCTGTGTCTGTTTCTCTACAGCTGCCCTGCTCACAAACTTCACTAGCCTGTGTTTGTGTACTTTATTAGTATCTGGATTATATACCAAATACGCCGGGCTGTTCTTGTCATATCCCACAAAACACCCCTGGTCACACCTGGAATCCAGTTTACCCTTATCCTGTTTGTACATGTAGCATACAGACCCAAATTTCTGCATTTTAGATACATTAGCCTTCTTGCCTGTCAGCAGCTGGTAAGGGGTCTGCCCTGTACGCCTATTAAAGCATCTGTTACGTACCACCGCTGCTGTTTGTATTGCATAGTGCCATAGCTGTTTTGGTAGCTTGCTTTCAACTAGCATGCACCTGCCCATCTCAAATAGAGTACGCCAACCCCTCTCAGCAGTCCCGTTCTGGTGCGGGGAATACGGAGCTGACGTTTCATGTCTGATTTTATTTTTCCTCATCAGTGTTTGGAAATCATTGCATGTATACTCCGTTCCGTTATCTGATCGCATGCACATCACTTTCCCATAAGGGGATATATCTGCTAGGAACTTTTCCGTAGCTTGTACTGTGTCGCTTTTCTTTTTCAGAAAATATACGAACACTGCGATCGAGTAATCGTCAGTGAACGACAGCGCATATTTGTAACCATCTGCTGACTCTGTGGCTACAGGACCTGCTAGGTCTGTGTGCACCATCTGTAAGGGAGCCTCTGCTCTGGTATCAGGGTTTCTATTTCTCGTTTGGGCAAACTTTCCCTGAATACACACCTCACACTCATGTTCGGGCCTAACTGCTTTGCCCTTGATCTGCATACCCTCAACCACATTCTGCAACTTAAGAACATCGTCATAATTACAGTGGCCTAATATCTCATGCCATGTCTGAATGTCATGACATGCATTACATTTGTCATTAGACTCACCCTCAGTATGCAGATAGTACAATTTTCCATAAACATGAATGTCAAATCTGGTACCGTCTCTGGTTATCAGTGCGTCTTCCTCTTCTTTAAAGACAACCGTGGCCCCACTGGTAGTCGCCGCCTTTACCGAGAAGATGTTCTGGGGGTACGACGGTATGAATAAAGCGTCTCTCAGCGTCGCCTTGTGTCGCCGTCCTCCGCTGTCGATTAGGGAAACCTCAGCATTTCCCCTTCTCTGAGCGACCCGCTGCATCGGGTGCCGTCTGCCAACTCGACGCTGTGCTTTTCTGGTCTGAACGCGCTGTCGAAATCTTTGAACTGGGTCACGTCGGTGATGATATGTGATGTGGCTCCCGTGTCCACCATCAGGCCCTTTTCCTGGATGCCGCTCGCCGGCTGCTGCTCCCCGTCCCTCATCTTGAACGCGAAGTCGGCGCCGTCATCATCTTCTGTGATTTTACACGCTCCATCCCTTTTGTCCTTACCGTCCTTATCCTTACGCCTACATGTGGCGTCTTTGTGTGTGTCGCTTCTGCATCGACTACACCATGTCTTCTGTCGACAGTCTTTCGCTCGGTGACCTTTGGTGCCACACTTGAAGCACACCATCTCTGTGTCTTCTTTGTACCGGTCACGTGCGTTTGTCTTGGCGGGTCGCCGCCCGGTTCTCCCCTGGGTCTTCATCACACTGTCGCCCGACTCAGCTGCGTTTGTCTTCTCTGTTTCTTCAAAACTTCGTAGCTTAGTCTTGAATTCAGCAAATGTGATATTATCATTTGTATGTGCCACATGTATTGCGAATGGCTTAAAACTCCCAGGCAGTCCTTTTAAGACCATAGCTACTAGTAGACCATCTCCCAACGTCTCACCTGCATTTCGCAGTGCTGTGATGGCTGTTTCTGCTCTGATGATGTAGTCCATAATACTTTCGTCGCCCGCTTTCTGGAGCGATGTAAGCATGGTGTACAGGTTAATTATCCGGGGTTTTCCCTTCCCGGCATAATACTCTCTTAATATGTTTAGAGCCTTTCTTCCATCGTCGGCAGCATCCTCATAACTAATGAGAGGCTCTTGTCGTCCAGCAGTTGAATCATCTCGGCATACGCGTCGGCATTTTTCTTGTCGTCTGCCGCTCTTTCCGCTTCAGTCCTCGGTTCTCCCAGGACCGTGTGTTTTAGTCCAATTAAATGGAAATGTCCCAACATTTTGGTCTCCCAAATCTCATATTTGGTCTCATCTCCGTCGAACGCCAGTCGAGGCAACCTGCTTGTTCCTCGTTGATCCATGATGCTAGCTTGCTCTCCTTGCTAGCTTAGCAACCCGTTAGCACGCTGTTTGTTGCGACTACTACGCGGTGGAAACCGACAAACTTTTCTTCCGAACGACTCCTGGGCCCATAACCTGTTAAGTTACGCTTAGTTCTGCAGCTTATCGTTGCATTCGGAGAAAACACGGAGATGAAATCCATTTAGCCAAGCCTGGCATATTTTATTATAAGGGCTGCACGCATCACTCTCACGGTGACAGCCTCCACTGGAATTAACTGGTTCCACACACACGTGGCAATCAAGAGCTGTGATTAGCCTATAGGAGGCAGGCATGCATCCTATACCGCTTGTCCTTGCGCCTCACTGTGGCACAAGCACAACATTGCACATCACATGGAACAGTACAGTACCACATACAAGTGAGGACATATATCCCATCAAATCTCAACAGAGAGATCTGTTGAGTGGCATTAGCAGAGAAAGGACAGCAGTGTACCTGGTCCTTCATTTCTGTATTTGAACATATAATTTTACTCTAAAATGTATCACTTTTGAACAAATGAATATCTGATTTATAAAACATCACAGACAGAAAGGTTCTTCCGCCCCCTTAAGGTGCTAATCAATACTTTATGTTTGCTACAAGTAAATGGTACATGGATCTCTAAACAGAGATACAAACATAACATGAATACACAGTCATAACAATGATCATAAACTTTAATTTTAAACTTTAATATCTGACCTTGGTAACAAAGTGTTTCAGAGTAGACATCTAATAACATCTGAATAAAATTAAATGATAGGAAATGCCTTTATTTACAATATATTTCAAAACTACAATTCAGCTGTGCATCGTGATGCAAAACAACTCTGTGTCTGTAGTTTCTTTTTGGTATGCAAAGAGGTGTATGAAAGTCAGCCGAATTAGTGTTGATACTGCAAGGAGACGTATTTTGTGAAGAGGAATTGAAGATGTTGTTTAATTGCTGATATATTTATGATCCGCGTCACGTATTCAGTTTCGGCGGCAGTTCTTCCTGTTTGTCTAGAAGTCTTCTCATCAGGGCTCTATAAATAAAGAACTACGGCAGATGTGTAATATTTAATGCAGCCGAACCGTGTATTACAATGCCGTTATGTGATGACTTCCAAAGAGAAAAGCAATCACACGCCGATTAAAGTATGATTATTATTTGATTACAAAACATTTCGTTTTTCATATAATTTATATGAGAGTAACACATGCGTCACTCCCGGGCGAAATTCCGGCCCTCCCACTTTTGGGGGAAAACATTCGCTGTCATTTTAATGGTGTTCAATACAGATTCTGAAGTTTTCAACAATCACATCAAAACATTGAGAAAACCGTGCTTTTTTTGTATCCACAAGAATCCCAATTACGATGGTCAGACAGACAAACTATTAAAAAAATGGCACTGGAGATCGATGATCTGCGTTTATTTATAGTTTAATTTGAATAAATAGGGGATGGATGTCCGGTCGGTCTGCTGGACGAGTGTCAGGCAACAGGCTTACACTGAAACTGATTTCTGAATCAGATCATTTCATTTACTGTCCTCTTTTCTCTAGAGCAGGGGTCTCCAACCTTTCTCCATCTGAGAGCTACTTTGAAAAAATGAAAGTGGCCAAGAGCTACTTGCATCGCATCGCTTACATTTATTCACATAGCACTCATCAGTTGAATTAAGCTACTTTTGTACATGTTTGAAATTGCAATACCTAAAGCTTATCAAAAATCTTAACTTCACATCAAGGTCCAATTTCATGTAGATTTCATGACATTCATGTCAGAAAAAGCTGCTTCACAAAGGTCTGTAGAGCCAAATAAAGCAGACATTTTCAGTGCTGCTTGGTGAATGTTCTTATCGTTTTCTGGGTCTACAAGGCTCCAGAAATGTTGTGAGTTTTGCTGAGACTTAAGCTGAACATGATTTTGGAGATTTATAACCTCCATCTCCACAGGATTGACACTGAACAGTGCGGCCATCTTCTTCTTCTTCTTCGTCTTGACATTAAATTATAAACCATAATAAATCAAGTGTATAGGTCTAGCCTCCCTATATCTGTGTGTGAAATTGTTCCATCCTCAAAAACAAAAAATGAATGCTTCTGTAGTCTAGCTGCAGCTTCTAGCAACGGTCTTCTGTTAAAAAAAGGACACTGAATGTCCTGAATGTGGCATCACAAACATGACTTGAGTCTGAACACAGCAGACAACAGGAGTATTTACAACAGCATATACAAACCAAAATAGTGCATGTGGGTGCACACTTACATTCTCTGTCTTACTGTTACATAAATCCCATGAATGAATGAGATTAAGTTAGCTTCATCATATCTCAATCAGTGATTAAGTGAATAATAACGTTTCT
Source organism: Dissostichus eleginoides (assembly GCA_031216635.1). NCBI lineage: Eukaryota > Metazoa > Chordata > Actinopteri > Perciformes > Nototheniidae > Dissostichus > Dissostichus eleginoides. The sequence continues at coordinate 3,786,873 of CM062264.1, forward strand.
ATCAGGTTACTATCAGCCTGTCACTCTTATTAGTAGTTATTTTTCAGGAGGGGGCGGGGTTTGGAGGAACAGAGGAGACGGTGATCGCGGAAGCTTTCCTCCTGCCTTCACAAACTTTACACACATATTTATCAACTGAAAATAGCAAGAGGACATTCATACTCTGCAATCCAAGACTTGATTAAATCCACCAAAAACCTGACATGACGATAACGAGTGTTTTTCAAAAACACAAATCCCTGCTGTGTGTTTCTGAGCTGCAGTGACAGGGCCTGATTCAGAGCGGGTCATTCTGCTGTTGGTTCTGGACTGGTGTTGCTGGTGTTGTTGGATAAAGCAGACTGCTCCATGTGTGGTGTCGCTGCCGCTGTCACATCTGTTCCTTGATCTCTGCGTCACGGACCAATTTTATATTCGTGTGACAGAAAAAATTATAAAATAAAAAAACGTTATTGTCCAGCCGCGGGCGAAAAATCAAGAAGCAACGTTACTACGCTATAATCGATAATCGAGCGGCGAACTACTGAAAAGCTGCCCGCGAGCTACCGGTAGCTCGCGATCGAAGTGTTGGAGACCCCTGCTCTAGAGGAAGTAAAGAAACTGTAACTCTGATTTATTTATTGTTTGGGATGCAATTTATGACTCAGCATAGGACATGAAGAAACTATTATTTTCCGTTTGCTCTGATGCATTATTATGTCGTATGTGTTCCCTATCGATTTAAATTAAACTATAAATTGACGCAGATCATCTCCAGTGCCATTTTTTAATGGTTTGCCTGTCAGACCATCATCATTGGCCAAAAAAAGTTTTTCTGAATTGTATTTGATGCGATTCAGACTTCAGAATCTGTGTTTACCAGCATTCAAATGACAGCGAATGTCTTCCCCTAAAAGTGGGCGGGGCCGTAATTTCGCCAGGAAGTGACTTAGGTATTACTCTCATCTATAAACTACGACTCCCGAGGTGCACCGCCATTAAAACATCCAATCATCGAGGATTATGGGTAGTAGCTATCCGAATCTCAGAAAAAAATACTTGTTTCTCAGAATCGAAGACACAAAAGGATTGTACACAACCAATCAATGTGTGAAATCATTCGACAGTGAGGGGAATACTTAGGAGCAACCATCTTAGTTTTACTGTGAAAACTCAGAGACCGGAAATACTGTTTTCCCGGCGTGAGAGTTGACGATAACTTTACATGGACGCTGACCAATAGAAATGAATTGGGGGGAAAGACGTAGCAATCTCACAATTTCAGGGGGTGCGCACTAGTGGCGGTTCTAGACCAATTTGACTGGGGGGGTCCAAGCTGGGGCCAGTTCTTTTCTGAGAGGGGCACAATAAATGCAGGATAAAAAAGACAAAGACAGTATGAAGTAATTGCGCTTAAGAAAACAATGCAATATAGTTATTGGTATTTGTTTCAGTACATATATTTATTTCAGATACTTATAGTTACAGTTTTTACGCTCTAATGGGTCCGATTAGAATGACAAATAATGTTAGTTAAGCTATTCCGTCAGCCAAGAAATCGCTTAATCATAAACTTTTCATTTTCAGGGGGGCCACAGGGGGGTCCACAGTCAGTGTTAGGGGGGCACTGGCCCCCGTTGGCCCCCCCCTTGAACCGCCCCTGGTGCGCGCAGAGCAAACTCTATAGTTACATATGTAGTATATACACGTTCTCCTGGTGAGACCTCAAATAATCTTCGTAATATCTATCAAAATATAGATCCTACATATCCACTGGACGTAGGTTCTGAAAGTAAAATATACACTTCTTGCTAGAAATGTAATAAAAAGCGTTTTAATGGCCATACGATCGTGTCCACGATCACGTGACATGGGCACTGGCCATTAGAAATATATAGGAAAACATTAATTAGCCATGTCACAATTTGAGAGGGATTTTTGTTGACATACTATGTTTTGCCCTGTGGAACAACGTAGCTATCACACATTTTTTTTGTGAGACTTGGTTGCCATAACACATCCCTTTTACATATTGACATATGATCACTATATACATTTGTTGAACATGTTAGCAGTCATTTGCCTACTTCCAGCAAACAGAACAACAGTCATCCACCTGAGTGTGTGTGTGTTCCTGATGAATGTTCACTCTCTGGTCTCTGGCTCTTCAGCTGCTAAAGGTTCCACCATGTTCATCATCATATATATGTTGTGCTTGTCAGGTTGTGTATAATGGATTTGTAAGTAAGCATATAAAGTAATATGAAATGTAAAGTAAAGTACAATAACCTAACAATTTGACTAGTACTTTAGTAAATGTTACTATTTGCCTACTACTACTTTCCAACTGACCATATTGTGGCCCGTGTTTAAATCACCTGAGCACTTTGCTTGGTTCCGTGTCCTCTTCTCTTTTTCAGAATGTATAGTCCTCTATAGTTGAGGCTATATAATCTTTAAGAGCTGGAGTAATGCCAGCGGACCTCAGTCCCTGATGGTCTTATCATTCTCTGGTCTCCTCAGAGCGCTTCAACGTGTTCCTCCTCCCCTGCCCCAACCTGGACATCTATGGGGAGTGCATGATGCAGATCACCCACGAGAACATCTACCTGTGGGACATCCACAACCCCCGCACCAAGCTGGTCACCTGGCCGCTGTGCTCGCTGCGGCGCTACGGCCGCGACGCCACGCGCTTCACCTTCGAGGCTGGAAGGTAAGACTGGGATGAGATGGCCGGGGGTGTCAGATCAATCTCCTTCCCCAGATCAATGCAGAATACATACATCATGGCCCCCCACACTTTCAGAGTCAGGGACAACACATCCTTTGTTATAACACGTGTGTGTTCCAAGATGGCAGCACGTTGATTTGTTTCTGTCTCTGTCTCATTCTCGTTTTTTTGGCGTTGACTACTTCTTGTGCATACTGACATTTTATCATTTTTATTTAGCTTTTTAGACCCGTTTTTAAATTGGTCTGCTGCGCTTTTAAAACGTTATAAAAGCTTTTAAACGTTTTTGGGCTGTTTTGCGTCGTTTTGTGCCGATGCCTCGCTGTGACTGGATTGTTTATGTCGGAAGCAATTCCTGCTCTTCTGCTCGTGAAACTCTGGCCTGCTCTCACTCGCGGAGAAATTTTAGGAAGTGGGCGTACCGTGTCCCAGTAACGCCAAATCTAATTGGTTATACCCCTCCTCCTTTTTTAGAATTGTTTGAATACTTTTGAAAAATATGTATAAAAATGTATTATCTAAAAATCTCAATCCATTTAGGTCCGTGTACGTTTTGTCAGTTTGATTTTTCGTTTAAACCAAAAGCCGAAAAAATTAAACTGACAAAACGTACACGGACCCATTTATAAGTAAGGACGTCTCTTGTGGAATAACCACAGAATACAAAAGCATGCCTTTAATTAAAACAATCATTAGTAAAGTAAAGTAACTTACGTGAGACGTTTCCACAGCCATATTTCATCACGTCGGAGAGGGACAAAAAGTACTTCTTGGTTTAAATCTAGACAAGGGCCAATCATAAAAGAGGAGGGGTGTAACCAATTAGATTTGGCGTTACTGGGACACGGTACGCCCACTTCCTAAAATGTCTCCGCGAGTGAGAGCAGGCCAGAGTTTCACGAGCAGAAGAGCAGGAATTGCTCGCGAGAGCGCAGGAGACCAAGGAGAGCTCATGTAGATGCTGCACATGCTCAAGGCTGCATGTTTCTCCCCTGCAGGCTTCAATATTGCTCTCGCGCGAGTGCCGTTTTAGTGCTCGCGAAAATAATATACGTCCGCGGCTGCTTGACTTGTGCTCGCGTGGATCTCATATGCCCTCGCGATTTATGACAGAGATTTGCCGCCATAATTGTTTGCTCTCTGCCTGAGCTGTCGCTCTTTCGGACCGCGGGTACCCGACGGGTGACCCGCAAAAAAAGTGATTCGCGGGTGGTATTTTTTCAAATGCTTTTTTCCGGGTTCGGTTCTGGGTAAAACAAAGATGATGCGGGTCGGGTCGCGGGTGTTGCATAATAAATATATTAAAATCATAATAATTTAGTTTAATGTTTAAATCCTCAGACCTCTCCCCCGCGGGACCGCGCATAATCATAACCTCTGCAGCGCATCAATCTGCTGCTGAGCGCGTCACATTCGAAATGGCTGAGGTGAAGCTCAGCGGAGAATATAACAGAGCAGACTCTGGATTGCTGTCTGTCCTGCCGTGCTGTCGGGGGCTGATTGACCTGAGCTGCTGATCGACCTGAGCTGCGGATCCTGAATTGGGTGTGTTGCAGCACAATGTTGCCTAAAACTACCCTAGTGTTCGCTTTTTTCCTGGGATTAATTGTCAGCCCGCATGTCGGCAAAACTGACGGATTGCCTCCCAGCGATGTCTCTGTTCACTTCGGACATTCGGATGGTGGAACCTCTGGAGCGCTGACTCCATCGGATAGTTTTTACCAAAAGCTGACGTTTCATGGCACGAAATGCGATCTCCCGTATGCCCTTTTGACTCTGGACTCGCTAATATCGAAGGATCGGAGCAGCCCCGCCCCCCTGAGGAGTGACGCGTCCAGAGCCCATGTGAAAAAATCATCTTCCAGACTGTGAATATTGTTACTGCTATTACTCTCTGGTAACGTTAACATTAACCCTGGTCCTGAGTGTTTCTCTGCTTCCTTGCATCATTTGCCAACTCCGAATGAGTTTACCTGTAAGCAAGGATTGGGTTTTCTGCATGTTAATGCTAGAAGCCTAGTGCCCAAATTAGATGTTTTCAAGACCTGGTTTTAGTTGCTAAGCCTGATATTGTTGTAGTTTCTGAAACCTGGTTAAAACTGTCTGTCACTGACACTGTTATTCACATTGATGGATATAATGTATTCAGAGCGGATCGTAAGGGCAGAGCTGGTGGTGTTGCAATATAAACTGCTGAGAAACTACAGTGCTCAGTCCTTCACTCAATTTCAATTCCAAGGCAATTGGAGTTGCTAGCAGTTCAAATAATATAGCAAATGCTCCTCTCACTGTTATTGGCTGTTATAGGCCTCCATCAGCCATCATGGATGCAACTACTAGCCTTACTGAATTGTTGTCTACGTTTTCTTCTGAAATCATATTATTGGGTGATTTAAATTGGGACTGGTTGAGTGATACATCTTCACAGTTTAAGCAGGTTTGAGATTCTTTGAACTTAACTCAGCTTATTGATAGTCCCACTAGAATAAACCCTGCCAAACCCAATAACGATACTCTTATAGATGTCATTCTAACAAATGCAGCTCATAAGTATATGTCTGTTCGTGTTTTTCCTAATGATATCAGTGACCATTGCACTATTGCTTGCGTTAGGAGCACTAAGTTGCCCAAAGCCAAGGGCCTTATTGTGCTCAGGCGCTGCTGCAAACACTTCTCTCAGCAGGATTTCCTACACGATCTGGCGGAGGTTAAATGGCACTTCATAGTGTTAATTCCATCTGTCGATGTTGCCATCCAATTTTGTATTGATCACTTTTTATCGATTATTAATAGACATGCCCCCCTTAGAAAATTCAGAGTTAAGAATAGGAACACTCCATGGTTTACTAGAGAACTATCTGATCTCATTCATGATCGAAATAACCAACGGTCCTTAGCTAGAAAGTCTAACACTAGTGATGACTGGCTTCTTTTTCGTGTCCTCAGAAATAAATGTTCAGCCCTTATGAAAAAAGCTAAAGCTGATTGCTATCTGAGCTTAACCACTGATTGTTTTAATGATCATTCTAAATTCTGGAAAACAATTAAATCACTTCAGAACAAGAAGGTTTCTAGTTTCCCACAAAAACTGAAGGTCAGTGATTCTTTTATTTCAGATTCAGATGGTATGTCTAATGCTTTCAATGCTCACTTCAAAAAGGCTGGTCACATTTTTGATGAGAAAAGTCATGACTCTCTGCTTGGTCGTACTCACAGCCAGTCAAGATGAACTCCCCTGTTTTTGATTTCGCTTATTTCTCGGTCTCTGAAGTCTTACAGGGTTTGCACTCAATTGATCCTAAAAAGTCTGCCGGGCCTGACGGCCTCGACCTGTTCTTTTTAAAAAGTGCAGCTCAGATTATAGCAAAACCAGTAACTGATATTTTGAATCTCTCCCTGTCCACTCACACTGCCAGCTGTGCAAGCTCTGGTATCGCCCCTCTTGAAAGCTGGTGATCCCACGGAGTTGAATAACTATCGTCCTATCTCAAATCTTTCTGTGTTATCAAAGATTCTTGAGTCCCTAGTTTCTACTCAGCTAAAACTTTTTTTAAATTCACAAAACATCCTTAACCCTATGCAATCTGGATTCAGATCAAAGCACAGTACTGTGACTGCCAGTCTGAAAGTCTTAGACGATATTAAGGCTGCTTTGGATAGAAAATCTGTTTGTGTTGCATTGTTTATTGACCTAGCCAAAGCATTTGACACTGTAGATCACCACATTATGTCTAATGTTATGTTGGTGTCTCGTTTCGGTCATAATGCCATTTGCTGGTTTCAGAGTTATCTAACCGACCGTACTCAATGCGTCAGGTTGGGTAGTACTGTCTCTGACCCTGTCACCTTGGAGAAGGGAGTTCCACAGGGCTCTATTTTGGGGCCCTTGCTCTTTTTATTATATGTAAACAATATTTGTAATCAGATGCAATTTTCTACCTATCATATGTATGCTGATGACACTATTGTATACTCATGTGCTCCTTCTCTGGATATGGCCGTTTCCAATTTAAAATCTGATTTTATCACGCTGCAGCATGCGCTTCTTGATTCCAAACTGCTATTGAACAGTAAGAAAACCAAAGCAATGCTTTTTGCTCCCAAGTCAGCGTCCTCTTGCCTCTCCATTGACACCCTTGATCGCGTCTCTGTTGAGTTTGTCGATACCTACAAATATCTGGGCTTTTGGTTGGACAGTAATCTGAACTTTAAACACCATATTGAAGTTCTAACAAAGAAATTGAAATTCACTCTTGGATTCCTTTACAGACTTAAATGTTTTCTTTCAACTTCATCCCGTAAAAGGTTGGTCTCTGGCTTATTCCTGTCCCAGCTGGACTACGGTGATACCATTGATAGATTTGCCTGTCCCACTGTTTTGGCCAAACTTGACCCACTCTACCATGCTGCACTGCGTTATATATCAAATGCACCCTATAGGACTCATCTTTGCAAACTGTATAGCCTAACTGGATGGTCCTCACTTACTATGCGTAGGATGCAGCATTGGTTTTTATTAATGTATAAAGCCATTTTAGGTAAGCTTCCACTGTACATATGTGCCAGATTTGCTCGTTTGTGACTCTTACAACCTCAGACCCAGTGCCTGGATACGGTTCCAGGTCCTGCTGTGCGGACTGAGGCTGGAAAAAGGAGTCTTTTTTATGATGGTCCTTGGTCTTGGAATGACCTTCAATCAAGCCTAAAACTGAGGGCACTTGTCCCTATAGCCTGTTTAAATTTAAGTTGTCTGAAGTCTTACCACCAGCTGCTCTTGCAGTAATAAGTAGTGTACCTTTCTTACTGTCCTAATGTGCACAATGTAGTGACTGCTTTTTCATCTTTTGTTTTCTTAGTTATGTTCTCTGTATTTTATATGTTTGTGTTATGTGTTATGTGTAACGTTGCTGCCTTCTTGGCCAGGTCAGCATTGTAAATGAGATTTTATCTTAATACTTTTATCTGGTTAAATAAAGGTTAAATAAAAAAATAAAATAAAAAATACATATACACTACAGTGTGTGTTTATGCTGCTTTATTGGACCTCACAACTAAAGTATGTGCATGTGCAGCTGTCAGTCAGCTGACGGTCAATCAAAGGATACTCTCTCTCTCTCTCTCTCTCTCTCTTCTCTCTCTCTCTCCTCTCTCTCTCTCTCTCTCTCTCTCTGATTGATTGACTAGATGAGACAATTAATCAGTGCGGGTCAGACCTCCTTATCTTCTCCGCTTTGATAAAACCTGATGAGCTATGATTGGGGTGTGTGAGTGTGTGTGTGTGTGTGTGTGTGTGTGTGTGTGTGTGTGTATGTGTGTGTGTGTGTGTGTGTGTCGTCTAAAACAAACCAGAGCAGCAGTAGAGCCCTCTGTCTGTGTGTGTGTTACTGCTTCACTCCCAAATAATGTGTCTCCTAAATGTAGCTGCTTTACAGGCATTTTACTTTTTATTAAGCTAACCTTTATTGTTATTATATATTTTACTGACTTTTGCAAACAAACTGAGTTGCTGTCATGTGCAGGATGTGTGACAGTGGGGAAGGCCTCTACACCTTCCAGACCAGAGAGGGGGAGCAGATCTACCAGAGGGTCCACTCCTCTACACTGGCTATAGCTGAGCAGCACAAGAAGGTCCTGCTGGAAATAGAGAAAAACAGCAGGGTGAGACACACACACACACACACACACACACACACACACACACACACACACACACAGACACACACACACACACACACACACATACCATGTATACATCACTTCAGGGGACATTACATTGATTTACATGCATTTCCTGGAGACTTATCCTAACATTAACCATAACCAACACATGCCTAACCCTTTCCCTAACGCTTACCCTTACCCTAACCCTAACCAAGTATTCACCCTAAAATTAATGATTCCCCTCATGGGGACCTCCATTATGTCCCCATAAGGGAGGCGAGTCCCCACACGTGACTGTGTAAACAGATTTAGGTCCCCACAAGTATAGTAATGCTCGGCCACACACACACACACACACACAAACGCACACACACACTAGTACTTAGATCTTGTACTTAATTCAAAGTAGAAGTACTAGAGTGTATGTCATGTCTCGAAAGATTATTGTTAAGTTATATTCTTTGAATTAGTTTTGTCATGTCCCTTTTTCTTGTGCCTCCCTGTTTATATTTTTGAAAAGTCATTCTCCCTCTCGTTTCAGGTCACTGTGCTCCCCGCCCCTTTGTGTCCCCTGCGTATGTGATTGTTTACCCCGCCCTGATTGTTTCCACCTGTGCCCCTTACCTCATGTGTATATATTGTCTTAGTCTCCACCTGTCCGTGCCAGTTCATCTCTTCTCATGACTCGAATTACCAGCGTACCCTCAAGCCTGTGCCATGTTTGTTATTTTTGTTCCAAAGCTCCATATGGAAGTATTTTAGTTGTTCCTCGAAAGAGTGATTTTTTGTACTCTGTTTTGTTCCTGTGAAATTACCCAGTAAAGTACTTTATTTTTGCAACCCTCTGAGTCTGAGTTGTGCATTTGGGTTCATGCCTCTGAGTTCACCCCTTGACAGTGTAGGAATACTCTGTTACAGTAAAAGTCCTGCATTTAAATGTTACTCAAGTAAAAGAAGCATCAACATATAGTTAAAGTAGCAAAAGTAAAAGTAGTCATTGTGCAGATTGGTCCATTTCAGAATAATATATCTCATATGTTTTATAATGATTGATCATTAAAGTGTTCTCAAAGCTGGTAAAGGTGCAGCTAGTTTGAATGACTTTGTATACTGCAGGGTAGCTTGTGAATTTACTCCAGGTGGAACTAAAGTCTGATTTAACACTTGATTATATTTCACATCATTCATCCAGATCTGTAAAGTAACTAAAGGTATTAAATACATGTAGTGGAGGAAAAGTACACCATGTACCTCTGAACTGTAGCGGGGTAGGAGTACAAAGTAGCATCCAATTAAGATAGTCCAGCTAAGTACAAGTCCCTTAACGATTGTACTAAAGTAAAGTCCCTGAGTAAGGCACGTCAAGATAATTTTTATAGCACCTTTCAACACAAGGCAATTCAAAGTGCTTTACAAAAATGAAAGACATTAAGAGCATTAAGAAATAGTGCAGCGGAAACACATTATAAAAGGGCATTTTAAAAAACTGTCATTAAAAAGCAAAGATAATAAATTCAACATAATAACACAGGTATAAAAGACATGAATAAAAGTTACAGTGCACTGTGAGATATCAATAGTTCAATTAAAAGCAAAGAAAGAAAAGTCTTCAGCCTGGATTTAAAAGTAGTAAGAGTTGTAGTGGACCTGCAGGTTTCTGGGAGTTTGTTCCAGATATTTGGAGCATAATAACTAAACACTGAGTAAATCTACTTAGTTACTTTGCCCCACTGCCTTTAAATATATAACTCTAAATAAATGCTAATGTTGCTCTGTGTCTTAAGTATGAAAAAACAACAACTGTTTGCTAGTAACATTTCTTCTTTAAGAGGCGCTTGATTACTCAAAAGCAAAAAACAACTGTTAGTGTGTTTATGCACCTGGCTGCCAAAGATAAACATGCAGTTTGACCAAGGGCTTATTTCATTAGTGAGCAGAGAAGGAGAAAGACCTGGAGCAAAGAGAAGGAACTAAAATGAAGAAGCATGTCAGTGCAGAAGAGACTTCAGAAATAATCTTGCAGCCTTCATCTGCCAGCGAGCTGCAGGACTCATCTGAAGAAGACACAAGGTTCGAGGGGGGGTCTGACACTGAATGCTCTCTTGAGTCCAGCATTTCTTTGAGTTCCTCTGACCCTTCCTGTGAAAGTGGAGAGGACACTGAGGGTCCGGTCCACCATCCACCACCACGGGGGGCTTTCTTCTCACAATCTGTGAGGACACCCTGGTTTTCCCCAGCTCCTAGAAGAACGACCTCCGTTCTTCTCTGTCCCCTCACTGTGGACGGGACCCTCAGTGTCCTCTCCACTTTCAGAGGAAGGGTCAGAGGAACTCAAAGAAATGCTGGACTCCAGAGAGCATTCAGTGTCAGACCCCCCTCGAACCTTGTGTCTTCTTCAGATGAGTCCTGCAGCTCGCTGGCAGATGAAGGCTGCAAGATTATTTCTGAAGTCTCTTCTGCACTGACATGCTTCTTCATTTGAGTTCCTTCTCTTTGCTCCAGGTCTTTCTCCTTCTCTGCTCACTAATGAAATAAGCCCTTGGTCAAACTGCATGTTTATCTGGCAGCCAGGTGCATAAACCCACTAACAGTTGTTTTTTGTTTTTGAGTAATCAAGCACCTCTTCAAAGACACATCAAACACATCCCTCAAAAGATGGCCTTTTTTTACCCATGAAATTAACCATGCACGCTTACAGAATCTCACAGACACACACACACACACACACACACACACACACACACACACACACACACACACACGGAGAGGGAGGAGAGGTGTGTGCTGGTTGTGCACAGGCCTAAAAAATAGTTGTTCTATCACCTGAGAGAGCATCAGGTCACATGCTGCAGGACCTGCTGGTCTGCTGCTGGAAATGACACACACACACATACACACACACACACATACACACACACACACATACATACACACACACACACCACTCTCGGGGCCCCCTGGTAGTCACACGGCTCAATAATATAACTGGCAAAAATGTAAGAATGTCATCGGCCTACAGTGGGAAAATGGTTGAATCTGGTGGAATAGAGTAGAAATATCAAATATCACTACTTTTCTTCTAAATGAAATGCTGACATTACAAAATGCATGGTTTTATACTGCAATGGCAGTGAGATCAAAAAATGTGGTTTGAATGGAAGTCAATGAGGCATTTTTGAGAGAAATGAAATAATTAAAATAATGAAACAGGCATTTAAAGGGTTAAAATCCTGAAAATGATTGAATGTTTGGTAGTTTTGAGTACGTTAGAAGTTGTTTATGTGATTCATGAAAAAAAAGTAGAAAAAAATATTGATGTATGATGATTTAATAGTCCAGAGGTAGTATCTGATACTGCGTAAACAATAATAATGCAGTCAAATCAATTTTGTTGCTAATCTTTGACACATCCAAGACTCTAATAACCACCAAAGTTCCGTCCGCCTACTAATTATTATATTGAAAAAAATCCATTCTTTGTGTTTTTTTGTCATAAATAATGAGATAATTCAAATAATGAAACAGGCATTTAAAGGGTTAAAATCCTGAAAATGATTGAATGTTTGGTACTGTAGTTTTGAGTATGTTAGAAGTTGTTTAAGTGATTCATGAAAAAAAAAAAGTAGAAAAAAATATTGATGAATGATGATTTAATAGCAGTTTTTTGGGGCGTGTACATTTTTGCCACGAAGGTGTCCAGAGGTAGTATCTGATACTGCGTAAACAATAATAATGCAGTCAAATCAATTTTGTTGCTAATCTTTGACACATCCAAGACTCTATTAACCACCAAAGTTCCGTCCGCCTACTAATTATTATATTTGCATTTACATTTTTGCCACGAAGGTGGCGATAGGTTGAAAATTCGAGGAGGGCACAAGGGTTAATAGGAGATTGTGGTGGAACATTACGGGACATAATTCACTGTGTTATAGAGAGTGTGTTGCGCCACGGACCTGTTAGGGAGCGCACCTGTGGTTTGTTATAATTCTAGCTTGAGTAGCATGTAATGAAGTTGTTCCTACCTTTCTGTGTAAACTAATGGAAAATAAAGTGTGGAGTTCCATACTCAACACGCCGCCTCCGTCTCCCATTCATCTGCTCTACACTGGTGACCCTGACGTTTTCGAGATAGATTCCGAAAACCTAGTGAACATGGCTGATCGCAATGTTTATGTTAAACTGCCGGAGTTTTGGGAACATGCCGCTGCGGCGTGGTTCACACACGTGGAGGCGCACTTTGCCTGCCGCCAGGTCCGTGACGAGGACCTGAAGTATTTTCACGTGGTGGCGGCGCTGGGGAGCTCCACGTCGTCCAGGTTGGTTGGATTTATCGCAGATCCCCCACGCCATTTTGCTTCCTGCTTCTTACAGTGCAGACGCTTTTCTGCTTGCTCTTGCCTCTGCTTATTTTTTTATGCTGATTTTCCTATTTTTCTTTTCTGATAACTTCGAGCAGCGGCTCCTGGACATTAACTTGTCACTGGGACAGTTATTCTTCGTAAATAGATGAAGGGTTTCAGCCATATTTCAATATTTTTACGACGACCTCACTCCTACAGTAGCGTGGCCTAGTAACAGCTAAAGCCTGGTACTGCATGCTATTTAGCTCGTTCTCTACAGATGACTTCCACAAACTTCTACAGAAGATGGCAGTGTTGGAAATGAAAATGCAACGGTTGGAAGTTAATGTGGAAGTGAATGGACTAGGTTGGAATGACACCACTTTACCAGTGCTGCAAAAGAATGGAAAAGGGCATGCTAACTTACAGCTAGTTAGCAGCTACAAGGATTCCAAGGAACAGGAGGGCTGTGTACCGGGTAATGCATCTACAAGTGGTAGACCTCCCTGGAACTCTCTGGGTGCAAAACCTAAGAGTAAATCATTTCCATGGGATTTTGGAAAGGAATAACAGGCAGAGCCCAGCGCTCTGAAATCTGTGATGCGACCGGCTGGCCTGCATTGTTATCACCCAGGAAGAGCACCTCTTCAACCCCTCTTCCTACTAGGAAACAGTCGTGGACAGCTGCTAAAGGGAGAACTACAAACAATCCTCATAAACCACCAACTGTGCCAATCCAGAACAGATACGCTCTGCTGACCCAGAACCGGAGATCTCTTTCTGATGACCTGGATAACCTGTCCTCTTCACACAGCAGGGTAAGGACCAATAGCTACTCCAAAAGTAAAGGGCTAGAGGGAAAGCTAACGACTGGGCCTGAAACTCTGATTGTGGGTGACTCTGCTGTAAGAGATGTAAGAATTCTGTGTAGTAAGAACAACACCAAAGTACTCTGTTTTCCCAAGGATATGGTCTCTGACTTGGCTGAGAAGATCCTGATTATTGGGACTGAACATCCGACTGTGAAGAATGTGGTACTGCACATTGGAACAAATGATGTTGTGAAACAACAGTCAGAAGGGCTGAAAAAATACTTTAAATGTCTGTTGGAAACTGTCAGCTCTCTAAATGCAGAGGTGTTCATCAGTGGCCCTCTACCGCCAGTCAGAAGAGGAGTGGAGAGATTCAGCAGATTGTTTGCACTGAACACGTGGCTTTCAACTGCCTGTACTGACCATTCTGTCCATTTTATTGACAATTTTAACTTTTTCTGGGACTGCAGACATCTTTTTAAGGCAGATGGAGTTTGCCTGAACAAGTCAGGAGTAAAATTGTTTATCTCTAACATATTCAACTGCCTGCGTCATCAATCTGTTCCCTCTGCCAAGGACAAACGGGAAGAGGAATCAAAACAGGAGAAAGACACAACACATGGCGCAGAAAACCTTGAAGAAGTATCACTGCACCCGCCTGAGGAATGTTTTGGATTATGGGAGACCTATGACACAAATGGAGGAGTGTCCAACGCCATTCACCCCCCCTGTCAACACCTTTGAGGATACTCTTCCTTCACACCCCAGCTCTCTCTACTCTCCGCTCACCCTTTCACCCTCGCCCACCCCCCTGGAGTTTGATGAGCAGATGAAGGAGATACAGAGGGTTGGCACCAAGTCCTTCCTGGAGTTCAATGACCGCATGAAGGCGATACGCAGGGCTGGCAGCATCTCCTTTACCCCCGCCCCTCCTCAACAACGCCCATCAAAATCACCGAAGCATAGACGCGCACCACCACCCTCGTCACCATGCCTACCACAATCAGCATGTGATGGAGCCCACGCACAATAAGGGGCACACTCTGGTCTTAATTATCTCAAAGGGTCTAAATATCTCTAAGGTTGTTGTGACTGATGTTGCACTCTCTGATCATTCCTGTGTTTTCTTTGAGAGCTCTATTTCTGTTCACAAAAATGTTCCAAAAGAGGTAACCACAAAGCGATATTTAACTGAAAATACTAGGGAAATGTTTACTCAGAATTTTTCTTCAAAAACAACGCACGTGCCTTGTTTGCTACCGTCGACAGACTAACTAACCCCCCAGTGTCAGTAGCCTCTGAATCTCTATCCATCAGGGCGTGCAATGACTTTGCCTCCTTCTTCACTGACAAAATTCAGAAAATCAGACAAGCAGTCAGTGCCTCTGCATCAGGTACAGCAAATGTTTTGTCCCTGTGTCCACTTAAAATCAATTCAAACACCATGACACAATTCTATCAGATTAATGATAAAAACCTAGAGGACATTATTCAACTTCTGAAATCCTCCTCTTGCTGCCTTGATATTATTCCAACAGGGTTTTTCAAAAATGTTTTTCATTGCATGGCCTCAGATCTACTTCATATAGTAAACAAGTCTCTTCACTCAGGTGTTTTTCCACAGGTCCTGAAAACTGCAGTCATTAAACCGCTCTTAAAAAAGCATAATCTAGATGCTTCAGTAATGAACAACTACAGGCCAATATCAAACCTGCCATTTCTAGGTAAAATCATAGAAAAAGTTGTTTTTCAACAGTTGAGTAATTTCTTGCATTTAAATAACTGTTTGGATGTGTTCCAGTCAGGCTTTCGTCCAAACCACAGCACTGAGACTGCTCTTGTAAAGGTCTTCAATGACATCCACTTAAACACAGACAGTGGCAGAACTTCAGTGTTAGTATTATTAGATCTCAGTGCTGCGTTTGACACTGTTGACCACAACATATTACTAGGCCGACTGGAAAACCGGGTGGGACTTTCATCAACAGTTCTAAATTGGTTTGAATCCTACTTAAAGGACAGAAACAACTTTGTTTCTATAGGTAAATACAAATCTGAGTTGACAAATATGACATGTGGGGTTCCTCAAGGCTCCATCTTGGTAGATCGCATGGCATTTTTAAAAAAAAGAAGAAAAAAAAAAAAAACATTTAATTCTTTTTCTTTTTTTTAAGTTAGCCTACCATCCATCCTTACTATGGCATTTGCCACTTGATTGAAGTACAGGTAAGCCAGTCTGAGTTGTATTGTGCCATACGGGTTCATGCAGTTATGAGGGGGCCTCACCTCCTCATCTGAAGCGCAAATGCGGCACACTATTATCTGCTTATGCGGCGCAATTAGTGTAAACGCGCCACAGTTTATCTGCCGTGTAGTCCACTAGCACCCCCCCGCTCACGACACAGATTGGGCAGGGGCGGCCCTGTAGGTAGATCATTTGGGCTTGGTCATTTTAAAAGTAGCTCCCAAGCTGAAAAAGTGTGGGCACCCCTGATACATGCTACCACTGGGTCAGATAATGAAAAACAACTAAATAAGTTACCATAGCTATGCGGATGACACACAAATTTACATAACCATTTCACCAGGAGACTATGCTCCAGTTAAAACACTGAGTAAGTGCATTGAACAAATCAATGACTGGATGTGTCAGAACTTTCTCCAATTAAACAAAGATAAAACTGAGGTAATGGTTTTTGGAGCCAAGGCAGAACGTATAAAAGTTAGCGCTGAGCTTCAGTCTGCAATGTTCAAAACAACAGATAAAGCCAGAAATCTAGGTGTAGTCATGGACTCTGACCTGAGTTTCAACAGTCACATTAAAACAATTACTAAATCACTATCACCTAAAGAACATATCTAGGATTAAAAGACTAATGTCACAGCAGGATTTGGAAAAACTTGTCCATGCTTTTATCTTCAGTAGACTCGACTACTGTAATGGTGTCTTTACAGGTCTCACTAAAAGATCTATTAGAAAGCTGCAGCTGATTCAGAACGCTGCTGCTCGAGTCCTCACTGACACTAAGAAAGTGGATCACATCACTCCTGTTCTGAAGTCTTTAGACTGGCTTCCTGTGTGTCAAAGAATAGATTTCAAAATACTGCTGCTGGTTTATAAAGCACTGAATGGTTTAGGCCCAAAATACATTTCTGATCTACTGCTAAATTATGAACCATCCAGATCTCTCAGGTCTTCAGGGACTGGTCAGCTTTCTGTCCCCAGAGTCAGCACTAAACATGGAGAAGCAGCGTTCAGTTATTATGCTCCAAATATCTGGAACAAACTCCCAGAAACCTGCAGGTCCGCTGCAACTCTTACTACTTTTAAATCCAGGCTGAAGACTTATCTTTTTGCCGCTGCTTTTAATTGAAACTGAGCGGTTGTGTTTCGTTTTTGGTTAATGAACATTTGGGGCTAGTAACCCCAGGGAATCAGTGTCTGGGGACTTTGTTCTGGATGGTTTTCTCTGTGTATGCTGCTCGGGACGTATGTGCCATACAAGCGTACACAGTTCATGTTCGGAGAAACCTTAAAGAAAGGCATCAGTAAAATGGAACTTCTGTGTGAACTATTCATATCTTAAACTGCACTGTAACTTTTTATTCATGTACTTTTTATTCATGTATTTTTTCTTTTAATGTTTCTCTTATTATCTTTTCTTTTTTTAATGACTGTTTTTAAATGCCTTTGTCTGAATGTCTTTCATTTTTGTAACGCACCTTGAATTGCCTTGTGTTGAAAGGTGCTATATAAATAAACTTGCCTTGCCTTGCCATGGCAAATATGAGGCGATTAAAGCCCTTCTCCTTAAGACATTTAGCTTATCTGCTAAGGAGAGGGCTCGCCAGATTTTTGAGATTCAGGGTCTGGGGGACAGCAAGCCGTCCCAGCTCATGGAGAAGATGCTGAATCTGCTGGCGGGGGAAGATCCCCAGATTTTGTTTGTGGAGACGTTCCTGCGCCACTTGTCACCCCGGGTTCAGATGGCGCTGGCCAACACGACCATTACTGAACCCCGCGCCCTGGCTGAGGAGGCCGACCGTTTCTTCCTGGCGACCCAGCAGATGCGGGTGCAGATGTGCTGACTGCGACGCTCAGTGCCCCCTCGCCAGTTAGGAGGGCTTGGGGGGAGCAGACCGCGGCAGCTCCAGGCCGGCATGGGGACACGGGAGAGTGTTTTTACCACGCGCGGTTCGGGGCCAAGGCGAAGAAGTGCATCGCTCCCTGCAGCTACAAACCTCCGGGAAACGAGAGGGCCGGCGCTCGGTAGTGGCCCTGAGCGTTGGCGGTACGAGCAGGCTTCTCTTCGTTAGCGACAGTGTCTCGGGAAGCTGGTTTCTCTGTGACACGGGCGCTCAACGGAGCGTGGTTCCTGCGTCAAGGGAGGACGTCGCTCGAGGGGGGGCACGGACCGCAGTTGACGACAGCTAATGGCAGCCCCATCCGCACTTATGGCGTGAGGCCTATGTGTTTATGTGTTGGGGGGCAGCGGTTCAACTGGGATTTCGTTACAGCAGACATTTCTTTTCCTCTCCTCGGGGCAGATTTTTTATGTGCTCACGGGCTCGTGGTGGATGTTAGAAACAAACGCTTGGTTGATGCCTTGACGTTTTCCTCCCTTGTGTGTACCCTTGGCAAAGTGGCGTACAACAGGCTGTCGGGCTCGCTGTCGGGTGCGGACAAGTATCTCAAGTTGTTGGCCGAGTTCCCGGACCTGACGCTGCTCACTTTCTCTGCGCCCACCACCAAGCATGGGGTGGAGCACTACGTCACCACTGAGGGTCCCCCAGTCTACGCCAGGGCCCGGCGGTTGAATCCTTCTAAACTCGCAGTAGCGAAGGCGGAGTTCTCGACCATGGAACGCCTGGGTATCATCCACCGGTCTGACAGTCCTTGGGCCTCTCCTCTGCACATCGTCCCCAAGCCTAATGGCGGTTGGCGCCCGTGTGGGGACTACCGCCGCCTCAACGACGCCACGACACCTGACCGCTACCCGGTGCCGCACATTCAGGACTTTTCAGCGCACCTGGCGGGTACTCTGGTGTTTTCTAAGGTGGACCTGGTGCGTGGATACCACCAGGTGCCCATGCATCCCCTGGACATTCCCAAAACGGCGGTGATAACGCCATTTGGGTTGTTTGAGTTCCTGCGGATGCCTTTTGGGCTCAAGAATGCCGCTCAAACATTCCAGCGCCTGATGGATTCGGTGCTGCAGGATTTACCGTTTGTGTTCGTCTACCTGGACGACATACTCGCCGCCAGCACTTCTGAGGAGGAACACCTGTCCCACCTCCGAGCCCTTTTCGCGAGGCTCAGCCAACAGGGGTTGATAATCAACCCTGCAAAGTGTCTGTTCGGGGTGTTTGACATTGACTTCCTTGGGCACCGCATCACCAAAGGCGGGGCAGCACCCCTGCCGGCGAAGGTTACATTACATTACATTGCATTTAGCTGACGCTTTTATCCAAAGCGACTTACAATAAGTGCATTCGACCAACAAGATACAAACTTGAAGAAAACAGAATCATATAAGTACATCAGGTTTCATAGAGCTAAAACATTTCAAGTGCTACTCAACTGGCTTTAGATAAGCCAGTCCTTTATTAGTATATAAGTGTTTTGTTAGCAATTCTTTGTTCGTAATTCTATCGCTCGAAGTGGAGTCGAAAGAGATGAGTTTTAAGTCTGCGCCGGAAGATGTGCAAGCTATCTGCTGTCCTGATTTCAATGGGGAGCTCATTTCACCATTTTGGAGACAGGATAGCAAACCGACGTGTTTTTGCTGATGGGAACTTGGGTCCCCCTCGCAGTGCTGGTGCAGCGAGCCGTTTGGCCGATGCAGAGCAGAATGCACGTGCTGGGGTGTACAGTTTAACCATGTCCTGGATGTAGGAAGGGCTAGATCCGTTCACAGCATGGTACGCAAGTACCAGTGTCTTGAAGTGGATTCTAGCAGTTACTGGAAGCCAGTGAAGGGAGTGGAGGAGCGGAGTGCTGTGGGAAAATTTTGGAAGGTTGAAGACCAGACGAGCCGCTGCATTCTGGATGAGCTGCAGAGGTCGGATGGCACATGCAGCTCATAGACCAGCCAGGAGGGAGTTGCAGTAGTCTAGGCGTGAGACGACGAGAGCCTGGGCCAGAACCTGCGTCGCTTTCTGGGTCAGGAAGGGACGTATCCTCCTGATGTTGTACAGCGTGTATCTGCAGCAGCGGGTTGTAGCAGTGATGTTTGCAGTGAAGGACAGTTTGTTATCTAGGGTCACACCCAGATTCCTTGCAGTCTGAGTCGGGGAAACAATAGAGGTGCCGATGTTGATTGTTAAGTCAAGAGTGGGACAGTCTTTTCCCGGATGGAAAAGCAGTTCAGTCTTGTCAAGGTTGAGCTTAAGGTGGTGAGCAGACATCCACTGAGAGATGTCAGCTAGACAAGCAGAGATGCGTGCGACGACCTGGGTCTCTGAGCGGGGAAAGGACAATTAATTGGGTGTCGTCAGCGTAGCAGTGGTATGAAAGACCATGCGGGCTAATGACAGATCCGAGCGAGTTTGTGTACAAGGAGAAGAGGAGGGGACCAAGAACAGAGCCCTGAGGGACCCCTATAGTTAATTGACAAGGGTCGGACTCGGACCCTCTCCGAGTTACCCTGTAGGTACGGTCCATAACAGTTTACAGCAGCTTTATAGTCAGAAGGATTACATTCCAAATAGTGAGAACATGTTTTAAACAAATTTTTCATCAGCATATTAATTTCCTCAGTAGTGCGCAGTCAAAGGTAAAACACATTTCCCAGTATAATAACACAATGCCATGTTGCTGATGACCGTGTTAATCTTGGTCATGACATGACATTTCCATGCCGTTCCACCTGGAGTTCGGCCCCATCCATCCAGCTTTCTTATCAGTGCTAGCAAAACACATTATGAAGCTTACTGTGAATATGCTTCAGTAGCGCAGTGAAACAAAATTCATACTAATATTTTGTCGATATTCTGCTACTTGAATAGAAATAACTAATCTAAAGTCCAGTTTCTTCAATGTGTGTGTTTATGCCTCTCAGTTGCTGTCTGTGGGTTCAGAGCCGGGCTCCTACCCCTGCACCCCCACAGCCATCCTGCCCCGCTCTGTCTACTGGCACCACATCACTGGAAACCAGGCAGGCATGGATCCTTGCAGCGGTACGCCACACACAGGCCTTCACTAATGTTTTTTATTGATTATTTTTCTTAAATAGACATTTGATTGTATACTTTGCATACTTCTTGTAAATGCAAAAGCATGACAGCTTTTCTATTTGTTGTGCTTTTACCTAATGTCGTGCCTCCCAACACACCCGCAGGCCCCATTAGGCTGGAGTAGAGGGGTTTCTTACTAAAAACGTAGTTGTATAAAGTAGTAAAGATAACCTTTTAAGCAACACAACCACTAAGCTTTTTGCAAATGAATGCGCATATTTAATCTGGGAACCTTAGTAGCTAATGCCACTTTCATTGGAACTAGTTGGCAACACGAAATGTTGTTTTCCACGGTTTTGTGGCATAATCAAGCCTTCATTTTCTCAGGAGAAGGTGACACAGATTCAGACAAAACTGCACAGTGAAAGCAGGTTTCATAGGGATCAATCTAAAAGCTGATTGTGTTGTTATCCTACAGTCATTACATCAACATTTATATGGAGGTTATTACCTATCTTTATTCAAGAGCGTGTTCTTTCAATTTGAGAGCATCATTTATTGATTTCACGTTCAGATTTTGTATTTCTTTCAGTCAAACCCTGTCCTTGCGCTTAAATTTGCTCTGCTTCTGCTCAAACTGTACGCTTGCACTCAGATATATTGCTGCTTGCACAGATCTCCCAGTTTAAAACCTTCTCCTCGCACTCAGGCTGCTTCTGTGCGCTGACTGCGCTCGTCAAACGTCTGCTCTCTACTGATGTGTCGGTCGCGAACGAGCCGATTCTTTTGAACGGCTCTTTGGTACGAACGAGGGGAACCGAGTCGTACTTGGTGAGAGCCGTTCTTTTTATCGTTCAATCGTTGGTCCGCACTCACTGCCTGCCAAAATCCACTCGCCTTTTAAAAAGCTTGATTTTGTTCCCCAAATGTATTCTGTGAAAACCCGCCCCTACTCTGATTGGTAGGTTTCAGCACGAGGAGTGAGATGGGGTGGGTCTTAAAGGAATACGCGCGAGAGAGAAGTCATAACAAGTGGTACGGGACAGGTAGACGACGTGTTTTTCGGATGGAAAATGAGCCAAACGCGAAAACGCAGCAGCCTTTGGATGCACTTCAACCAAAACCCAGGCAGTTATAAAGCGCACCATTTGTAAAGGCAAAATATGCTTTAAAGCAGGGTTAACAAATAATCTCCACGCCACTTAATTATCATTATGACTGGTGATTATTTCGCAGATAAACCTAGTAACCCCGCCCCCTTTAAAAAAAAAAATGGCTCTTTTGAACGGCTCTTTTGAACGGTTCTTTGAAAGGAACGGAGCCATAAAATCCGGCTCCCTTCAAAGAGCCATAATTCCCATCACGTGCTCTCAGATTTCTGCTCTGCGCTTGGATTTTTTCTGTGCAAAAAACATTTCAAATCTCTCAACCAATAGGAGGCCAGGTTATGTGTCGTCTCCTTGCTGGCGTGTTCGCTTTACATATTAGAGCGTCCCGTAAGGGCGGTTACTCTTTAACCAGGTAAGGTTTATAAACTCCCTCCACGGCTTTATTAAATAGCCTACTTCACTTGCTTTATTTACGACTTTTTATTTTAATGGTACTATTAACGTTAACGTTACTTCCTGAAAATTAATTTGGTAGTCATATTTGCGGCACATCTATGATAATAACTGGCTTTCAAGTGTTGTACATTACGTGAACACTGTTGCTAGGCAACTAAAACACAATGTGTTCCTTTTTTTCTTAGTTATTTCATTGTTTAGGAATGGGGAAATATATTAAAAGAAAAATAAATGTTTCTTCATGTAATTTTTTTATTTAAGATCCTATGTTGCCCTTGACATATGATCTTAAATAAAAAATTACATGAAGAAAAATGTCCCCATTCCTAAACAATGAAATAACTAAGAAAAATAAAGCAAGTGAAGTAGGCTACATTTAATAAAGCGTGCAGGGAGTTTATAAACCTGGTGAAAGAGTAACCGCCCTTACGGGACGCTCTAATAAGTAAACCGAACGCGCTAGCAAGACGACCCTTCACCTGGCCTCCTATTGGTTGAGGGATTTTGAAATGGTTTTTGCACAGAAAAAATCCAAGCGCAGAGCAGAAATCTGAGAGCGGACATTTGACGAGCGCAGTCAGCGCACAGAAGCAGCACAGTGTGCGAGGAGAAGGTTTTAAACTGGAAAACAGGAAATCTGTGCAAGCAGCAATATATCTGAGTGCAAGCGTACAGTTTGAGCAGAAGCAGAGCAAATCTAAGCGCAAGGACAGGGTTTGACTGAAATAAATACAAAATCTGAACGTGAAATCAATAAATTATGCTCTCAAATTGAAAGAACACGCTGTTGAATAAAGATAGGGAATAACCTCCATACATTTACTGCATAATGATAAGTTAAAGCAAAAAGCATATCTCATATTCAGTGTTAAATAACACTTCTATAGTTTTTGATGGAGTTTCTTCCTAAAGTTGGGAATGTCAAGTGAGAAGTAAAGAACTGGAGTCCGGACATGGTTGGCTTAGCAAACACTGTAGGCAGGAAGAAACAGCTAGCCTGATTCTGTCCACTGGAGAACACACACGTACACCTGTGTGTGTGTGCCTGGAGCTGCAGTCACAGCTGTGTTTCCGCTCTGTCTCCAGGAAATGCTTCAGAGGACGACCTGCTGTCCTCCTGCCTGCCCTCCGACCGCCATGCCACGCTGCCGCTGGCCAACACACATGCACAGTCCCAGCCACACATACACACACACTCCCCGACACACTACCCCACCTACCCTGGACAGTGACACGCACAGGAAGATGTGGACATTCCAAATGATGCAGACACGATACATATACCTACATGCATGCAGGCGCACACCGTCACACACTGAAAGAAACACATTGTTCCTCCTTGTATTAGTTTTATAGTCGGTCTCACCTCACAGGAGAGGTTTCTGTGGGACTAACACTAGCTAACAGACAATGCTGAAAGCAGCGAGTGGAAACAAAATTCATCAAAAGACTTGAGAATACTGAGCTTCCTGACATGACCGCAGTTCCCACAATTCCACAGTACACCAGGGATGTTTTTTCCACCTCCAGGATGAGAAACTCTTGCAGGTTTGTATAAACTGCGTGCTGTCTAAATGAAGGACTGAGGGCCCTAAGTATGCTTTAAACAACTTAGGTTTTATTATATATTGCCCAACCAGGTTTAATTGTTTCCACCTGTTTCAAGTCACCCATAAATGCGGGGGAAAGTCTTGAAGAGCAATTAGCAGGATTTTTCTGTTACTGAATTTATACTACAGGTTTTTGCTCAAATTATTTCTCTCTCGCAAAAACTGGTCCCTCACCAAGACACCTGCCACCTGTAGTGTATAAAAAGATCATATAAATTATGTTATATGTCTATAACAAGTTCTACATTTTTACAAGGAAGTTTCAATGAGAGACGTACATACTTTGGTCCTAATAATAAGGAAAATGGGCATTTTTGTAAAGGAAATGCTCAATTTAAATCAAAGTAATTATCACATATTTATAACTTATTAATATTGGATCACTAACACACCAAAGTTTGGAGAATTTGCGTCAGTTACTATGAGTGAAGCCTAGTGCAACACAAAAACGACTTTGAGGAAAACTCTAAAAGTGTGCATCAACTCTATAGTTTGTATGATCGACAGCGTCGAGACTTCAGGGAAGGGGTTTTCACCCCGCCCCCGCGTGTGGCCATGTGGAACAGATATGTACACTTATTTGATGACACATCACAGATCATTTTAGGCATATTAAAGCTTTTACAAACAAAGCCACAGTAACTTGTTACTAAGCTATATGGATAGATTATAGAGAGGAATCTGAAATTCCAACATTTTTGATATGGTGCGTATACAGTAAAGTAGACATGCTGTTATCTGATGTTGTAGCATGAGTTTCTCATCCCAGGAGTGACACATTTACCAAATGGCTGCCATGGGGTTAACGTCAATGGGGCCTGTGTGTGTTACATTGAATACTACGTGGGACGGGATTGAATGGTGCCTTAATAGCACCACATGGACTGTGCTATCCTTGGAAATACATTGACATTCCCTTATGGAAAGTTCCCAGTGCGCCAGCTGACATGTGTTCTGAAGAACTCTTGATCATTTCACTGTCCACGTCTGGATCAATACCTCTGATTTTGCTGATAACTGATGTTACTTTACAGTTCCTGGATATGTTTTGCTTTGCTGAGGTTCTGAACCTTGGAATGAAACTGTAATTGATTGGCGCCTGTTCTCAACTGGATATTCAATTTTAGAGCTTCAGATTTTCACTGGGGTGTGTCCCATTACTTGCTTCTATTGAGCTATATTTGCACAACCCTTTTTTTTCTTAGGTTATTCAAGGGTTAAGAGTGCAAGAGGAACTAACATTGTCGAGGTCAACGGATTGGGATTTTGGAAAGCCCATACTGATGATACATTTAGATTGGACCTGCCAATAACTGATATTCAGTTACTTAACTTATGATCCCGTGAATGACAGATCAAAAATGTTTGTATGTATTTATTACTAGAGCTACAAAACACTAAACACTGAAATGGAAAACTGTTTGAACCGTGTTCAAACATTGGCGTTCACAGAATCTCTGAAGGGCAAGGGCGGAAATGATACAGGTGCAACACCAGAGCACAACTTGAAAAGAGTTTGCCTAAATGATATGTGACACAGTGTCAAAATAGAAGCATTGAATTGTCCCATTGGGCTACAAACACATCATGGTTAGATTACATTTTTTCTTTCTCCCAAAAGTCACACCAGAGAAGCACGTGAGCATTTGACAGAAATATCTGAACCACCCTGAAGGGCACATGGACCATTCAAGCACCCTATGATGTGACAACAGGGAGACAATGGAAGCTGATTTGCTAGTCTAGGAGACTGATGGTCTTATGGGATGATTCTACTCTCTAAGACCTTGGATCTCATTTACATTTTTGCAAACCCTTTATATCATACAATTTTTCTGACCAAGTTGATATTAAGAGAACTACGAACACAACCACATTGCTCTTAAGAATGTTAAACAAGAAACTCGAGATGACAGATGGTCAGGAGGGCCAAACAACCCCCCCAGGTTAAAAAATGAAGAAGCGCAGTAAAGGTGATCTTGACTTAACAAACCTGACTGAAATTGATCTGAACCTATTTGACTGTTTCAGTGGTAATCTTTCATGAGTGTCATATTTTAACACCCATTGCAGAGTGAACATCCAATAATAAGTGGAGAGAACTGAGTACAGGTGTTAATGCACCCAGGATGCATTGAGATCATAGCTTCAGGTCCTGGGTTGGGATGGATCTCCTGTTTGATAAGCAGTATGGAACCAGGTCTCAGCTTTAGGCCCCAGCCCTACTACAGTTGTGTGCACACAGTTTTTGTCTTTAATAAGGAATTAAACGCAACAATCAGGTGGCCGTATTTTCGGTTCCAAACCGTGCGGTTGGGATAAGGGTTGTCTTATAAAAACACAAGTGTAAACACCTGGGTGATCCTCTAAATCAGTGGTTCTCAAACTTTTTCTGTCAGGCCCCCCTTTTGGAGAAAAAAAAAAATCACTTTGCTAGAACAGTGATAATAAAACAATGCTCCATAAGTCTGTGTGCTCAAAAAAACAAAAACATAATACAATTGTGCAATCCCTTTGCTAGAACAATAGGTTATAATACTTTGCCAATTTGCAATCTGTGCAAAAAAAATGAAAAGAAAGAAAATGCTGATATTTGGCAAAGTGTGTCTTATCGCAGCATTAGTGGCTGCAATGAGCCCAGTTTTGCACTGCACATTTCTTCAAAACGGGGTTGCAGGCTCAGTGGCGGTGCCAGAGATTTTCTTTTGTGGGTGCTGTGGGGTAGCCTGACGTTTCATAGAGGGTGCTCAAACATGTAGGGTTTCCCATTAAGGTACCGGTCGCTACAGTGGAATGTTCTACTGCAACACTCCCCACACGCACATACACAGTGCACCCGCGACTGTTACCATGAAGGCTCGATAATCAGCTCACAGCATATAGGTGTAAGCAGGGGTAAAGTGCTATTTTTATAAGTGGGGAGTGGACCTAACATCCTCTTGGGGGGTCCGGGGGCATGCTCCCCCGGGAAGATTTTTTTTAAATATTGAAGTTAAAAGCATCAATCTGGTGCACTTTGAGAGCAAAATGAAGAGATCTATGGATACATCTCTCAACACCCATATGAAACAGAACTGTAAACAGATTTACTTTTTCTTTATGGATATTTTACAAATCACTCCCCTTTTAAACTGTATTCTTGTTTTACTGTTATATAGTATTTCATACCTGTTTTTCATTTATTCTCTTATTTTTTTATACCTATAATGATCATATTTATTATTTACATGAATCGTGACCAAACCGTTTCAGAACCACTGAGATAACTTAGACTAAAGTTAGGACTGTCCTCCACCTTGTTGTTGAAAAAGCTCCTTATACCCGTTAGCGTAGCTCGCTAGCACCAGAAGCTAACAACAACGATCTCCGGTACCGGTGCGCTCTCTCTCTCTCTCTCTCTCTCTCGCTCACGTACGCACACAAAATGGCTCGTTCCACACACACACAGAGCCGAGCTTGAATGAAACGCAGAGACCCAGACGTGCTTGTACTGTACTGTAGCATATTATTTGCGAATAAATAATAATACTTTTTTTTTTTTTTTGTCATAACAATTTTTCCTCGTGGTCTCTTGCACCCCCCTGTCATGCCTCTGCGCCCCCCAGCGGGGGCGCGCCCCCCACTTTGAGAAACACTGCTCTAAATTGAAGGTGTTGCCAGGTTCCCACGTCTCATGAATGATTTAGTGAAGTCAAATTTGAAAACATACATTTTAAACATTCCCAAAAGTATGAAATTAAGAGCCAAATGTTAATAAACCTGCATTTTTCTTCAATAATGTCATCATTCACAAGGGGCATCGTATTATTAGAAGTCTTTCCATAGCTGTAGTAATGATGATTAAATCTGCTTTTCAAGTTCATCATTTTTGAGGCAGGAGACTGAACCCTGGTAGGGGTGTAATACATCTGCCTACATTTTTTGTGGCGTTCCAACATAAAATATTCTTAGTGTCATTTTTTTCTGGTGTCACCGTCGTTACCTTAACGTTCCCTCCTGCCTACCGTAAAGCTGTCTGTGTGACGGTCTGAAGGAGACTGTCACTGTGGCTGCTTGACTTTATACTGCCTGTCTATAACAATAGTTATTTAATATGACTTAGCCATTCCTTTTGTTTCACTTTAGAGGTGAGGTATGTTGGGAGGAAGATGACTGACGGGCTGCCTGCAAAATAAAGGTTGTATCATGTTTTTCTTAACCGCTGGCTCATAGGAGTTATCCTTTGACTGCTGCCTTTTGATTCTGTCACAAGGGTTTAAGACTGTTAATATGAAGGTGGAGATTATACCACAGCAATGTGATGTCTGGGAACACACAGCATACACCCCTGTGAAATGCCTCTATCTGGATTCTGTTAATGCTGGAATCCTTCTTTTTTTGGTTTTACGTTATTTTTATCATAACAGGGCTAAGCATTGTGTTGGTTGTTTACGTGATGTTAGTTGTGTATTGTGTGTAGATGTGTTTTGTGTGAGTTTTTTATATATTGCTATTTATTTCGTATGGGATATGTGTGATTGTGTGTGTGTGTGACAGAGAGAGAGAGAAAGGGGTGACAAGAGGGATTATGGGAACGTGTTCAAAGTACAGACAGAAATAAACTATAGCATCCAACAGAGAGGTGTTTCATTATGAGAGGAGCACAATGTGAAAAAGTATAGCTAAACAAACTGATTAGGCTGTTTCATGAAGCTAATTCAGATTTAATAAGGTCAGGCTGCTCACTCATGATTTAGAAACACAGACCTGAAACATAAAGCATCAAGTCCTTAAAGAAAACACACTTTGTTATTCAACGCAACAGAGAAACACATTTTAAACAGAATTTTTTTTAACAAAATTAAAAGTAAGAAAAGTTCATTTGAATTATTTTCTAGTACCTGGTTTGTACAAGTGACCTAAAGCCTTAAGTTTATATGGTGGAAGTAAAATGTTTAAGCTTTCACACTGGTTGTCTGTCTCTGGTACTTTTGGTAGCAGTGTGCCTGGGTATCTATTTAACGTCTTTAATTTGCATGAGAGAAAATGGTGAAGAAGCTACTGTCATCAAGGCCACAGACCTGAGTCAAACATTTTACCTTTCACTTAGTTAAATTACTCAAATAGCTAAAAGCAAACAAAGGCTAGAGTCAAGGACTAAGAGCACAGCGGTGAGCTTATTGATAATATCAGTATGCTATGAAAAGCCTACAATAACAATGTTAACCTGTATTCATGTACATTTTTACCATCTAAATTTAGCATGCTTCAATCTGCTTATAATCTCTTGACTGAAAGGTCAGCTGGGAATGCCATTCATTAGCAGATATCTGGCAATAAACAATAGTATTGACATGATGGTGCTGGAAAGACAGAATGTGACCTTCTTTATAACAGTATGAACATGAATGCCTATATTACATTTCATTGCACCCCCTCCAATAGTTGACAATTCACTTTGACCACTAATGTTAACATGTTGGTGACACTAGAGAAGATCACCATAGTTTGTTAGTATGAGACGTGAACTGACCACTTTGAATGTCCAGACCAAGTTTTGTGACAATCCATTTAGCAGACTTTGAGCTTTTTTACTGAATAAGTGCAAATGTGGCCTGCCCGAGAAGTCAGAGGATAACAAGGTTATTAGGAGAACTCATCTGGAAAACATTGGTACAAAATGTCATGGCAATCTAAGAAACAGAATTGGAAAAAAACCTGGAGATGAGCCTGTTGGACTTGACTGGTGATGTTGCTTTTTAAACCATCAGCCTGTTATTGAAGTGATACGCAAAGTGCCAAGTAGAAGAGCTTTTTAATGGAAATGGTTGGAAAAGGATGGAACCTTACAATGATCCTTATGTCAGCTCTATAATCTATGGCTCTGACCTCCTCTTAGATTTGTAACGGATAACGGATTTGTTCCCTTTCTACACCAAGTGCATGTTTTGTAGAAGAATAAAGTCCATTACTAAATGCTTTAGCATTGTGATCTTAGTCCTTTCAATGTGTCTTTGTTAATGCTTTGTCTTTCTTTTTTTAAATCTACTGTGACTTGTAAAGTATTAAACCAGTTGAATTACAAACTCATGTTCATTATGGTGTTTCTACTGATTTGATTTATAATAAATGTATGGAAGATTTTGAGATTCTACTCAGTTTTAGCACAAAAATGCTGCTTTCATATGAAAAAGGCTCCGAAAAACCTACTGTGCTTCAGCTGTTCAGCACTCACAACAACAACGCACATTAAGAGACCAGCTGGTGAACAAAGTGGAGTATTGATCAACTGAAGAGACAGATGTTGTTCTCAGGAGTAGGTGGAGACCATGTTTTGAGATCAAAAACAGAGCTAAACATTCAACTTCATTTCTGCTGGATGTTTAAATAACTGCTAACAAGTTTGCTGAAACAACGTTAAAAGCTATAATGTTGACATATTATATAAATACAATTTAAAATTAAAATTAAATGTTGACATTTTATTTAATGTATAAGTTTGAACTGAGGTAAAGGTGAAGTTGCACATTGAAACATACATTAGACAGTACATTTGACTGGTGGGAACCTTTATATGCAGCCTGGTGGAAACAGATTCACTAGCACACCCTCTGAACTCGAACACAACTTCACAAAGTCATTATTGCTGTTTCTTCTGACTTTCTTGATGTTTGTATGATGTGCTCAACAGATAACACACTTTAGCATGAGGGGCTGACTCCAAAAGTCTTTCTACATACAAACTATAAGAAAGATGGTGCGGACCCTCCCACTCGGAGCCAATCACTGACAAGGATAGGAGGGAGAAGGAGAGTGAGGGGCAGCAGGGGGTCGGTGAGAACACGGAAACTGTTTAATCAATGAAGACAGAAGACTTCCCTCAGGGTCCTGCAGCTGTTTCAATTTGCCATTGATGACATTCATTTAAAAAAGAACATTTATGAAATGGTGTTTTTATTAGAGTTATAGAAAGTGTCAACTAAAAAAGTGACAAGCTTTTCAATGGTTGAAAGTAAGTAAGAACATTTACACCATTTTAAAAACGGTGTCATTTACTTGTGTGTTTCTTCTGCTTCTGCTAATTTCACAGGAAAAAAATACCACTTTACTTCAATTTAGTTGGCAGCTTTAGTTACTTTTAATTTAATAAGCCTAATAAATGCAGTGTTTATTAAATAATCCATGAATCAGTTACCACACTGACTGAAGTCAATTAGTGGCAAAATGTCAACAAATTTAATTGAAAAAGTGTTAATTTCTGTGCTCACAAAACCCAAAGTGTAAAACAGGCAGGTATGACCTCCCAATAATGATCTTTGATTTATTGAATTTCCGGATGAGTAAAGGCTTGTGAATTACTGTAAACAAAATAATTTCAATCAAATATAATGTCAAATTTATTGTTCATAGTATTGTAGTGCCTAAAGCAGGGATGGGAAGATGGCGGCCCCCACCTCCTCTTTTGGCGGCCCTCAGATTAATTTATAAACAACGTAATTAATTAAAACTTGTAGAACTGATACCGTCCACTAGACTCCTAGTTACGTTGCGATCGCGTACATGATTTCGTTCGGCAGTCAAATACCGCAAAATAATCTGTGACGCGTTTGTGTGTATTCTCTTTGTTTCCCGGGGAAACACTCACAAGAAACACCGGCTGTTGTTATGCCTGCTGTGACGTTAAGTTACCGCTTGTAATTATGCCGTTACAAGCTTATAGGTTGTATTTATCATCTGAATTTGGCGAAACAAGTTTAATATTCTAAAAACCAAGACTTTGTTTATTTGAAATCAGATGAAAACAAACTGTCACGGACCCTGCCGTGTTATCTATGATTACAATACGCTTTTCATTCATAATTTCAGCGGGAGGGAGGGGGAGCCGCTGAGGAACAGCAGTCAGGCTACAAGTGTCTTAGGTTCAAGTTAGACAACTAATGTCTGGGTTAGTGTTCATGACTTCATGTTTATGTCATCTTAATGGTTAATCTCAATGCACACACATTTTCCGTGCTTTCCAATAGTTTAAAAAGTTTTTCCACTGTTAAATAACCTGTTCAATACAACATGCCTCGTAAAAATTAAATAACATTTCTGTGAACTGATATTTGTTTAGTGAGCTTATTAGAGGATGTTCCCTGAAAGATTGTAAATGTCAATGAAGATGTCAGACTTAGCATATTTGTTAATAATTACATACAATAGGCTACATGGAATTTGTGTGTGTGTGTTCCAAGTGAATATGCGGCCCCCTGGTGGCCAGTACATACATTATGTGGCCCCCACCACCATCCAAGGTGCCCATCCCTGGCCTAAAGGGACTAGACAATATTTTTAGGAAGGATTGTTTGAATAAATACATAAATATTAATAAATGTAACCATGCAAAAAACTCAGAAAGGGTAAATACAGTGGTGTGAAGTAACTAAGTAGATTTACGCAAGTACTGCTCTTAAGTACCATTTTGAAAGCATTTATGCTACTTAGTACTTCTACTCCACTACAGTTCAGAGGTAAATGGTGTACTTTTACTCCACTACATGTATTTAATACCTTTAGTTACTTTACATATGTGGATGAATGATGTGAAATATAATCAAGTCTTAAATCAGACTTTAGTTCCACCTGGAGTAAATTCACAAGCTACCCTGCAGTATACAAAGTCATTCAAACTAGCTGCACCTTTACCAGCTTCGGCATCGAGCTGGACACTTTTGAAGCTGTGGTGGAGAGGAGGAAAACTGAACAGGCTGTTGTCCATCATGGATAACCCCCCGCCCCCTCTCCACCTGCAGCTGGACAGACAGATAACCCCCCGCCCCCTCTCCACCTGCAGCTGGACAGACAGGAGCTCCTTCTCCAACAGACTGCTGCAGCTCTGTCACAACGACCGATACAGGAAAACATTCCTGCCTACTGCAATAACTCTCTAAAACAAATTACCTCTGGCTGGAAGAGAACTCTCTGCTCCATAGTTTTTCTCTTCACTTCAATTTTACATTTATATATTCAGTTTAATATTTAATATTCCATCTGTCAAATACTTATGTAAATATAATACCTTGCTTTATATCTTGTTATTGTTCATTTGTAATTGAACATGTATATTTTCTACTTTCCTGTTTATTTCTTGTCTTTTAATTGTTATGTACAATGCCATTCTTTTTATGCTGCTGCAACACAAACATTTGCCAAATTGGGATCAATAAAGTTCTATCTTATCTTATCTTATCTTATCTTATAACACTTTAATTATCAATAATTATAAAACATATATATATTATTCTGAAATGGACCAATCTGCACAATGACTACTTTTACTTTTGTTACTTTAACTATTTGGATGATAATACTTTTGTACATTTCTTGAGTAACATTTTACTTGTAACAGAGTATTCCTACACTCTGGTAATTTTACTCAAGACCTGAGTACTTCTACTTTTACTCAAGTACAAGATCAGAGCACTAAGTTCTCCCCCCCATAGGGCTGGTGTTGGTGAAGGAGCCTGCTCTGTGTTCTCGGTTTGAGTCTCTATCCTGCAGGGGGCGCCACTTTGCTCCGCCTCTCACTGCCAACATGACGGAATGACAAGAAGAAGAAGAGGAGTTCAGTGGCTACAGACTCCAGAAAAAACAAGTTGAGTCACTACATGTATTACTGCTCTGTGGACATATCGCAATAAGTGTATATATTTACACTTTTTCAGACTTAACGTAGTATCCCAGATCGTTAGTTTGCTCACGTGCCTTAAACGTCAGGAGCATGGGACGGAAAGTGACGCTCGCGACCTGCTCTCTGAACCAATGGGCTCTGGACTTTGAAGGCAACCTGCAGAGGATCCTGGAGAGTGAGTGACAAACTACAGTCTGTACATATCACTGTAGACTGTAGACTATCTCTACTGATATTCATAATGCCATGTACTCAACCTGCTTTTTTTCCTCATGAGTCATACCTCCCTGACACATAATGTATGAGCACGCGGCGTGACATTACATGTCTGCAGTCAGCTCGCTCCTGTGTGTACATGATCATCAGTTTTATTATCAGATCGGGAGAAGTACTCAGATCTTGTACATAAGTTAAAGTAGAAGTACTCAGATCTTGTACTCTCAGATCTTGTAAAAGTAGAAGTACCTGAGTGTAGGAAAGGAATACTCTGTTACAGTAAAAGTCCTGCATTCAAAATGTTACTCAGTAAAAGTAGAAAAGTATTAGCATCAAAATATAGTTAAAGTAGTGACAGTAAAAGTAGTCATTGTGCAGATTGGTCCATTTCAGAATAATATATATGATATGTTTTACAATGATTGATCATTAAAGTGTTCTCAAAGCTGGTAAAGGTGCAGCTAGTTTGAATGACTTTGTATACTGCAGGGTAGCTTGTGAATTTACTCCAGGTGGAACTAAAGTCTGATTTAAGACTTGATTATATTTCACACCATTAATACAAATCTGTAAAGTAACTAAAGGTATTAAATACATGTAGTGGAGTAAAAGTAAACCATTTAACTCTGAACTGTAGTGAAGTAGAAGTATTAAGTAGCATAACATTGAAATACTACCGCGGTGAAGTTAGTTTTAGGTTGGATATTCGAAAGAATTCACGGACCAGCCAGCAGCGTCAGTTTCCAATAGAGAGGCGAAGTCCCTCCCTTTCCGGTGGACCTCCATGGGACCTTATTTCGGAAAAATTATGTATTGAAGTCAATGGCGAGAGAAAAGTTATCTTTCGATCCCTTTTGAATTGTGCCACGAATTACACATATGATGTTTGTCAATTTAAAAGATAATTTTGCAAGTTAAAAAAAAAATGTTTTGTCGTAAACTTCGGAGTAAGACTTTTTTTGTGTGAAACCGCTCAATGAACTACATCTCTGGTCTCGCACAACAACACACGTCACCAAGATGGCTGTCACTACTGTCTTGCTAAACAAGGGATTGACTACCCTCACTATCACCACAATGAAACACGTCCAGAAGAATGTCATGCAAAGCTGCCTGCCTGCCTGCTTGCCTTCCTTCCATTCTCCCTGAACTGCCTGATCTTTTTGATGTTCAATGTTAACCATTTGTGAAGATAGCATGAAGTAATAAAATATCGCCGATGCTAATGTAGCGTTAGCATGTCTCCCTCGGGGGCATCCGGGCTTAAACGGTGTATTATAGAATGATCACACCGGTGTGACAGTACTCTTCAAAGGGTTCACGAAATATGACTACTACTCTACTGTTTAACATTTTGGGTTACTTAATGTTACTTCATGTTAAGGCTAATACAAATGACAAGGCTAAGCCGGCTGTAATGCTAACTAACGTGCTTGCTACTAGCTAGTTAGCTAACTTGATCCAGCCACTCCTGGTCCTTTCATCAGACGGGAAGCGAAAGAACGAGCAAGACCCATTGCTGGTATGATTACACCTGGTACAAAGCACACAGGCATCTTGTTAAAGTTATCTTATCTTAGCTATCTCTTATATTTAGTGGAGGAAAACAATTCTGACATCACTTACGCGACTCTGGGATTTTAGTCTTTCTAGTTGCGTATTTTTCATAGTCTTATATTTCAACAGTTTTACGACAAACTGTGACTTTTTTGACATGGAAAGGATTTTTTAAGATTGACAAACATCATATGTGTAATTCGTGGCAATTCAAACGGGATCGAAAGATAATCTTTCTCTCCCCATTGAATTCAATACATAATTTTTCCGAAATAAGGTCCCATGGGGCCGAAGTAGAAGGGCGGGACTTCGCCTTTCTATAGTATGAAGCTGCAGCGTTGGAGACTGCAGTTTCAGGACCGCAGTCCAGGACCGCACTCCCAGGACCGCACTCCCAGGACCGCACTCCCAGGACCGCACTCCCAGGACCCTAGTTGTTTTGCAACATCGCCACCTAGCGAATTGGATGCCCGCAAAAGTACAACCAGCGAGTATTGAGTCTCATACACAGCGAGTCTCTTTAGACATTGTAATGCTTGTTATTAACGATCTAAAAATGCATGAAAATGTGTTTTTCTTACAGAAATTAAATTATTATTATTAACAACAATTTGTTGTTATTATGTTTTTGTTTTTTGATAACAAATGTATTTTGTATGTCAGATTTAAAAAGATAGTCTTTTATATTTGTTTTATCAAATTTGACATACAAAGTAAATATATATATATATATTGTAGTAAGAATGATATAATCTATTTATAATTGTACATGTATATAGTATGTAGACATACATTTAGATGTATATTTTGTTAAAAGAAAACAAAAATGTTAATTTAGTTTTTGGTAGAAGGGGTGGGGTTAAATACGAGTAAACTCCGTCCCACGCCTTTTCGGATGTGTAATTAGGTAGATCATTTGTTTATATATAATTTGTAAGTCAATAATATTTAGTTTATCAATTTGATACTGCTTACGTTTCTACAGTATCATAATTCTCTTGTTTCATTTCATTATTATTATAATAGTTTTTTGTATTACACGTTCGAAATAAATCAAACCAAATGTGTCTTTGAAGAGGTGCCAGATTACTCAAAAACAAAAACAACTGTCAGTGTGTTTATGCCCCTGGCTGCCAAAGATAAACATGCAGTTTGACCGAGGCATTTCAGTGCAGAATCCATTTTTATTTATTTAGAAGACGGGCACAATTTCCACTCTGTGGATTCTTCACTGGGGTGAGGCGGGGTCTGTTGTTCCCTCAGCCACCAGAAAACAGCTCCAGCTGCAGTACCCCGGGAAGCCCTCTTCGGAGTAAAAACCCTCCAAGATTCCTCGCCGTCCACTCCCCCGGTAGCCTGTGCCAACGTCCTTATAAAGACGGTCGCATTGAAAGCCCCCGGTTTCATTAAACAAATAAACAAAAAGGCTAACAGTTGGCTTTGCAGCGAGTCGTCATCACAGGCTAACAGATGACTAATACACCAGAATATTGTTAACTTTAAACAAACAACACGATTCCCATTACTCACACTCTTACTGTAATCAGTGATTAAATCAACAATGAATGTAGGACACCTAGTTTGCCAAAATCACGCTACAGTTTCATTAAACAAATAATCAAATATGCTAACAGTTTATTTAGCCGAAAGCTATAGCTAACGAATAATTGTTTTTAGTGCCTTTTAATACGGTTAGAAGCTACATAAGCTAACAGGTGATTGTTTGTATTGCCTTAAGACTATCATAGTTAACGTTAGCTAATCACACTTCATTTCAAGACACCGGAATTGTTATTAATGTTAAACAAATAAAACTTTAAAAGCACTTCACATTACTCACACTGTGCGTTGTTGTTCATATTCATGTCTCCTGCTCGCTAGGTGGCAGTGTCACGAAGAACTAGGGTCCTAGGAGTGGGGTCCCAGGACTGCGGTCCTGAAACTGCAGTCTCCGACGCTGCAGCTTCATGCTACTCTCAGTTTCCCCTGCTGCTGGCTGTATTAAGACGGCGAGATCTTCTCCGCGAAACGAGGCTTTCACTCCCTAGATTCCACCGGTCTGTCTACAGCAGTGGCCCTGAGACACAGTTTCGTGAAAAAAAACCCTGCAGCCCCCGCGGGCGGGGGCCTCTGCGTTGAACAGGTTAAAAAGAACATTGTTCTTGTTTAATTGAAAAGTCATTTGTTGATGGTCCCTAAGTGAAAGCCTCGTTTCGCGGAGAAGATCTCCCCGTCGTAATACAGCTAGCAGCAGGAGAAACTGACGCTGCTGGCGGGTCTGCGAATGTCTGTTGAATATCCAACCTAAAACTAACTTCACCGCGGTGAAATACTCAAGTAAAGTACAAGTCTCTCAAGATTGTACTTCAGTACATCACTTGAGTAAATCTACTTTACAGCACTGGTTATTATTACACACGGAACAACAGAAGAGACCTGTACGTTTAGTTTCTCAACAAAAAAAAAAGCTATAAAAAATGTCAGCTTCACATGCTATGCTTCTGCTACTACGCTTGGAGTTGAACCCCAGCATGCATTTCAGCGGAGACATTTCAGTGGAGACATTTCAGTGGAGACATTTCAGTGGAGACATTTCAGCGGCTGTCGCACGCTCAAGCGCCCTTCGCCACTCTTTCCACGGTATTGCGGTATATGAAAAATTCATATCATACAATAAAAAGTTCACGTATTCGGTAGGAAACGGTATACCGCCCAGTAGGGATGCTCTGATCGGCAATTTTGGGGCCGATCGCCGGAATCAGTATCGGCCGATACCGATCGCCGATCGAGTGGGTGGGGGCTATGGGGATCTTCCATTTAAAGTGATGTTTAAAACTCAGTTAATGGGGCTGATTCACTGGCGCTTCCACAGACAACAACCAACATAATTATTACATTCAAATGAAGTACATTATTCAAGTTTACATTAACTTAAGATAATAACACGGGAGAAATGAGCGGAAGCGCTCTCTTTCCTCTCTCTCCTCTCTCTCTCCTGACAGCCTGTCAGTATCATCTCATGCAGCTCACTGATCCAGTAATGAGTGACCCGACAGTGAAGAATAAACATATTTATAACTAGTTTAGCTTGTTCCAGAGGTAGATAACATAGCTATGTGTGTAAGGTCTAAAGGCCTCTACACACCGGCCCGACTTTGGGAGTCAGAGGCAGTCGGGCATTCGCGTCGCACTACTCAGGTTGGTGTGTCGTCTCTTTACGGCACATTTTCAACCCTCCCGCCTCCTCCCGCCGCCGATTCAACATGTTGAATCGGCGGCGGGAGGCCAAAGAACGTCGGGACAAATCAATCACTCTGATTGGCTGTTCAGCTTAGCGAATCAGTGCATCAGAAGTGAAGCGGAAGTGAGGGACCAAAACAAACGATAAGAAGGCACACACAGACGGCTAATCTTCCTCATTTTCATCTCACCCGGACGCAAGAGTTTCTTTTTTATCATGACGGCATGGAATGAAGAAAGTGAAGACCAACTGATCAACTGTTTATATTACTAAGTCTGTTCTTCTTCTCTCGGTGTATAAAACGCAGTCTGTCTTCCGGTTGTTGCCTCTTTTGAATGACGAATACACACTACCGCCGCCTGCTGGTAAGGAGAGTTATTGCCACTCGTCGGCTGAAGTATTTGCGGTGTGTTCGTAGGCGGGCGGCTTTCTCCGACGAAGCCAACGAAGCCCGACGTAGCTGACGTAAAAGTCGGGACGCCTTCGGTACGCGTTCTTTGGTCTCAGGTTGGTGTGTAGAGACCTTAACTCTTAGTGTGTGTTTTGCTCCGCTCACCGGTCCGTCACAGTGGGTGGAGCTGCAGGATTTCTGCTTCACACACGTTGCATACGCTATTTTACTGTCTTTTTCGGACACCTTAAAATACTGCCAGACTGGTGAAGCCATTTTGGCGAGCTTGTTTTGCCGCGCACAGAGAAAAGTGTCATGTATTTTACGTCATGTGATTGGCTCTCCCGATCGGCATTTATAGAGAGCACCGATCGATTGGCAGAGAGTGAATATCAGCCGATATCGATCGGCGGCCGATCGATCGGAGCATCCCTACCGCCCAGCACTAGCATGTATCTCTAAAAGTCATAGAGATTTTGAATGACAGCCCTACATTCAGCCATACACATACGGGCAATGTGACCTAGCTCAGAACTAGCAATCCCTCCTCCCCAGGTCTGGGTAAGGTCATGGGGCCGGCATCGTCACAGCTTCTTCTAAACTCCAAAAACAACGTTTCCTGATGATCCTCACAAACTTGCCCTGTCCATCCAGAATTAAACATCATCATTATTATTTCTGCCTTTGCTGCTTTAGCTGCTTTACATACCCCTGTTACATAGTTTCTCCCCCACATTGTTTGATTGCATAGCCGTGGGAACATGTTTCAAATGGGGGGTGCTGTGGGGATGACACCAGGGCTGGTTCTGACCAATTTGCTGCCCTAGGCAAGATTTTAACTGGCAATCCTCTACAAAAGACCAATACACTACAAAAAGAGAAACGTATTGACATGGTGGACAGCTTACATAAAAAGGCTTCAAATGTATTTAGTATGGCATGAACATCTTTTAATTGGGGGGTGGACGTCACATCTTCTCGGGGGGTCCGTGGGACTGCCCCCCGGGAAGCTTTTTTTTTTAACATTTTAAAGTAAAATGCTTCAATCTGGTGCACTTTGAGCGCCCAATTACTAGAGACTGATCTAGGAGGTACAACTCTAAACACCCATATGAAAAAGATCGGTTTGCATTTTATTAATCAAATAAGTATGTGAACATTTCCAATAACCTACCATAGCCAATAACAAATAAATGTAGGCTAACTTATTTTATTTTTGTGGTTCATTTATATCTTATTTGACCTAGTTAACATTTATTTATTTATGCATATTTTTAAATCTCTCCAGTTTTAAACAATATTTTTGGTTTACTGTCCTATAGTTCGGGCACCTATAAGGATGCCACCTGGGCGCCTCCCTAGGGAGGTGTTCCAGGCATGTCCAGCTGGGAAGAGACCGAGGGGTAGACCTAGGACCAGGTGGAGGGATTATATCTCTTCGCTGGCCTGGGAGCGCCTTAGGATCCCCCAGTCAGAGCTGGTTGATGTGGCCAGGGAAAGAAAGTTTGGGGCTCTCTGCTGGAACTGCTACCCCCGCGACCCGACCACGGATAAGCGGGAGAAGATGGATGGATGGATGGATGTCCTATAGTATATACATTGGAATGATTTCAAACCTGTTTTTATTTATCCTAATAATTATAAAGGTGTGCCTTGGAAATATTTGTTTACATAAATTGTTATCAAACCGTTGGAGACCCACTGAGATAACTTAGACTAAAGTGAACTATCTAAACCCTCGGAGTCCTTTACCTCACTGAGCCTCTCAGTCTGACAGGACAGAACTCTCCCTCTACATTATTGTAGAAACAGCTTCTTATATCCGTTAGCGCAGCAGAAGCTAACAACAATCCCCGCCGGTACCGGTGCACCCCCCCCCTCTCTCTCTCTCTCTCTCTCACTTTGGCTGTGAGCTGCGGGCGCCTGATAAGCCAACATCCCCCACTTTCATCACTTACAGCGCCCATCGTACAGGGCAAATGGAAAATGTAACCGGGGTGAAAAGGGTGTTACATTTACTTAATTATGAATGTTGTTACATCAAGGCTGAAAATTCGTTTTTTTTAAATTATATTTGTATTATATTTGTATTTAATCTTGTGGAAGTGCAGATCCCCTGTCCTCCTCCAGGGGGTGCTGCAGCACCCTCAGCACCCCTACTTCCCACGGCCCTGTTTGATTGTGACCTATTTATGGGTCACTCCCAATCCTCCTAATTCATGTAATATCTGTTACATATACAGAATCAGTACATCTCATTTACTCTTGCTGTGTTCTGTCTGTGTCTCTCTGCAGGTATTGAGATTGCTAAAGCTCATGGAGCCAAATACAGACTTGGCCCAGAGCTGGAGATATGGTATGAATATCCATGATGTGATGATCAGACAAGCATCCATAGTTTTCACTGACAGCAGTCTCCATACTGAAATACCAGCACTAAACCAGTTTCAGCTTTACTTTTCTCACATCTATTTTCTGATTTACTACATGTTTTACAGTGGTTACGGCTGTGCAGACCACTTCTATGAGTCGGACACGTTGCTTCACAGCTTTCAGGTTCTGAGGAAGCTTCTAGAATCTCCCATCACCCAGGACATCATCTGTGACGTGGGGATGTGGGTATCACCTGCCAGCAGTCAGACAAACCTAATGTGGTCCTGTCCAAACAGTGTCACATTGTTTTGTGTGGATTATTTTCATAATCCCATAAATCATCAGGTGTAGAAAAGGGCTTCATAATTAATCGAAATATTATCAAAATTGCAATCTTCAAATTGCAGGAAGCACAATATTTTTAAAACTGTAATTATGTATTTAAAATGAAAAGGATTTTGCAGTGTCATGAAGCGGTTGAGATCTAGGCCTAAAATCGTATTCTGCAGTGTTTACAACACATATCTGTTACTACAGATCTTAAGAGAACCACACCATGATCAAATAAATATATTTTTCAATGATGATGGGAATATTGGTGCAAACATAATCAATCCCTGCTGTGATTCCACATCTTTTCAGTTTTTAATCCGTTTTTGATTAAAAAAAATCAGTCTTATTCCTGGTTGAGAGGATTGTCCAGAACCAGAGACACTCTTAACATCTGCAGTCCCGATCTCTGATTTCAAAGTAACAGGACAAGTTTTCAGTTGTTACCATAAAGAATTCTCCCTTTGTGTGGCTGGAAGTCTGGTTTGGTGACAGCACTGTGTTCCCCTCAGGCCCATCATGCATCACAACGTGCGCTACAACTGCCGGGTCCTGTTCCTCAACAGGTACGTCAGCACAGCACTCTCATGAGACATGTTGTTTCTGTTCTGTTTGTATGCATTTATGTAACTTGACTTGGCATATACAGTATATGTATTCTATGACCTGCAGAAAGATACTGCTGATCAGACCTAAAATGCTGATGGCCAACCACGGGCTGTACAGAGAGATCCGCTGGTTCTCCCACTGGAACCAGTCAAGGTCGGTCCCCACTGCCCTTCTCATCTCTCTGTCATTATGATATATCTTGATATTGAATGTATTGGTCAACTTGAGTCGTGTCTCACATAATGAGTAAGCTGTATGTGATGTGTAACAATACTGTCTTGAAGAAATTATTCTTACTAACTAACTAACTTAACTTTTGGGGAAATCTGTTCGCTTGCAATTATTTCATCAATTAAGGAGAAACAATAGCTTTAGATTGGCTTAGCACAGGGACTGATACTTTAGGGAAACACTTAGCCCCTAAAGGTTTAATAGTTACAAAGATACTCCTTCGTAAGACCAGCGGCAAACTCTGGGGCAGAGTCGGGAGGCCAATAAGGAAGTGCCTCAAACTGCAGTTCATCTATTGGCCGATAGGGGATGACTGCAGAAAGGAGCAATTTCCATAGACCATGTTCCATGTTAAAATGCCCAACTTTACAGCAGAAATAAACATGTTTCTACCCCTGGATGCAATACAAATTATTATGGATATAGTTAGATTCCACCTTCATGATTATGGATTGGTGAGTGAATTGTTTTATAACGCAACCCTTTTAGTTATATTAGGTCTGAACGTTTTTGCATAAATTAGGCGTGGTCACATTGAGTGACAGGTCTCTGCAGTCACTGTTGCTTCTAGCTTTCTGTCTCTCTGCTAGTAGCTCCGTTAGCTCAGTAAGCTCCAGGATGCTACAGGGCCTCAGCTGCGAGGCTGATGCGGGGAACACAACTTGAACTCATTGATGTGTTTGCTGTGTTGGTGCCTGGTGGAGTATTCTAGTTAGTTCCCCCTTCATGACAACGGGACTGCCGCTCCTAGCTCCTCTGTCTCTACTAGAAGCTCCGTGCTACAGGGGCTTTGCCTGCTCAGTTCATCCGGAGAACATAACTTGAACTCGGCCGTGTTTGTTGTGTTGCTGCCTGATGGAGTACATGTCATGCAAATATCGGACTTATCTTATGGCTCTGCGGTTCAAACAGACCGTCCCTGAATGCAGTTTCTTCGGTAAGTGAAATTCAAGCACTTTATTTCTTACTGGTCTTTTTATTCAGCTAAGCTACATCTGTGCTAACGATGCTATCCGTAGCATACAAGTTAAAACATATTAGAGAAGTGTAAAACATTAAGAAAGATTATACTGTAGAACAAACAGCTTCTGTGTGAGGTTGGTAAAATAAGGTCATCCTCATACATTAGTTAGTTTGCTAGTTAGGTAACTGTATGCATTGATATTGTTGATTTAAATTCGCATTCGACGATGCAGACAGCTAGCGTCACAGTAGTGTTGAAGACCAGCGTACTGTATATTAGATTAACCTCACTATAAGATCTGTGTATCTGAAAAATATGAATCTCACATCTCCAGATGGTTCCAGAAATAAAGTTACGTAGATATTGCAATATGGTTTGTTGAGCTGGAGTTGATTATTGAAGCTTACTGGTTAACGTTCATCATATT
Organism: Dissostichus eleginoides; assembly: GCA_031216635.1. Taxonomy (NCBI): domain Eukaryota; kingdom Metazoa; phylum Chordata; class Actinopteri; order Perciformes; family Nototheniidae; genus Dissostichus; species Dissostichus eleginoides. The sequence goes on from CM062264.1 coordinate 3,830,741, forward strand.
AAACGAACAAACCCAAGCGTTGCTGGTTTTATTAATATTATTACCAATACTTACTAAGCATTTTATTATCATTACACTGGAGAAACCGACTTATTGTGGCAGCAGAACGTGAACATGTAACTTAATGCCTGCATTTAAGGACGATAGCGTAGTCAATGCTTTAGGGACAAGGAAATGATTTGTTTAATATTAGATATGACGTTATGTGTGCTTCTGTGACAATTAAGCTTATTCATTGCATTACATTTGTTAAAGATGTTTGTCTTTTACCCTTATGTGTGTGTTACAAATTAATGTGAATATGGCATAGGACATATATTTCATTTGACTGTCTGTGAAAAACTATTCCAAAGTAACAGTAAAATAAAAAGGACCCCAACTAGACAATAATACACAATCCAACTGATAAGATAAAGTAAGGGCTGTGATATCCAGCACTTTTTTTTAAGGATAATCAAAAAGATTATGACATGACGTTTGCATGTAAAAAAGTCTGTGACCAACACATTGTTACTTTACTATCTGTTTGTTTAAAGTTTCCAGGTGATGCAGACAGACCAGAGGATGCTGACCACGAGAGACAGACCTATTCCTAACATCAGTGAACTTCAGCATGGGCTCAAAGGTACAAAGACTCCTTTCATACTGTACAAAGAATCGAGAAATGTTCTGGTTTAAATAGATAAAGTAACAACTATAATACACTGATATACATTCCATTAAACATGACTAAATACTGACACATCAGGGAAGTTGACTGTTCCTACCTTGCAAAAAGTCACATTTAGATTTTAACAAGCAACATGATTTTTTTTGTCAGCTTTCACATGTCAATGTATTTAAGGCAATTATTATTTTACTTTGTGAAAATTACTACCATTTGTCTCTACATATTGTCTGTAAAAACGTGGTAAAAGTGGTTCTTGCAGTGAGACAACCGAACAGCATGATACTACATTTGAATAACAGTTGAATATTATTTTAATAATAACATATATTTTAATGTTGATTAACTGCAGACTGTTCATTCATAATTTGATTATTTGTAGTACAAAGTGATGAATTTCAAAAACACATTCAAATAATTTTTTATTTATTTCTACAGCCCTCAAACGCACCTCTTTCATAAATAACACACTTACTCTGCAATAATGTCATATGTTTTATGTTTCTTTTCATTTCTGTTAGGAAAGGACATACCTGAAGGACACAACTGCCTCACCGTTTTCTCCGAGGGGCAAGAAGAAAAGCAAATATGAGATTAAAGACCAATACAAGACATTCACTAAGAAACTACTTTTATTGTGAACACAAAGATCTGCACACTGAATAGTGTGTAGTCAAACAGGACCATCATTTGTTTGTGACAGCTGTGCCCAGTATGGGCTCACAGATGCAGTTAGGTGGTTTCTTCATCAGGCCTGGTCCTCCTCCCAGAGAAAGACCGCTCCACCTCAGTCCTCTCCCGCCAAACCAACAGACAGGACATCCGTCACACTGAGGTTTCTCCCAAAGTCTCTGCAGCTCTCTGGACACCACGCTGTCTCAATTGATCCACACTGTGAATATGAGAGGGGAAAATGTGTGAAATAAATGCTTTAGACAAAAGAAATATGAAGTTAACTGTAAGGAGTGGCTCAGTTTTTTAAAATAAACAATACTATTACTCGTTTTCAATATCTCACGTCTGAAAGTTTCATTTAAAAGAAGAAGAGGCACCTAAAATGAAGATAGTTATTTCAATACATTTAGTTGATTTTGTCTTTTTAATTGTTTAAAGTAGATAGAACTGGTACTTAAGAGTTTTAATACAGTCTGGTTGTGGAGGAGGAACACAGGTAAGAGCACTAACTAGCTACCATCACATGTAACTAAGCTTGACTTGAATTCATTAAAAGTATAATTAAGTAACAGCAAAAAATCAATAACTAAAATCATGCACATATTTGAATCTTTGCTGGATCCACTGTTGAATTTACCACAAAATATATATTTTAGAAACCTGAAGGCATTTTAAGATTTGTATGCAAGTATTATCCCAAAAACTCAATACCTTAGATTATTATTGAAAGTTTTGCTGAATAGTTTCATGTTCACTTACCTTTAGCAACGTAAAATGTGGAGACCGGGAGCCAGGGCCGGCCCTAGACTTTTGGGGGCCCTAAGCAAGATTTTGTTTGGGGGCCCCCCTCACTCTAGCGCGTTCTCACTACACACAACACGGAACCAACTTTTGTCTTATGATGTTAGTATGAGCACACATATTGTACAAATAAGCATGTAAACACTAAAGTGGGACCTGAGAACAGCAGCACAGTCTTTAAATTGACTACAAATAACTACCTAGGCTATAACTAATGACTATATAAACTCAGTGAACAGAAATATAGAAACTCCTCAGTCCTCAATGACATATGTTTTGTTGTTGTGGCTCTGAGTCTGTACTCCAGCACATTAGATTTGAAATGAAACAAGGACTATGAGGTTAAAGTGCAGACTGTGACCAAGTATTAAATATGACTACTTTGTTGAAGTGTATGTTCATTTGTCCAATATTACATTTGATCCCCCATTTTAGGGGATCAAAAGTACTCTGACAAATGAACATAAACTTGAATAAAGTAGTCATATCAGATAGCACTGATGAACTGACAGTACAGAATAAAAAGACTGACAAAGTGACCATCACTGTTCAAAGATAGATATTTTTAATAAAAAACACTCAACACTAAATAGAATATATAAATAGATCCAAAAATACCTTTAAAGGATTAAATAATATGTGCAAAACAAACTGCTTAACAAGAAAATGAAATGTAAAAAAACAAATGCAAATACAAATGTTCCTCTCGTACGTACAGTCAGAATTGTTCTCTTCTTGCTTTCCTGGAGGCAAAGTCATTGATGACCTGATCATAGGAGATCTGGCTGCCAATCTGGTGGTTTATGCTGATTATTGCCATTCCACTCAGGCGATCCTGGGCCATGGAGGACCTCAAGTATGTTTTTATCAGTTTGAGCTTCGAGAAGCTTCTCTCTGCGGACGCCACTGTCACTGGAAGGGTACAGGCTATTCTCAGCGCTATCCAAAGATTTGGATAGATCTCACACAGCTCGTTTTCATTTAAGAAGGTGAGCATCTCCAATGTGGTCATATCTTCTTTGGGAAGCTCTGGAAGGCTTTGCATCTCCATGGCTAGCTCTCTCCAGTCAACGTCTGCCTCTTCGCCACAGGTCAATGTTTTTCCCAGCAGGGCACATTGGTCTGTAAGTGACTCGTCATCCAGATTATGGAAGTTCTGAAGCACTCCAAACTTGTCTCTTACTTCCCCCAGGGACTTGAATCTGTCCTCCAAAGACTGGATGCCACAGTCCACCACAACATAGTACGGAGGGAAGATATTTTCGTTTGGATTACTGGTCTGGGGGAAGCCCGCGAGTGTGTGTGTGTGTGTGTGTGTGTATATACGTGTGTGTGTGTTTGTGTATTTTTGCGTTTGTGTGTATTGTGGGAAAACACTCGAGAAACATCGGCTGTTGTTATGCCTGCTGTGACGTCAAGTTACTCCGTTCTCCGCTTGTAATTATGCCGAAGCTTCAAAGTTGTATTTATCATCTGAATTTGCCGAAACAAGTTTAATATTCTGAAAGCCAATACTTTCTTTATTTGAAATCAGATGAAAACAAACTGTAACGGACCCTGCCGTGTTATCTATGATTACTATACGCCTTACATTCATAATTTCAGCGGAGGGAGGGGAAGCGGCGCTGCGGAACAGCAGAGTGGCGAGTGAGAGCTGTCATCTTCCCTTCACAAGCTTCAAAAATGCCTGTAGCTAATGAGATTGAATCAGTGTTCGAATTACCCATTTGCTTTCGGGGGAGCCCTATTTATTTATTTTATTGGCAATCATATAGGCAGACCTGAAAGATGTATATGTTTCCTGCATTAGATCAACATTGATCGCCAATAGCTTGTTTGGTAGGACATCTTTTTTCTCCTCTCCGAAATCTCGATCGCTTTTTTCGTTTGCCTGGCTCTTATGGTGATTATAAATCTTTTTCCGCAGGTTATTCTGTTGATCACTGCTGACTTTTCCCTGAATCCTTTCTTGTGAAAGGTGCACTCCGGTGGATTTTTCTGCGAGCGGCAGAGAGATCAATATACTTTTTGCCTCTTTGCAAATCTCATATCCACATTTTTTTTTTGTTATGAAAAGCCATGGATAGCTTTCATTCCACTCACTCCATCTTTTCTGTGTCCAGTTAAAAGGCAGGTCATGGGCATCGTCAGGTTCGCTAGTGCAGGTGGCGCCGGCGGCTGTGGCCGTTGTTGAAGCCTCTTCAGGCTCCGCATCGGCAGGCCTCTCCCTCGGTGTGGAGCTGTCAAACGCGACCCTAACGCCGCTTACATCCAGCCAACTAAAAGTTGTTCCGTTCACGTTGTCATTTTTAGAATCCTTCGCTTCTTTGCTTGTGAATCCAAAAGCTGCGAGGCTTGGCTGTTTTCGTTTCGCCATATTTTTTATGAACATTTCAAATACGCCGCCGGCATCGCCGCCGTAACCATAGCAACGTAAGTAGCGTAAAGAATGCAGCGCCGCCACGTACAGATGGCAACACCCAGAAATATTCACAAATATAAAACAAATATTCAGAAACTGTAATGAACAATGACTATTATTTATTTCAAGAACTTTTATTTACAGAAACTCAACATTTCTAATCTGTGTGACACAAATATGCGGCTCCCCCTATTTATCTCAAAGTCGGCCTTCAGGGGAGCTCCCTCCCTCTTCGGGGGAGCCAAGCTCCCCCTGGCTCCCCCCCATTTCGAACACTGGATTGAATATAACAATCAAAAATAACAAAATATACACAGCTAGATCAGATCGCGTTTTAGATGCGACTTTAGAGTAGAGTGGAATTATTGAAACGGGATTTGTACAGTGTTCCGGCGGCATCCGCTGCTGCGAAAATGTGGGGCAGGGCTGAAAAGTGGGGGGCCCCTGGCCCCCCCGCTTCCGGCGCCCTTGTAGTGGTGGTGTGCCCTGCAAGCACTGCACTCATTGGCGCTACTGCTGGCAGGGTGTTGCAGTGCAACATAAACCTGCGCATCAAAACACGTGTTAAAATAAAAATAAAACAGCCTAAATAACTTAAAATATATAATATTAATAGGTTTTAACACGGCAACGGTGTACTGAGATAAAAAAAATTTAAAAAAAAAAAGATTTTTAAAAAATATATTTTTAAAAATATATATATATATTTTTTTGCTAGGGGGCCCCTCAGTGGCTGCGGGGCCCTAAGCGGCCGCTTATGTCGCTTAATGGGTCGGGCCGGCCCTGCCGGGAGCAACAGATGTAGGTTAGCCGGCTAGCATCACAGAGCCGCACTGCTGAGCATGCTAGCTTAGCTTGGTAGCCTCAGCTAGCTCTGGAACTTCCAGCTCGGTGTCAGCATATATATATATATATATATATATATATATATATATATATATATATATATATATATATATATATATATATATATATATATATACACACATTACTTTTGTAGGGGCTAGAACAGATTCCCCATCATTGTAGGGAAACTGTTCCTTTTCACCTTTTAAGCTATATTTTCAAAGAGGCATTTGATGCCAATTTAATCTGTTTGTTTTTTCTTTAAGGCGTGTGGAAGAGTATTTCCTGCCCAGAATGATCCAGGAGGTAACAGGGCAGGTAGGAAACACCCTTCATCATCTGTGTTTAGCTAACTCTGATCAGTAAAACAGGGACGAGGCAATCTGTTCTGCACAGCAAACATTAGCAAACAGGGTGAATGCTTGTATCTTGCAGGACACAGTCCCATTCGGTGACTGCGTGCTGTCCACGAAGGACACCTGCATAGGAACTGAGATGTGTGCAGAGCTGTGGAACCCTAGAAGGTGAGGCAACAGAGGATTGCATGAGGATTGCATGGGTGTTGTAGTTTTCTGTGGACTGTCTTTATCAATCCTGGTGAATTAACCTGTTTTCCTTTCTCTCAGTCCCCATATTCAGATGGGTCTGGATGGAGTTGAAATCTTTACCAATGCGTCTGCCAGCCACCACGAGCTGCGCAAAGCCGACCAAAGAGTCAACCTGATCAAGTCAGCCACCACCAAGGTATACTTTAACCAGGGGCCACACACATCGGCTCCTTGGTTCACATTGACACATGGAGCCTTTGTTATCATGCATAGTAAAAATATAGAAGATTATGTAGAAGACAAATACAGGCTGAGAGCAGTGGGTGATCCTCAGGATAGAGAAGGATAATATTTGACCAACTATCATACTTGTTTTACCCACACAACATAACTTCTGCTCTCTCAGCGCCTGCCTTACTGCAGTCCTGTAGCGTAGCAGTGTCCTGCATATGAGACGTTCAGGGAACATTGGTTAATTTCAGTGTCTGCCGATAGTCTCTGTATGTTGTGCACGATATTGTAGGGACCAATATCCTAGGAAACGCTTAGCCTTCTCTCGTTAGCTTTCCCCCCCGCCCCTCGGTACAGCTCTAGAGTTTCATTTACAAGTATTGGAAAACGTCCAAACTGCAATAATGATCAGAAAATGAGCAGTTACACATTTACCCAAAGTCATTCAGCTCTATCAGCACCTTTCGCCACACTTAATGTAGGTCTTTGTTTTAATGTGTCAACCACCTTTACAGTACCTACACAGGCAATGCAATGCAGAGATCACCAGAGGGCAGTATTGTTCCACAAGAACAGGATGCAGAAACCTGGGTTCTCAGCACATTCTCTGTTTTGAGGATGCAACTGATGACTAAAAGCTGTGCTGCACCTCTTGTATGGTTGGTGTTGTTCCAGAGTGGAGGTATCTATCTGTATGCCAACCAGAGGGGCTGCGATGGAGACCGTGTTTACTACGATGGCTGTGCCATGGTGGCCATCAATGGAGACATCGTGGCTCAGGGAGCACAGTTCTCACTGAGCGATGTGGTAGGTATGACCTGGAGAGAACCAGAGCCAGTGTGTTTTTCTGTGTGTGTGCTAGTGTTGTCAGGATCTCAGAATGTCTTTATTTTATTGTGTGTGTGTGTGTGTGTGTGTGTGTGTGTGTGTGTGTGTGTGTGTGTGTGTGTGTGTGTGTGTGTGTGTGTGTGTGTGTGTGTGTGTGTGTGTGTGTGTGTGTGTGTGTGTGTGTGTGTGTGTGTGTGTGTGTGTGTGTGTGTGTGTGTGTGTGTGTGTGTGTGTGTGTGTGTGTGTGTGTGTGTGTGTGTGTGTGTTAGGAGGTGATTACTGCCACTCTTGACCTTGAGGATGTGCGTAGCTACAGAGGAGAAGTGTGCCAGCCAAACATGGTGAGTCCCTCCGACTGTGTAATGTACAGGGCTGCACAATTATGGCCTATATCGTAGACAAACTGCATTTTTATTGCGCCTTTCCAGTTTTTCAAATACAGGTCAGCATTCACACACACCTGCTCATCAGCAGTGATAAACATTCACACGCTGTTAGCCATTCCCATACTGAGGTTCAGTATAGGGCCCAAGGACACTTCCACATGTTGACAGGTGGAGATCGAACCATCGACCCTCGGTTTGGTGGATGATCACTCTAAACCCCTTTCGCCCAACCCTCAGTGATTTCCCGTCTCACTAATTTTTATTTTCTTCCATACCTCTGAAACCCACCATGTTGTGTCTGGCAAAAATGTTTAATTTGTCCAATATCAGCCTCAGCTAACATGCTGAATAAAGATAGTGAATGTGGCTTTACACCTGGTATACTGCAGCATATTTACATTGTGACTGGGGCATATTATGCTAATGTTTGCAAAAGGATTTTTTTATTTGTGATAGCCAAATGTATAATATGTAACATTTTAGCATTTCTACAGCAACTTCCTCCATATCCTCTCACTCCCAATGTTTCTGTGTTTTAGGAAAGTGAACCTAAACCTTGCCACAGGGTCAAGGTTGACTTCTCATTATCCAGTGGTGACGATATATACCTTCCCACACACCAACCGATAACATGGAACTTTCACACACCAGAGGAGGAGATCAGGTACACATGCATACACCTCATCTGGTACAAAATATGTATTTCATTCTGAAAAGAAAACCATTATAACCGAGTAGCTTCTGAAATGGCACATTACAGAATCCAAGTGCAAAAGTCTAAACTGCTGACATCTGTGTTGTTCAGTCTAGGGCCGGCCTGCTGGCTGTGGGACTACCTGAGGAGGAGTGGACAGGTGAGGAGGAACACTGACATAAGATGCTGCTGTACTGTTGTGATTGTCCCATCTGATCTTGATCTTGGATCATTAAGCGTTAAAAAGCTCTGGAACTAAGAAGCTGTTAGACGCTGATGTGTAATGGTTGTGATGTGTGCTGCAGGCTGGCTTCCTGTTGCCTCTGAGTGGAGGTGTGGACAGCTCCTCCACCGCCTGCATCGTGTACTCCATGTGTGTGCTGATCTGCCAGGCCATACAGGACGGCAGTGAGTCATTTGCCTTCACTTCACTGTAGTGTACACCTTCTCATTCTCTCAATGCAACTATTGACACACATCATTCGGTAATTCTATTCTTATTATGTATGCAGTGACTGATTTAAAGATATGAAAACCATTTTACAAAAGCACACACATCCAGGATAGGTGCGGGACAGAAGAAGACAGAACAAATAAACTGCAAATTAGATTATGCTTAGATTATCTGTTAATAAACCTCCACTGTCTTTAAAATATGAAAATAGGCCAAGCAGCATCTTAACGACATATCTTAAAGACACTGCATTTAATTATGTTTTCATATTATTTTTTGGGGATGAATGGGGATTTTCTTTGCCATCTGTTCTTCCTGAACTTTAAATCTACACATATGTCCTTTTATCCTGGACTATGTTTTTTTTTTTTTCTTTTTTTTTTTTTACACTTATGCTTTTATTGAGTTTTCACAACAATAATAACAGAATAACATGTGAACCTAAACAACAAAAAATAATACTCACAAATCAGTTGTAAAATAAAGCACAATAAATACTAGTTGTCTGAAGACCTTCAATATTCACACATACTATACAGGATTGAATTAGTCATTCACTTACTCATTGGTGTCAACCATGTAAATATTCCACTTTTCCCATTTCCTATTGAATGTATTCTCTTGAATTCTCAAAACATGTCAACTTTTCCATGACAAAAATATCTTGAACAATTTCCAGCCACTGCTCCTGGGTCGGAGCGTTCACATTAAGCCAATTTCTAGTTATGGCTTTCTTACTCACTGCAAGTAAAACCTTAGTCAAATATAGATCGCCTCCCATCACAACATCCTTAATGTTCCCAAGATGCATCACCGGGCAGGTATTTGGGATTCCATACCCATAATAATTTTGACAACTGCATTAACCTTCTCCCAATATGACCTTATCTTTGTACAGTTCCAGAAAATGTGTGAGTGGTCAGCCTCCATGTTCCCACACAACCTCCAACACTGTTGCTGTACACCAAGTTGCCTGCTCTTTATTTTGGGCGTTATGAAAAAGCGAGTCAGGTTCTTCCAGCAGAACTCCCTCCATACTAATGAGTTTGTGGATGTAAATTGCGTCTCGAACATTTGAAACCAGTCTTCCTCTGACATTTTTATTTGTAACTCCGCTTCCCATTTTGCTTTTATGTAGATAGTCGATTCCCCCCTGTTTCCCCCCAAAGCCTGTTAGAAAGCAGAAATGATCCGAGACCCCTTCTGCTGATACGCATCCACGATCACCCCAGTTACAGTATCTAAAGATTCGTCTGCCTTCAGCCTTATCTCTTTTACAAAATAGTGTCTTAACTGCATGTATCTAAAATAATCCCTGTCTGTAATACCATATTTTGCCTGTAAGTCCTGAAAACCCATAAATTCACCCTTTTCTGAAACCGTACACATTGCTGTTATGCCCTTTTGCACCCATTCTTTGAATGCTGGATCGTACACCCCTGCTTTAAAATTGGAATCGTATGCAAACCACCTCAGCGTGTGTATCCCTCTCTTTAATTTGTATTTTGTTACTACAACATTCCAGACCTCTAGTGTAAACGCAACTATCGTATTCATTTCACCTCTCAGAGCCCTCACCAAATTCCTATCTCCTACCAAGGCCTGAATGTGGTGACCCTGCACCTCCCTTTCCATGGCTTTCCATCCAGACTCATAATCTGGTCTACACCAGTAGGCCAAAGGTCTGAGCTGGGCTGCATAGAAGTATTCCCTAAGATTTGGTAAAGCCATTCCCCCCTTACTTTTAGGCAACTGAACTGTCGTAAATCATATTCTTGGTTTTTTACTATTCCAAACAAATCTAGAAATCATCCTGTCCCAGGTTATGAATTTGTTTTGGGGAACATCAATTGGAAGAGACTGAAAAAAATACAGCAGCCTAGGTAGGATATTAATTTTAACCGTTTGTATTCTGGCACTGAAGTCTAAAGGGAGGGTGGACCACCTTTCTACATCCTTTCGGATATTGTCATCAATTTTGTTATAATTGGCTTCAAACAGGTTGGAAAATGTTTTGGTTATAGTTACACCAAGATAGGTCATTGTTTTGGAATTCCATTTTAGGTTATATGCATGTCTAATTTGTTGGGATGGGGAATAATTAAATCAGAGAATTTGAGTTTTTGTTACGTTCACTTTATACCCTGAATAGTAACCATATGTGTCGAGTAGGTTCATCAGGTTTGGGAAACATACATCTGGTTGCTCAAGAAAAACTATAACATCATCCGCAAAAAGCCCAATTATATGATCTTCCCCCCCTATATTGACACCCTGCAGATCTTCACTCTGCCTTATTGCTTGCGCCAATGGTTCAACAAATAAAGCAAAGAGAGTAGGAGAGAGACAGCAACCCTGTCTAGCCTCTCTCCAGCTGAATCCTATTGGACAGACTCCCATTTACTTTGATCCTAGCCATAGGTTCATGATAAATAGTCTTAATACACCGAATTGCATTTTCATTTAAACCAAACCTCCTTAGTACTTCATATAAAAAAGATCAACTGACACTGTCAAACGCTTTTTCTGCGTCCAGACTAACCAGAACCATACTCGTGTCCTTTTTATGTGCATTGTCTACAATATGGAGAGTCCTTCTGATATTGTCTTGTGTTTGGCGACCCTCTAATGAATCCAGTTTGATCTTCATGAATAAGATCTGGCATAAAAGTCTCAAATCTTTTACAGATGATTGAGGTAAACAGCTTGTAGTCCACATTTAAAAGAGAAATTGGCCTATAATTTTTACAGTGGTCTTTGTCTTTGCCTTCCTTAGGCAAAATGGAAATAATTGCTTCCCTCCAAGATGGGGGAGCCCTGCCTTCTTTAAGAGTCCAATTAAAACTAGACAGAAGCAGAGCTGTTAGCTCCTTCGTGAAAGTTTTATAGAACTCTGGTGGGAACCCATCGCTGCCTGGTGATTTACTGGTCTTTAGCCTACTGATTGCAGCTTCCAGCTCTTCAACTGTAAATTGCGACGTAATGGTGTCATTCTGTATCTCACCTATAGATGGCAGATCAAGCAAGTTAAGAAAGTTTCTTATTGTGCTTTCATCAGCTAATGGTGGATTAGAGTAGAGTGTCTTATAGTTCTCTTCAAATATTCTTTCTATCTCATCTGGCTCATACCAATAGTTGATTAGTTTGGGGGTCCCTTGTTCTATGATCACACCTGACATCATGTCCAACTTCCGGCCCATCTCAAATCTCCCCTTTCTGTCAAAAATACTTGAACGTGTCATTGCCTCACAACTTAAATCCCACCTCAGCTCCAATGACCTCTTTGAACCATTTCAATCCGGTTTCCGATCAAAACACAGCACCGAAACAGCTCTTCTCAAAATCACAAACGACCTCCTCCTCTCCTCTGACTCCGGCAACCTGAACAAACTAATCCTCCTCGACCTCACCGCAGCATTCGACACCATCAACCACACCATCCTGCTGTCCCTCCTCGAATCATCACTCAACATCACCGACACTGCACTCTCCTGGCTGAAATCCTACCTCACCGACAGACATCAGTTTATCAACATCAATAACTGCACCTCCTCCACTGCTCCTCTGTCCCAAGGCGTCCCCCAGGGTTCGGTGCTTGGCCCCCTCCTCTTCATCCTCTACATGTTTCCCCCTTGGCAATATCATTAGTCGCCACAACCTTCAATTTCACTGCTACGCCGATGACATCCAACTTTATATCTCAACAAAAACCATCACCCCCACAACACACTCCATTCCCACCAACTGTCTCTCAGAAATAAAAGCATGGATGCAAACAAACTATCTCCAACTGAACAGTGCCAAATCAGACATCATTATCATCGGCCCCCCATCCCGTACCGAAGCCATCCAGAATTTCAACTTCACCATTGACAGCAACACCCTATCCCCCCCCCCCTCACATCCGCAACCTCAGAGTCATCTTCGACAGTCAGCTCAAATTCAATCACCACATCAATCACATCACCAGGACTGCCTTTTTCCACCTCATAAACATTGCCCGTCTCCGCCCATCACTCTCCTCCTCTGCTGCTGAAACCCTGATTCATGCATTCATCACATCACGACTCGACTAGCATCCTCTACGGCAGGGGTTTTCAAAGTGTGGGAAGGTGAGCCTCCCTTCAGAGAACATAAGAACAGCCACGCCCCCCCTCCCAATTATTATTATTATTGCTATTATTATTGTTGTTGTTGCTATAATGCAGGGGTATTCAATTGCATTTCAAAGAGGTCCTGTAAGAGAAAATGTAATTAAATGCTCTGTTTTCGCTGTCTACCTTCCGCCATTTGAAATTACTCCGACTGTTTCTCTCTTCTTGATTCGTCTCTGTGTATGTTTGAATCTATCGTGCTGACTCACTGACTGCACCGATTTGATTGGCTGAGTAGCGTCACCTCCTTAAAACATTAAACAATAACTTTTTTAAACCTTTTTATCTTTGTTTTAAACATATTGTATAAAACTCCCCCACTACTTGGACTATTCCTTGCACCCCTCTAGAATAAGCCCGAATGTTCTCAACCATATTGCATCAGTAACCTGCACTTGTTATAACAAGATCGCAAGGACACTGGTAGCATCGGACAATTAAGTGTTGTTCAGTTTGTGTGTTGTGGAATATGCGTGTGCGTGCATGAAAATATACCACACACCCAATTACAATTGCATGTTCAATTCACTACCCTGGAAGTTAATAAAGTTGTTAAAATTGGAACGGCCTGTGGACAGCCGTTCTTCCTTGCGTTTCAGTCGCCGACACCTTCTTACAGAGGACAGGCAAATCTAGCTGCAGCACGACCCGTATATTTTCGCACGCCGTGTTCTCAACACATATTTTTTTTAACATTTTCAACATCGTGGATACATCCTTATATGCTCCCGGCAACACACTGAACGTCAACTTTGCCTCCTTATTACACTCACCCCTACTTTAGTGGGAACAATGAGTCTGCGTCTTTGATGCACACAGGAATAAACGCAGATCATCCTCTGGCTGCAGACTTGACTGGCACTTGCTTTTGATCAAAGTCAATGGGGAAAACCCGCACTCACACAGGTAGGTGGAGGTGAAGGGAATGAGCACTTTTACAGCCTTTTTGGCGAGGTGGGGGAACTCGGTCTCCACTGACAGCCAAAAGTGTGCAAGTGTCACTTTACTCATCTTTTTCTCGTTCTTTTTTTCTCACGCTGCGCCTCCCCTGAAGCTCTCTGGCGCCCCCCAGGGGAGGCGCGCCTCACACTTTGAAAACCGCTGCTCTACGGCATACCATCCAACCTCCTCAATAAACTCCAACATATCCAGAACTCTGCTGCCCGCCTCCTCACCCACACCCGCTCCCGAGACCACATCACTCCCGTCCTCCAGCACCTCCACTGGCTCCCCGTCCGTCAAATAATCGACTTCAAAGTCCTCCTGATTACTCACAAAGCCCTCAACAACCAGGCCCCCCCCCCCCCCCCCCTACCTCACAGACCTGCTGCACCACCACACCCCTTCCGGCTGCCTCCGCTCATCAGAAGCCAACCTCCTATCCATCCCCACCCGCATCAATCACCGGACCTGGAGGGACAGAGCCTTCTCCGTCGCTGCCCCCTCCCTCTGGAACTCACTCCCACAACCCATCAGAGACTGCACTGACCTCACCACCTTCAAAAAACTTACAAAAACTCACCTCTTCCATCTGGCTTTTAATGTGTGATTGTTTTTGTATTATTTGACTTTAACTATACATATTTATTTGTTGTTCTTTTCTTTTCACTATATTTGTAAAGCGTCTTTGAGCACCTGTAAAAGCGCTAACAAAATAAATCTATTATTATTATTAGGGGCTTGCTGTTTGCGCAGGCGTCTGGCCAGGAGTCTAGCTGCTTTTGAGCCTGATTCATAAGACTGTTTTAAAAACCTTGCCTTTTTTTCTATTTCTCCTCTGAGGATCTCATGCCGATTGATCCCCTGTACTCTTATGTTTTGTCTCCATTTCTCTCAATTTTTCTATTTTGTATTTGTATGTGGCTAGCCGGGCCTTTTTTTGTGATGCTGTTAGGGCGATCAGCTTTCCACGGAGAACAGCCTTCAAAGCATCCCACAATATCACATTATTACAGGGTCCACATCCCCATTATCATTCTCCTCTATATATATTTGTATCTCTTCCCTTAACTCTTCCACGGTCGCCTTATTATTCAAAACAATCACATTGAGCCTCCGTACTGTATTCTTTTTTCTACTATTCAGATTTATTGACAAGCTAATCATATTATGATCCGAAACATCTGCCACCCCGATTTTACTCTCTGTGATCCTGTGACTTTCAGCCGTATTTATTAAAAAGTAGTCAATTCTGGAGTACACAGAATGAGGTACTGAATAGTGTGTATAATCCCGTTCTAGGGGTGAAGTTCCCTCCAAATATCAATTAGTCCCATTTCCTGCAATGACGCATTAACAAACTTGGTCAGGTGCTTCTTGCTATTTTTGTGGCTTGTAGTGTCTATGGCAGGGGTGCCCAACCTTTTTTGAACCGAGAGCTACTTTTAAAGTTGACAGTCTGCCGAGATCTACCAGTCCAAATAGAGAGGCGTAGCCATTACTGACAGCCTACTACCAGGTAAATACACACTTCTACTTGTATAAAACTGACCTTTGTAGGATTAATACTTCATAAAATACTGCAGATCCTTTATCTTACCTCTTTCTAATCTACACACGTATTTAACTGAAGCTACACAACAGTGTTGTTGATACAGAGTTGGAGTTTATTCACACGTCACATACTACAGTGGGTAATGTTTTCAAGAAACATTGAACAGTGCTGCCACATATGACACAGGAAAAAAAGAAAAGACACTGAACCCTTTCTTTGCCATTATATAAAAATAGTGTTGCTACAAAAGTATAAATTAGGCTTACTAATAAGACAACTCAGATCTGAAGCTACACAGGAATCTGCTGCCAAAGTGCAATAAAAAAAACAAAATTAATAGAATCAAATGCTTTTTTTGTGTGCATTTTGGTAGAGTATAAAAATAAATGCCTTTAAAATAGGATGCAAGCAACACTAGTTTCTTAACCTGAATTGATAATAGACTATAATCAATTTAAACAGAACAGATCTTAATGTTTGCATTCTTATACCATTTTGTACAATAATTATAATGAATAAGTTCAAACAAACTAAAACTTACAGCGGATTAATAACGGTATCTAACTTGAGTTTTTATTATATCAAAAACCTGTTGAAATGCTACTGTTATTTTTACTGTCCCCAAAAAGCGCGTCGGCAGCCTCCAGGAATGCTTCTTTCACAACTTCGCCGTCTTTGAAAGACTTCATGTGTTTCGCAAGAACGTGACTGACACGATAAGATGCTATGGTAGCAGCCTTGCTCTTGTTGTTGGGCCTGGTGAAAATGGACTGCTGTGCATTTAGCTGTCCTTTCAGGTCCCTCACCTTTTGGGAGCGTAGGGCAGAATTAGGAGGGAATTCCGTCTCATAGCATTTGTGCAGTTTTTAAATGCCGCTCCTAAATGACCCTTCTTCGATAAAGCCACGCTCGCATTGCAGATGAGACAGATGGACTTTGAATTGGAATAAACAAAAAAATAATCATCCTCCCACTTGGAATGAAAATGATATATTTTGGGCTTTTTTGCTTCGGCCATAATTGCGGGCTTGTGTGTGTGCGGACTGTCACTCCTGTTGACACGGACAATGTCAGCAAACTAGTGCCCACTGCCCACCAGCCACGCCCCGACACATGGGGTCACGCCAATCACAAAGCTTTGATGCGTTCAACTGCATTATTCTGGCACAGGAAGATTATGTTATAGGACATTAACGATAAAACAGAATATTGTTGTTCTATTTTTAGACACATCTCGCGATCGACTGGGAATCTCCCCACGATCGACCGGTCGATCGCGATCGACTGGTTGGGCACCCCTGATCTATGGTATGATTCAGGACCACATTAAAATCCCCTCCACATATCAAAATACCCTCAGTCTCTAATGCAATGACGTCAAACAGATTTTTAAAAAAAAAATGTGTTGGGGCATCACCTTTCTTTTGACTTCTAGTCCTCTTTCCCCCTCTCATTCCAATAAAATTACATCGATTTGTATATTACTTGGCGAGTTAAGGGGGTTGGTTTCCAATCGCTATCGGGAGCTAAAAATGAAGCAGCCATCTCACTCGCCTTGCTCACCGGAAGTCCTGGACTATGTTTTTAAATCATGGATGTACATATGTGTCTTATATTATAGTTAACTTGGTAAAGTATTACCCTCTGCTGTCAGTACGCTTTTCCATGTTTGTGATTGGTCAAATGCTGCTAACTCTGCCCCTTTCATATGAACGCCCTCATATCCAAACTCAGAAACCCTGGGTAGTGTTACTGATTTGATAACCTGTGTCGTGAGAGCGCTAAACGAGATCAAGTTTGTTAGGGTTCGTTAAACCAGATAACTCAATGATAGCTAGGGTCTGTTGAACTGACTCGTAGTACAGGACCTGTGTTCCTGCTCGTTGTACAAAAACACAAGTCTGAGCATTCTCACACACTGTTCCTGTCTATGCTGTCCCTGTCTTAGGTTTTAAACTAAGTCATATGATAACACTAAACTACTACACTGTCTATTGAGATTCCATCAACATTTAACTCAATACCACGTCTGTATGTGAGGGAAGAATCTTATACAATATGTACACCACCCCAAATTGATCATGTTGTTGATAGGGCGCACTGCGAATAAAATTAGATTCTGTTGCTCCTTTGAAAAAGAAGAAAATAAAACTAAACTAGCTCCATGGCATAACGCCGATCTTACCCGTCACAGGTTAATCAGTCTTCCAAACTTGACCCTTTCTTCTATTATATTACTTTTTTTTGGTTTTGCCTCATTCATTGGTAACATATCACCGCTAGTTCAGCTTTGAGGAGAAAGTTAATGCCATGAGTATATCTTTTGTGATGGAAACTTCTGAGGCAATGGAAAGGAGACTCAGCGAGACACAGGGAGAGCAGGAACTTTGATGGCAAACACTGATGGTTTATTTGGAGCTTCGGCCGGAGAATTCACAAGACATGTGCTGTGCCGCGAGTTGACACAGCGGATGCCAAACCAATTCTGAAGAACTCTTCTGTAATTCAAGTTTTTATTTGGAGTGTAATAATCAACATTCCTCATCAGCAAGACTAAACAAATATGGACCTTGAATCTAACTACAGCTGTCTTCTATAGAAAAGAATGTGCACAAGGGAACCTACGTTCCTGAACAATAAACTACCTCATGGCAGCTTGTGCTCTGTCATAGCATCAACAATGCACCAAAGCTGCCCCTCCTTAAGAAAGATAAGGCTCGTTCCCACCGCAGTATTTTTCCCACTTTAGTTCCGATATAGTTCCGAAATGTTGCGTTCACACCAAAAAAATCCGGAACTAAAATTAGTTCATGAGAACCTTTTTACCCCCTTTTCCGTCCCTGCTAGAGAGCAGGGACTTTCGTGGGAGAAAAAGGTTCCTGTTCTGGCTCCGCCAATTATTTTGTGTTATCGTGACTCCTTCTGGTGACTTCCCGTACTGCATGAAGCAGTTATTTTTAGTTCCCATGTGACAGGAAGTTAGCCTGAGACATTTCAGAATAGCATGTGTCCTCCAGCTAAGGCGATGTCCGTTTATCCTGTGCCATCCATTGTTCATAGCCCTTGAGAAGGCATTTCCTGTAAGTCTTTATGTTTCTACATTATATATCTTTACCTTGAGTGCATTATTGTGATCATTGATCCCAGCTGACATTTTGTAGTTGCTGTATATGCAATATAGCCTAAACATTGCATCTGTACTTTGGCACTGACCTAATTTCATGCCGTCTTGGATATCTATCTACGTATATGTAATTATTATGTCATGTAGTTGATATTTGCAATTGCTCTTGTTTCTGTATTCTTTCAGTTTCACACTGCTTGCTTAGTAAAGCTTCAAAACATCACCTCGTGGTCCTGAGTTTTACTGTGTGAGAGTGTTTATCTCGCTGGTTAACCGAGACGGAGATTTCGGCGAGGCCAGTATAGTTCCTATTTCTGATTGGCTGGGCGGATTGCAAACCACGCCCCGTAAAACTCCCAAAAAGTTTTGTGAAGCCGCCATTTTATTATCCTCGCATTAGCATTATTAGCATTAGCATTAGCCCAGTGCACAAACACAGAGAGACTAACTTATGGCAACACAAAAGAAAACATGGGAGCGGTGGAGATGAGGAGGTGTCGGCGTTCTGGCAATTTACTCGGAAGGCTTCAGTAGAAGCTGCTGGGAGTCCCAGATGCTTCTACTGAAGCCAGTCCCCAACTCCGGGGACTTCCGGCCGGGCACTTCAGGTGGCAGTATACGCCGTGAAGTTGTTTGCGGCCTGCCAGTAAACCCAAAGCAGAAGAAGAAGAAGTGACAGCGGCTTCATTTGCCTAATCCTCCCCCAGGGACTTATTCCGGTGTGAACGCGATCTGTACTTAGTTCATGAGAACTAAAGAGTTCTCATGAACCAAGTTCTGATGGGAAAAGTACTGCGGTGTGAAAGCGCCTATAGCAGCAATACCCAAGGCCCTACCTATGCCATTGGAAAAGAGACAGTGAAAGGAGAAACGATGAACTGTGTCAAAGGTTGAATACCTAAGCAAATTATTCCCTAACATCTTTAGATAGTTTGTTTCCTAGATTCTTGGGGCCGACTACGATAACTTAAGTTTTGTCCTCCGTGTTAAACATAAAACATGTAAGGTCTTCCAGGTTTTTAAGTCCTTGAGGCAGTTTTGAATTTGATTTAGATGATTGGTTTCATCAGGCTTGATAGATAAATATAATTTAGTATCATTCGCATAACAGTGAAAATGTACAGAGTGATTCCTTATAATATTGCCTAACTTAAACAAGATTCTTCAAGCGTAGTGGAACGCCATATCCTTTCATGTTGTCTTGACTTTTGCTTTATTTTGCGGGTTTCGGCATTATGCCATGGAGCTAGTCTTTGTTTTTGTATTTTTTTCTCTTTCAAAGGAGCAACAGAGTCTAATTTTACTCGCGGTGCGCCTGTAGCACTATCAACAACATGATCAATTTCGGGTGGTGTACATTTTTTATAAGATTCCTCCATTTTTACTCCCCTCTCTCAGAAAGCCAGGTGCTGGAGGATGTCCGCAGAGTGGTAGGGGAGGACAGCTACTGTCCCCAGAGCCCTGAAGAGCTGTGTGGTCACATGTTCACCACCTGCTACATGGCCAGTGAGAACTCCTCACAGGACACATGCAGCCGGGCCAGAGAGCTGGCGAATCAGATCGGCAGGTAGGCGGGACTGCACCTACAGGGCTTTCTTAGAAGACATTGTGAGATGCTACATGCTGTAGCAACTAATAAGTGATGCAAATATGAGTTAATATTATCACAATCAATGTCATAATACTAGAGTGTGATACAAAAAAATATGCCTAAGTATACGTCTTATTTTGAAGTTTTATCAATTGTATGCAATGGGCAGAGATTTAAAGCATACTGAGGAAAAAAGAAAATGTTGGACAATAACAATGTCTATGTTGAAGTGTCACCTTCTTGCTGTGAGACATGAAAGTGTTATCATCTAACTCTTGGCAGGGTTATGAGCGGATTTCTTTTAGTAACAAGAAACTAAAAAGCTGTATGTTTGGTGTAACAATGTTTCCTTTACATGAACAATGACAGGGGACGGATGAGTTACCGACCGACCAGTAGGTAGCATGTTTACAATTCTTTATCAACCGAATTTAAGATAAATTGGAGTAAAGATTCCAGGAGCAAATTGTAACATTACTGCCTCACAAGAAGGCCGAACAGGATACAAAAGATAACAACAAAATACAGTCTGAACATCATATATATTATTTTTTCAATCTATTTTTATTTATGTCTTTATAAACAAGGACCGTGCATAGAATAACATTCATCTCAAAAACAGAAGAGAAGGTTTATCGTTCCATAGGTTAAACATCATTATTAATACAGGCCATTATATCATATCATTTTGTATTAGGTAGTCTAATTATTTCCTGTAGAGTTTTGATTTCTTTGAAACATAAATATGTGTTCCCGGTGTGTAAGGAGACTCACTAAGTGTCAGAAAATAAAACCCTCTCTGTTTTCCTCCTTACCCACATCTCTAAAAACGGGGGTACAACGGAGCTGATCCAGATTTGCTGCGTCATGTCGACATTACTAAAATGTGGGCTGGCTTTACGTTGAACTCCTGGCCGTGGCCCAACCTATCGTCCCCATATACAGTCGCTAGCTGAATCCCCTCCCTCAGCTGTGTGTCTATGTATTCAGCAGGATGTCTACGAGAGACCCTTAGAGTAAAGTTGTTATATATATATATATATAACAACAATATATATAATACATATAATGGCACTGTTCTAGCGATAAACACTGAATAAAGAACATGTCGAGCTATGTGCTGTATCAGAAACAATGCACGACTTGTTTTGGAAGTAATATGGTCTGTGTTTACATTAGCAAGCATCGCTGACACTCAGAGCTAACCTGTACTGGAGAGAATATGTGTAAAGAAGGCGGAAATAAAGGGTACTGTCCTTGTGGTAAACCCGTAAGAGAGAAAGCAGAGTGGTGCAGTGACGAGTCCTAAAACCCGGAAGTGAGTCAGCATTTTACCACTACCGGTTCCCTCGTCACAGAGTCAATGGGATTTCTCCATAGGATTTTGGAAAATAGCTCGGAATAAGGTCTGTGGTTGACACAAATTTAAAAGACGGATCACGTTTTGTTCTTCGACATTAAATACATCAGCAGTCACCCCATTTTTGAAGAGTTTACGTGTGTGAAAAACCATGGTTGTTAACAAGTGGCTGAATAGGACTACAGATGTTGTCGAGGACGTTATAAGTCATTACGTTGAACACGTAAACACTCCCGCTAAGTTTGTTTGCCCCTGTTTTCCAAAATCCTATGGAGAAATCCCATTGCTTTTTTGTCGACAGAACCCATGCGCAGTTTACTTCCGGGTAAATACGTCATCCCTGCACCACTCTATAGAAGGGTATGACGCATGCTACAATTGGTGATCTGTTTGGTATTTTGAGCAAAACACTTCAGAGACATGTTTTGTATAGATATGGTCCTATAATGTGTTGTTCAAATATAGCGTAATAGGTGAGCTTTAAAGTTGCTTTGAAATAAACATGTCATCCTTTTATCTCTCGGTCTGCAGCACACACATGAATATTAACATAGATATGGCGGTGAAAGGCATTCTGGGTATCTTCTCCGTGGTTACTGGAAGCTGGCCAAAGTTCCGCTTATGGAGGCAGCCCCAGAGAGAACCTGGCTCTGCAGAACGTCCAGGTCAGACCCTCTCACACTGAGTTTCTCACCACTCCGCATACTGCATTCATTTTTTCTTTCACACAATTTATTGCTTTTCACTTGTGGTGTCTGTTAAGCTTTTTCCATCTATAAGTATAAGCAGTAGGGATGGGTATCGAGAACCGGTACTAAGTCAGTACCAGTACCTGATTGGACGGTGTTGGTATACCGTTAAGCCGCTGGACAAACGGTGCTGCTATCGGTATATGAATTACGCTACTTCCTTAGTTTAAACAATTCTGGTTGGTTGGGAACCCTCATCCCGTGTGACGTATCCGGCTTGAGTACCACTGTGAATGCCACTCGTCATCTCTCCAGCAGCGCTCTTATTATTGTGAGACTCCCGGGGGCAGACCATAGGGGCAGACGCAACATCTTGCTAGAAACAGCGTCTCAAGGCTTCTTAACATTTAACAACCTATTAATGATGCATACCCACTTAACGGGAAGAAACTCAGCTATCAGATGATATTAACCATTTTACCTACACGGAACAGAAGTCCAACACCAAGAGTCTAAATCAACACTTAGCAAAACGGGCTAACGGCTACTTTAGCACATAACTGGCAAAAGCGATCTTTTCTACGTCATTGTAAACGGTTAATCCAATGTCTCTGTGTAACTTTAAAATGATTACTGATAATCCATCATTGCAATTATAAATAATAAACTAGGGCTGTCAAGTTAAGCGTTAATAACGCATTAACGCAAAAAAAAATTAACGCCACTAATTATTTTAACGCGATTAACGCATGTGTATTTTTTGTCCTCTGCCGCCCCGTAGTTTCAGAGCGCATCAAGTTAAAATACCATTTACAAGCTGACGCTGACAGCCCCGCTCCTGCCGCCCGCTTGCGGCAGACCACACTTCCACGCTCACAGGCAGGCCCGGACTGGCCATCGGGAGGACCGGGAGGGTGTCTGTATGTGTGGCGCGAGCGAGAGAGAGAGATTGCGCACACCTTACGTGTATTGTTGTTGTTAGCATCTGGTGCTAGCTAACTGCGCTAACGGATATAAGGAGCTGTTTCAATGAAAACAGAGGAGCGACATTTCGCCGACAACTGCGCCGAGCACTTGACTTTATGCAGGTAGCCAGACAGTGGGACATTGTACAAAAAGTCAGCACACTCAGCACGGATAGTGCGCGCAACATGATTGCAGCGTCCAGGCAGCTCCCGTTCGAGCATATGCCTTGAGTTGCACATAGCTCCAACGATCCATCTCTCACTCACACACACACACACACACACACACACACACACACACACACACACACACACAACGGTGAATATTTGTAATGTTCAGAGGTTGTTGTGTTTAATATTCATGAGAATATTTGTCATTGTTCAAATGATAATAAACAAACATTTGCATAAAGCATATTTGTCCACTCATATGTTGATAAGAGTATTAAAAACTTGAAAAATATCCCTCTAAGGTACATTTAAAACAGATGAAAAATGTGCGATTAATTTGCGATTAACTATGGACAATCATGCGATTAATCGCGATTAAATATTTTAATCGACTGACAGCCCTATAATAAACGCAATAAATGGATTATAATTTTTAGCCGACCGGAGCTTCCGGTTTAGGAGGTGCCCTAATTACCGCCCCACTTCCAGAGACACACTGTCAAACACACTCATGGTATGCTTGGTATGACATTGAAAAAGTTACATTAAATAATAAATACAAATAAATTACAATAAAAAGACTGTTGTTTAATCTTCACATCTTGTAATCATGTCTATAATTTTGAGCACCAAATTATTTAAAAGTATCGATAAGAGTATCGAAAAATACCGGTATCGGTATCGATAAAATCCTAACGATACCCATCCCTAATAAGCAGTGTCTATCCAGGCTAAAATCCCTGTGTACCCACCAGGGGGGGTTTCTCCCACACACTGTAAAGGAGATGAACAGTCAGAGACAGTGATGATACAGTGATGATATAATGATTGTTTTGACTAAGATTTAAAAAGCCACAGAAATGTCTCATGTTGAAAAGAAGTGTGTGTGTGTGTGTGTGTGTGTGTGTGTGTGTGTGTGTGTGTGTGTGTGTGTGTGTGTGTGTGTGTGTGTGTGTGTGTGTGTGTGTGTGTGTGTGTGTGTGTGTGTGTGTGTGTGTGTGTGTGTGTGTGTGTGTGTGTGTGTGTGTGTGTGTGTGTGTGGTGTGTGTGTGTGTGTGTGTGTGTGTGTGTGTGTGTGTGTGTGTGTGTGTGTGTGTGTGTGTGTGTGTGTGTGTGTGTGTGTGTTGGCAGGCTCGGGTCCGAATGGTCCTGGCCTACCTGTTTGCCCAGCTGGGTCTGTGGGCCCGGGGGAAGCCGGGGGGACTGCTGGTGCTGGGTTCAGCCAACGTAGATGAGAGGTATTACGTGTGAGAAAATAAATGCTGCTAAAACCCATATTTACAAACCAAATCACAATAATGAATCATGAATGCACATACAGTCCACACTGGCCAGTTCTATATTATATTAGTGTAATTAAAAAAAGTTTATGATGAATAGGACAGACCAATAAAATGTGACGTACAGAACCTGACATGATACATTTCATTCACCTTGAACAGGGGTGCCCGAACTTTTTCAGCTTGGGAGCTACTTTTAAAATGACCAAGTCAAAATGATCTACCTACATTAAAAATGCTAAACATATATTTATTTATATATATACTGAGTATACCTTATGTTGGTGTACCTTGCATAACTGCATGAACCCGTATGGCACAATACAACTCGGTACATTTTTGGTCATTACGTCAATTTTATACCCTTTCTTTAGTAGAATTGTATAAATTGGAAGGCTAACTAGGTAATCAGCTCGCCGGTGGTTTGCGGCTGGTGCGGTTGACTGCGCATGCGTGGTGAACTGCGTGTTAGAAAATATGAGATGTCAGACTGGCTTACCTGTACGTCAATCAAGTGGCAAATGCCATAGTAAGGATGGATGGTAGGCTAACTTTTTTTTCTTTTTTTTTTCAATGCCATGCGATCTACCCACAGTACCTTTGCTATCAACGTATTGGGCACCCCTGACCTTGAACATAACAAACCAAACCAGGATAAAACGTCATCATTATTATTTTATTAACATCTGACGGTTTCTTTGACAGAAATTTGTATAATTGTTCGAGGACAATCTGCCCGATTGCCCCTGCTGGCAAAACAAGATACAAAACATTTCTTTATTGTTTTTCCTCATGATATTTCATTCAAGATATTCACAAAAATATTACCTATATTGGCACCCCTAGAAAATGTAAGTTTAAAATCTAACTGAAGTATATTTCCAGTCATATCTTACATTTTTAGGTTCACCTGTTTGATTAGGAACTCTTAATTGGTCAACCATGACTTCCTGTTTCACTGGGGTATTAATATGAGGTGACAAAATTCCCTTTGTCATTCATCACTATGGGAAAGACCCGAGAACACAGTGATGATATGCGACGGAAAGTTGTTGAGCTGCACAAATTAGGAAATGGATATAAGAAAATCTTGAAACAGTTGAAAATGCCCATTTCCACTATCAGGGCAATAATTAAGACGTTTAAAGCAACAGGAGATGTTAAGAATCAGCCTGGAAGAGGACGTGTGTGTACATTGACACCACACACAGTGAAGGAGGATGGTTCGACTGGCAAAAGAATCTCCAAGGATCACAGCTGGAGAATTGCAGAGGCTAGTTTAGTCTACCATCAGACGCCACCTACATCACCACAAGTGGTTTGGGAGGGTTGCCAGAAAAAAGCCATTGCTGTCATTTAAAAACAAACTAAAGCGCCTACAGTTTGCCAAACGTTACTGGGACATTGAATTGGACAGGGTTATATGGTCAGATCAATCAATCAATCAATCAATGTTTATTTATATAGCCCAATATCACAAATGTTACATTTGTCTCAGTGGACTTCACAGTTTGTACAGAATATCAGTAGACAATACGACACCCTCTGTCCTTAGACCCTCACATCGTACAAGGAAAAACTTCCAGAGAAAAACCCACAGTTTAAACAGGAACATGGGAGAAACCTCAGGGAGAGCAACAGAGGAGGGATCCCTCTCCTAGGACAGACAGACGTGCGTAAATCGAAGAGATAATACATTTTACAGCGTAGGTAGACCAAATGTTTGGAAATGCATGTGTCTATAATAAGAAGATGAATCCACGAGGATGTCAACAATCCTGTGGGAGCCATCAGGGAAGTAGTATGATGAGAGTCAGGCAGGACTGCAGAGACAGGTTCCGCCACGACTCGAAGTCCAGGACTCAAATCCAGAACTCAGGATAGAGGATCCAGGACACAGGACCACAGCAACAGGATCAGCCTCGACTCAGGATCCCGGCGTAGATATAGATACAAAAAAGAAATCAGATGAGACCAAAATAGAGCTTTTTGGCAACAAACGTCAAAGGTGGGTTTGGACAGAAAGATAGCCATACAGAAAAGCAGCTCATACCCACTGCGAAGTATGGTGGTGGATCTTTGATGTTGTGGGGCTTTTTTTCTTCCAAAGGCCCTGGACATCTTGTTAGGATACATGGTATCATGGACTCTTATCAAATACCAGCAGATATTAAATGAAAACAGCCTCTGCCCGGAAGCTTAAAATGGGCCGTGGTTGGACCTTCCAGCAGGACAATGATCCGAAGCACACCTCAAAATCTAAACAAAAATGGTTTACTGACCACAGAATAAAGGTTTTGCCATGGCCATCACAATCCCCAGACCTAAATCCTATAGAACATTTGTGGGATGAGCTAAAGAGGAGAGTCCACAAGCTTCAACCTCGGAATCTGAAGGATCTGGAGAGATTCTGTATGGAAGAATGGTCTCAGATCCCGTGCCATGTGTTCACCTCATCAGGCATTACACGAGAAGACTCAGAGCTGTAATCCTGGGAAAAGGAGGCTGCACAAAATATGAAGGTGCCAATAATTGTAGCAAACATATTTGAGAAAAATATTTGTTTCATGATAAGAATTTAATGTTTCTTTCAATTATATTGCCTCAATTAAAAGTTCGATTTTTGTTAATATTTTTGAATGAAATATCATGAGGAAAAACAATAAAGACATTTTTTGCATCTTGTTTTGCTAATTTTTCTAAAGGGGTGCCAATAATTCAACCCAGTCTCACGGCATTTCGTGTTATAGTCAGGACATTTAATCTATTGATTCGTGTTCACCAACACGATTTTCCCCTTTTTTTCGTGTCACACAGAACGATTTTAAAAGCAATGTATTTCTATTGGTAGTGTGTTTCGTGCCTGCAACACGTCTTTTTGTCCGGTCGGGTCTTGGAAGACCGGAAGCTGTGGGGTTCATAAAAACATTTTCTTACTCAATATCAAGCCACGATTATTGTTTTTATTTTAAATCGTATAATGTCGGACTTTTTTTGCCGTCCGCGAGGAAAAGAAATGGGGCTCAGAGCCTCAGAATACTGAAATCTGTATTTTTAAAATCTTTTTTTCCTTCTAATTTGTTATTCTTTTCTAAATAACACACTGTTATTTACTCAACAATAACACACAATTATCCTTGTTTTAATTCTATAATCTCTGGCTTTTTTGGCGTCCGTCCGGAACTGAATTTCAAAATAAAGTAAGAGAAAACAGACGTAGGCCTATAAGGGACATTTCGAGCATCATTGCGATACACACCCACTGAACTGATTACCCAAGATCCTCAGCAATGGTTTAAGCTCGGTGATTGGCTGTTTTAGCCGCAATGCACCTTTGGGATATGGTGTTAATGCGATATGAAATCCGAAAAACATTTCGGAGTTTAGGATGGCCGAAAACACTACACTACCCATAATCCTCAGCTATCGTTTGGGACTACAGTCCCTTTGCTTGAAAACCCCGTGATTAATCTTCAAGCTCTGGGATTGGATGTTGGAGTGGCAGTGCGCCAAGGTTACGCCGAGCGTCAAACAGCACTTTGAAATCGAACGGAACCACGGCAGACTATCCAAAACTGGACTCGAACGGGACCAGCCCCCCCCACCCCCCAGAACTACACATGCTGGCTATTGTGTTTCGCAAAATGTTCTATGGGACGTCTCTACTGGGAACGTTTTTGTTTTTCCAACAATTAGAAGTTGCCAGTATTAAACACATTTATTAACTCCTTCATGCATGAAGTACAACAAACTAAGGATATTTTCATCTTTATGCATTTTTTTAAAACAGATTTTTAAGTAATATATGTTCAACAAACCAATGAACAAAATGATATATGATGCAAAAACTATAAAATACGAAACCCCATGCATATACGAGAAACCAGCATTAAATTAGCAGTCTCTAATGTAGTGACCACAATGCATGAAAGGGTTAAAAAAAACACCGTTGTAAATGAAAAAAATGTGCAATTATAAACAAACTATGTAATAACACTGCAATACAACTATTTAGGAGTTTTAGGTCCTCAGCGATCGTGAACGGCTTTTTGGCTTTAGCGATGAGCAGTGATACCGTATACGATGCCTCCAGTGCTTTGGCTGATGTTGTGGAGGCTTTTCGCATCATCTCTTGCGAGGATCTGTACTCAGCAAGTTTTCTTTGAAAAACTCCGGTGGCTTACCAACGTGACACAGGTGTTTGGTGCTGAGATGTCTCTGGAGGTGCGCTGGTTTCATCGAGCTGTTGGCTAGTTTCTCCCCACAGAAAAAACACAATGCCTTGGGTGGGTTGCCGTTTGTTGACGTGAATCCCATCAAAGCATACGCCTCCTGATATTGACGGCATTTTGTTGGCTCAATTTTGGCTTTCTCCGTTGTCCACGTTCCCTGTTGTAGTGCTGCTACGTTCTAACCACGATTCAATTTCAAAGTCTATTTGTTATGATCTAATATTGCAACTGGCTTCACGCTCAGCGTGGTTCCGGGCTACAGCCTGATTTAGCTCTGGTTCTTCCTGTTTCCACCGCAGCGGAGCCGGCTCTAAGTACCGAAAACCGGTTCTTAGCTGGCCCCACTCGGCTGCCCAGCAAGAACCAATACTTCACGCTTACGTCGGAGGGGGGCGAGATTAACCTGAGCAATTACAGTTCATGGCGAGTTCGGCAAATAAAAGTTGTAACAAGCAGTAGCGCTGAGCAAAGTGACTAGAACGTGACCACACACTTGTCAAAACAGAGAATAGTGAATAAATAAATACATTTAAGTTTTTCGCACTGTCACAGGAATATCTCCGCAATGGAGCGAGCTTAAGTTTCAATTTCGATTGCATGATATAGCCCAGCGCAACACCTTCGTCACGTCACACATGTTGCCACTTGTTTGTACCATTTTCTGGTGATTTGTAATCTGTTCTAGAAAAACGATGTGTTTTTTAGGATTTCAAGAAGCATATAGAACAAACAATGGATGTATTTTATGAACATTTGTCCATGCTGAAAGTAGATTTAGATGTTTTAGGAGTGCGATAGAGATTATTATCTAATATATGCATCCAATGAAGCATTGCATGAAGTCTGTTGATGATCAGAGGCTGTTGTTGGGGCTGCATAAACTTTTTTTATTGTTGTTTTGTAGGCAGACCATGCAGGCCAGCCCAATGGTCACCAAGGTTCATGTTTTAATAGCATTTATACAAAAAAAAGCCCAGGCGAGCCTAACATGTGAAAAAATGGCTTAGACCTCAGAGAGTTCAACTTGGACCTGCGACCATAGTTTTACTGTATTTTGTTTTGAAAATCCACAGCGGAGGTTTGGATTGGTAAGCAGGCCTATTGTTTTTGGATATGAGTTAGGTGGTCCGTGAGTGTTTTTTTATTGGTTAAGTGGTCCTTGGTATGAAAAAGTTTGAGAAACACTGCGCTAGTGGATTATCAACGGGGGGAGCCTCGCTGCGGTAATGAAATGATTAAAATGTTTTAATTTAATTTTTTTTTTTTTTTAATTTTAATTTTGTAATCATCTCGCGACCCCCACTCGGGGTCTCGCGACCCCCACTTTGGGAACCTAGAGTACCCTGGAACCGTGGGAAACTCTGACAGAATACGCCCATTGGCTACAAATCAATATATGATTGGTTGATCAAACTGTCAATCCAAACGTACGCTCTCATTCAGTGTAAGGGCCAGGGCATTTTATCAAGGATATAGAGCAGGGGTGGGCAAACTTTTTGGCTCGGGGGCCACTATGAGTTTTAAAATTTGACAGACGGGCCGGGCCAGTAGCAGATCGGTGAAAAAATGTTTAGCTGTCCACTCCTCATTATACACTCTGCACTCAATGTCGACTTTTCTTTTCTTTGGTCCACTCATTGTTACAGATGCAGGTTCAAAGGTGAATTAGGTTCAAAGGTGACTTAATGCGTCATTGCGTCATCGTTTGCATCATGACGTAACCGTTTACGTGCCTTCTTATGACCCACACAGCGTTTTATGTAGCTGATTTTCTCCGCAACACCGCTCACAACAAAATCAATAGAGGACTGCGTCGGGTAGTTTTTAATCATACGAAGCCAGATTAAATTAAAGAACTACTTCTCCAACCTTACTTTCTCCAGAGTGCCGTGGTGCATTGTTTATTAATGCGGTTCAGCTGCATTACCGCCCGCTGCAGCGCTGCTCGTGCTGAGTTTATTCTACTCTACTGTTAACTCGTGGCAGCGGCCGCTGTAAAGTATTCACTGTCCGACTGTCACACAAGCAGCTGATAAATATCCCCCATCCCCATCAGTGAATCTGTTTCAGTATGAATTGACGCTGTTATGAAAGTTTCTCTGGCATTCTACAGGTGATGTTAGCATAGCAACCGAAGCTAATCAGACTATCTTGACTACTTGTTGCTATCATATTGTGGCATAAACTGTTTTCTACACACATATTTTACCGGCCTAGTTTTCGTTACGATTTTACTTGTGATGGCCACATGTAGCCCATGTATTGATTCGATAGTTGCAATAATACAAAACAACAGGAAAACGTCTGCCTCTCACCAGGGACGTGCACAGGTACGGGCTAATGTTGCCCGGGCAACGGGCCTTTTGCCATTTTTGTCTGACCTGCCCCTCTGGAGAGAGCAAGAGTTTTTTTGTTTTCTATTGTGGCCGAATCAACATGATAAGCCCACAATTAGTATTGTAGCGTCTCGCTGCGATAAAACACAACTTGTCAGCGCTGTCATCTGCCCCCAGTCACGTGACTTTGTTTACAATCTGACAGCTGGAAGCAAAGGAAAGCCCTCCGAGTCCGGCCTCATATGGCTATGGTGATCATACCAAATGCCTGCCTGGCGTTAGAGTATAGGGGACAAACCAGGGGACTTTACTTCCTCTTGACACCGTCGGTTATTTACAAAAAAAGCACCTAAATATACTTGTTATTGTGCTTCTATCTCTCTGTGTCTTTTACTCTGCTCCGTAAACTCCCTCAACGGGGCAGCTCGCTCTCTTTTCTTGATCGCCCTCTCTCACAGGAGAACACTTCACTGTCTCGCTTTATTGTAGGATTTCTGCCATGTCTCTACTTTAGTTTGACCATCTCTGTTATTAAGTTATGGAATTCTAAATAAATAAGTAATTAGATACCTTACCGTTACTACGCTCATAAAGAATGATAAGAATAATGCGTATTGAACTGGTTTCCTTAATTAGTGAGTTTATTTAAGGTAATTATAGAAGCCCTATTTTATCAGTGTCTGCACAGCAGTTACAATGGTAAAACTACATTAAACAGAATTGTCCCCATTGTTTCTTTAATAGTTACTAACATTAGATATTTTAATGAGATTTGGACCGCAAAACAAAAAATGTGCCTGAATTACGAATTTAGCGGTTGGACATAAAAGTCAACTGAGTGTCACTTGCAATGACAGTGTTTTGTTTTTATTTTATGAACCTTTAACATTAAAACCAAGTTAGAATTTTCAAAAGGTCTTGTGTTTTTTTCCGGGGGGGGGGGGGCCCTTTTTCCAGTTTAGAGCAATAGCCCCTCCAAATGTCTGTGCACGTCCCTGCTCTTCACAATGGTCAATAACAGTGAAGATTGTCATTAAAGTAAGGTAAAATAAACAGAATCACACTAAGCCAGGTTAGTGTTGCCTGACTCTATATAAGTGTTTTTTATAAGTGTGTGCGCGTTCTAGTCACTTTGCTCAGCGCTACTGCTTGTTACAACTTGTATTCGCTGTAGTGTACTAGCCATGATGAACTGTTATTGCTCAGGTTAATCTCGACCCCCTCCAATGTGAGCGTGACGTATTTGGTTCTTAGATCTTGCCGGGTTGCCGACTCCAGCAAAGGTCAATTGTGTCTAGAGTGCGCCATCTAGTGGGATCAACTGAAATGCCGGGTATTGCAGGAAAAAGGCCAAATGAATGCGGTCTTTACTATAATTTGGACAATTTTGTACAAATATTCGGCAGGCCGGATTAAAAAGCCCAACGGGCCGTATATGGCCCACGGGCCTTAGTTTGCCCATGCCTGATATAGAGAGACCCAGAAAAATATCTGATTGGTTGCATTTTTTTTAAAGAAAGACAAACAAATCAACGTAACACTGTAAAATTACAAATCTACAACACAGATACGGTTCTCATTTATTCATTTTATTTGAATTGTATTTATATAATGAATTCGATTTTTTGTTTGTTTTATCTGAGTGTTCTAGGGTATTCTCTGAATACCTTGAAGGCCCTGACGGTTCACCACTGGTGTGTAGTGGTTATTTTCTAGGAAATCATACATCTTGCGATATACACTGTTAAACAGTTGGGCCTTTGTTATCATGTACCTCTGTCCTTGAAAGATTATATTATAATAATAATAATACAAGCGAAGGAAGTTTCTCTTCTCTCATGTACTTTTTTCTTTTTACATAGTAACTATGATTCACCATCGCAAAATCTGACATGACTCAGATTCAGATTGTACAGATCAGGACCCATGCTACAGTGTTTGCCATGCAATAGGTCATCTTTGAATTTCTTATTTGATCAATGCTTCAGGGAAAATGTATGCTCAGCAACCAATATTTAAACACATACAGGCAAACACACGTCCTGGTAGCTTACTTGGTAAATGTTTCATAACCTCACATCATCATGGGGAGGTTAAGTGATTGCGGTGGTGATAACATGCAAAAACCTGTTTCAGTTATAAATAAACATGCAGTGTTTTAAAGTCTGAGTTTGAAGGTTTATCCTCCTAAACCGGCCCTGTCATGTCATTAACTTACCTAAAATGACAGACCCCCCCCCCAGTGCTTTTCTGTTAGCTTTCTGCTAACAGACGTTAATATGTGGGGTTAGGAGGCTTTACATCAGAACTGTTCATTTGCTAAACAGTACTAATGAAACCATGTGAGTCTAGCTAAAGCGAAATATAAATGTTCTTTTTTTGTTGAGAAATATCACAGCCAAATTTCTCTCCTGAATGACTCTGCCTGCTCAGTTTGACAGGCTACTTCACGAAGTATGACTGCTCCAGTGCTGACATCAACCCCATAGGAGGCATCAGCAAGACGGACCTGAAGAGCTTCCTGCTGTTCTGTGTAGAGCACTTCCATCTCCCCGCCCTCAGAGGGTATGCTGTTAGCACTGAAAACACACACACACACACACCTAACAGAGGGAGGGGTTAATAGGCTAAATAAGAAATTAGGCTTATTTTATCATCTGTTCACTAAACACTTCAGATGTACAAGTAAAGGTACCTCCAGGATTTATGGGGAATATGTTAAAACACCAGCTTGAGAAACGTAATGGTGTTGCCAAGATTTGACATTAGATTCAAGATTTATTGTCATATCATATTCACAACTACGATATGGTACCGCTTGCCAGACGGCAGCAGACAGAACAGTTTCTTGCTGGGGTGATGGGGGTCTTTGATAATCCTGAGGGCTTTCTTCCTGAGCCGCTGGGATTAGAGGTCCTCCATGGATGGCAGCTCCGTCCTGTAGAGTTTACGGTTGAGGGCGGTGCAACTGCCATACCAGGCCGTGATGCAGCCAGACGGGATCCTCTCGTCTGTGGACCTGTTAGCTCTGTAGGCAAACTGCAGGGGGTCCAGAGAGTCAGGGAGGGAGGAGGTGATGAATGTTTTGACTAACCGCTCAAAGCACTTAATTATGATGGAGGTGAGTGCTACTGGGCGGTAGTCGTTGAGGCTGGTAGTTTTAGTCTTTTTGGGGACAGGAACGATGGTGGAGTGTTTGAAGCATGTGGGGACTACAGACTGCAGCAGGGACCTGTTGAAGATGTCTGTGAACACCTCTGCCAGCTGAACTGCACACACCCTGAGAACACGGCCGGGATGCCATCAGGTCCAGGAGCCTTGTGTGCATTAACCTTTTTAAAGGATCTACACACATCTGCCCTGTCTAAAACAAAAGGGCAGGGCTCCTGATTCCTCTGTGCCTCCACAGCCTGGCTGCTCTCAAAACGTGCATAAAAAGTATTCAGCCCATCTGGGAGAGAGATGCACACACAGAGAGTCCCCCAGCACCACCCGCTGCTCCTTTGTAGTCAGTCATTGTCCTTAGTCCCGCCCACATGTCAGAGCCTCTGAAGTCAGACTCTACTTTTTCTTTGTAGTGTCTCTTTGCACTGCTGTGTCATGTCATTCAGTTGACATGTATCCATAGCAGACATGCCTGCTCGAGCTTTGGGGTTAGGTATTGTAACTGCAGAAAAGTGATATAGCTGTGTCAGATACATTTTTACAAAATCCCCTGGAGGTCTGTTGCAGAGTTGAGTAAAAGCAAAAGTGTTTGTTGCTGGAATATATTTAACTAAAAGCTGACTTGGTGCGTGGTTTGAGACTCTGTGGCTCTACAGCGAGCTCCTCTCCACAGTTCTACAGCACTGTTAAAATAAACCTACCATGAAAATGATAGACTGTTCATTTCTTTGTAAGTGGGCAAACTTACAAAATCTGCAAGGGATCAAATACTTATTTCCTCCACTGTATATAACACATCATTTGTTTGTTATTTTTTACTTTTAGATAATAATAATAATAATCAATTTTATTTATAAGCGCACTTTTCATTCGCGTAAACAAAACTCAAAGTGCTACAGAGTAAAAAGGGTGAAACAAAACAACAAAAACTATTAAAACAATTAAAACAACAGA
Organism: Dissostichus eleginoides; assembly: GCA_031216635.1. Lineage (NCBI taxonomy): Eukaryota > Metazoa > Chordata > Actinopteri > Perciformes > Nototheniidae > Dissostichus > Dissostichus eleginoides. Next base: position 3,865,808 of record CM062264.1, read on the forward strand.
ATAAAAGCAGTGACATTTATGCCGGCATGGCAAAATGTGGGGGTAGGAAAAATCTAGTAAAAGGCTATTCTAAAAAGATGCGTTTAAGGCCTTTTTTAAAAGCATCCACAGTCTGTGGTGTCCTCAGCTGGTTTGGGAGGGCATTCCAGTCTCGGAGCAGCGGAGCAGAAGGCTCGGTCTCCATGGTTTTCAGTTTGGTCCTGGGGGGAAGGAGGAGGTTTGCCTTTTCAGAGCGTACGTTCCTCGTGGAGGTTTGTGGGGTGAGGGAGCATTTCCATGATAAGTGAAGAGGGTGATTTTGTAGTCAATCCTGAGTGAGACCGGGAGCCAGTGCAGTGATTGGAGGATGGGTGTGATGTGTTCATACTTCCGTACTCTCATCAGGATCCTAGCAGCGCTGTTCTGGATGTATTGCAACTTCTGGATGTTCTTGCTAGGAATCCCGATCAGAAGTGCGTTACAGTAGTCCAGCCTGGAGGAGACAAAGGCGTGGACAAGCTTTTCAGCATCTGGCAGACTGAGTGTGAGGCGGAGTTTAGCAATATTTCTCAGTTGGTAGAAGGAGGTCTTGCATGTTCGTTACATGTGGGCCTCAAAGGTCAGGTGAGGATCCATTTTAACTCCCAGATTGGTAACAGTTGATGAGAGTGGAATGTTCTGACCGGAGAAGGTGATGCTGGTGATGGAGGATGAACGGACCTGATGTGGAGTGCCAACAAGAATGGCTTCAGTCTTGGAGCTGTTTAACTGAAGGAAGTTGTGCTTCATCCACACCTTTATCTCCTCCAGGCATGTTGTTATTGTGGATGATGGCAGAGGTGCAGAGGGGGTTGGGTTTGCTCTGATGTAGAGCTGTGTGTCATCAGCATAGCAATGGAACGATATTCCATGCCGGCTGATGATAGTGACACATGTGTTACCAAGAACAAACTGCAGCACATTTATACACAATGTTTATTTGAATTACATGTTTGAATGTTAAGGTTGATGTCAGAGCTGCTGTGTGTTTCCTCTGCAGCATCCTGGCTGCTCCGCCCACCGCCGAGCTGGAGCCTCTGACAGACGGCCAGGTGTCGCAGACAGATGAGGTCAGAACGGCAAACATTTCTATAGATCTTTATAATAAAAGAACCAAACTTCCAATACTGCAGTTCAGCTGGTGAATAGCTGTTACAAATTATATTTCACATATTAGTAATTTACTGCACATCAGTCAATTAGGGAAGAGAAAACCTTTAGAGGCAAATAATTGAAACATTTTAATAATGATTGGACTCTAGGCTAACTGACGTTTTACAAACAGAGCTGGAGGAGAAGGAGGTAGTGTATTCCATTTGTTCACTTTTATGAAAGGAAAGATGAGTAGGAAAAGTCATGTTTTTTTTTCTTTTAATATTCTGTAAAATACAAATAAGTATATTTGAAAGATTCAAGCCACTTAAAATCTGTAACACCAGATGTTGATCTCCATAAGCAGCCACATATTAATTTTTCATCCATCTTTCTCCGAACACCCCCAGGCAGACATGGGGATGACCTACTCAGAGTTGTCTGTGATTGGACGGCTGAGGAAGATCTCTAAGTGTGGCCCCTTCAGTATGTTCTGTAAACTCATCCACACGTGGAAGGACATGCTCTCACCCACAGAGGTCAGTCAATACGTCACAGTGCGGGACATTTTTCTGTGTTGTGCCTTTTATTTATTTTTTATAAATTCAGACATATTAAAGAACAGCAGACAACTTCAGGCCCGGTGGGGGGGCCATGTCTGCGCCTTTTTGAACTTTGTTATAACCATTTAAATGTCAATTATTTAGAATAAACTGGAATACTTGTAGCAACAACACTACGTTCAAATTATGCTAGTTCTACAATAGGATCAGATAATACAATGCAATTTATAACCTTTTAGGAAAAATTGAGGATTTTATCTCACATTTGTAAGAATATTACTAGTATATTTATATAAAAGTGTATTAATAACAGCTACACATGAATCAACCCGACAATGTTTGTATTATAAGTCCTAATATCGTTTGATAACTCTTAATCTTGCGGTATGATAACTTAATAATAAAGATTGATTACACCCAATAATACTGATTAGAGATGATCAGCCTAAATAACACAGTTGAGAGCTCATGACTTTAGCTGCTGGAGTTAAAGTTATCTTGATGGTGTCGGAGCTTTAAGGTGCTTAAAAGTTGAATGAGAAACTTCTGCAGCCATACACTAATAATAATACATATTGTGGATTAAGCAGATATTTAGCCTCATCAACATCAATGTACTGTCACTTTCTTCAGGTGGCCCAGAAGGTGAAGCACTTCTTCCGGATGTACTCGATGAACCGCCACAAGATGACCACAGTGACGCCGTCCTACCATGCAGAGAGCTACAGCCCCGACGACAACCGCTTTGACCTCCGACCTTTCCTCTACAACACACACTGGAGCTGGCAGTTCAGGTGCATCGACAAACAGGTATAAATAAGTGTCTGTCTCCACAAAGTGCCAGCATCTCTTCCAATCATTTACAACGAGGACTGAGTGCATGCCTCAAGAGAAAGCACGTCACCAAGCTGCTGTTTTGAGAGCGCACCGTTGGTTTGTGTGGGTGCTTAAAGTTGCAAATATTTAAACAGCTCTATGGATGTAGAACGTGTGGTGAAGCTCATTCATACAAAGTGTGAGCATTTTTAAATACAAGCACAATCGTAAGACATAACTAGAACATTCGGAGAAATGTTGACTGTGGGACTGAAACTTGGGTGCGCGTCCCGATGCTAGCATTACACCCGCTGAGTAAGTTTTAATAGCATTAGCTGTATTGTTAAGGTACAACAAAGAATATCCATTAATTTTAGCTCACTTTTACCTGACTATTTTAACTGTTATCTCTTACATTTTTGGATTCTTTTACCACATTCCTGCATCGTTTCTGAACATCTTTAGATTACCACTGGATTTAGTTAACGACCGTCAGGTGTGTTCAAAGTTCAAAGCTCCTCTCCCGTCTAGCCGTGATGTCACCCACTCTAAAACTGTACTACTGACAGTAGCTACTGACCATGCTACAGCAGTGAGCAGCAGAGGTGGGGAGAGTCGGGGCTATTGCGTCATCGTTATCAGGAAATGATCGTATAGGGCGTAGACACGGAGCCGTTTGGCCCCCCAGAGCGTTGCGTCCGCAGATCTACCCACCTTGGGACCCGTTATCGTTATCTGCGTTTCCCTGTTGGCCTCGTGTGGCGGAACCGTCTATAACAGCGGTTTTCAAAGTGTGAGGCGCACCTCCCTGGGGGGTGCGCCTCACACTTCTCCGCCAGAGTCCTGCACGGGTCTGATTTTCAAGACCCGCTCCCGCCCCGTACCCGCGATGTGCAATACCGAACCCCACCCGCCACCCGCACATATTGCCAATTAGTTCTGCAAAATCCAGACGTTGGATTTCGCTCTTGAGGAAGAGTTATTTACAATGCTGTTACTGTATTCTCCGCTAGAGAGCTTCACCTCAGCCATTTCGAATGTGGCGCGCTCAGCAGCAGATTGATGCGGTGCAGAGGTCATGATTATGCGCGGTCCCACGGGGGAGAGGTCTGAGGAATCTTTAAACATTAAATTAAATTATTATTATTTAAATATATTTAGTATGCAACACCCGCGACCCAACCCGCATCTTCTTTGTTTTACCCAGAACCGAACCCGGATTTCTTTTTTTTTTTTAAATACCACCCGCAAATCACTTTTTTTGCGGGTCACCCGTCGGGTGCCCGACCCGATGCATGACTCTGATCCCCGCATCATCCGCCTGTGCGCATCAAAGACGCAGACTCATTGTTCCCACTAAAGTAGGGGTGAGTGTAATAAGGAGGCAAAGTTGACGTTCAGTGTGTTGCCGGGAGCATATAAGGATTTATCCACGATGTTGAAAATGTTAAAAATGTAGTGTTTAAAACATAACAAAAATGTATGTTTAAAACATAACGATAAAATGGTTAAAAGTTATTGTTTAATGTTTTAAGGAGGTGACACTACTCAGCCAATCAAATCGGTGCAGTCAGTGAGTTATTTCAAATGGTGCTCAAAAAAGAGAAAGGTAGAAAGCGAAAACAGAGCATTTAATGACATTTTCTCTTACTGGACCTCTTTGAAATGCAATTGAATACCCCTGCATTATAGCAACAACAACAATAATAATAATAATAGCAATAATAATTGGGAGGGGGGTGCGGCTGTTCTTATGTTCTCTGAGGGGAGGCCCACCTTCCCACTCTTTGAAAACCCCTGGTCTATAAGATAGAGAACTGTAGCGGATACGACCCGTTTCGTCTCCGTGTGGCTGCAGCCTAAGTCTTAATCAGCTCTCCAGTTCATTCCTATGGGGCAAATGATCGCAGTTTTCTGCGATTTGCGTGAAAACGGCTAGGCAAATCTCTTATAAAAGACATAGCAACCCGATCCCGGTCATTCCGCACGTTTTTATGTGTTTTTTGTGTGTTTCGTGTCAACGCTGCCGGACGAGTAGCATGACAACATTTGTGGCGGAAGAAGGAGAATAAGATCAGATGAGATAAGTATGTTGAATACTATTCTGTGTGGCTTCGCCAGTCACACAGAATGAAAATATGTGTAATGGGAAACCTCCATAAACTGTCGGAAGCTTGAGGATAGGGACCCATACACTAAACACTTTTTTTTCTTTTTTTTTGGTAGTGTTGATGGCAAGGTTGTTGTCAGCAGACCATGTTGTTAGAAGCTAAACCTCCTCCCTGTAGGCTGACTCATCGTTGTGACTGATAAGGCCGAACACTGTGGTGTTGTCTGCAAACTTAATGAAGGCACGGGAGGCATGATCAGGAATGAAGTCATGTGTGAAGAGGGAGTAAAGGAGTGGGCTGAGCACTCAACTCTGTGGAACGCCACTGTTCAGGGTCAAGGCGTTTCTGTTTGAAGCTGTGATGTAGAAGAGTTTATTTAGTTTCGCGTTAAGTTTTGTTTTTGCAAGACATGTAAAGTATGTTGTATTTTAGCTTTATCTTGTCTGGCAGCAGTAACTCAGTCTGTGGGGACTTGGCCTTGGAACCGAAGGGTCGCTGGTTCAAGTCCCAATCGGACCAACATTACGGAGTGTGGACTGTTAGCTGGAGAGGTGCCAGTTCAACTTCTGGGCACTGCCGAGGTGTCCTTGAGCAAGGCACCCTACCCCCAACTGCTCCCCGGCTCTGGAGCACTGGCAGCTGTTTCGCTCTGCCACCTCTGCAGAAGTGCATGTCTAAAGGTCCTGTTTGTGCATGTGTGAGTGCATTTCAGTCCTATGTGTGAAATTGTAAACTAACACCAGAGTGGAAAACAGAATTTCCCCTGAGGGATTAATACAAATTCTTAATATAATCCTTATCTTTACTTCATTTTTATTCTTATTCAGATCCCGGTGCTGAGGGTTCCACTGCTGGTCACTGCAGCTGGAGGCGAGGATGCAGCCTCTGAAGTGGAACCTTCTAAAACAGAAGGTGGGGATCCTGGTTGCGGTTATTAGTTAAGAGATTTAGTTTTTCTTTAGAGAACATAAATTTATTGGTGCATAAATGAGTCCTCAAACCCGGTAGTGAGTTAGCATTTTAGCCCTTCCTGTTCCCTCGCCTCAAGATCAATTTGTTTTTGGTTAGAGGCTTGAAATAGGATGTGAGGTAACACAAACTGAAGAGATTTTAACGTTTTATTCTACAAGATGAAAAAAGTCAGTAAATACCCCACTGGTGGATGTCTGAAGCTCCTAAAAACAACGGTTGCTAACAAGTATCTAAATGAGACGTCTTGTCCGCACATTAGCCGCCATTAGCTTAGCCCTGGTGATTTGAAATCATGAGATTATCCTTCTGAACAAACGTGAAAGTATCATAAACTCGTGTTTGCCAAAGATCTTATTTTCTGCAATATTCCAAAACCCAATGGAAAAACCCATTGCTTTTTGCTGACGCAGCCCTTGTGATCCTAACTCTCAGGTCAGGCTACAAAAATACGTCATCACGGCACCACACTTTCTTGCTGTTTCTTTATTTGTAGTTCAGTTGCTAGTGTTTGAGTTCCATCGTTTCTGTTAAGCTAGCATAGCATGAGTCAGGTTTCGTTAAGTTCTTCTATGGCAGGGGTGTCCAAACTCCGGCCCGGGGGCCAAATGCGGCCCATTTTGAAACGGCCCTCAGCTAATTCAAATGGTATAATGAAATAAGGCCCACAAGTTAAACTTGTGCTTGTCATGTATTGTACTAATTAAATATATATTTACAAAAATATCACAGCGCCCACTTTTCAAATAAATTCAATCAATTAAAGTTGGAAACATTTTCAAACGAATCTTAGTTGATATAAAAAGCCCAATCCTTTATTTGCATAACAAATCTTTTTATAAGAAATCTGAAGCTTCTGTTTTAAGCCATGAGCTTCAAACTAAATAAATGAAACCCTGTGGAGAGCTGTGATGTAGGCTGTTGTGTTTCTTACAGCATTTTCAAGTATCAAGCTTAATTTACCTACATTTGATTGATTTTGCTAACTTATAACTTAGCATATACCTCACCTCTAGTGAGGGGCCCAGCCCATCTTATATTTTTCTGTATGTGGCCCTCGGTGAAAAAGGTTTGGACACACCTGTTCTATGGGCTCAGAACTTCATTGCAACTGTTTAAAATAGTTTTTGGTTGAATAAAACCCAGTGTTTCCTCTCCTTCCCCACAGGTACCGTGTCCCGGATGGCAGCAAACACCCTGAACCAAAAAGTTCTTCAGTAAAAGTCTTACAACTCTGACTGCTGGAGAAGACCATTTGTTACCATTTGTGATGACTTTGTACTGTGCTAACAAGCACATGAGCCCATAGAACAGGCGTGTCCAAAACTGTGCTAACAAGCAGGGAGAAGAAGAACTGTTGTGTGTAAAGAAGCTTTGTTCTACCTCAGCCTGTTTCACTTTGTATCAGCTGACATGCCGTCACTCCAAAGCTTTACCAAGTGGCATTGGAGCATTTTAAATCTCTCTTTTGTATAGTCACTTTTGTCAACATATTTAATCAAGGCCTAGGAAATAGTGTCTTCTCCACCTCTCTGAAGCTCACATGTAAGTACCAACTAGAATAAACATCTTAGAATAACTTGAACTTTGTGAATAAACCCTGTTCACAGTTTGAGCCTGATTTATCCTGTATGTGAGGAAGTGAATATATCTACTACTTTTGGAAATGGTTAAAATGGTTTGCACCGTGATCATTGTTTAACATTAGGGCTCTGCACAGGTCATAATAATAAAACATCATGCATATATGTGTTGGTCGAGAATGTCAGCTGCAAACATAAACTTTGGAAACATTAATCAAGACTTTTCCTCTAGTTTTGACATTATTTCAAAAGTACTAACAGACCCAATTCTAAATAACTAAACAAGTTCTGCCAATAACATTAAATAAGTTGATATTCATCTTTTTACATTAAAATACTTTCCCTTTACAGAATATCGTGCCTCCATCTCTTTTAATGTTTCTTCTCATTTCATTTTTCTCTTTCTTCATCTCTTCACTTCTCATCTGTTGTTGTGTTGGTTATTTAATCCTTTCTTCTCCTCTGCTTATTTGTTAACAAAAATTATAATTACAATAATAAAGGTGTTAAGGTATTCATCAATACATAGTTATAAATAAGACATTGAATATATTGATATTGACCTTTTACATAGTGAGGTGTACCCCTAATGGTGACCTATATAGTTATAAAAAACATTTAAAAGATACTTATTCATCACAAAGTAAAGGATTATCAAGACATACTTATCCATGTAAGGGTTCACATGCAGTTGCTCTCCTTCACATCTCTCTTAAAAAGCAAACGACAGACAAAATTGGATAAAAGTTAAAAACTTTAAGTACATTTAATGATGTTAATAATAATGTGTCTCTCCTCTCCCCCTGCATGCATGTGTCACTGCTAAATAACAGTTGAGATTTGATAGAATTACAAATGTATAAATAATTATTAATATTGAGCCCACCTCCTCTCCTCTGTACTTTCTTCTTCTCTTTTGTCCTCCCTTTTGTCTCATATATTTCGTAGTCTTTCTCTTCCCTCCTGCTGTTATCCTCACATCTCCTCTCACATTACAGGCTGCAGTTTGATTACCAAAGTGAAAATCATGACAAAGTGTTCATCAATGTTTCAATGGAAGCTCTCCTGCTGATAAGAAGTCAATGGTAAACAACATGGGTGTGAAAAGTAAACAAATCTCAAATCTGCCACAAAAAAAGTCTGCTTCCTGATCTGTCGTGGATCCGAAACCTTAGGCGAGGCGAGGCGAGGCGAGGCATATAGCACTTTTCAGCATGTGGCGATTCAAAGTGCTTTACAAAATAAAAACAAAAGACATTTAAGAACAAATACAGCATAAATACATTATTAAATGGCATTTAAAAACAGGCATAAAAAGCAAAGATAATGAAGTAAAATAAATAAACACAGCAGGTACAGAATACATGACTAAAAGGCATACTGTAGTGTGAGTATGAGCAGCTCAATTAAAAGCAGCGGCAAATAGATGCGTTTTTAGTCTGGATTTGAAAATAGGAAGTGTTTCAGCGGACGTGCATGATTCGGGCAGTTTGTTCCAGATAGTTGGGGCATAATAGCTAAACGCTGCTTTTCCATGTTTAGTTGTTATTCTCGGAACAGAGAGCAGACCCGACCCAGAGGACCTGAGACTCCTGAATGCTTCATAGTGATGGAGGAGGTCGTCTATATACCTCGGTCCTAAGCCATTTAGTGATTTAAAAACTAGCAGTAGTATTTTAAAATCAATTCTTTGGTCGACTGGAAGCCAGTGTAATGATCTCAGAACCGGAGTGATGTGATCCACTTTTCTAGTGTCAGTGAGAACTCGAGCAGCAGCGTTCTGAATCAGCTGCAGCTTTCTGATGGATTTTTTAGTGAGCCCTGTGAATACACTATTGCAGTAGTCGAGTCTACTGAAAATAAAAGCATGGACAAGTTTTTCTAAATCCTGTTGCGACATTAGTTTTTTAATCCTTGATATATTCTTCAGGTGATAGTATGCAGACCTAATAACTGTTGTAATGTGACTGTTAAAATGCAGGTCTGAGTCCATCACTACACCTAGATTTCTAGCTTTATGAGTTACTTTATAGTCTGCCGACTGAAGCTCTGTGATTACTTTTAATCGGTCCTTCTTTGCTCCAAAAACAATGATCTCAGTTTTTTGTTTGTTCAATTGGAGAAAGTTCTGAGTCATCCAGTCAGTGATGTGCTCAATGCACTTGCTCAGTGTTCTAATCGGAGAGTAGTCTCCCGGTGTAATTTTAAAATAAATCTGGGTGTCGTCTGCATAGATGTGATAGCTTAGATCGCTCTTTTTAATAATTTCAGCCAGAGGTAGCATATAAATATTAAAAAGCAAAGGTCCTAAGATGGAGCCTTGAGGAACCCCGCATGACATATTTATCAGGGTTGATTTGTAATTGCCTATTGAGACAAAGTTTGTTCTGTCTTTTAAGTAGGAACTAAACCAGTTTAGAGCTGTTGCTGAAACTCCCACCCAGTTTTCAAGACGGTCTAGCAATATGTTGTGGTTAACAGTATCAAATAATACTAACACTGATATTCTGCCACTGTCTGTGTTCAAATGGATGTCATTTAAGACCTTAACAAGTGAAGTCTCAGTGCTGTGGTTTGGTCGAAAGCCCGACTGAAACACATCAAAACCGTCAGAAAACATGAAATTACTCAACTGTTGAAAAACAGCTTTTTCAATCAATTTGCTTAAAAAGGGAAGGTTTGATATTGGCCTGTAGTTATTCATTATGGTTTCGTCTAGGTTATGCTTTTTTAGGAGGGGTTTAATTATTGCAATTTTCAAAAAGCATTCTGTTTTCTGTGGTGAGTTTTGCAATCTTAACATTGACAAGAAAAACCCGTCAAGATGGAGGGCTGCATTCTTATTCCGAGAATTGGAGACCAAGAAGTCTCTATTAGAAGTTTGTGGAAAACAAAAGGATGCTGTTTCGAAAAGCGTCCAACATCGTCTTCAGGGGACAATTAGTGATCTGCCTGCTGCAGATTCCGGTACCATGTTGACTGTCGACAAAGATTTGTCCAATTTAGGTCACTCCGAGGGCAGGCCGGTAGAAGTTCAGAGGACACTGACGAAGATCCTCCCTTTACGTCAGTTGTAGAGAAGATGACAGCTGACCGGTGAAAAATGTGGAATTCTGTTGAACTGTTTGCACTCTATACAGACCTTAATGGGGATAAGCTTTCTAGGAGGACCCTCATCCGGCAACTCCAGCAGACATTTGGCAGTGATCTTCTGGTACTATCCTCACCTGGGATAGCTGACATCATTGCTTTTCGTAGTTGTGCCTCGCAGACTCTTCGACTTGTGAATGATGACGAGGATGACATGGAGAGCATCGCAGTGAAAGCTAGCAAGCAAATCATTCAGGATGTGAAAAACATTGATATGGACAAGGGACACTATAACATCAGCATTAATAAGGACATGATCAAAGAGTCAGTGAGTGACTTTCTGTTGATGTTGTTATCAAAGGTTTCTCCAAAGCTAGATAATACCCTTCCTCCACTGCTCATAGGTTCAATTGTCACTAGTACTCTCAAGTCTCAGGCAACTTGTTTGCAAGTAGACCTAGCAGGAAAAATGGTAGAGTCCAAGAAGCTTATCAATAGCATGCATTCCTATGGTGTATGTTGTCTTACACAGAGTATCGCAGGTTCAAGAAATCAGCATCTCAGGCAGCAGTAGCAGATTTTAAGTTGTCTGCATATTTAATGCTGACGATGGTCTAGTTCAGGCTATTGTGGATAATTTTGATGCTGATATAGCCTCTCAGAATGGTAAGCAGTCCACACATTCACTAGCTGTCCTTCTTACACAGTACTCGCAGAGCTCTGAAGAGGGTGAGGAGCAAACCAATCCAAAGATCAACAGGATCCCTAAAGATTCACCAGACATTCCATACGATATAGACATTCACAGATACCAGGGACCCAAACAGCCTCCAATGCCACCAGATGAAGCCACAAAGGCTGTCTGCTCCCTGAAGTCACTTGCTCACCAAGTAGTTGTGGTTACGAGAGCTTCAGAGGCTGACCTTAGTTTTCTACAGGAAGTTCTTACTCAGGACAACTGCCCAGAATACCATGGATACAACACGAAACATAGCAGGGAGCAGGGCACTCTCCCCCAGGCCAAGACAAAAGTGCTCTACTTACCCCTGATCGACATGAAGCCATCTGATCCTGATACAATGATGACAGCCATGGCCAGATTACAAGAGCTCACATCTGAAACTGGTCAGTGTGCTGACATGTGACCAGCAGCTCTACCGGGTTGCAGTGCAAGTGTTATGGGCCCATCCAGATAAGTTCAAAGACATGCACTTACGTCTTGGGGGTATGCATGCATTGATGAGTTTTGTTGGGGCTATAGGTTCACTGATGGCGGAAAGTGGGCTCTCTAGTGTCCTGTCAGAAGTATTTGGTGGGGTTGCCAAGATGTTGAATGGGAAGAAGTTCCCTCAGAATGTACGTGCCCTGCGCATGATGGCGGAGGAGGTGCTGCGGAGTGTGATTATGGATGGCCATTTCCAGAAAGCAGACGATCTGATGAGAGCCTTGGATCAGATTGCTAGTCAAAGTAGGACAGCCACACTTTGGGTTGAGGTCTTGGTGAAACCAGTGTTGCTGATGATGTCGTACATCCGGGCTGAACGTGAGGGTGACTGGCTTCTCCATCTGACCACATTCCGGAAGATGCTTCCCTACTACTTTGCAGCTGGCCATGTCAACTATGCCAGGTATGGCCTCTACTACCTCCGTTCCATGGAGAAGCTTCCTCCACATGTCCAAGGCTATTTCCTCCAAGGGCAACATGTGACGCGACACATCCGTGGAATATGGAACGGCCTGTGGAGTGACCAGTTCATAGAGTCCACCTTCATGAGGTACGGCCACAGTGCAGGAGGGATCATTGGGATAACCTTGAAGCCAGAAGCACTGAAGATCTGGGCCCTGAGCCAACCGATTAATATTTAAGGAACTGACTGAAGACAGGCTTTTCCATCTACGGGGCACAAACAAACACAAGTTGGTGGTGACAGGGGAGGACTCATGCCCCATCGAGATCAGGATGGAAGAGAGAAGGAGCCGATATGAGCTAGAAAATAAGCAGGAAGAAGCTGACACCATCATTGTCCAACAAGTCCTGGGGTGTGCTGGAGAAGCCCATCAAATCTCTGTGGTTTCTGATGACACAGATGTGTTCGTCCTACTCCTTCACCATTACCATCAGGCAGGACGGGATGTACCACTCATCATGGAATCCCCCCGCAAGGAAAGAGCCATAGTGGACATCAAGGCGACACTGTCCAAGCATTCAGAAATTGTCGAGAACCTTTTACCAGCCCATGCCATATCGGGATGTGACACTGTAGCGTCTTACTATGGGTTCTGAAAAGGCTCTGTCATCAAAGTCCTGAAAGCTGGGTACGAACTATCAGCAACATGGATGCACCATTCCAGCAAGTCCTCTACCAAGCCACTGCCTTCATCTCAGCCTGTTATGGCATAAAGGAGAGCACAGACATGTCACACACAAGGCTACTTGTCTGGGGGAAAAGAATGGAAAAGGACATATGTCTGCTCCAAACCTTGCTGCTCTACCACCAACAAATGAAGCCTTCATTGAGAATGTTAAGAGGGCCCACTTTCAGGCAATGTTGTGGCGAAATCTCAATGTAAACCTGCTGCCAGCACTGAACCCAGAGGAATTTGGATGGAAAAAAGATATGTGTAACAGGTCACTGATCCCAACCCATCTACCAGAAGATGCCAAACGTGTCCCAGATTATATTTTGGAGATGATCAGGTTTGGCTGCAAGAGTGAGACCCCTTGCAACTCCAAGAAGTGCAGTTGTAAAGTGCATGGTTTGCCATGCACAATGTTCTGTGCATGTTTCAGGGTGGGATGCTCAAGATCCTAACAGTAATGTGTAATTTCTATATGCTAATGAGCAAAGTTTTATCCAACAATCTGCTTGCCTTTCCTTTTTGTTGTTGGTAATAAACGCAACGCAGTTGCGTGAGCAAAAGAGAGAAGTTGTTTGCATTGTCTTTGCAGAATTCACTGCACTTCAAAAGTATGTTTTGCTGGGTCAGCTTAAAAGGGTTAATAATAATTAATTTATATTACAATGCACTGTATGAATATAAACATTGAGGAAGGCAAATGTGATGCATTTGATTTGAATATCTTTCAATTATTGCTATCTCATAAATCCTTATTTTTCTGGGATTTAGGCGTTTTGGGCATGAAGCGGTTAATATCTGAAAATGCTAAAAGGTTATCAGTGGGCACCCTCCTGTACTCCTATTGAATAAACATTGGAGAAATTAAATTGGGTGCATTTGATTTGAGTATTTGCATGAAATCTCAAAATCCTTATTTTTCTGGATTTTGGCGTTGGCCATGAAGGGGTTAATATCCAAAATGCTCAAGGGATATCCCGGGCACCCTCTTGGATTTTGAAGAGGTACCCCCAAGCTACAAGAAACAGCAGAAAAAAATACTTTATCAGACGAAACAAGGTTCAACCAAAAATCAGGCTTTGGCTCCCAGACTAATAAGCTACAGTGTAGAAATGGCAATGAAATTCTTCTGACCTGAGGCCTGTACTACGAAGCCGGATTTTCGCTTAGCGAGGTAACTTCAGGTTTAACTCTGGGTTTTCTGTCCTACGACGCTGGTTCACTTCTTACTGGGGTAGATCTCCATGGTAACTTGTGCTGAACAGTTCCAGGGCTGCAGTCGAATAAAAAAATCAGCTCCTATCGTCTATCCCTATCGTCTATTCCTTAACCTCTGTGTGAAACGTCACGGGGTTAAGGAATAGTGGATAGGAGAATTCAAAGGATTTAGGAGAAGAGACTGCGGTGCTTTGAGAATCCGACTGCACTTTCACTATCCGACGTATTTATGATGCGCCAGCGGACGTCATGAATGTGCGTCTGCTGTTTTTATTGTATTACTTACTATTTGTATCTTATTGTATTTTAGTCGATTGTTTACATTGTACAGTTCTACATTTGATAATAAACCACTTCTTACTGCTACTGCAAAATACAAAGCTTTATTTCGTACCTTCATACTACAGCCATTAGATAACACAACATTAGAATGAGGATACAATTAGCTATACTAAAATACAAGTCAGAAGATACAGATGTACATGATGATACATCATTTGACTGTCAGTGTTATGATGTTGTATATTAATATAATCTTGGATTATAATTACTGATGCATGGAATGTGGTAGCAGCAGTACTTTAAGGTTGCCAGCCACAATGCTTAGTTTTCTTTCTGCTTCAGAGAGCTGAAGTGGAGGAGCTGATTTAAATTACATTATATACTGCTGGGTATGTGAAATTCACCATGGGATCAATAACATTTGATCTTAACCTATAATAATACATGATAAACTATTTCTTGTTTATATTTTGTAGTATTCTGAATTTTCAAAGTTACTAAAGTTATCAAATAAATGTAGCGCAGTATAAAGTACACTATTTGCCTGAATGGGAGTGGAGCAGTACAGTACTTAAGTAAATGTACTTTCTTACTGTCCACAATCTGCCTAGAAGTATTTTAATGTTGTAGCTGTTCAAGATGGTCATTTTAAAATGTGTTTTAAATATATACTGGCTAGTTAAATTAGGCTAGTTAAACCAATAATAATGCTAGGGCTGCAACTGACAGTTATGTAGGCACATTTTGATTTGTTCTTAACGCTGTGTGATTAAAAGAATAAACACAAATAGCAGGATAGGCATACATATTTGCTATATCTTGCCCCACTGAAAAGGCACTGCACCGATACTGTTAAAATATTGGCATAATTCATCCCTGTGCTGCTTGGCTCAAGTTTGTTTGTTGTTTGTATATATCAGCAGTCTGTCTTCCGGTTGTTGCCTCTTTTGAATGACGAATACACACTACCGCCGCCTGCTGGTAAGGAGAGTTATTGCCACTCACGCATGCGCAGTGCATACGTGCTACTTGGCCGTCGGCTGAAGTCTTTGCGGTGTGTTCCAGTGCGACTTTTTGGCCAAGACGCAGGAGACGTGAGGCGACACAACAGTCGGGTCCGTCGGGACGTGTTCTTTGGTGTCAGTTTGGTGTGTCAGGGCCTTAAGATTCCTCTTGCTACGAATGTATGGATTTATGTGTTTTTTTCTTGTTTGTTCATCGTCAACAGCTTTTTTGAATTAAAGCTCGCTTTTTGTTATACCTTGCACCTTCTCCTCATTCTGCATTTGGGTCCTGATTTTCCCCAATACCTGACTGCATTGTGCCAACTGTAAAGTTTGGTGCAGGAGGGATATTGCTATGGGTTGTTTTTCTGGGGTTGGCCTAGGCCCCTTAGTTCCAGTGAAGCGGATTCTTAATGCTTCATCCTACCATGTCATTTTGGACAATTCTATGCTTCCAACTTTGTAGAAACAGTGTGGGGAAGGCCCTTTTCTGTTCCAGCATGACTGAGCCCCACAAAGCAAGGTCCATAAAGGCATGGTTGGATGAGTTTGGTGTGGAAGAACTTGACTGTCCCCCACAGAGCCCTGACCCCCACCCCATTGAACACCTTTGGGATGAACTAGAACGGAGAGCCAGCCTCTCGTCCAACATCAGTGTCTGACCTCACAAATGCTCTTCTGGATGAATGGGCGTCCCACAGACAGACTCCAAAATCTTGTAGAAAGCCTTCCCAGAAGAGTGGAAGCTGTTATAGGGGGGGGACCAACTTCATATTAATGCCTAAGAGTTTGGAATGGGATGTCATAAAAGCTCCTGTAGGTGGTCCAATACTTTTGACTTATATATATCCCTATATATATATATATATATATAGGGATATACTATATATATATATATATATATAGGGATATACTATATATATATATATATATATATATATATACAGGGTTTCTGCTAGGATTTTTTCTCGCCGGTCAAATGTCCGGACAGAATTTATTTTACCGGACAAATTTGAAACTTACCGGTCATGTTTCAATAATAAGAATAAGAATTGTGTAGCAGAGTTTCCGTTAGCAGGTAATTACCGGACTATGACCGGATATGCTGATGTTTAAAACTCAATTAATGGGAGTCATTTTTATATTGCTTCAGTTTATAATCGTAACAGATCGAAAAATTCCGATTAAATTTTCAATAAATGACTCCACAAACAACAAACAACATAATTATTACATTCAAACAAACTACTTGTAGTAGATGAAGTCATGGGCGTCGCAGCCATTATATGAGGGTGGGACAAGTCCCCCCCACTTTTTCAAATGATTAGTTTAGACCCCCCCACTTTTACCATGCGGAAAGTCCGTGAATCGGTCTATCCACTCGCCGCACTTTGTAGAGCGCTGTGTCAGTGCTTCACTATCAAATCCATTCCACTTGCTTATTGAGAGAATGCCCAAATCAATGAAACTCCGTACCATGTTTTCACTGCTACTTTGTACCAAGGCAGATTCTCACATAGCGCGCGCATGTTCAAGGAGTGTTGTCATAGTTGGACAGCTCAGACCTGTTGCATGAAGCGATGCCGGTAGCGGAGGTAAGGCACACACACCAAATGTTCAGGAAATGGTTAATACAGCGAAAATCAAAGCTGACGATCTTTGGTTTGATATATGTTTTCTCCCCCAGACAACATGGACATAAGAACATTTTTTTCAAAGAAGAGGAAAGTAAGTCATCAGCTGGTAGCAGTTAATCAGTTAACAGTGATGGCGGCGGCGGCAAAAGCGTCTCTCTTCTGGAGAGGAGTTTCGTCTTTATGTCATGATAGAGAGATACAAATACTGAATAGTTTAGATGAGAAAAGGCATCGAAATGCCAGGTTACTAGTATTTATCATTTAAACAGGGAACATGAATAACCCGATCTCTCTGTGCTCATGTAAACACCATATCCCCAATATGATCATAACCGGGATAATACTCATAAACGGCTTACTGATGTCCATGTAAACGCAGTCAGTATGTTTTACTGGAGCCTCAGTTCGATAAGAGATTCTTTTCTGAGTTCTTTAACTTAGGTACTCTCTCTCAAAATGGTAATGTGCATTATGTTTTAATTATACTTCTTATCATTCAGAAGCTTTTTGTGTGTGTTTATGTTTTACTGAGTGCTTATAGGCAATTTCCATCCCAGTATTCAGTTAACTATTTATTTTCTGTGCACATTAAATAGACTAGCTAATATTCTACCTACTGCTTGGGACTTTGAGTCTTCAAAATGTCCAATGTCACAGACTGGGACTTACTTTAGAGTCAGTTGTATTTACATTCAGTATGACTTGTTATGATTCAATGTGAAAGAGTATACTGCTCAATAAAAACATTTTTTGAAAAATGTCCCCCCACATTCAGGATGCTTCCTACGCCCATGGATGAAGTACATTATTCAAAAGTTTACATTAACTTTGAATATTATCACGGGAGAAACGGATCCTCTCTTTTCCTCTCTCCCTCCCTCTCTCTCCTGACAGCCCGTCAGTTTCTCATGCAGCTCGCTAAACAGTGGGCGGGGCTTCAGGTGATCATGCAGAGCTGCGTGTGTCCGTCAGACTCAGCAGCTGATCTCTGATCTCTCTCTCTAGTCCGGTTATACTTCACTCGCGTTTATGTCCATATCGATCAGATCCAGCTCTCCTGATCGGCCTTTATAGAGAGCACCGATCAAACTATTAAGAGTGAATATCGGCCGATAATGACCGGCGGCCAATCGATCGGAGCATCCCTAATTATTACCGGACATTTTGACCGGCAGGTTTTGAATTTACCGGTTTTTAATACATTTTACCAGCTAAAAACCGGTAATTACTGGCTAACGGAAACCCTGATATATATATATATATATATGGGTCTGTGATAAAAACATGATTTAATGATTATGTAACATGTTTTTTAAACATTGCACCCACACAACATGTGCAATGAAAGAAAGATAATTTGCTCTGAAACACACAGTCTCAACGAGACTTTCAAAAGAAAGAAGGGAGAATAATATCTGGGTGTGTCCCTTCCATTGAATGGGGCCCTCAACTGATGGAGCGATATTAAAACAGTTCACAATGTCTTAGGGCTGTACCCGAATATCCGAATATTCTGTCGTTGGCCTACTATTCGGTTTTCAATTCGTTATTCGGATATTCGTTTTTAAATAAAAAACGTTATATACTTAGGTCGCATTCACACCAGCCTTGTATAGTCCGGTTGAATCGAACCCTGGTGCGTTTACCCGCTTGGTGCGGTTTTTGGGTCGGTGTGAACACAGTCCGAGACCTCTGAAGTGAACTAAACAACCGGACTCTGGTCCGCTTAAAAGAGGTGGTCTCGGACCGCTTGCTAGTGAACTCTGGAGCGGATCACTGGTGTGAATGCAGTCCGCACCAAAACATAGGAAGCGTAGTATTTACAAATTACGAGTCACAAGAACGTGGATGTCTTCAAAATCTTTAGCGAAAGAGTGAAGCAGAATGAAGTGTTGAACAGTGTCGTGTAAAGTAAAAATGCTCCATCAACTAAAAGTCAGAGCCAACTGTCGTCTGTGAAACGCCCCTCCTTACTGCAGAACGTCTCTCATATGGGTTATGTTTTTTATCGCACGTTGTCTGATTATATAATCATATACGCCGTTGCTAGAATCTGTTGATATGCTCTCCAGATTAACAACAGCATGAAAATAACCTGCCGATGCTCCATGGCGGAGGCTCCGGTAGAAATTGCCGGGATTTGCCTTTTTACCCCCCCTAGTGATGTTACGTGCGGAGGCTTCGGAGCAGTTTGAGTTATCCAGGAAGTTTTTGGTGAAGCGCGCATTGAGGCTTGTATCGTTTTAGGCCAGTGACTGCTTCAGATAATGGTTCAGATGGGTTCAGAGGTGTTAAACAACTGACACTTCACAGTTTTATTACACTCATATGGCCCCTCCTGTCACTGGACCCGGTCAAGTCAGAAAACCTCTACATAATTGTATTTTTGCATACTGCATACATAAATGCACGTTTTGTTCTACTTTTATATTTTCCAATCATAAATCTATCGATTAGACTTATGATTCGACTTTTGAAACTACAAGAAGATAAGGAGGACTTAAGACAATAAATGGCAAAGATATGTAGAAAATAAACGTATTTAAGATACGTTCATAACAAACGTAACTTGGGAGAAAATATGTTTCTAGAAGATATGTAGAAAATAAACGTATTTGAGATACGTTCATAACAAACGTAACGTGGGAGAAAATACGTTTCTAACGTAATTGACCTTTCGCAAAGCCACGCCCCTAAATGCCCGTTGTCCAATCCTATTCGATCACGTGCGCGGCTCCCTGTGGAAGTCCGACAAGCTTAGCGTTCAAGTTTATTGCGAAAATGGTGAAGCGTTGTGCTTATGGTCTTTGCAAATCGGATAGCAGATATCCCATAAGCTTAGAGGGGGGGGTGATATTTTACCCGTTTCCTAAACCCAAAACCCGAGAGGAGAGATGCCGCAAGTGGATAAAGAAATGCGGCAGGCCCCATGCCCAGCTGAATATGGCGAATATCAACAAACACAAATACGTTTGCTCCAAGGTAAATACGTGCTAACCTAGCTAGCTAACTAGCAAAGATTACATTCACAAATTAACTACCACCACATTGAAAATAGCTTGGCCAGTTATTTTTCACCCTCTGGCTTTGTGCCATTGTTGAGGTTGGCTTGTGGAGGAGATCTGTTCAGTTTTTTGCACGCCAAATGTCCAGTGTGTGCATCAAGCCCACAGTATGTGAACAGTAACCTGGCATACTCTAAATTATTTTAAAAGATCAGCTTGGTGGCATGTTTATTTCATGTTTCACTCGACTCATTAAGTGTACAGCTACACTTGCAAACATTAGCTAGCTTGATAGGATGATCACATCATCCAAGCTAGCTAAAGCTGTCATTAACGTTAGTCCTAAAAAATAACTAGATGTACGATTTCAATAGCAATGACAACTCTATATTACAAAAGCAGAACATACCCAGCAGTACACGAACAAGCCTGGTCCACAATATTGTGCTCGTCGAATTTGACATACAGCTCATGTGGTTTTTCACTCTTGCACTGCGACCTGTAAGCAAGTGCCTCTATTGATGTTGTGCCTCCCTCTTTTCTAATTTTTATACTGTGGATATAACCCTCCATAGCGTATTGTAGCCCCTTTTGTCGGGACCTGGAGGATATTGCTGCGTTATTGCTCCAAAATGAGTCTGTTAAGGCGACTCCGACGTTACGGAGACCCTCCATTATGGCTTTGTTTAACGCATCTGGCTCTCAGCTTGTCGGACTAGCAACAGTAACCAAGGGGGGGCGTGGCTTTGCGAAAGGTCAATTGAGAATGCAGTTTAGTTCTGTGGGAACGTAATTTTTAGGAGACAGGGTTGTAACAGCACTCGATAGCAGCGTCCATGGCAACCACCTTAGCAACCATGAAAACGTTGAATGTGTACAATTTCCTGAAGTAATCTTCGTAATAACCAGTGTTCGGCAAGTTACTCCCAAAATGTAATATATTACATATTACTTATTACTGTCTTTTTAAAGTAATAAGTTACATTACAATATTACTGTCTCTGAAATGTAATGAGTTACACTACTTTTTAGTTACTTTTTAGTTACTTTCACCAAAATAACCGCAAAAGAATGGCTAGGTATTTTAAATGCTAACATGTAGTTTAGTGCAGCTCATTATACATCCAGTGAAGGGCAATGTGGTATAGCATAACAACTGTGTAGGCCATTAAGGCTACTAACAACTTGTATTACACGGCTTAGTTGAATACTCGATTCTGATTGTAAATTCTTAACATGTGACACGTTGTTAATACAGTACAGACCACTGTCAAGGACTATAATGAAGGTTGCTAAGGAGGATCAAGAAAGAGAAAGGAAAAGAGGTTAAAAGACGGAGCGCTGGACGTCAGATAAATCACCAGAAGAAGGCAGAGAGGAAGTAAACAATAACAGGAACACGGAATGGGCTCTGTATTTTGTTTAGTATATGGCCATGTACTGTACAGGCCCGGTTCCAGAACAAAATGACTTGGGGTGCCTCTGAGATTACAGGGTGCAGCACTAGTAGGTTTACATGAGCAATAGTGGCCGGCAACAGCAATGAAAAATAGCATTGATGTTATGGTCCCCAATGAACAGATTATGGCATTTGTTATGTTTTGAAACCAAGCAAGTGAGAACATTTCAAGTGTGTTAAAAGTGCAATCCTGAAATATTTCATATAGTCCAAAGTGGACTATGGCAAGGAAAAGCACAAAAGCTTCAAAACTGTACTGATAAAACAAAAGAGAACATATTGTAAATCAAGGCAAATATTATTTGAACCAGCTCATGGTTTGAAATGGCAAACATTGAAAAGCAAAAGTATTATTAAAACCATGTACTACATCATCACCTTGGTCCCATCATATACTCTGGGAAGAGAATATTTACTGTGCTTGAAAACTGGGACATCATCATGTGAGGTTGACTTTGTGACCTGGAGAACATTTCAGCTCGTTGATAAGCTTGGGATATGAGATCTTTTTGTAGCCATTCGTGGTGAAGGCATCTGTGCTATTGTATGCATTATTTTTGACCCAACATTTCTACAGGCATGGCAGAATATGGCACTATTTTCACATGAATATTCTAGCCATTGTCTATTTTTATACCACGAGCTGCAAAATGACCTTACCCCACTGTGCAGGCGGGTACTTGTTTAGATATACCTGGGCAGGCTCTGTTTTGCCGTGGTATCCTGGCACCTGCGGGCCGCAGAGGGGCGGCGTAGTTTGTGGCGACGAAGACTGCTGCTCCGGGGGCGAGGGCGGGAGTAAGCTAGTGTCCACAACGGAGGGTAACGTGATGTCCCCATCTGACCTGTTGCTATTGTCTGCAGTAGATGCAGTGTTGCTGGCGTTTAGTGATGGTTGCTTTAACCATTTTCGTATAAATTATTATCCACAGATGTGTGTCACTGCTGTGGAAGCACTTTGGAAATGATGCGCAGCGGAGCAGGTCACGCGCACCTGACACAATTTGTTGTTTGTATTTTTCGCTCCGTTCTCTTTTTTGAATAGAGGGTGCATAACATTCAACTGGGGTTGCAATGCATGCCTACTGTAACTCCGTTACTTTTGTAACGCGTTACACCCAACACTGGTAATAACTAGCAAACTAAAGACCATGTACATCCACTGCACAAATAATCTGAAATAACAACTCATATTTCTCGCATCAAATGACATCAAAACGCATTTTAATGGCCAAACTAACCTTAAAATAGGCATTTTCCACCGAGAATTTTCTTCTGCTGAGAGAAAGTTGAAGATCACGTGACATAGACGCCAGCCATTGGAAATGAATGGGAAAAAAAACGTAGGGATCCTACAATTTCAGAGGCGTTTTTGTAGAAATACTACGTCCCAAGTTGTGGACCAACGTAGTTATTACACGTTTAGATGTGAGACTGGGTTGGTAATGCACCAGCACACATTAAAAGACTCTTTTAATAGCCACCCACACATACTATTGAGCAACCTCCTGCAACATTTCTATCCCAACACCAGATTTAGGTCACCAATTCATATAATTATTTCTGTTAAATCCATGAATTATTGTTTTGTGAGGTAGTTCCACTTTCTGCTTTTTAAATGACTTCATGATTTTAGGCAAAGCATATATAGAAGTCAATTTTGACTTTAAATTTAATAGAATTATGAAAATATGCAGTCTCTTATTGTGACGACCCCTCCACACCTGCCTGATGAGCTGCACCTGGGTCGGGGAGCCTACTAGAAGAGAGCCCAACCGGATTCGTCCCTCGCTCTCATTCCTCTAGGCACTCTCGCCGTGCCAGCCTCGGGGGACCTATTATTATTATTATTATTGTTGTTGTTGCTATAATGCAGGGGTATTCAATTGCATTTCAAAGAGGTCCAGTAAGAGAAAATGTCATTAAATGCTGTTTTCGCTGTCTAGCTTTCTTTTTTTTGAGCACGCCATTTGAAATGACTCCGCCTGTTTCTCTCTTCTTGTCTCGTCTCTGTGTTTGAATCTATCGTGCTGACTCACTGACTGCACCGATTCGATGGGCTGAGTAGTAGAGATGGGTGAGTCCTGATTCATCCGGATCATTAATCCGGATCCTAGTAATGAGCTGGTCGTGAGGAGTCTCCCCTCTCCATGAACCCGAGTCCTTTGAGTCCTACACCTGGTGACGTACAATTAAAACTATAAATTGCGTCACTCGCTACCCT
The DNA here is from genome assembly GCA_031216635.1 of Dissostichus eleginoides. Taxonomy (NCBI): domain Eukaryota; kingdom Metazoa; phylum Chordata; class Actinopteri; order Perciformes; family Nototheniidae; genus Dissostichus; species Dissostichus eleginoides. The sequence goes on from CM062264.1 coordinate 3,889,237, forward strand.
CCTTATAACATGTAAAATGACATTACAACGTACCCCAGTCATCTGCCTAGCCTTTAGCAAGTAGGATAGCTGCCAGAAGTTATCGTTTGGCTCAGGGGAGTGGACGCGGATCAGTGAAACTTCCTGCAGACTCGTGAGCCGTAACCGTAGCAGATCCAGAGATCCAGGCAGACTCATCATGCACGAGTCAACAACAGACTCAGATTCGCAAATCCTGACTCACTGAATCAAGGGAACTTCCTTCACTTCCTGCAGACTCGTGAATCGTGGGGACTCAGAGTCGTAGGCGTAGCCGTATAGCAGATCCAGAGATCCAGACTCGTCATGCACGAGCATAGCCGCGGGAACTGGGAAGTCATTTTACTTAGGGGGTGCGGCCAAAAGTGGGGAGAGATTTCAACAACAGTAACATGAAGTTTTTCAAATGTACACCACTCGCAGCCCCGCCTCCAGCACCCCTACTTCCCGCGGCTATTGTGCACGAGTCAACAGCAGACTCAGAGATTCGCAAATCCTGACTCACTGTGCAAAACATAGCAGACTCGTGCGGACTCAGAGCCGTAACCGTATTGCAGCAGATCCAGAGATCCAGCAGACTCGTCGTCATGCACGAGTCAACAGCAGACTCAGATTCGCCAAATCGCAAAATAAGGGAACCTTCATCCCGTGTGACGTATCCCTTTTTTTTTGTGATCAACATTTTTTATTAAAGCAAAAGACACTGTGTAGTTAATGTAACGTTAGTTTAATATGCTCGTGAAATGCAACAACTTTTCGGTTTCACCGGTAGGATTTCTACACTCTTGGTGATGCTGACTCATATGACTCAAAGGACTCGTATGATCCGGATCTCTTCAATGACTGACTCAGAAGACTCAGAGTCCGTAAAAGGATCCGGATTTGCCATCTCTACTGAGTAGCGTCACCTCCTTAAAACATTAAACAATAACTTTTTTAAACCTTTTTATCTTTATGTTTTAAACTGTTTGTTTTTTTAACATTTTCAACATGGTGGATAAATCCTTAAATGCTCCCGGCAACACACTGAACGTCAACTTTGCCTCCTTATTACACTCACCCCTACTTTAGTGGGAACAATGAGTCTGCATCTTTGATGCGGATGATACGGATGATGTGGGGATCAGAGTCCTGCATCGGGTCGGGTACCCGACGGGTGACCCGCAAAAAAAGTGATTCGCGGGTGGTATTTTTTCAAACATTTTTTTCCGGGTTCGGTTCTGGGTAAAACAAAGAAGATGCGGGTCGCGGGTGTTGCATAATAAATATATTTAAAGGGGACCTATCATGCAAAATGCACTTTGTGATGTCTTTTATACATAAATATGTGTCCCCGGTGCGTCGGGGAACTCACGCAGCGTCAGAAAATAAAACCCTCTTTTTTCCTCCGTACCCAAATCTTTTAAAAACGGGTGTACAACGAGCGGATACAGATTCCATCCGAACTGACGTGTCCATCCGTGGTGACGTCGGCGGACCCACAGAAAGTTGCTATCAGAAACAATGCCTGACGTGTTTTGGACGTAATCTCGTCTTTGTTTACATTAGCAAGCCTCGCTAACACTCAGAGCTAACCTGTACTGAAGAGCACGTGTTTAAAAAGCAGGAAATAAAAAAAGAACTCAGCTTGTGATAAACCCGCAAGAGAAAAAGCATTTGAGCTCCATACTGTTTCAGAAATAATCCTTGACGTGGTTTAAACAGGATGGCGTTTTATCACAACCGAATTTAACTTTATCTCCGGTAGAATTCTGATCAGGCATTAGCTCCGCCTCCTCTTCCTTTTTTTTCAATCCAACGTCTGGAAAGCTTTTGGTGTCATCCTAGATGGAGAAAATAACCAACATCCCACGCTTTTTGAGCCAAATACGCAACTGCGTGTGTTAATAATTGCATGTTTTCACTGCTCCTAGGATATGCGGGTTCGGGTCGGTTTGCGGATCTTGTGCCGACGCGTCAGGTCGGTTTGCGGAACTAATTGGCAATATGTGCGGGTGGCGGGGCGGGTTCGGTATTGCATGTCGCGGGTACGGGGCGGGAGCGGGTCTTGAAAATCAGACCCGTGCAGGACTATGGCGGGGATGCAATGTAGACAGGAATAAACACAGATCATCCTCTGGCTGCAGCCTTGACCGGTACTTGCTTTTGATCAAAGTCAATGCGGAAAACCTGCAGTCACACAGGTAAAGAGATTGGTGAAGAGAATGAGCACTTTTACAGCCTTTTTGGCGAGTTGGGGGAACTCGGTCTCCACAGCCAAAAGTGTGACACTTTACTCATTTTTCTCGTTATTTTCTTCTCACGCTGCGCCTCCCGTGAAGCTCTCCCCTGAAGCTCTCCCCCCCCCCCCCCAGGGAGGCGCGCCTCACACTTTGAAAACCGCTGCTCTACACTACTGTGCACATTACAATCACCTTAATTATGTTATTAATTATGTGATGACCATAAAGAAACCTAAAGAAAAGTACGAGATGGCACAACTGTGCTTGCTTCATAAATTAATTTATGTATTTCAAACTTCACGAAGTTCTTCTGCTGCGTTGGCAGTCTTTGAAGGGAAGGAAGCAGACTTTTTAGGAAAAGTTCATCCTCTGTTAGTGGGGCAGCAGGCAGAGCACCGGATCCCCACACTGCCAAGGCCTCAAGGAGGCGTTCATGCACCTCCATTTCCTTCTCTCTCTCACTGTTTCTGGGCCTTTTTCTTCCTGCATGACAAAAACAAATAGCATATTTTTAGTGAAGGTACAGCAATGCATCAATACAATAAAATGCAATCAAAACTGTCATGTACATACCCTTTGGTGCTCTGCCTTCACCACTAGGCCCTGCAGGGGCATCAGCAGGGACAGCAGCAGGGGCATCAGCAGGGGCATCGTGGTGATCCTCTGCCTCACTGCCCTCTTAAAACTGATGTTGTTCATCTGTAAATATTGAAAATATAAGAAAGATGTCTTTTGTATTCCATTGAGGCAAATATAATGAGATAATAAAATGGAACAGGTAATGTAATTCTAGATTTTGTGTGAATACAACTTTTTACAATTGCACTTGTATTATTTATTATAATTACTTATTGATAAATTAAGCAGTTATAGCCTTGATATTCTCTTAACCTTTGATTTTTACACAACCCATTAAAGTAGTGACTACTAAATGTAAAGATAGAAATTGATATACATTTTTTTTGTATGACTAGCTATGTAGATATTCTGTATGACTTTCCTATGCAGTGTGAATGAGTGTCTC